>JARHVA010000719.1:3813750-4490000 GCA_037957365.1 Torreya grandis | reverse complement strand
TCACACTAGATTTTCATCAAAAAATATGATGGGAACTCATGGTTGTTACATAGTGGATCATCAAAGACCATCCACCATTGATCCCAAAAATTGGTTGTGATTAAGTTATGTACATAATGATGGATAGAAAAATATTTAGCAGTTATGGGAAATGGGGCATTGGTGGTTAGGTCAATGAATAGGGCATAAATGGAGGCTTTTGAAATTTATTTATTCTTGACCTGAAGGGCTGACAACTTATCAGCATAATATGCCCTACAAGTATTCTTATATGAGGTCCATCTATTAATTTGACTTGTTATAGAATCAATTTGACCTAATAAGGTCTCTAAGGAATCAGCTATATGGGTGTAGTGGGGGTTAGTCGAAGTGGTATCCCTCATTATATTAATTAACTCTTCAATTTCAAGTTTAATTCCCACAATGTTGTCAATCATAATCTCTTGACTACCAGGGGGTTTTGAGAAATTATAGGAGGGTTAGATGGAGGGATAGGAGGAACAAGAGGGTTTTGTGGAGGGTTATGAGGAAGAACAACAAGAGGTTTATGTGGAGGGTTAGGATGGTTAGTAGGATGGTTTTTTAAAAAAAACAAATTACAATTAAAAACTAGAGTTAAACAATAAAAATTATGAAAAATTAGGGTTAACTAGGGAAGATTTCTATCACTTACCTCTCCTACGTGGTGGCATCATTAATTAGCAAGTTCATGGGATGAATTTGGAAACTTATTACAACTCTCTAGTGTATTCCATGCAAAACATGATCGTATAAGCTAAGAGAGAGCAAGGAATCTTGAATGCAAAATGAGGATTTTGCGTTTGGGTTTTGCTTTTTTTTTTTGGACACATAGGTAATCCAATCACATTATTAACATGATAACATTATTGAAAATGATAATAATGTGATCATGTTAATAATGTGATCACATTATTTTTCAATATAACATGATCATGTTATATAATAACATGATCACATTATATAATAATGTGATTGTATTATGTCTCGATAATCACCGAGCCATAATTCAAATAAGGTGATCATATTAATTAAACAACACAATCATGTAATTAATTAACATCATCATGTTACCTATAATATCTATAGAATTGTCCCCCAAATCTATGCACTTACCCTAATAATGTGATTGCATTATTAATGCGATTGCATTATATATTCATTACATTCAAACATGTAAATTTGCTCCTGAGATCAAATTTTACATATGTTATTATATGTTCTTGATGTCCCTAATAGTGGTGTTCTTTCATGTGATACGAGAAAGGTCCTTAACCTTGGATAGTGAAGTAAGGTATCATGGTATCACATTAGACTTCAAAAAATTTATGGGCATTTTAATATGTTGACTTAACTACTTAAAATTACTTGGCTTTAAGGTGTAACTCTTTGTACATTTTATGATATAGCTGATTTTATCATCAGATGTCATAAAATGCATTTTTTAAACCTATGGCCAAAACTTAGCCTTTGGAATACCAATCTAGTTGTGCATCTAAAGTAAATTGCGGCCATTTTGATCCCATTCAAACTAATTGCATGATTAGGCAAAATGTGATTTGGGGGTTGATCAGCTCCAATTTCATTAGCTCGATTGAATCAAAGAAACATTAATTATTTATGCAAGTTTTACATGTATAGAATGTGGTTTTGAGCTCAATAAACTTGAATTTCATCAGTTAATGAATTCAAATGTCAATTAGTTTGTTGAGGTATAATATGTTCACATTATTAATGTACTGACATGAATATTTTTGTTATAACAATATTGCATTCATAGTTAATAGTTAATAGGTTAGACTTATTGATTAGTCACCATAAAGTAATACTTACAATTATATTAATGTTGGCATGTTATTGTTGTACATGTAGGTTATTAGAGTTATTTGGTTAATGGGTTGAGAGTTTGTAGGGATTTGGAAATCCCTTATTATAGGAATCAGAGTCATATATATTATGAATGTGTTTGAATGAAATGTAATGCAGCAAAAGAAATATGCAATTGAATACAAAATATTATTGTGTTTAAATTATTTCATCTGATGTTTGGCTCTTGTAGTCTGCATTGATTTTCTACTAATCTAACCCAGATCTATTATCTGGTATCAGAGCAATCATTTATCTTTTGCTTGTAATGGAAATTTGAAATCAATCAAGGGGAAGCTGCAGTGAGATTTGTCCATGTGGATGTGACTCAGAGATGAATCCTGTTAATATTTTATAGATAGTTAATTTGTAATAAATTAGATAAGCGTGTTCATCATCACATGATTGGAGTTTCAAATTTCAACACCATATTGCCTACTACTTATGAGATATTTATTTAGATCTTTCACTTGTGCTTTTTTGAAGAATCTACTTAGCTCAGTTGTGCATCCTCATTCTATATATTGTAATCCAAATAATGGTCTTTATCATTAATGGTAAATCCAATTATTCACAATAATGGATCATACATTCATAAGTTTTTGGTGCTCAATTATGATCAGTTTGGTAGTGATTGAATAATAATATTCACACAAAGTCTGTGCACATTATTTGCAAATGTTGGTTTGATCTAAAGTTTGAAGCAAAGTCAAGAATTCATCATTACATTCCATTTCACCATTTTGGTATCATATAAATCTGCATTATATGTTCTAACAATAGCTCTCAATGTTGTGTTAAAATATAGATTAAGCTCAACCTTGTCATATCCTGACCATGAAGCTTATAAATCTACGTCTATTTCAATTAGTTAATCCAAACAACAGTGGACTACGGCAATATTTTTTCAAATAAATATACAACTATTCTCATATCTATATTTCAAGGCATCTATTCACCAGGTATATAGCAGAGTTGGCAGACTTCATATTAAATTCCTTAATTTGTCTGCCTCGATATCTATCCAAAATGTTACATAATTTTTTGAATATAATAAAATTTCAATAAGGTCATAAATTCCATGCAAGTTTTTAGTTAGAGAGTCATAGTCAATTGTAATATTCGTGTCATTCAAATGTCTATTTATGTATAGGAGGTGTTAATATATTTGTTGAGCTCAAAGTTTAAAGGGTCATTTCTTTTATTATGAGTCAATTGAGTCTTTAATTTATTTTGTCATTATTAGTTCTTATAATAAATGGGTAAAGTCTTTAAATGTGTCAAAAAGCTATATTTTATATAATATTTATTTATAAAGTTTTTTAGTAGTCCTAGATTCAAATTCATATTATTATTGGGATTAGATTATTATTATTATGAGTTTAGTTACTCAATTTTATAAAAATAATTATTATTCATTCATTGGTATGTCGTCAATATTAGGGACAAGTCAAGTATATCAATAAATGAGTCAAAAAGTCATTCTTGTATTAATAAAGTATATTGAGTCAAATTGTCAAGTCAAAAAACCCATCTTTGTAAAGGATGCATTATTGCTATTATGTAACATCTTGAGTCAAATGTCTCAATTTGTATGGAGGGGTCTTATCTTCAATAATGACATGAACTTCATCGACAAAATTATTGAGTAAGTAACTTTTTCTATTGGAGGAAGGAGGAAATAGAGCCTAGAGGTTTCATAGCCTCTCGTTAGCCACTAGCAACGGGGCCACTTTCTAATTTAATGAGATTTTTATTTTCAATTGTGTGGTGTGTTTATTTTCATCATAGTGTGATTTGGAATAAGAACAAATGTTGTATCCCTGTTCACATTTTTTCTAAGTGAATTGTATATTCCTATGTCACTTCTCTAAAATGTGAGAATGATGAAAGATAGAATCTATATTGCACATCATGACGTGGTTTATGGTAAGCCAATTGTAAAAGCATTATTTCATGGTTTTGGTTAGCCATTTGTAAAACCACTATTTTGGTTATTGGTTAGCCATCTGTAAAACCATCAGGGATTATTTGTGGTTTTCGATTATCCACTCATAAAACTACTATTTTAGTTGTTGGTCAACCATTTGTAAAACCATCATGTAAAGTTTGTGATTGTCCTCTGAAAATCACCAAGTCATGAGTATAGGTGCAGATATGGGAGAGTTGTTTCCCCCATGTTCACATTAAGGGGGTGTAAGATAGGATTAATAATGCTCACAAAGGGGTGAATGCTGAGTAATAGTGTGTTCACATTATTAGTGTACTGATGTAAATATTATTGTTATAATAATATTGTACTCATAGTTAATAGTTAATAGGTTAGATTTATTGATTAGTCACCATAAAGTAAGACTTACGGTTATATTATTGTTGTAAGGGTAAGTTATTAGAGTTATTTGGTTAGTGGGTTGAGAGTTTGTACGGATTTGGAAATCTCCTATTCTAGGAATCAAAGTCCTATATATTTGTAATGTGTTCAAATGAAATGTAATGCAATAGAATATAGAATATTATTGTGTTCAAATTATTTCATTTGATGTTTGGCTCTTTTAGTCTGCATTAATTTTTTGCTAATCTAAACCATATATATTATATTTCAATTGTAAATATAATTAGGGTTGAAATGAGCCACATGAACCTATTTTAAATTATATATGATGTGATTTGGAGTGAAATTAACCTTAATTTCATGTCATATATAATTAACCAAAGAGTTGATTCATTTAATTAAGGAGGCATTTGAGGGCAATTTGAACTCTTTTAAGAGAAAGATATGATTTGGGGGAAAATTAAGTTTGATTCTATCATAAATTGATCCAATTAGTCAATTTTTGTAATTAGGGGTGTGATTTGGGAAAAATTGAGCCCCTAAAAAAAATTATGGCTCAATTATTTGTATAATGTATGCAACATGTATGGCTTAACTAACCCTACTTTTATCAAAAATGCAACATGAAAGAAATTGTCACAAATAGGTTCAAACAACTCAAATTTTCTTCAATTACCTTAGTGATTGGACCCTATATCATTAACCTTAAACCCTATACCATTTAACTTAAACCCTAAGCCATAATCCCTAAACCCCAAACCCTTTAAATTGTAGACCCTAAACCCTAAACTAATCAATTTATCCCTAATTAACATCCTTTATAATAAGAATTAAGTTCACAGGGATCAACTTGGTCAAAATTACATTTCTCATTATTGCAATTGACTAATTGGATCAATATGTGATGATGTGGGGGCTAATTGAGCCCAAAATCACATTATTTACTCACAGATTTAGGTTCAAGGAGCTCACATTTATCCCAATTTCCTTCATGATTGTACCTTATAGACCCCAAAACCTATACCCTAAGCCCTAATCCCTAAACTTTAAATCATATTTATAAATGCTTTAAATCTTGAACCAATCATTTTATCCCAAATTAACATAATTTAGACTAAGAATTAAATTCAAAGGGCTCAGTTTGGCCTAAATCACACAACTGATTGCCCCATTTGAATAATTCACTCAATCTGCATGATGACATGGGGTATAATGACAACCCAAGAACACATTTTATAGTCACAAATAGGTCCAAGTGATTCAGATTGCCCTCAATTATCTTTGTCAATATCTAGATAGAAGCTTTGTTTCTATAATATTCTACTCCTAGAAAATTTCTTCTTTTGTGTACCTTATTTCTTTTTCAAGATTGAGTAGGAAATAATCTTGTAAATATAATAGATATATAAAACATTAAAGGATATAATTTTTTTTTGCATTTTTTTTAATAAACATCTTTTAAATTTGTTAGAGTTATGCTTACACTCTTTATTACTTAATTTATATTATAATTTTTAAAATTCGTGAACCAATTTAAAATTTTACCTTTAATTAATAAATCATCGTCAAATATATTTTTTGGACTTTTAATATTTTGAGGGGCAGTAGTTGGGCATTCTACATTGATGGGTCTCAAATTTATTTGTATATATTTCATCCAATTAAATTTTTGTGGTAGAATTAATAATATAATTTGAACAAAATTATATTTTTAAATTAAAAACTTATTATTATATTTATTAATATAAAATATAGAGTATATTAGATGATAAATTTTAAAAAATATTGATTGGTATTTACAATTTTAAAAAAAGATTCTTAAAATATCATAAATAGACCATTAAATGATATTAACAAAAGAAATAAAAGTTCTGTATAACTAAAATTTATTAAATAAATTTCACATCATTTAATATTTTTGAAGAGTGAAAGGGGGGTTTACCCTTGTTTATATTCTCTCTATATTTTTTTTTAAGGCTTAATTTATATTATATATAAATTCTATTTTATATTACATATTTTTATTTCTTTTGAAAATTGTCTCATTTTCTAGTACTTGAATTTCAACATTTTTGTATCCACATCACTGTATTTTGTTAAATAAATTTCATATCAGTTAATATTTTTGAAGAACTAAAGGTGGGGTTATCACTACCTATATTTTCTAATACAATTTTTTTGAAGTCTTTTTTTGCACTACGTATTTGTTGTTTCTTTTTTAAATAAGTTTTTGAGATTGCCTCATCTTCTGATGCTAGAATCTTAACATTTTTGTTTCCACATAACCACAATTTATTAAATAAATTTTACACTGGTTAGTATCTTTGAAGAATAGAAGGTGGGGTTACACCTACCTATAATCTCCAATATAATCTTTTTGAAGTCCTCCTTTACACTACTCATGTGTCATTCTTTTTGAAAATAAGCTCTCAATAGTGCTCATCATCTAAGGTTCAAATCTTATTTTTTTTGTTTACACATAACCTTGCATATAGCTTTTTAAACAAGTTAATGTTTATTTCAAAGCTATCAAAGTATCTTTGTTTGTCAAAATTGCCTCTTGAAAACAATTAGAAAACACAAGTTGTTAACTTGATCAAGTCATTTCCCTAATTCGAGGTCTCTTGACAAGATCTTAGGCCTTTATAGACTTGATTCTTGGTATTCATATGGTTCTCCATATGATTTGAAGTTGATAATACCTTGCGTCATTCATCATTTGCTTTGGTTTTTTTTTAAAAAAAGGGTTAATGCTTATCCCATTTTGAACTTTTTCTTTCACTTTGGAATTGGGTTTAGTGGTTCTCTTCCCCTTTTTGACAATTATTTGATTTTTCTCTTTTTTAATCTTTTTTTCAACTATCACATTCAAGGGATAGCCTTGTACCAGATTATCATGGTTATGGCACACCAAACATCGAAAGGGGGAAATTCTCATAATCTAGGGGTCCTTCGAACATATCTCCTTTCAGAAATTTTAAAGATACCTTTTGAAGTAAGAGTTTGCTTACATCTATTCAGACACAAATCTTATCATAAATAATGTGTTTCTTGTTATAAGTTTCGAAAAAGATATACATTATTTATTTAAAGAAGACTCCAATTTTTAAAAGAACGATTTCTACTCACAAATGTGTAGAGAAGTTAAATAATCTTACCAAACTGACATTATGTAATTCTTCTTACAACAAATCAAAACTCAGGATCGAAAAAAAAATCAATAATATAAAACTACAACCTCCGACCTCACTATAAATAAATTTGATAAATTATAAATTTCAGAAAGGAGGATTTACCAAACTTTTCACATGACAAGAAAATTTAAAAATATATCTCACCAAACATGTTTTTTGGGTTAAAACTATACAATGTCATTGGTGTCGTAACAAATAACAGCTAATATAAATATAATAATTGTATTATATTCAACGAGCACAACATTCATGTTGATGATAGCTTGTGAACTATATTCTTTTAGGTTTAAGCACTTAAAGACAAGGGAAACATAATGATAAACTATGAACTTTTTCACTAAAGACAACCGAAACATATAGGACAACAAAAGTAATATATAAATTATTTTTATACTTTAATCGTTGGAGTTTCCAACAGAAATGTCAAATCTAAGAAATGGATAAATGTTGTCAAATACCACCTTAAAACAATGAGAAGGCTGAGAAAGATGTTTTTGTAATTGCATATTTTAATTTTTAACAATGAGAAGGCTGAGAAACAAGTTGTATAAGTTAACCCTATCCTCACAACCTCCGAGCAAAAGTGACGTGGACCTCCTCGAGTGTAAGTTTCAAGCATGGCTATGGTATAGTCTTCCAACCTTAATAATGATATAATAGAATAGGATAGGATATATTATTATTGTTGAATAGCAATTATGTACTTAATGATATTAGAATAAAATTTATATTTTAAATAAAAAGAAAATAAATATAAAATATAAGTTGTTGAGATTTGTATTTTAGTGATTTTTTATTGTTAAGTAGAATATTTTATAAAATAGTTGATCTGTTTATGTTTTTGAAATTGAAATTAAAAAATGGAGTTTGAAGTTAAACTATGAAACAAGGATTTGTGTTGACAAGTTTTATAAAGGTTATTTATGTGGGTCATCTCTTTGATGAATAGAGTTGCATATTCTCAAAGATCTTGTAAAGAACTTTAATTTTTTTTAAAAAGGCAGTAAAATTGATCAGAAATCTTAGAATATAATCGATACCTAAATGCAACATACTCCTTCGATTTTGATTTTGATTCATTATTGTAAAGTTTACATATGTACTAATGTTACAAAAGAAAGTGCTTTGACTCCATACAAATTTGATGAGAGCATACTTATAATTAACCCAAATAAAATCTCAAACCAAAAGAAAGCTTAGTGTACTTGGAAGTAATAATATGTCCATTTTCTATTTGAATATAGTATTCTATGTAGTAATACATTTTTGTTTGTAATGGTTCAGTCCAAGTTGATTTTATGTAAGATTTACAAATCTCATTTTTCGTGCCTCTATGAATATTTTTTTAACACATAGGAAACATTGATAGAAAAGGTATTACAGGTAAACAATTAATATCAATATCAATTTTTTATAAGAAAGATGTACATTGGGCATATCAATTGTTCTTAATCCCTTATTCATGTAACTTCATAGATGATTGAAGGGCATTGATTGGATATCTATTACGTCCAATTGTTGCATCTACAATATGTCTTAATTTATGAAACAACATCACTACATGAAAAAAATGAAGAAAATGGGTACCAAATCTAACTTTATAGATTATTGAAGAGCCTTGAGTAGATATCTATTATGTCCAATTATTCATATGCCATATATATTAATCTGTAAAGCAACACTATTACATGAAAACAAATGAATAATGAAGGGGGTGGGTGCCAAATCCAAAAAAAATGTAAATGGGATTGATCATTTTACCCAAATTTTTTTAATAACATTAAAATAAAAACTCTATCAACCCAATCACAACTAGTACTATGAACTCCATACCTCCAAATTTCACAGCCATATAATAGTAAACTAATTTTACTATAAC
This sequence comes from Torreya grandis, assembly GCA_037957365.1. NCBI lineage: Eukaryota > Viridiplantae > Streptophyta > Pinopsida > Cupressales > Taxaceae > Torreya > Torreya grandis. Next base: position 4,480,711 of record JARHVA010000719.1, on the reverse strand, counting down.
ATCCTAAAACTACAAATGAAACTAAAATTAAAAACAATATCTCTCAAGTATTTATCAATATTATAATAAAAATTGTATGTATCTAAACTTGCACAATTATGTTGTATTTAAGCCATTTGTATCCTCATAAGTCAGCTAGGAATTGTAAGATCACTTTTAGATTAAAACACTCTCTTACGATGATCTTCACACTCGTGAAACAATTAAACCACTTAAAATAATTTTACTATAATCATTTAGGCTTAAGAGCAATAACCATTATTGTGTTTAGTTATTTTAGTGTTAAATATAAAATCATAAAATTATTTGAAAATTGGAGTTGCTTAAACAATAATCTCAATTACAACATTTTATATTCTTAATAAAATTTAGTTGATTACAAACAATAAAGAAAGGAGCAAATATTGAGATAATTGAATATTACTTCAAATTCATGGTAAAGGAATGGGAGGTGGCCAAAGTATTAAGTGATTTTAGATCTTCGCAAATTTGTGTTTGGTTTTTATTTTATTATCTTTTTATTTTTGTTTAATTGTTTTTGTAGTTTTTTGATATTGTTATTGTTAGACTTTTGATTAGCCCTATCTTGTTTTGGTCTTTCTATTTGATATTTCTTATTATATTTATCATATTTTGATTGTTTAAAGTTTGTGACCCTTTCAAAATTCCTTTTTTTATCTCTAATAAAAATATATATTAATTATATTTAATAACTTTTATTCAAATCATTTAATTTACAATTATCATGATAACTATGAGACACGTTCAACTCTCTTAATTTCTTTTATCAAAATGTGATTTAAAGATCTAAGATATTTACACTTAATTAATTTTATATATATATAATTTTTGTATAATTATATGTTTTTAAGATTTGTCTTGTAAGCTCCTTTACAACCATTGAAACTTGAGAAGTTGGGATGTGAGTTGAAGTAGTGAACTCCTTACAAACTTTGAAGAGGTTATTGTGAGTTGAATTTATTTAATTGTTGAGGAGGCCAATGTAAGTAAACTATAATTTAAAAAGGAAAATAATCAAAATGTTATTTTTAAATAGGTAACTAAAAGCTCAAACTTGTTTAAACTTGTGGCGTTTTGTGTCAATAAATCTTCCTAATAAGAGAAACTTTTAAAAGAACCTTAATTATCAATGTAAAAGCTTTAAATTTAAAAATATTGTTGGAGGAAATGTTATTTTTATGCTAGTAAAATTGGATGATTAACTTATTTTTGTAAGCTACAAATTGACTTTTGAGTGTTTATTTTAAGAATTTTGAGTGTTTATTTTAAAATAATGTGAATGTTCATCTAAAAGGAATAGTTTGAAGAAAGAAATTAGATGGAAAGGAAACAGGTGATGGAATCTCAACGAGTAGAGACCGGTAGTGACGGTTGGGATTTGTAGCAAGTTTGTAGTATGATCATTAGCCATCTTACCCCTAGCCTATAGTATGGTGTCTGGGTTTTTTTGCAGTTGGTGGCTCTATGAAAGAGAACTCTAGATATTCCTTCAAAATTATGGATCGCCCTAAAGCTCCTTTAGCTTCCCCTTTAGTTTCTCTCATTTCATACGTTATGAAGAAATCAGATGAAGTGCATGCAATGAATATCTCTCTTCCTGAGGTAATTGTGTTAATTTTTGAATTTAAAGACTATGCAATGATTTGTAGGTTTAATGGATTATGGTCTTGGTTAGAAGGTTTACATCAATGGGTCTATGCTACCTGGACCAATGAATGTGTGATTCATTTATGTTCTTTTCAGAATAGGTCAGTAGGTGATCTTCTGGTAGAGTGAACAGACAAGTATTCTACAATAATAATGACATTGTTTGTATTCAAAAACATGCAAGAAGATGTGCAACAATTGTCTGATGTATTAAATTACCTTGCTTTCCAATTATATGCTCTGCACTGATCAATTACAATAGCATAATGAAGAGGAAAATAAAAGATTAGGAGTTAATTCATTGTAGAACTCACAATTAGACTGAGTGTAACTCACTATGGAAATCATAAGAGAACTCACAATGGTACTCAGTTGAATTTTAGGTAGAACTCACTATGGAACTCACCCTCTCACCCACCGAACCTCTTATCACACCTAAGTAAGTTGAAGTTACATGTGTAGGAATTATCTATATAATAAGTAAATGAAAGAACTAATATCCTACACCAACACCCCCTCTTAAGCGTAACTTAGGTGGAAGTAAAATAAAATATGGGTCCTGACAACAAGGCCTGATGAGGTATCCACATACAATGCAACTCTCAATAAGTGGAGTAAAAATAGAAAACCAAGTGGGAAAAAACTCCAACACCCACCTTAAGCATAGCTTAGGTGAGTTGTAAAATTGGGTCTCAACAATGAAGCCTAATGAGGTACCCAAGTACATAACGATGATCCCAATATCCTATAAAATATTAAAGATGTGTGCCTCCACAAAGAAGAGAGAAAATGTATGCACAAATTATTGCATGGTGAATGCTATAGTAGGTTCCTCTACAATAAATGTTGTCTCTTCTTTTTGGAAGAAAGAAACCAAGAGCTATCAAACTATTGAATTCCCACTCAAGTGGAATGTAGATATGAATCATGATGTAGATCTCTGAAAAATGTTCAAATGTCTCCCTGCTAATGCTCGAATATGCCAAAGTCTAATCAGATATCATAAGCCTAATTATAGTAGATGAAAATAAAGAAGCATACAATGAAGGGAAGAGAGCATCTAGATAAGAAGGTAGACATGGAACATTCACTGAAGGAATGTCCATGGGAAGAGGAGGGCATGACTCAACAACCGTCAAAACTGAAGATTGGTCTACAAATGAAGCACTCAGATTTGCAAGATGAATACCCACAAGAACATATGAGTCATTGATACTCTCAATGTGTATACTCTCACTGAAATTAGTAAAGTCCTCTAAAATTCAAGTCTTTGAAGTCTCTAAAAGAGCAACAATCTGTATAGGAACAGATGAAGAATCTACAATGAGATAACTAAGGTCTGACAGAATCTCATCCTATAGTGGGGACTCGATAGAAGGAATAACATTGTCCAAAATGGATGTATCATCACAAAAAATAAAAGCATGAGAGAGTACAATAGTCTCAGAAGAGGCAATAAGAAGTGGGGGAGGAAGTGTGACATAAATCTCAGAAAGACTGTCGACAAGACTCTGTAACATGCTCCAAACAGTGCATGGACACTCTATATATTCCACATGGCAATGAAGATCCATGGAAACATGTAGTAAGAGAGTGGTAAAAACTGTTACAAGTATTAGCCCACTTATCAAACTGAACAGGATTAGTGGGTGCAGGAATCTATCCATATAAGAATGGAATATGATTCTTGTGTGTGAGCAAGTGTTCTATGTAAGCAAGCCACAAATCATAATTATCCTTCCCAAGAAGGATCACTGGAGACAAAACAACTCTCTTCATCTGGAGTCTCTCAAATAAGGTTGACATGATTGAGAGAAGAGACCAGGGAAATGCATAGCTACACAAAATACCCTGTAATGAACCTCTGAAACACGCTCATGAATGGGATGTTGGGCACAACCGATAATGCATCCAATTGAAAAATTAGTGCTATATTAAGGGAAAACAATGGTACATGCTCTAGATATGGACTTCAAACTAGGCCAAAAATGAGTTCATATAGATGAGAGCAATCAGTGCACGAAGTATGTTGCAGAAAGTAGTAGGGCCCATAACCCCCCTCGAATATGAAGCTTTATAACTTTAGTGTATTTTACAAAACAAAGTAAACCAATGGAAAGAGGATGAAAAACATGCACTTTTGAAAAAAATGGCACTCAATTCTAAGTTACCAATCAAGATTTATAGTAAAATATTTTTTCCATCACTAATGGCCTATTTAATTAAATTACACTTAAAGTTTAAATGCTCGTCAAGTTCAAACACGAATATATCGTGTAACCACTTGTTGGAATCGACACAAAACCTCAAACTTCCTCATGTCAACATAAATCCAAAAAATCTCTGCCCATACACCCCTATGTATTTTTTACATGAAAAGACTTATTTGAAGGTGTTTAATTAAAAAAATACATAAAGTTATTTTAAATAAAATTAAAACAGGTTTTAATTTTTAATCTTGTTGTTAGGGCAATTTAAGGTTTTGACTTTATGACTTATAAAATAAAAATGAGAGAGTTGGGGCTACCATTATTCATGCAAGGAGTGGTTGTCCACCGATTTGAGCTGTACGATGCTGTTATGCATGCACAAGTATGTGTTATTTTTGTAGCCGATCTCAAAAAACTTAGCGTGTTAAGCTCGCGAGGCAGAGCGAATCTATATGGTTCGATCTACTAATTAGCATAAAGTTGAGATTGTGACTGAAGCAGTAGACGTGGACTCTACTTCCAGATTTTTTGGCATTGAAAACAACAACATAGCTTGAGTGCCTATGCGATAAACCCATGGGAGGTTGCAAATTCTCTGAAATCCCTTTTAGAGGTAGCTGAGGCTCTACGCAAGAACATGCCAGTTAGAGGAGGCACATGAGAGCCAGCTCACCGTTCACCACAGTGATGCAACTTCCTATGACATGCATCAGATCAAATTCTATGACAGACTGTACAATGAAGGGTCGAGCTGCAGTCCGGATCTAAATGTGTTGGGTGTTAACGTGAGCTTTCCAAGCTGATTGGATAACTTGCAGGACCGAGTATCTTATCACTCAAATAGCCAAAACAATCAATCAAAGCCTAACAAATGACATGTTCCAGGTTCGATCCGTAGCTGCAACATATGAGGAGATTTTTACCAGCTACAGGTGTCAAGGGAGGCTGAGTGGTGATGATTTTCGAACAGTCCAACATGCACAGCAATTTTCTGTGACTGAAGAAAGCAGGGTTGAAAAGTTGCAATGTCCGATTTGTCCAAAGCTTCACAACTAGGTGAAAAGCAACAATTTCGATAGATCTCCCATAAGAAACTCTTCCTGAGCAAACTAAACCTTCAAACTCGTTGAGATCTCACTGCCAACAATATTTAAATAAATCGCTTTTGTGGCTCCCACGGTGTCGAACTCAGGATTGATAGGGACTTAGAAAACTGAGTAACAAAGACTTCCTTCACAATGACAAGGACACAAAGAGCTGATGGCCATGGAAGAGCCGAGTCGACGGAGAGCTTATTCCATTACAAAGCTCATTCCTTTACAAAGCTCATTCCTTAACTATTAACAGATTAAAAAATTTGCAAAGACTTATATGGCCATGCAAATAGAGGCAATATGCAAATTCTTCTTAATAAATTCAAGAGAATATAAAATAGAATTTAACAGATAACTCGATGCTTATTAATAGAATCTATAGTTTTGATACCATGTTATAATAGGTCAATAGGTGATCTTATGGTAGAGTGAGAACACATGTATTCTACAATAACAATGGCAAAAACATTCAAGAAGATGTGCAATAATTGCCTATGTATTAAATTGCCTTACTTTTCAATTATCTGCTCTGCATTGATCAATTACAATAGCATAGTGAAGAGCAATATAAAGGAGTAGAAGGAGTTAACTCACTGGAGAACTCACAATTAGAGTGAGTGTAACTCACTGTGAAACTCATAGGAGAACTCACAATGGTACTCAGTTGATCTCTAGGTAGAACTCACTGTGAAACTCACCATCGCACCCACTTAACCTCTTATCACATCAAGTAAGTTGAAGCTACATGTGTAGGAATTATCCATTTAATAAGTAAATTAAATAACTAATATCCTACACCAACACCCTCGCCCCCGCCCCCCCCTTAAGCGTAGCTTAGGTGAGAGTAAAAGAAAAGATGGGTCCTAGCAACGAGTCCTGATGAGGTACCCACATACAATGCAACTCTTAATAAGTGGAGTAAAAGTTGAAAACTTAGTGGAGAAACCTCCTCCGACCCCCCGTCCCAAGAGAGACAAAGAATTTTGGAGGGACTTTGGATTTGGGGAAGAGCTACGATCTTTGTTACTCTTTGATTCTTCAACTTTGATCCCTTAATAATGGTGGTTTCCAAAATGTTAGTTTGGGTTCGGCTCCCAAACTTCCCTCTTCCCTTTTGTCACCCCTTAATATGTGAAGCCATTGGTAACTCGTTGGGAAAATTCATCAAAATGGATATTGAGTGGTCTATGCAAGGGGTATTTACCTATGCCAATATTTGTGTGGAGGTGGACCTTTGTAAAGGTCTCCAAGATAGAATCCATCTGAAACATGAAAATGTCCTTCGAATCCAAACCTTAGATTATAAAAACATTACTTTTAGATGTTATTTTTGCCACTAAAGTGGTCATCTCCAAGAGGTCTGTCTTCATGTAGGCAAGCCAAAAAATAAAAAGGACCAGTCTTCTCATCCTAAAAGCTAACAACTGTATGAGCACAATTTTTCAAACAAGGACACAGAAAATTCTAAAGATGGCATAGGGAAGAAAGAAGGTTTAGAGGTTATTGGAGAATTCCTTGTGGTAGATTCCTCTTACCAAACGACATCTATAGATAATGTTACAAGGAGAGGTATCAAGAGATCACATGAATCTAAAATTTCAGAATCTGATAAGGATTAGTCCATATTTGATCCTCATCATAATCTTGTGCTTTTGATGGTTATTTCTAGTATGTTGGATATTGGTCATTCAAAGGGTTGGACTAAGGTTCAAAAGAAAAAAGGCAAAAAATGTCATATAGTGAATATAGGGTTTGGTCATCTATGATATTTTTACTGTTCTTTTATTTTCTTGGTTTGTCTAGCCTGGTGTGGAATTACTTCTAGGGTGAGAATTTTCTACAGTCCATCTTTTTTTTTCTGACTGGCATTGTACTATAGATTTTTATATTAATAAAAGTACATTTTTCAATCCAAAAAAAAAAATAGTTTAATTGGGTAATGGGGTTGCTATTAAAAGTAAGTTTTAAAAAATATATATAAACCATAATTTATTAAACTTTGTGTTAAGTGGGTTCTTTTTTTGGTGATATAACAAAAATATATATGAGAAAATAAATGTCATTATGTTAATGATTATTTATGGAGATCATTTTGAGATAACCTAACACATAGCTTTCAATTACTTAATATAAACACATAATTAGATTATAATTAAAATGATATTATTGAGAAAAAATTTCAACAACTTAATATAAATATATAATTGAATTAATCCTACATAAATAAAAATAGTGTAATAAATATACCTTATAAAATATTATATTCACCAAAAATTTATAGTATTTAATTGTTAAATCAATTCTTTTATTTTATAATTATTATTAAAAATATATAAAACTTGTAAAAATCATCTTAAAATAATTTAAACAGAAAAAAAACTACAATAATATAAAATTACAACCTCCAATTTTACTATAAATGTATTTAATAAAATATAAATTTTAAAAAAAAAAAAAAAAATGTTTAACTAGCTTACCACATCACATGAAAAGTTAAAAAAAATATCTCACCAACAATGTTTTTAATTTTAAATTTTCCTTGTTAAGCCATACATTTCTCTTGATGCCCTGACAAATAACAACTAATATAAATATAAAAATTGTATCAGATTCAAGTGGCATTACATTCATGATAGCTACCAAAAAAAAATTGCGCTTGAATTGTTTTCATTTAAAGTTTAAGCACTTGAGATAACGGAAACATAATGATAAACATACAGACAAGCAAACAAATATATATTGGGGACTTGTGAATTAACTTATTTTAATACCTTAATTGTCGAGCTGCTAACTTAAAACAATGAGAAGGCTTAGAGATGTTTTTGGAATGATATATTTTTGTTTTTAATTAGTGGAAACAAGTTGTATAAATCAACCATGTAATCATAAACTCCAAACAAAAGTTTGAGGCATGGCTATAGAATAGTCGTTTAACTTTAATAATGATAGATAAAAATAGGATATATTTTTAATGATAATATAAGATTATAAGAATATTAAAATAAAATATAAAAGTTAATTTGTTAATATTTTTTAAATAATTTTTGATTGTTAAGTAAAATAGTGTGTTCGTTTGCATTTTTAAAATTTAAGTTAAAAAAGAGAAAGTTAAGTTAAATCATGAAACAAGAATTTACTCTGATGTTTGTAGAAGAGGTCGTCTTTGTGTTGGGTATCTTTTTGATGAATAGTGCTACACATCTTTGATTCTCATAATAAATAATATTTTTGTAAAGACCCTTGATTTCCAGTAAAGAGGCAATAAATCCTGTCATGAATCTCATAATATTTTGGACATCAAAAAACAAAATACTCCTTTAATTCTGATTTTAATTTATTATTGTAAAGTTTATATATGTATTGATGTCATAGAAAAAAGTGCTCTGACTCCATACAAATATGATGAGAACATACTTGTACAATTGATTTAAATGAAATCTCAAACCAAATGACAGCATGGTATACTTAAGAATAATAATATGCGCATCTTCTATTTGAAGATAGTGCTTTTTATAGTGACATATTTTTATTTTTAATGGTTTTGTCCAAGTTGATTTTATATAAGATTTGTAGATATCAATTTTGGTGTCTTTATAAATATCATTTTTCAACATATAAGAAATATTGATTAAAAAAGTTTTACGAGGCAGATAATTGATATGAATATCATTTTTTAATTAAAAAAATGTACATTGGGTATACCAAATGTTCTTGATTTCTTATTCACACAATTTCATAGATCATAAGAGCCCTGAATGGACATTTATTATGCCCAATTATTGTATTTGTAATTTATCTTAACATATAAAACAACATCACTTCATAAAAACAAATGAAAAATAAAAGGAATGGGTGTCAAATCCAAAAAAAAAGGCAAACAAATCTGATCATTTTTTTCAAAAGATGGGATAACATTAAAATAAGAAATTCTAACAATCCAATCCCAATTGATACTAAAAAATCTATGCCTCCAAATCTTACAACCACGTAATACTATTGACAATACTAAAGTTTCAAAGATACGTAATTTTACTTTAATATCCTAAAACTGAAACTATAAACATTCTATCTCAAATATTTCTCAATTTTGTAATAAAGAATGTATATATCCAAACTTTCCTAATTATGTTGTATTTAGACCATTTGTATCTTCATATATCAGCTATGAGTATTTTGAGATCACTCTTAGATGAAAACACTCTCTTATGACGACCTTCATATTTGTGCGACATGGAAACCACTTAAATTCTTTTACTATAATTATCTAGATTTAAGAGCAATAACTATTATTTTTTAAAGTTATTTTAATGATAAATTTAAAATTTAAATGTTTTTACAATTTTTTGAAAAGTTGAGTTGATTAAATAACAATTTTAATTATAAAATTTTATATTATTAATAAAAATTCAATTAATTATTTATAATGGAAAAAATTAATTAATAAAAGTTCAAATAAAATGAATATCATTATTGATATATGATTAAATTAATTTTATTTTATAAAATATTATATATTTCAAAAATTTAAAATAATAAATTACATTTGCTATTTCTAATAAATATTTATATTAGTTGAAATAAATAAAAATCTTTACCCTCTAATAAAAATTATTATAAATCTAATAACTATTCATAGATGAAAAGGGCTAAGAACCTTTCCAATATTTTCCTTTAAAATTGTATTGTCGGTAATAAATCCTAACCCTAACCTTATTATCTCAAATATAACTGAATTTTGGGAGACTTCTTAAATACTGATTCAATATATATAATACAAAAATGTTGAGGTGTTACATATTTTCCTCAAATAATGCAATGTCAAGTCAACTTTCTATCCAAAGCAACTGCTGCTTGAGTGATTCTTCTAGCAACCCTCCAGATTTCATGTTGCCATGGCACCTACCACCCCTGGAAATGAAGCAAAACTGTATTCATTGTTTTGAGAAGCAGAATATACCTGACATCCAAATTACAATAACCCACAATTTGAGCTGGTTGTTAGAAGACTCTAATTGGTAATGAAATGGAAGACAAAACCAGAGCAAAAAGAGAGAGACAATTTGGGAGGCCATTTGCACTTACTAAATATTTGAACCATGGTCTTCCCCTGAGGCCTTGTGAATCCAAAAATGCTTGCTCGGTGAGCATTAAACGATCATTAAAAGCTTTTCTCCTCAGAACTGATTGGACATCTCCCTTGTGTTTTCTTAACACCTGCCCAAAGCATTTCATGAGTTTGAATTGATCAAAATGTGCCCCGAGAAGGGTTAATTTCGTTGTGCATGTAAGAAATTTTTATAATGGACTGAAAACCAATTGTTCGTTGTTTTTCTTCCAAATTGTGAGACAAAGTAGTTACATGACTCGATTGTAATTGACATTTGTAGTAAGGTGTATTAGGTGGGTAAGCTTATCCAACATTCACAATTTTTTTGCTTTTATTTGAGAATTAGTCATAATTTTTTTAATATTTAACACTTTTTTGACATAAATTTTATGATTTGTGAAGAATGTGGACCCTACAGCATTTGTGAGTACAGGTAAAGTTCAGGCATATTAAGTTGGTATTTGAGAGTGAGTATTTTTGGTATGAAATACAGTCTCAGTTTAAGAACTTGTTACACTTACTGGCAAGAAAATAAAATTATGAAACCTCACCTCTGCTTCCTCAGCAGCGTTATTGGCAACGTCTGCAAACTTAGTTATAGCTGTATTGATGGGTTCAATGGTCATTCCCTCGAAGGTGTCTGTTTTTTCTTCCATTGTCTTTGCATACCTCTGTCCAAAATGTATCTTGTCTAAATTAACGATTGACATTGTTATTTAAATAAAATGGCAGCATGTATTTGTCAAATTTACTTTTGAAAAAATCCCAAGCTTTTCTTAATAGTTAATCAGGGAAATGATATAAGTTGGAACTTGGCATAATAGTTTGTAGATTGGCAAGATTGATCATTATACCTGCAACTCATCAGCATAGGCAAGATAATCAAAGGGAAGGATATGGTCATCGGCAAGGCGAAGGGCAAGAAGTCCCCAGATAACAGAAACTGCATACATATAAAGAAAATATGTATTTAGTGTGCATAAGGTCTTATTAACATTGTTATTTGAGTATACAAACCTGCAACATGTCTATGGAAGTATGGATCTCCAAACTTTTTCATCCAGGTGTAACAGTCATAGATGGTGTGGTAAACTGGGTAAGCTGCATAAATTCCATACATATAATCCAAGTAAAATAACCACTTAGACCAAGATTGACATATACAAGTACAGAATAGAAAGAGAATTAATCTAGGAAAACAACATGCAGGAAAGGTGGTGCAAGTATATATTTAATTTTATATATTATAATTAATTTGGTTTGACCCAAATCATACATACATTCGCCAAAATACATATCTACTGAATGCACTCCGACACGTTGCAAAAATGGTGCAAAATCCGACCCACCTCCATCCAGTCTGTCAATCTGCAATGGACACATTTACAGTCCTTTCAGCACACTTACAACTTGTAATTACAATTTCGTCTAGTTGTCATGCGTCCTCAATTGGGCATTAGCCAACCAGAAAATATGCTTCACTAACCTTCACTTTTATTCCAGTGCTCGCTGCAATCCAGGAATCATGCACAGTCTTATACTTTGAATCAGGGCCCCTTACCTAAGAAAATAACAGTCCAAATAATTATCTATATAGGCTACGTTTGCATATTTTTTTATTAGACTATAAAAAGTACATTACAAGCATCCAAGAGTGTGGATGCTTTAACTACAAGAGACCAGTCAAAAGGTAGGCTGATTTTTATGGGAAAAGTTTGAAATTTGTCAAACTTTATCTTCGTCGAACATAAAAAAATAATGATATATATATATATATATATATATATAAATATATCGACTGAAAATAAAAGATTAGAAATTCTCCCCATTTTATCCCTCTGATATATATAATTGTTAGAAGTTAATGTCTTTTTATGAAATTTCATCTATTAACAAACCTTAAAAAAAAAAATTATCTATCATTTCACATAAACTTGAACTTCAACCTTAAAATTTAACTATGAGAAATACAAAACAAACAATCCAAAGCTTAGCCCATTCTCTTGGAGGTTTTCTCTCTAGATCCTCATGAAATACAAAACAAATAGTCGACAGTTTAGCCCAATCTCTTGGAGGTTTCTTGTCTAAATCCTCACAATTTTTCAACATTTTTCTCCCCCGAATTGTAACTATTGTGTTAAATTAGTGTGTTAGGCACGACCATAATTTATTTTTATTTTTCTTTCAAGATGTCTTCGCTTTGAAAGACATCAAATGAAAGCGCTACTCTTCATTGCTCTTAAGATTACTTGTTAACACTTAGTTTATTAGCATCTATTTTCAATAGAATTATCTTAGATGTTTTTATAAAATTCCTAGGAGTTTAACCAGTGATGATGGCAGTAGAACTATATGTATACTAAAATTTCTGTTTTTAAAAATGCTTAATTAATAGAAAACACATGAAGCAACCACAAAATTGAATATTTTCATGATTGATAAAATATATTTCAATCTTTACTTTTAGTAGGCAAATCATACATTGCTGGGCTTCTACTAAGAAATTCAAAATTGAAATTGAAATTATTATTCATGTTCACAAAGAACCACAGGACTGAAGATACAGTCCAGTGGTTGAAATTGAAACTGAAAGCATCTATTGTCCTATGTGCTGTACAAATAGAGCTTTTATTGTCCTATGTGCTGTACAAGAGAGTGAACAAGCAATGTCAAATTCAAAATCAAATTAATTGTGAAAGAAATCTATTACGAAATGTTGCATAATGAACTATCATATGTCAACAGTGTATGTCTCCTCAGTTTTTAGACCTTACACTTCCTCTCACACTGATCTGATATATAAATAACTATCAAATGCATGTTTAGTAACTGTAGAATTTTAAATAAAATTAAATCACAGCCAAATATATGTAATATTCATAATACAGAAGAAATAAGAATTGCAAAAATAAAAAAAATACTTCTTCAAATTATTGGAATCATTCTCCTTCTCCTTGAAAATAAAGATCAATTACAATGTATTATTAGAATTGCATGTGAACATGCTTTTCTAATTATTAAATAAAATATTTTAAATTTATCTAAATAATAATTTGCATGTAATATCAACTAAAACTAACTCTAGCCTTTCTAAAGCTTTATTTTTTCTAAAAATATATTAACTAAAAATTAACTAACTGTCTAAATTTAGTTCCACAAAAATTGTTCATGCAAACTAAATTTACACTAATAGTCTAAAAATAGAACTGAGTGAACTGCACTTCAGCATCACTTTTCAACATACTCCCCCTTGATGCTGAGAGGGCTCACAATTTGATCTCTGAGTTTCAAAAATTGATCCTTTGCAACTGCCTTAGTGAAGATATCTGCTAACTATTATCTAGTGTTGATGTATCTCAATTCTACTACCTTCTTCTGCACTAAATCTCAGATAAAATGATGTTTTAAATCAAAATGTTTTGTCCTACTGTGATGGACTGGATTCTTGGCCAATTTAATAGCACTAGTGTTATCACAAAAAATAACTATGGGCTGAACTTGAATCTCTCTAATTTCTTCAAGAAGTTTTCTAAGCCATAATGCTTGTGTACCTGCTGAAGTGACTGCAACATAATCTACTTCTTCTAGAAGAAAGGGAAACTATGCTTCTTTGAGCTCCAAGCAATCAAACCAGAACCAAAAGAAAAATAATTCCCAAATGTTGACTTTCAGTCATCCAAACTACCTCCCCAATCAGAATCACTAAAAGCAACAACATTGAACCTTTTATAAGTGTAGTAATGAATACCAAAATCTAGAGTGCCTTTCACATACCTCGAAATTCTCTTGGTTGCCTTCATATGTATTTATGATGGCTCTGCCAGGTACCTTGAAACAAGTGAAACTGAATAAGGAATATTATGTCTTGTATGAGTTAGAAACATTAAGCTTCCAACAATACTTCTATAGGTTGTCTCATCAACTCTTTCAGCACCATCATCTCTACACAACACAACTCCATGAGCAACTGGGGTGGAGACTGGTTTACAATCAACCATATCAAATTTCTTCAACATATCTTTAGCATACTTTGTTTGACAAAAATAAATTTATTCTCCCTTTGATAAACCTCCATTCCTAAAAAATATTTCATGAGGCCTAAATCTATCATCTCAAATTCATTCATCATGGAAAATTTGAATTCATCCTTCATCATAGAACTACTACCCATATACAACAAGTCATCAACATACAAACTTACAATTAGAATATCATTACCTTCTTGTTTTTAGTAAAGGGTAGGTTCATTCTTACTTCTTTGAAAGCCATTCGATTGAAAATATCCATCAATCCTAGCATACCATGCTCTTGGTTCTTGTTTGAGGCCATACAAAGCCTTCTTTAACTTGTAGACATGATTTTCTGTTCCTTAAACTTCAAAACCTTGTGGCTATTCCACATATACTTCTTCTTCTAAGTACCCATTCAAGAAGACACTTTTCACATCCATATGATGGATGCTCCAATTCTTTTGAGTTGCCAATGAAATCAGCATTCTAATGGTCTCTTGTCTTGCTACTGGTACAAATGTCTCTTCATAATCAATGCCATACTTCTGTGTGAAGCCTTTAGTAACTAATCTCGCCTTATGCCTTTCAACACTTCCATCATTGTTACACTTAGTCTTGTAGACCTATTTGGTGCCAATCTTCTTCTTGTCATGTGAAAGCTTCGTAAGCTCCCCAAGTGTTATTCCTATGAATATCTCTTCTTGCATTGCTTGCATCCTAACATCATTAGTATATGCATCTTCAAAACATGATGGTTCAAAATCATCATTGGTAAGTAAAGCGAAATTCAGTGTCTCACCTCTTGGATTTTCTTCATGTACTTGATTTGAACTCTTTTGATAAATGTCACTCAATTTTCTTACCTTCCTTGTAGAATTAGGACTTGAATCTGGACTTACACTTGGAATTGAACTAGATGAGGGGTTACTTGGTAGATTTGTAGCACTTAGAAAAAAAATATTAGTGGGCTGTCCATGATCAATATCATCCATAATAAATTCATTTAAAATAGATTTTGAATTCTCCATATGGCCTTTTTGATGACCATAAACTCCCCCTTCATCAAAAATCATGTCTTTCGACACAATAAGCCTATTAGTGAGAGGATTATATAATATGTAAGCCTTACTTTCCTCACTATATACAACAAAAATACATGACTCACTTTTGGGATCTAACTTTTGCCGCTTTTGATCAAGAACATGAACATAGGCTAAGCAACCAAAAACTTTGAAATAATTAATATTTGGCTTTTTCTCATACCAGGTTTCATACAGAGTCATCTTGTCAAGTGCACTAGTGGGACTCCGATTGAGAATATATACTGCTGCAGCAACTGCATCTCCCCAAAAAGAATTGCTTAATCCCTTTGTTTGTAGCATGCTTCGTGCCATCTCCACCACTATACGATTCTTCCTTTCAGCTACACCATTTTGTTGAGGTGTGCATGCAGTGGTGAGTTGTCTCATGATGCCATGCATTTCACAATAACCTTGAAAGGATTTTGAACAAAATTCTCCTCCACGATCAATCCTTAAGCATTTGATTTTTCACCCTTTGTCATTTTTTAAAAGGGCTCTAAACTACTTGAATGTCTCAAGAGCTTCACCTTTGATCTTTAAAAAAGAAACCCAACAATGTCGTGAGTAATCATCAATAAAAGTAATGAAATATGATGACTTACCCAAAATCTTTGTCTACATAGGACCACAAATGTCTAAATGAACTAACTGGAGTGGATAATTAGCCCTCAATGCATTTCCTTTTGGAAATTTCTCTCTTGCATGTTTTCCTTTAGCACATCCTTCACAAACTTCCTTATGCTCTTCAACCTTAGGCAAACCATAAACTAATGCTTTTGATGTTAGAATCTTCAAACTATGAAAATTTAAATGCCCATACCTGAGATGCCACAACCAACTTGTATCCTCATATGCCATATTGACAAGGTTCTTGTTATGTTCACCAAACTTTAATGGGAGCATCCTATTCTTTTTCATAGGCACAACTATTACCACTCTATTTCTTTTATTCTTATCATAAATTATACATTGTTGATTTTCAAATACAACTTTATAATTTTTCTCACATAATTGTCCAACAGTCAACAAATTATGCTTTAACTTTGGAGTGTAATAAATGTCTTTAACACTCTTCATACCTTCTTTTGTATGGACTTTCATAGCTACTTTTGCAGCAACCTCCAATGATTTGTCATCACCAAGCTTAATCTTGGATTAAAACTTTCATCCATTATAGAAAAAAGTTTTTCATTCCCTGACATGTGGTTAGAACATCCTGAATCTAAATACCAAACATCTTTAGAAATATTTTCAGCTGTCATAAGATAAAGATAAATTATCAAGAGAATTCTCATCACCTTCTTGAGCATAATGAATGTTTTTATCATTATTACCTTCTTTTAATCTACACTCATAATTAAAGTGGCCATACTTGTTACAATGATAACATTGAATATTTATTTTATCAAATTGGCCTATACCTCTTCCTCTGAAACCACCTCTACCTCTATTTCCTCTTGAGTAATTCTGATTTTGACTTCTACCTTGGCTTTGATTACTTTTGATGCTACTATTGGCATCTTCATTCTTTGTGATTTGTAATTTGGAAGGAAGAGCTTTCTCATCACTTTCCCCAAATGAATCTCTCAATCTTTCTTCATGAGACATCAAAGATCCAACTAGATGATCGAATTGAAGGGTAGACAAATTCTTGCTTTCTTCTATGATTATGGCAACATGGTTCCACTTTGGTGTGAGAGTCCTCAATACCTTTTGGATCAAAACCTCATTGTTCACAATTTCACCAAGTGTAGCCATCTTATTGACCATATCTTTTACTCTGACACAATAGGTACTCACACTTTCAGAGTCTTGCATCTTCAAATTCTCGAATTCTCTTTTCAATGTCTGTAACTTGACAACTTTGACTTGATCACTACCTTGTTAAGCTTCTTTTAGAGTCTTTCAAGCATTCTCTATTGTCTTTGCTCCTGCAATTCACAGAAATAGGCTCTTATCTAGAGCTATTTGAATATGAAATAAGGTTTGAGCATTCTTCTTCTTAGCCTCCTTCTTAGTTGTTTTATCATTCGTTGTGTGGGCATTCAAATCAGCGGGGTCTGCATACTGATTCAATAATCTCCCATAGATCTTTTCCTATCAAAAAAGTCATCATTTTGATAAACCAATAATCATACTCATTTCCATCAAATTCTGGAATGGGCAAGGAGTTAGAATTTGACATGATAATTTTTTAGCAAAATTCCAGCCACTAAATCTTTAACCCAAAAGAAAAATATCTGCTCTAATACCAGATGTAAAATTTTAAATAAAATTAAATCACAGCCAAATATATGCAATATTCATAATACATAAGAAATAAGAATTGAAAAAAAAAAAAAAAAAATACTTCTTCAAATTATTGGAATCATTCTCCTCCTTGAAAATAAAGATCAATTACAATGTATTAATAGAATTGCATGTGAACATACTTTTCTAATTATTAAATAAAATATTTTAAATTTATCTAAATAATAATTTGCATGTAATATCAACTAAAACTAACTCTAACCTTTTTAAGGCTTTATTTTTTCTAAAAATATATTAACTAAAAATTAACTAACTGTCTAAATTTAACTCCACAAAAACTGTTCATGCAAACTATATTTACACTAATAGTCTAAAAATAGAATTATGTGAACTGCACTTCAGCATCACTTTTCAACAGTGAGTTGAATCAGAAAATTCTAACTATGGTGTAGCACCTGCAAAAAATCCAGGGCCTTAAACATCACAATCAACATTCAAATAAGCCACTGCTTTTGCACCCAAGTTGCCAAAATTCTGCTCAACCCAATCAGTTGATCCTATCTGCGACACAGATATATAAATGCACAAGAACGTTCATATCACCAAATAATAACGCACAGTTGAATAATGTTGGCTTTTTTTATTTTGCATAAAATCTACCAAACACCCCATGAATGTTTGTGTATGGTAAAAGCCATCATTTCTTAATGTCTGTTGTATTCATCGATAAATACTAAGTTTCAATCCCCAATAACTATAAAGACGAAAAGGAGAGAGAGGCCTAACATTCCATACTCTTTTGCATCCCAACTGCAGAGGATAATACTTCTCCGTGGCCGCCATCCCTTGCCAAGTAGAGCACCAAAATTTCTAGCTATCTGGACAAATTATAAAATAGCGAATGAAAACAGCCACCATTTTGCTGGTTAAACATCATTAAGAAGTTTAACGTATAACTCACCTCCAAAAGAGCGGCTGTACCACTATTAGGGTCCACTGCTCGATAAGTCCAGCCAACCCTATGGTTTCCAAGAATAAATAACCTACGTCCCATCCACCAGCAATATACATAGCATGATTACTGTTAGCTTTTGAAATTTCAATCTTTTTTATAATCGAGAGTTTAGTCCAACAACCCAGAGCATTGCTCTAAGAATGGGGTTTCATGAGGGGGACATCAGCGTCCGCCAATATGGGAAAGAGGATTCAATGAAAAAAAATTGTAAAATTTTACTGCTTATCGATAATATTTCCGAAATTTTTTGAGTGGCACTGTTCAACGAAAAAATTTCCAGGGCAGACAAGCGGTGAGGGGTAGGAGGACTATTGCTTGTTCCTAAAATTTTTCAGATATTTCTGCCAGTTATCCTCTTTGTATGCTCTTTCCTCCGACATTTTCTCTCCAAACTGTGAATTTAAGCAGCTATAATTCTATAACAAGTATAAATTTTTTTGGCTAGGATCAAACGATAAATTTAAACCCCTGTAATTTCTCAACAACACCTGCTGAAAAATGTTTAACAGGCCCCCAGCATGGAACCAGGACCTAATCCTACATGGCGAACCCCCTATAACATCTTGAACGGTATGAATTGGATCCACAAAACTTGCTGAGGAGGGAATAAAGAAATACCTGTCAGGTTCCACCGAGCCCTGTATTACAGCAAATAGGTTTCGAATGCTAGCCATTGTTTGGTTCTCCTGCATACAAAAAGTCGGCGCATCTTGTTTGAATCCAAGCAAATGTGTCTAACCCCATACTGAAAACGATTGATATAGAAAAAGGTGGGAACAGGACCCATTCTGAGATAAATAGGCTGCTTGCCGCATTGTCCTAAATATATAACTTTCTATAGTCGACAAGCACTCAGTACCAGGAAGAAATACTAATATTGCCGTGAACCTAACCTATAAACATTCCTAGAGGCCGCCGCCACCTCAAAATGGACCTTTTCCGCTTTACGGGCTATGTGCATTGAAAGTTGAAATGGCTTGAAAACTATAATAATTGCATCGAAAAATTGGCTTACCGCATAGCTAAAGTTGAGAATCCCGGGCCCTCCCCACACCATGAATGTTTAGACATCCTCTCCAGTTAGGAGGAACAGTAGTGACTGACAGTGACATGAGAATAAGCTGAGCTTCCTTTGCAGAGATTGGCATGGATGTTATGCTTGTGAATCTTTCTCCAACGCCTGATATTCTCTGCCCATTCTCAGTGCTGGGCCATTCTGAAGTAGAGGGATCGCCCATTCCCTACATCACACTTCCCATTTGGATTCCATCCAGGGGCAGCCACTTCGACTCAGGGAAAAACCCTCGAGTTCCGTTACCACCGAATTGCTGAGGATCACTGTACAAAACAGCGGCAATTGCACCAAATTTAGCAGCAGTTTTAACAACGGTTCCTCTGTAGATATCACCATATCTGGCAATCACAATGGCTCCGCTTACATTCACTTCCATCTCTGCAAGCAATCTGTAATCCTCTTCGCTTCCATAATTGACGTATACCACCTCGCCGACCACAGTTCCAGAGGGCGCCCAGGCATGGAATGGTATTATTACTGATTTTTTATGGTGGCCTTTATCCAGAGTTAGTTCATACTGTACCCCTGTGGTGGGTGACAATAAGGAAAGAGATCTGGAGACAGGATAAGATAACAGAACCTTGTAATCTACCGAGTGTGCCGACAACCCATATTGTTGAAAGATATTCTGAACATATTTAGCAGTTTGCATGTCCATGGGCGTCCCTGCTACATGTGGCTCTCTTGTGAGCTCCCTGAGATGTGAAGCAACGGTGGCATTGCTTCCCGCTCTGACAAACCAGCGATGGAAATGCGTAGTCCTCCTGTCCTCTGCCACACCAGGATTCTTCGACTCGTTCACGTCATTGAGCAATATTATAAAACCGACGAGAAATACAAAAATAATTATGATTGCAGTTGCCTTCGTTACGTGGCGGCTTCTGCTTCTGTCTTAAGCGGCAGTATCTCTACCATATCCACACCGCTCTCTGCTGTCGCTGCAATAATATCCAGGCTTGCCAGTTTCTTCGTGGCAATGCAAACCATTTTCATGAATTGTTCAGAATCCCAAACTGACCCTATATTCAATTCGAATTGAAGGCCAGAAATAAAAATACTGTCGTGAAATATGTGAAATTGTTAAAAGCCAAGAAAGAAAAATTTGTTATACTAAGAAGGAAGGAGCTAATAGAGTTAGGTAAGCACAATCCCAAAGGTTTTTGGAGGGAGCTACAACAAGAGAAGAAACATACAGAAAATAATATCATAGAATCTCAATGGTTAGAGTATGCAAAGCTGCTTTATGAGCGTGAACATGAGGAAACTCTCCCTCTCAGTGTTAGCACGTCAATTGAGCTCTTCTCGGATGAGGAGATCAAACAGGGTATAAAGAAATTAGCAAATGGTAAAGCACAAGACATTGACGGGCTGCAAGCTGAATTCTTAAAGTGGGGCGTTGAACACCTTGCTCCGCACATCAAAAGAATTTTTAATGAAGTCACGTAATGGGGTTTTCCAGTGGAGTGGACGACTAGTGTCGTTATCCCTCTCTTCAAGAGTGGGGATATCAATAATCCCTCTAACTATCGTACTATCATGGTCAATCCTCTTCTTGAAAAATTATTTGGGAGCCTAATCGAACATAGAATCAGCAGTTGAGCAGAAAAAGAAGGGAAAAGAGCAAAGGGACAGGTTGGTTTTAGACCAAAGCACTCTACCATTGATCACTGTATTACTCTTAGGCATTTGATTGAAAAAGCTTGGAACACCCAAGGTGGGGAAGCTTACTGTTGTTTTGTGGATTTTAAAAAAGCTTTTGACACAGTACCCAGAGACAAACTCTGAAAAAAGATGGAAGAACTAGAGGTTCTTGTTGAGTTTATAGCAGCTGTCCACAAACTCTATGAGCGTGTTAGAGCAAAAATTAGAACTAGAGAAGGCATGTCTGAATGCTTCGGCAGCAACATAGGGGTCAAGCAGGGGTGCCCACTCTCCCCCACTTTGTTTGGCCTTTACATTGACAAACTTGAGGAATGGATAAATAACACTGAAGGAGGTGGCATTCAGTTGCCCAGTGTTGTAGTAAAGCTACTATTATATGCAGATGATCTTATTCTTATAGCAAAAACTGCCCATGGTTTGAGGGATCATTTGAAGGCTTTAGAGCTATTTTGCCAGGATGTCAGGATGCAAGTGAACATTAGCAAGACTAAAGTCACGATCTTCTCTCTAAAAAGGAAACGACAACAAACTAATTTTATGTTCGAAGGTAGCCCGTTGAAAATCGTCGAAGAATACAAGTATCTTGGTATTGTTTTTCATACCAGACTCAGTTGGGAAACTTGCAGGGCAAAAAGGATTCAAGGAGGTTGGAGAGCTTCTTACCTTCTCCAGAACAGATGCAGAAAAACAGAACTTTGGGACTGGAAAACCAAGAAAACCCTTTTTGGTTTGCTGGTCACACCGGTTGTCCTCTACTGGTGTGAGGTTTGGGGAAGCAGCATGTCAAATCACAGATGGAGACAATTGGAAAGAATTCAAAAACATCTTATCACCATTAGTCTTAAAGTTAAAGCAAATGTTCCATATGAGATCCTCCTGGCGGAAGCCGTTACTTTTCCAATGGACGCTGTGGCGATTTCACGGGTACTAAGCTACATAAAAAAGGTTGAAAACATGGAGAATCACCGGTGGCCCAAAATGGTGGTGAACGAGGTGCTAGATCGGAGGAAGAAGACGTGGATGAAGCAAAACATCAAGTGGCTGGGAAAATGGAACATCAAGTTACATGAGTGCCCTAACTCCAAAGAGGAAATAAAAAAGTTTGTATTAGAAAAATTCAGAACTGCCATGTGGACAAATCAGACTAGACGTAAAAAAATGCATTATATCAAAGAGTTTAAGCCCACTTGGGAGCACGGGGATAAAGCATACCTAAGTGTTGAACTTAAAGGTAGTGCTAGGATCCTAATGGCACAATTGAGGACCGGTTCACACCATCTTAGGTGTGAAACGGGAAGATGGACGGTTCCCAAGGAAAGATGGGAAGATAGAACTTGCATTTTTTGCAATGATAGAGTGGTTGAAACCGAATGACACTTCATTAGGGAGTGTGATGCGTACAAGGATATTCGTATGCAGCAAGATAATAGTGTGAATGTGGGCAGTTTTAGTGAATTATTTGAGGAGGAAAGGCTACACAACACGGCCTGACTGTTGGTAAAGATTCATAGGAGGCGAGATGACTTTGAAAAGAATATGAAGAATCTCTAATGATCTTGACACTTGGTCCCATAGACTATTTGGTCTCGTGGACGTCATTAAAACTCATTTCATTTCATTTCATTTCTCCCTGTTGAAAAAACTAGGAATACTACTTACCTACGTGTCCATATACGTTTGGGGGCATAAAACATATGACATGGAACAGTGATGGGAGTGAGGCCGTAGTCACATTGATTACCGAGTCACCCTTGAATGCCTGTTCCCACGATTGACATTTTCGTTTTGACCTGAGATGGACACTTGTAGGCATGCAACCGACCTTAAAATAGTAATGGGGACCGAAATGCATGGCCTCACAGTAGTACCCAACTCAAAAAACTACGGCCTTGCAAATCTTTGGTTCGCAGCAGGGTCTGCAGCAACATCAAAGCTGCAATCCATATTGACATTAGTACAGATTTGAGTGCAACACAGGCAGAAGAAAAACAAGTGAAAGAGATCTTGATAAGACGGAGATCAATGTATGTACCGAAGTCTCAGTCATACGGCTCAGAGTGACTCACTATACTCAGTTGTGTGGGAGAGAGGAGAGGAAATTGGGTGGCCGCAACTCAATGGAACGGTGGCGCTACTCGCCTACACACTGCACTTTTATGATGGCGACTGCTCTTGAAACGGCCATTAGGAGGAGAATCAAATCTTAATAAGCAGTACCACCAACCTTTATATGACGCTTACGCTTCTTAGGAGTTCCGCTGCTAATCTTAGCCTTTTGTTACGTTACGGCCTCGCAGACAAGCCGCCTGTAACTATAAAAAGATTTGCAAACCGCTGTAATTCCGTCTATGACTAATTATTTGTTATGCATAATAAGATGATTGAGGTTACCTGGTTAGTTCTTCAATCAAAAAAGGGTGATCACCAACACCGCTAGCTTCTTTCGTGATGAAGTGAATGTCTAATAATAATAATATTATAGTTTTTAAGGTCTACGATGTCAAGTAGCATTTTAGTTATGATCTGCAAGGAAATTTAAAGCGTATGGGATCACCTCGTATTTTTATCGTGTGAAGGCACTTTATTGTGCTATGAATATGAGGTGCGCAATTCTTATCCCCTAAAAGGTTTGAATCTATGACTTCCCTTCTAGGAGCACGTGTTCTTTACCATCACGACAATTGAAGGGCACTAGTAAAGCGTAACCGTCTCTTGTAAATGTTCGTTATTAATAAATAAAATAAGTGATCAATACATTTCAAAACATGTACGCAATCATATTCGTTAGGTCGACGTAGTCATATTTGTTAGATCGAGGCAGTCGAGGTTGCAGGGAGAAAGTCGAAACTAATCAACAATAATTGACGACCAACATTTGTACATGTTGGTTACCCTTAGGTACTAGCAAGCATGATGTTACTCATTTAATCTGGTACTAACTTTTAATTTTGATTACAAATAAATCATTCTATTAAATATAAAACAAGAAAATATATTATTTAATATTTTAATATTATTTAAAATGAATAGTATTGAGTCATTAAAAATATGATTAATAATAAAATTTGGTTAATAATATCAAATAAATGTAGTTAAATAAAAAATTAACTCAAATTTTAATTATAAATCATTTTTTTTTTTCTACTAGTGAAATTTAAATATTTTAATCAATTTTATTTGGAATAAAAAAATCAATCCTCAAATGAATAAGAAAAGAGATATTAAGAGAATATATTTTAAATAATAATTAAATTAATCTTTTAATGATTAGTACTTTAGACACTTGTTTTCTTGTTAATCTAATTTTATTTATCATTTCCCAATAATCATATTAATCTATTTATGTCTAAAAATAAATGTTAAAAATCGATTTATAATAATTAACTAATTAAGATTTAAAATATATTTTTTTTAAATAATTTTTAAAAAAAAAATTAAAACCATATTATTATATAAATATGAACCACCCTAAATTAAAACATTTAACCTAAAAAAACAAAAATTAAATATATATATATATATATATAAACACGTCATACCCATATAACGTCGAAAGCTCAAAAAGAATACAATGGTGAGAGAACTTAGAACTATTTGTACAAGCTATATAGTGTCTAAGATGTGCGAATTAAAAAATATAGAGGATGAAGAACATTCCTTGGTAGCACATGTTCATCATATAATAATATCATTTTCGATTACATAGATATTTAATTAATTTTTTAAAATTAAAATATTAAAAATAAAAGAAGATTTATGAATATTGGAATATCATACAATAATCATTAAAATTTAATAAGAAACAATGATTTTTTTTTAAAAAGATAACAAGAACCTTAAAATCTAATGATAAATATAAGAACTTATCTAAATTGTCAATTTAATGTTTTTGGATGTTTAAATTGTAAACTTAATGTTTATGAAAAATTTCATCTAGGTGAAATTTGTTTGGATTATTGTGTTCTTCGAATCCAAAGCCTCCAAAAATCTTATTTAGTTTTATAAAACTTCACACTAAGCATTATAAAAAATCATGTCTTTCTTCCATTCCTAATTGATAAACTAGATATAAAATATAAGGAAAACAACATATGTTTTTGGGCTTGTATTACACTAAAAAATTGTTGACCTATCTTAATATTTTTCAGAGTTCTCAAAAGTGTGCAATATTGAAAACAATATTTCAATAATTGCAATAATTAATCAACTAGAGAAAACAATGCAATGCAATGTATTACTAACATGAACATTAATATTATAATAAATACTTTTAATGATTGTTTGATTTTTTGAAACGTTTGTAAATGTTCAATAATTTGTTGTAAATAATAATGAATTCTTTTAATTTCTATTCAATTGATAGAATGATTGTTGATGTCTAACTTTATTAAGATGCTTATATATTTATAAATGACTTGAACTCAATTTAAGACCTTATTGATATACAAACCAAACCAATATTTAACGATCACAAAAATGAAAAATATGAAACAATGAAAAACAAGACTCATAAAAACTCTACTAAATACGTACACTTAAAAAAATATTAAAAGTCATATAATCATCATCATTATTAATGATAAAAAAAATTCAATAAAAAAATAATAAATTAAAAATATGTTTTATCAAAAGCATCCCTTAATTATGCATGAGGGAATACAACAAATGAATAGAGAAAAAGCACAAATATTTAATATTTAACTTGATATTTACGTAACATTTAAATAAAATCATATTAATTTTTTTTAAAAATCATATAATAAATTCATCATATATTTAATATATAATTTTGATTTAATTTTATTTCATTAATTAAAACAAATACGATTTTAAAATCATAAATTTCTAATATATTTAAAAAATATTAATCCAATACCATATTTAATAATTTATATTATAAAAAATTATACATCCATACTCATATATTCCATCAACAAACCGTATCTTAACAATAAAATTATTAAGTAGAACATAGTCCGTGTCTGTACGCTGTACCTTTCCCCTACCTAGATAGCTCCCTAAAAAAAGAATCAGTCGCTGTAAAACCATAGTTTCTTAAAACCATACTTTCTTACGTATTGACGGAAATGATTTGATCGGCCACTGACAGCAAACTGCCGTTTCCATCATTTCAAAATATTCGATGACTACACAAATTCAGGATTTGTCGATACCTTCATTGAAATCTGTAGATTTTGAAAGACACCCACTGAAACATATTTCTCTATGCGCGTTCACAGTTATTTTTTATATAGCATTAACTGTCTTCTTATAAAAGAGGATAATTTATTTTTGAAATTTGATATAGATAAAAAGAGGGTTTTGACAGGTTCCAAAATATCAAACAGATATATTTTAATATCAGTAAAAATTTAATTGAATATAAGAACAAGATCATAACAACTAAAAATATAGTTTTACATAATTCTAATCATCAGTTGAAAACTATTTTAAAATATCACTTAATCAAGAATCAATAAAAGAGAAGCCAACATCTAGCAAGAAAATTATGACGAAGAGAATCTTTAATCATCCAATTCCCAAAAGATCATTTTGCGGAATCTAAACAAAAATGACATCAAATTACAAATGACGATAATTGAAATAAGGATCTAACGACTTAATTGGTAACGAAAGTATTTAAAGCTTTCCACCTAACTTCAAATTTTGATATTTCTTTGTATACTACTTTCTTGTGAATCGGGTTGATTTTATATATATATGGTTGATATGATTATATATTAAAAAAGGAATGAATCGATATATCTATTATTCAAAATAAAATAACAAAGTACGTAGTAATTAAAACAAAAGGTAACATTTTTGTATTTTCGGTTTTATATTCACATCAATTAAATTTGATACAAAAAGTTAAAGACAATGACAACTAAATACGACTATATAAGAACAATATCCATATATATGTATAATAAAACCGAATATATATATATATATATATATATTTCTTATATAGTTGTATTTAGTCGTCATTGTCTTTAACTTTTTGTATCATATTTAATTGATGTGAATATAAAACTGAAAATACAAAAATGTTACCTTTTGTTTTAATTACTACGTACTTTGTTATTTTATTTTGAATAATAGATATATCGATTCATTCCTTTTTTATATAGATATCATTTTTTAAAAATAATTGTAAGCAAGAAAGAATTAAATCTTTATCATGAGGAGAAATCGATTGGAAACACTTGTTTCATTTTACCTGCTCTTAATCTTTCCTTGCTCTAACCTATGCACTACAACTTATGTGTGCTTGTAATACCCAATTTCTTTCTTGCCCTAGAATGATTCTAATGTACATGTGATATTTGGAGACTTTAAGGAAATAAAGTAACTTTAAAGTCTAGTGACGAGTATGAAATAACAAGTTGTCTACTTGCTAGGGCCTTAAAGGCGGGAATATAGATATCAAAAAAAAAAATTGCAAAAAAGAAATAACTTAAATATGTGAATTATGTAACATGGATAGAACCCTATTTATGCACCAAAATTGATCCACAATAACGTGTAAACTTCACATGATGATGAGTTCTCTCATGATTGTTTGATCGTTATTGTGTGCTTATAATTCCTCTATAGGTGCTAAATACATACTATACAAAAGTTCTTGATAGAATACTACAATATAATATACTAATCATAGAATTTTAATCATTACAATAACCAATAGTGAAAGCAACTATCTTTGCACATCCGCAAGCAAAGGATGGAGATTACATGATAAAACCAAAATATGCAAATAAAGCATATAATCCCTATTCTACCCCTACGGGAAACATCCAAGCATAAAAACCCATAAATGGTAGGATAAAGATAACTAAGCTAGGACAACTTAACTAGTAAAATAAAATCAATTATAATTTTATTATTAATCAACATATAGTGAATTAAGTACCTAGGCTAGTCCTAATATTCCCCTCCTAATTCAGCATAAATTCTCCAAATGCCTCAAATTTATTATGCGTAAGT
Source organism: Torreya grandis (assembly GCA_037957365.1). Taxonomy (NCBI): domain Eukaryota; kingdom Viridiplantae; phylum Streptophyta; class Pinopsida; order Cupressales; family Taxaceae; genus Torreya; species Torreya grandis. Next base: position 4,452,548 of record JARHVA010000719.1, on the reverse strand, counting down.
GCCTTAGTGAAAACATCTGCATGTTGTTGATCTGTTGAGCAATATTAGAGATGGATGTTTTTGTTCTGAGCATGTTCACAAATGAAATGTACTTGCACCTCAATGTGTTTAGTGCATTCACGAAACACAAGATTGTGAACAAGCTTCACTACTCCTTCATTGTCTACATGGAGGGTTTTTGGATGATTATGTGGTATTCTAAATCTTTCAAGTATACCTCTAAGCTAAATTGCTTCATAGATAACTCCTATTATTGTATGACATTTTGATTCTATAGAGGACCTTCAAACAATTTTGTTTCTTTCTCCCCCATGATATTGGTCCAAATCCAAAAAAGAATACAAATCCTAAAGTGGATTTCCTATCATCAATGTTCCCAACATGATCTGAGTATGAATATCTTGTTAAGATTAAATTATCATTATTCTTGTATTCTAGGCCAAAATCTATTGTTCCTCTTATGTATTTCAATACTTGTTTTGTTGCTTTCTAGGGGAAAACTTTGAGCTCTTGTATAAACCATGAGAGATAATTGACAACATAACTGATGTATGTCCTAGTATATGTCAAATAAATGAGACTCTCTATCAAGTGATGATATAGAGTTTCATTTACTTGTGGCGATGGATTTATTTGAGACAACTAAAGTCTTGTGTCCATAGGTGTGGCAATTGACTTGCAATACATCATGCAAAATTTCTCAAGCATTATCTTAGCATATTTTAGCTGAGACACAAAGATTTAATTTTATCTATGCCAAACTTCCAAACCAAGATAATAATGTAGAATCCTGACATCTGTCATGTCAAATGATTGATTTAAATATCTCTTTGTTGACTCAATCATCTTCATTGAACTCCCGATGATGACTAGATCATTGACATATATAATAATAATAATAATAATTGTCTTTCTCCCTTACTGTTTGAGGTAGAGATTGGGATCATATGGACTCCTTTTGAATCTATGGTTCAATATATGCTCATCAATTTTGATAAACCATGCCCTAGGATCTTATTTAAGACCATATAGTTATTTGACAAGTTTACAAACTTTATCTTCTTTTCCTAGGGTAAGTGCACAAAGTTGGGGAACAAAAAGGGGCTTACCATAGACATGATTATCCTGAATTTTTAGAAATCTAAACTTCTATTAAAATTTGAGATATCTACACTCCAAATTTGAAGATGGTGTAAGAACATAAAATGTAGCATTTTGAGTCTAGTTTTCAAAACACTAATTTTTTTAAAAATGGTTAAGTATAACTAGCTCAAACATATAGAATTTGAAGATTAACTCTTATTTTTTTAAAAAAACCATAGTAGATAGACGACCGTGTGATGCACCATTTTTTAGCAGCCTTTAATATTGTTTGAAACCCTTTGGTGAATATTTAGATAAGATCTTCTAGTTTGTGTCTTGTATTTTTTTCCCAATAATTTTTTTTTTTTTATGAATTTTTTAATTAAATAGATCCTAAAAATTGACAAAAAAATGAATTGTTGGTTGTGTGGTGCCCCTAAAAACCTAAAAAAAATCATTTTTTTTAATGTGTGTAGAATTAGGCCTAGTTTTTGACCATATAACTTGTTTTGCACTTAGATCAACAGAAAATAAATTACATGAACATGTATAGGCATGTATATTTGCAACATGTAGTGGCCCAAAAAAGGTATAGTTAGAAATCAACATAATTTAAAACCTTAAATTAGTCCAAAAATTATAAAAACTATATTTTTGGAAAGAGGACAATGTGCTCATCACGATGGTATTTAGTTTTTTAATTTTACCATTGAAATTTGTAACATATTTGGTGATCAAAGTTGAATTTATTGTTTTCTATCAAAACTCTCAAACTTGGCTATAGATTGGTAGGTCCAAGCCTTTGGCTCAAGAATCCAAGCCATTCCTGAGCCAAAAGGCTTGGTGTTTGAATTCAAATTCAAAGAGTGCAATCATGTTGATAAGGTAATTACATTAATAACACAATCGCATTACTAATGTGAATATGTTATATATTCATAACATCCAAAAACACAAATTTGCTCTTGAGCTTGAATTTTATATATGTTCTTGAGCTCCCTAATAGTAGTGTTCTTTCGTGTGATACGAGAAAGGTCCCTAACCTTAGATAGTGAATTAAGGTGTTGTGGTATCACATTAGACTTCAAAAAATTTATGGCCATTTTAATAATTTGACTTAGCTACTTATAATTACTTGGTTTTAAGGTGAAACTCATTATACATTTTATGATATAACTAATTTTATCATGATATGTCACAAAATGCATTTTTTAAACCTATGGCTAAAACTTAGCCTTTGGAGTACAAATCTAGCTATACATTTGAAGTAAAATGGGTCTATTTGGAACCCCTTCAACCTAACTACATGACTATAAAGTGTGATTTGGGGGTTGATTAGCTCCAATTTCATCAACTCGATTGAAACAAAGAAACATTATTTATTTATGCAAGTTTCGCATGTATAAAATGTGGTTTTGAGCTCAATAAACTTAAATATCATCAGCGAATGAATGCAAATGTTGATTAGTTCAATTATGGATATAATTAGGGTCAAATTGAGCCACATGAATCTATTTTAAATTGTATATGATGTGATTTTGAGTGAAATTAACCCTAATGTCATGTCATATATAATTAACCAAAGAGTTTATTCATTTAATCGAGGAGGCATTTGAGGTGAATTTGAACCCCTTCAAGAGCAAGATATGATTTGGGGCAAAATTAAGTTTGATTCTATCATGAATTGATTTAATTAGTCAATTTGTGTAATTAGGGGCATGATTTAAGAAAAATTGATCCCATAAACCAAATTTATGGCTCAATCGATCATATAATGTATGAAACATGTATGGCTTAACTAACCCTACTTTTATCAGAAATGCAAACATGAAGGAAATTGTCATAAATAGGTTCAAGCAGCTCAAATTTTCTTCAATTACCTTAGAGATTGGACCCTATGTCCTATACCTTAAAGCCTAAACTCTATACCATTTATCTTAAACCCTAATTTATAATCCCCAAACCCCAAACCCTTTATATTGTAGACCCTAAACTCTAAACCAATCAATTTAGCCCCAATTAACATCCTTTATAGTAAGAATGAGGTTCACAGGGATCAACTTGGTCAAACCCACATCACTCATTATCGTTATTAATTAATTGGCCCAATATATGATGATGTGGGGGCTAATTGAGCCCAAATTCACATTATTTACTCATAGATCTAGGTTCAAGGAGCTCAAATTTACCCTAATTTCATTCACGATTGTACTTTATATACCCTAAAACCTATACCCTAATCCCTAATCCCTAAATTTCTTAATCCCTAAACTCTAAACCATAAATATAATCTATTTAAACCCTGAACTAGTCATTTTAGCCCAAATTAACATCATTTAGACTAAAAATTAAGTTCATAAGGCTCAGTTTGGCCTAAATCACATGAATGATTGCCCCATTTGACTAATTCACTTAATTTGCATGATAACATGGGGTATAATGACAACCCAAAAACACATTCTATAGTCACAAATAAGTCCAAGTGATTCAAATTATCTTCAATTAGCTTTGCTAGTGTCTAGCTAGAAACTTTGATTCTATAATATTATACCTCTAGAGAATTTCTTCTTTCATATACCTTGTTTCTTATTCAAGATTGAATAGGAAGTGATCTTAAAAATATGATAGATATATAAAACATTAGAGAATACAATTTATTTTCACATTTTTTCTTGAATAAATATCTCTTTTAAATTTGATAGAATTGTGCTTACACTCCCTATTACTTGGTTTATATTATAATTTTTAAAATTTATGAATCAATTTAAAATTTCAGGAGACATTGATATCATTATGATATCCTATCAATAAATCGACACATTATGTTATTTAAATTCCATGGCTGTCATGTTCTTAGCGAGCCTTTTAAAATATTAAGATTCGATAAATGTAGCTTACAAAGGTCAATGTTTAGTTGTGAGGGTTATTATCCAATCATTAGAAGATTAATATACCTAATCCAATCATTAGAAGATTAATATACCTACCTTGCTTAGAAGGGGTATTTATTTTAATTTTTAATCAAAACTATGTTCATGTTCCCTCTAATTAACAAGGGGCACAAAGTGCCAAGTTCTTGCAGGGCAATACCAATTTTGCTTTGGAAAGCATAAGAATAACTAGTGTTAAGAGAATCAGTTTTAGTTAAAGAAGGTGGTCATATTGAGGTGCGAGTGATTATGATAAGGTTGCCCAAGCATGCATAGTGATAGGGATGCCTCACAAGAACAAATCTTGAAACAATACTTGTTTGGATGAAATCATAGAATCTTCGTTTACTTTTTAGTTAAGACAAAATAGGTTGACAAATATTTATAAAGTTGTTGTGTAGTTATTTTGGTTTGGTTAAATTTTATTCATCTATTGATGCTAATGTGGATGCTGAAAGCAAAACATAAGTACATTGACGAGCCCCTGATAACTCATCTTGGAGATTACCCTTTATGACCTATATAACCATATTCTACCCCTTATTAATGCCATAGAGAATTATTAGCAAGTAGGATGATGTGAAATAAAGATTATTACAACAAGCTATAAGAAATTATTATGATAAGAATCTTTCATAATATTAAAATGCCTAAAAAAAATATAAAAAAATAATCCTGCAAATCTAGAAATCATGGACCATAATAAAGTTTATGAAACTTCTAAAATATTTTTTCTTGTAATTCTTTGTCTATTCATTTGGAAGATCAAAAACATTATAATTAGAAACTTTTTGTCAACCTTGATTCATGTAGTAAAAGATAAAACTAACCACATCTGCAATAGCAAATCCCTTTGTCCAATTGATGAGTATGCCTGAGGAAATAGATAACTGCTTCATTGGAAAGGAAAAAGTAAAACCAAACTCTATTTGGCTTCCCGAATAAGGCTAGAAACCATCACCTTCACTGTTCACAAAGGCCTCTAGTTCCTTCACAATGTAATGGAAAAGATCCTACACAAATTTGATTATTCAATAATTTTAAATGGCATACTTAAATGTAAAGTTCTCCAAAATATAGAACTGTCAATTTAACTGAATTGGGAAGATAAAATTTGCAGGATGGTCAAGGATTGTATCAAGGCAAGTTGTTAGGCATATTTCCAGACATTATAAATTAGAATATTTTATAGTATGTTCCCATGGCCCAAAATTATTAAGCTATTTTAGCAGCTAAAGAATTATAAGTATCATAAATTATGTGGGAAAGAGTCTCAAAATTGCAAGATTCTTGTCCTCTGTACCATTCTCAAAATCACTTCCATCCTCATCTTCATAATCATCATCAAGATTCAAAGCCCATGAAGATGATAACCCTAGATTCTTAAAGGCCTCCTCGCTTATAATAGAATTAGGTGAAGTGACTGTTGAGGTTCTATGACCTGGCAAATATTGTGAGCAAACTATTCTCATGACATGGCCATGAATTGCAGAGTAAATTATTTTTCTTGAATGGGTCTTTAGCACTAGAATGCCTAAGAATTGTACCTTATCTCCTAAATTAATAGATGAAGATGAACAAATTACTAATGGAGTGGTAAATAAGAGGACTGAAAAATGACTGATAACAGCTTACAATTATATGAAATGATTGAAGAAAATGAGAGTGAGGGTGTGCAATGGTGCTATTATTACATGTCATTATTTCTGCCTCAAGTTGTTCACCGCCCATCTGCTGTAATGAAAAACCACCACCAATCCAAAAACCTGTACTACATTAATGCACCCTACTAGCAAGCCAAAATGATTATAAAGAAATAAATAGTGTGTTGAAAAGCGTGAAGGTAGCCATAACATGAGAAAAATATGACCAATCAATTTTCTTGAAATAATATTAATTTATTAGGCTAGTTAAAAATCTTGTTATTTACTTTGGTAAATGTTTTACTAACTATGCATATTGATCACCATTTAAAACATGTGTTGCTCTGTTTGGTCAAAATTGTGGGGAATAATCACTAGTTAACGCTAAGTGAAGACTACAGTATTCCCTATAGGATAAATAAATCATCATCAAGTCTGTTTTGGGGAATTTTAGTATTTTACTGGGTAATAGTTGGGCATTCTATGTTGATGGGTCTCAAATTTATTTATAAATATTTTGTCCAATTAAATTGTTGTGGTAGGATTAATAATATGGTTTGAACAAAATTATATTTTTAAATTATAAATTTATTAATACATTTATTAATTAAAAAATGAATTATATTTGATGACAAATTAAAAGAGAGATTTAATGGTATTCACAATTAAAAAAATGAGTGATAAAATGTCATAAATAAATTAATGGAAGATATTAACAAAAGAAATTAAAGTTCTATTAACAGATAATTAAAATCTATTAAATAAATTCTACATCAACCAATATTTTTTAAGAACGAAAGGGTGGTTTAGTCGTATCTATATTTTGCAATATAATATTTCTGAAGTCCTACTTTATATTACACATTTTCCATTTCTTTTGAAAATACGCTCTTGAGATTGCTTTATCTTCTGATGCTTGAATTTAAACATTTTTGTTTCAACATAACCACACTTTATTAAATAAATTCTATACCAATCAGTATCTTTGAAGAACCAAAGGTGGATTTACCCCTACCTATATTCTCCAATACAAACTTTTTGAAGTCCTCCTTTACACTATGCATTTATCATTCCTTTTGTAAATAATCTCTTGAGATTGCCTCATCTTCTGACACTAGAATCTTAACATTTTTTTTTCCACATAACCACAATCTATTAAATAAATTCTAAACCAGTTATTATCTTTGAAGAATGAAAGGTGGGGTTACCCCTACCTATTGTAGACATCCATTTTTTATTATTTTCATTCTAAGATTGTAAATCTAAAATACTTTCTGTAATAGTGCATGATCTGGACCAAAATCTCTAAAATGTTATAATTTGGTCACACACGTCACATGCATGTGCCAATTCATGTCTATGTATCCCTAATTGGGGCAATACATTTTATAGAATTTTTATTTTCTCCTAATTCACTTTGAGATAAATTAAAACCAAATAAAATGACATTCTAGACCCCTAAAATGCTCTAATTCATCTACACACATCATGTGCATGTGCCAATTTGCATATATACTACCCTAAATTGGGTATTACCTTGTATGCAATTGACACCTTCCTCTAATTCAACTCCAGTCAAATTACAACTAAGTAAATTGACATTTTTGACCATTTTGATTAAAGAAGTGACTAATTTCCAAAGAATTACAAAAAGATTAAGTAAAATCATTAAGTAAAGCAAATCAGATTAAGAGCTTAAGTGAGAGATCCATGAAAAGTTAATAAATATTTATTATTAGAAATTCATAATTCAAAATATATGGGCCATGACATCACCCATGATATCATCATAAGGGTGTCATCCATTAGGCATTAATGGAGATAAATAATAGGATTAAGGCTACCCATGCCTTATTAATGCTCCATTCTTCCAAAATATTAAATTTTTATCCTTATAAAGTTGACTGGATTTGTGGCCCTCCATCTTGATCGTGAGATGCAAGGCCACAAATCAATTTCTTTATTTTGGAAAACTATAAATACGTGTGCCATGACCATAACCATTAAGCACTTTTTGATGTAGAAAAACTATGCAAAAATATTTGTAGAGATCTTCACTCATCCATTCAAATTGATCAAAGCAAGAGCCAAGACCATTGGTACAAGGAGAGATGTATGGAGATGATTGTGCTACTATATTGACAAGATTTGAAGCACCAAAACTAGGCATAAACATGATTAATGGACCGATCTTGGAGGAGGGCCATTTGGAGAAGTCATTGTCCATATTTTCTTGTCTAACTTTCTTGACTCCAATGATCCACACCTGTCGAGGGAGTAGGCCTAGCATGCTAGTTATTTATGCTTTGTCATTTATTTTATGTCTTAAATGCATGAACTAGCTTGCTTTATAATTTTATTCTACATTTTGGCACACCCGATGGGATCATGCACCTAACATCTATATTAAGATTACTTTATAACTCTTAAACAATTTTAAAAAGTTTAATAATTGCCTTATTTTCAAATTTTTCTAGTAATTTTGACATGTTTGTGATTGACTACAGATTTTAAAAATATCCATTATGAAACTACAGATTCGAAAGGAACTTATATGAAATCATTACAATAAATAGTGAATTCATCTCAAAAATCATGAAATCATCCATATTTTTGGCCTCTTCCATGAAATCATGAATTCAGAGCACTATGTTGTGAATTCGTGATTAGTAACTACAAATTCATTCTATAATTTTTTAGGGTTTTTATGTATTTTTTGTGTATTTGTGAATTTTGAAAATTTAATTATGAAATCGTGCCATAGAATCATGAAATCATTTTGCTTTGTTTCTATGTTGTCTGTAGGTTTTATATAAATTACGAAATCAAAATAAATAAGTGCGAAATTATATGAAATCACAACTACAAAATCATTGGAAAACTATGAAATTGTTGGAAAACTATGAAATCATGAAATATAAATGTGAAATCATCTTTTTGGGCTATGAAATCATTATTTTGAATATAGTGAAATCCTTAGGTTAACTATGAAATCACATTGTAAAGCTTTTTATATTTTCTTGCTTTCTGTGTTTTTCATTTACTTGTAATTTCACAGTTTACACTTGACTATGTAACTACAAAATTGTTCTAAAGGGCATATTTTTCATTGTTTTGAGCTAAATTACAGGTGGCATTCATTATTTAATCAAGCACAAATTAATCCTCTAATGCTTATTGCAGAGAATTAAGCAAAAAAGAAGGATTTTAACACATTAATGAAACCATTTCACATTGTAATTTGGTGCTTTAAAAACTTGTGCAAAGAACTTTCTTTTTTGTCATTTAAAAGTTGTAAACAAAGGCCAAATTTTAATCACAATTCCATAAGTATTTAAAAATATCAATCACATTAGAGCTCCTAAGAGCACATTGCCTTTTGTTCTTATTTTACAAAGCACTTAGTTTTATTTCTTAATTAGTTTCCTTTTTAGTAAAGCCTTGCATGTATGATCTCTCCTTATGCTCTCCCTTTGTCCCCTTTAGAGAACTTTGGTGATCAAAAAAACATTATTTTTATTGTTTTATTGAGTCAAACTTGAATAAATGTCATGCATGCTCTCCGCTTGTTCTTAGGGACTTGGATGACTCAGAAACAATCTAATTCTTATTTTATTTTCTTGTTTAGCTTGTGAGTGGGAGTTCATCACCTCCTCATGGTTTCTTTAGGTAGGTGTTGACCTAGGGTTTTATCACCCAACATCATTTCAACCCCAATCTTCAATGGGGGAAATAAATTGAGCACATAATTGGATTAGATAGTGGCTGAGCAGTTACCCTGATAAGCCCAATGGATTCTCGAGCCTTGTAATAGTCTAGACATCAAACTTTATTAAATAGTCTATGGCTGAAGTCATTGTGAAAGGGATAAAATATTTTCATAAAATTCTATATGATTTGGATCCAATTGACATGAATTTTTGTGCCCAAGTTTTTTTAGGCACTTATGGACCATCTAGATAAGTCAAATAAATAAAAAATTATATTAGTTAACCCCACTTGCCATGGATTGTCATCACAATGCTGTGTTGTATCGATACTCTAAGTTCCATGCCATGTCTTAGTTCTTGAGAGATAGAGTGGGGTTAATCCCTCTACCTTCATGTACTCTTTATTTATTAGATTAAAAAATTAATTCCTCTCAAAACTAGTATATCAACGCAAGTTTGATGGGTATTATACACACCTTATGTTAGTTTAGCTTAGGAGCATGCACTTTGGTGATTCTTTTTCTTTAGTTACATTGTGAGTATAAAATAACCATGTCGCAAAAATAAAATAGGTCCAAAATCCTCTCAAACCAAATTCAAAATCCATTTTCAAGTATTTGATCTAAGGACGATTAGATTGCACGTGAGTCTTGCCTATCACTTAGGTTTGAGTGTTTTACTCTTTGTGTTTGGGTTGTGTCACTTGGATTAGATTTTGATTTGATTTTTAGAGCATTACCTAAGTGAAATTCTTGTTTTCATATTTTACACATTGTCATATATTTACACATTGAGGTGTTACGTTATTCACACTACCATTTAACACTTTGTTATTTTTTGTAATGTCACATCTATCATTTGAAACAATAGCCTTTATCTCACTTGGTATGGTTACATTTCCCATTTTGTTTTTAATTTTTAACTTGGGTTTTCTTGTGTTAACATACCCCTTAGGTTCCTAGACTGTTTGACTTTCTTTTCTAGTATGTGTAGTTACACTACATATTTTTATTATAAAGTTTGAACTTGGATTTTATTACATTAGCCACATACTCTGAGTTCTAGACCATTCAACCTTCTTCTCATTTGATGATCGAGACCAACCATGGCCTTATTATCCTTTTGTATGGTACCAACATCTTTTAGACTTAGGTTTTATTGTGTTAGCCTATGCCCTAAGTTCCAAGATTGTTTATCCCTCTTCTAATTTATCGATTTTGACCAACTAAGGTTAAGTGTCCCAACAACTCCATGACTTATTCTCATTGGGTACCTTATACTGTCTAATTGAAAACCATTCAAATCAAGTCCATTTGGACCCAAATCTAGTTTGGAATCAATTTTTCACTTTGGTTCACCTTTTGACCCCAAGTCTATTTCAAGAACCATGCCAAGTTAGGGTTCATTTTTGAACCCACATACCTATTGTTAACCAAACCATGATGAACCATAATTAATTTTGTGAACTCACATACCTATTAGGAGCCATACAATTAGAACAAAGCTAAATCAAGTCTCACTCAACCAAATCTAATTATTTTGAGTCTCATTTCAATTCTACGCCACCATTCTTAGGGCTCATTTCAATTATGTGCCACCCTTCTTAGGGATCATTTCAATTTTGTGCCACCCTTCTTAGGGTTCATTTCAATTATATGCCACCCTTATTAGGGCTCATTTTCTATTCTCTTTCTTACCCCTCTTTGGTCCCATTCTGGTCTATGCTACTTTTCTTAGGGTTTATTTCAATTTTTTGCCACCCTCTTTGGTCTAATATTATCTAAACCAATACCACCCTCCTTGGGCAAATTTCTCTGGATCGATTATCTCCTTGCACGTATCCTTGATCAAGGATATCTTTACTACCATTTTGAATAATGGCATTCAAAATCCATTTTGATGAAGCCCCATATGAACAATACAAGACTGGCATAATTTTGTAGCTCATAATAGAGGGAGCCAAACCACCACCTAACTTTCCTCTAGACCTATTACATACCCTAGTTCAAAAAGAGGAAGTATCAGTGTTAAAGAGGCAACTTGTAGACCCACCTTAACATATCCATGTTATCACTTCTTAAGTACAATAGAGTATTAAAAAATTATGTCTCCTGGTCCAATATTTAATGTGTTCTTAGCATAGCAACAAATCCAATCATTGCCTTTTCAAGGGTCATTATCTATTGTGAAATAACCTATTATTTTCCCATTGTCAAACATTCCCCATTTTATAAAATCCCTTTGTCCCAAAACCTCCTCTACCAGCATAAGGTGGATAAGGTAATTGTAGACAATGCCATTTAAAAGGACATTTCAATAGACATATTTACATTGGAAATAGGTTCCTATTTGGGACCCACATTGTTATCAACATTTACATTAGAATTAGGGTCTATTTTAGAGCCAATATCCAAATTAAGTTTAACTTTGGAACCACTATCATATTTAATATGGCCCTTAATAGTAAATATACCCCTATTCAAGGATATGTAAAGTCTGAATCTCCTATTGAAACCTTTTTGAAGGTGTTAGGGGATAATCAAAGTCTAAACTTAGCATATTCTAGTGAAACCTTGTTTGAGGCACTAGAAGGCAATCCAATTAAAATATCAATATTCCTTATGGAAAAAATTTCAAAGGTGCTATGGGAAAATTAAGACAACTTTGTTGGTGAAAATCTCTTTGAGGTGCCAATAACTAAAGGCAATAGTTCTTCATTACTTGATGAAGACATTATTGAAGTTATTATTGACATAACTGATAATCAAAAGCATATCTAGATTATAGCATCTCTTAGGCCTAAACAAACAAAAAATAATATGGTCTTATCAAGAGCATATTCAAAAGTCTTTGGCCCTATCACAACTAGAATTATCTCAAATCTAGATTAATCAACATTGTGTGTGATTGAAGATCCTGATCCTCATTTGTTACGCAACCATCATAAATTCCATTATGATCCATTTATTCATTTAAGACCTATATTCCATTGCCAAATCAGAATTTTTATCCAATACCTATCATTATTTAAAATTTATGGATGCTTTTTCCTTCATCAAGGCTATAAATATGTCTTGTCTTGAGGTTTGAAGGAAACATAATCAATAACCATTGAAGATCACAAAAATGTTGTTGAAGTCTAGGTCAGTAGCAAGCTCTTACAAGGGTAACTATTCATAGTGGGTGTGGGCTAGGGATCAAGCTCATTGACTATTCTGGTTGTATCATATGATAATCAGGATGTGCATCTCTACATTAACAGGAACAAAATAATCATACCTTGCCTTTACAATTGTATTTCTATTAATACCACTTTGCCATTGGATTTTACCTCAACTTGTTATTGATTAGTAGTATCTCTCACTTTGGGTGGAATTACATTGACCTGAGGTACATTTGGACCATGTAGGCAACACTCAATTTCTAAGGTCAGCTCAATCACCCCCATCCTATGCTCTCATCATTTTATAATCATCCTAAGACATATTCTCATTATTTTATGACTTACCATTTCCATGCTTAACTTTATTTTATTCCATTGTCTATGAGATCCATTGATTTGGGGGCACCCATTGTATATTGTTACCTAGACCATTCTCATTATTATACTACTGGACCATTTATATATTATTATGTAGACCACTTTTACCTTGTTACCTGGACCATTTCTATATTATTATGTAGACCATTTTTACCTTATTACTTGGACCATTATATTATTACGTGGACCATTCTATTATTATGTGCACTGTTCTAATTCTATTAGAATAGGAATTTTATTTTCCTTGGACCATTCATGCTTCCCATTAATTGTTCATCTAGGTCATTCTAATCCTATTACCAGTCATGATCTTGATTAATAACCAAGAATTATCTTGACAATTTCAATGAATATTTTAGAGGTAGTTGCAAAGGTTCGACATTAGCATTAACATCAATAACTTTTTTTTGGGCCAGTATCTCAGGGCATGTCAACACATGGGTTCACATATTTGATAGTTCCTTGAGACCATATTATAATTACTCTTCTTATTATATACACATTGTGTGTCATTTCATTCCTATTTATTATTGCATGGTATTCCCCTAGGCCTCAGATTCTATTGTTAGTTCGTTAAAACACCATTGTAGCCAATTTAGATGTTGTTTGAGTCTCTACCTAAGTACTAGAGTCCTTTGATATATGTTTCATCATACATTTTAACATATTATGTTACTTTCCTTATTCTAAAAAAACCAAAAAAAAAAAAAAAAAAACATCAGACGAAAAAACTAAAAACATTAGAAAATGACAAATAAAATACCAAAACACATTCCTAGTTAGAGAATATGGCTTAATATCTCCATGAGATTTGAAAATCCATGTCATCTTTTGGGTGGGATTCCCCTTTCTTATGTTCACCTTTTTTGTTCTTTCATTACACTCCTATTTCTGGGAAAACTACATTAGCTTGAGTTCTACACAGACTATGTAGGCAACACTTGGATGCATGGGGCATCTTGGGTTAGCTCGACCAATTTTATTTTCATCTCACAATACCCTGGACATTTAATCTCTTATTGCTTTATGATAAATTATATACCTCTATGCTCTCATAATTTCATGAGACCCTTCCTATTTTCCTCTATTCATTATTGTTTCTCTTCTTATCATCACATTTCTTCTATCCCATTTCTTGAGAGAACTATATCAGCCTAAGGTCCCTTTAGACTACGTAGGCAACACCCATTTATCAGGAACAATTGGGGGTAGCTTGGCCACCCCTTCATTATTTTTCCATTCCCCTTGATTTAGGAAACATGTTCATGCTCCAAGCATATCACCTTATTCACTACACATGCACAATTGTTGATTACTTACATTTAGTCTCTTTATCTTCATTGTCTTGTGTTCTATGTGTTTTGTTTATTATGTACTTATTTATTTTGAGAGTCATTTATAAATACATTTTTAAAACTAATTGATTACTACCTTAAATTAGGCTGGACTTGCTTACTTTTGTATTTAGATTATTTTATTGTTTATATTTTATGTATGTTTGTTTCTTATTGGCCATTTTGGCCAACATACCAAGCTTGCCCAACTGCAATGAGTTTTATGAAGGTCAAACATGGATTGGATTAGCTAGGTAGAGTTTTTATTAAATGAAATGGTCAAATGAATGAATAGATGAACCAAGTTCTGGATGGAATAAGTGGTCTTAAGATCACCCTCAACAATTAAAGCTTTTGAAACACTTTAAGTTTACTTAAAGTGTAGTTTGTCAAATTTTGAAAGAGCAAGTCCTCATGATGGTCAAGGTAGTTCAAGGTCTTAAGTAGGTTTTTTCAAGCCTTAAGACCCATTCAAGCCTCAAAGATTCAAGAAAAGGGGTCAATAATAAGCTTTAAGGGACCATCCCGTCATGAGGATGTCACACAGGAACAAATGGACTAGTCCACTTGCATTATTTTTATCTTTGCTAAAAAAGCCTTGCATGACTAGCGGATCACATAAAATTTTATTTCTACATGCTAGGATCATCCTAAAAAAAAATTGGACCCACATGAGCTTTTCTGGTTTGAGTTAGAAGCTTCTAAAGTTGAACCATGCAATGAGACGTTTGTGCTAACGTTAAATTTAAGCTCAAACAAAGTAAGTCCTTCTGAGCTTAAATTTGATGGTTGTACAAACATAAATGATGGTCATATGAATTTTAATGAATATTTTGTGAATTTCATTTGATGTCCCTTAAACCATCAAATTTAAGATCATGAACTAGCTGTTGGGTTTCAAACTTTACATCCCATCAAGATCAATGGTCCTCGCTCAATCGTACATTTTGATCCAATGGAGTGAGATGGGTTAAGCATTCAGATAGCATGAGAATTTTACATATGGCATAATCATGTGAAATAACATACTAACCTGATCTTGAGAATCAATGTGGGATTGACAAGTGGCACCAACAAAAATAGAGTTGATAATTCAAAGCTAAATCAAGGGCTCGTGCTTAATCACTCATCAAGATCAGACCAAGTGAGGTAGAGTAAAAATGTTTAGTGAATCTCAAGGGTGAATTATTCAAGGACAAGTGTCAAAATCACATGGGTTAGGCATAAGATCGATGGCTCATGAACATTCGTGCATATGCATATCGATGGAGCAAGATGAGGTTAGTGAGTCAATGAGCTGATTCAGATTGTTAAAAACCAATAAGTGAAGATGGAGATGGGACATAATGAAGAAGCTAAGATTGACTTCACCCAAATGAAATAAATAATGGAGTCAAGCTCGAGTTTGACTCAAGCTAATAGAAACATATAAACTTAGCTCAAAGCTCAACCCAAGTTAAACCAGGATAACAATAAAGACCAAACATCATCATTAAAGCTTCACAAGGACAAAAGTAAATATCCCAGGCCTAATATAGATAAAGGGTCGATGATTTAAATGAATAAGTGAGGCCATGTTTTTAGTATAACTCTAACAATTTGAAAATATGGGAAAACCAATTAAGTAGATTGGTTTTCATCTACATTGGATCAATGTTCAAAATATGTAGTTGGGGTAGATCCATGCATTAATGAAAAGTTTTGTCATCCTTAGACTCAACCATTCCCATGATAAATAGACACTAAAACTAGACTTGGGCATGCCCCCCCCTCAAGCACACAAAAGACCTCACCCTAGCAATAAAGGACAATAACACATAAAATCTTGGAAAAGCCCATGTATTAACAGGGATGGCTCCCCATAACTTACCCTGACCACACCAAAAAAGAGAAGTGACTTTAATGTAGGAATAACCTTGAGGAAAATGGTGGCTATGGTTGTTTTTAATAGGATCAAGCTCATAAATGGCTTCCCCAATACAATTTTCTTCTCTATCCCTCATCTTTTATTCATATAAATACTTGTCTTGAACCCTTGATTAAAGGATCTTGGGGCTAGAGTTAGTGAAGCTCTATCAAAATCACTTTGTAACACTCTTTTAAAGTAATATAAGACATTTTCAAATTTTGGTTGAATGTTAAGTGTACATTATTAAAGTTTAATGTGTTGAGTGTATGTTTCTATTCATCATTTGTGTATTCTTCATATACCTTGCTTCAATTTTATTGGTTTCTTATAGGTTTTGTGAAGTGTTATCTAGTGATTTCTCTCTTGAAGTGTCATATGTCCATAGTGTCTCATATTGACCTATCTCTTCCTATCCTTCAAGTTGCAAGTCTCTTTTCATCCTTCATATAAAACACTCATGCTTACAACCTTGTCATAGATTCTGATCGACCCTTGTCTTGATTGGATTCATTAGTAGTCATAGAAGTGTCCAAGCTAAAAGTGGATCTTAAAACATTTGGTGCATCACCACATTTAGTACAGATTCTATTCATTGTATTTCTCCCCCCTTTTCACCCTAATAGCATAATTTTAGTAATAGGAACTATATTGTTATATCTAAGGAGCTAGCCTCACTAAAAATCCTAGAGGTTTGACCCAAGTTTAGGTAACTCATAGCCTAAGGTCATTCCCATGTTGGACCAAATTTGAGAGTAGGACTTGAACACTTCTAATTTCATCTAGGGTGCAATCTGAGTCCTTAACAGTTTTTGGCATGCTTGGTGGGATAGTCAAGGAAAGGGGCTAAAAATTTGGTTTTATCTTTGGCTGATAAGTGTAGAAAACACTTAGTAGGAGCACCTTATGAATATAAATGCATATCTCTCATAAAATCCAACCCCTTATCTACATGCCAAGAAGTAAAAGATCATCTACAATGCGTATTGACTTCCATTTTAGTGAGCTCCCAGTGCCCTCAATAAGAAGGAGAGTAAGAGCATCCTTACCCCCTATCAAAAGGCATAATGTAATCCAATCACCTCATAGAGCATAGTCTACACCTCCGTTTGGAAGGTTCTATTCTAGGACAAGACTATTTCCCATTCCATTCACAAACTTGTCAATAAATCAAGCCTTTTTACCCTTTAATAGGTGATCCCTCTTAACCTTTATCAATATGATGACATCCCTACTACCTCTTTGAAAATCCTACCCTACTTTATAGGAAAAAACTCCATCACTCCTATAGAGCACATTGTTGACATTGCAAAGCTTTGTGTAGTACACCACATTACATAAGAGAATATAGCCATGAGACTACTAACCACATAACTGAAAGGTATAGCCATACAATGGTATAGAGGTTTAACTCCTACCTCAATCCATACTTGGGATGAGTTTGGTGAGTGCCTATGTAAACAATTTGAGGATAGAAGTGACTATGTATCACTTGTGGAACAACTTACCTCAACCAAAAGAATACCTCAAGAATATATGGTTGATTTCAACTATAGATTCCAAAAAACTTGGGATATGATCCCTATCATCATTAATCCCACACCTAATTATGCTTTCCTTTACCATTTGAGAGCATTGAATTTAGACATTGCAGTCATTATCCAATCTATGGATGGAACAACTCTACCTGGAGCTTATGAGATAGTTATAAGAGTATAAAATTGTCTGATATAATCAAGGAAACTCATGCCATGACCAATCATGTCTCTTTTTCCTAAAATTTAGCCAACCCTGCCTACCATTGCTCTACTACCCACTCCAAGCAACCAAACCCAACCTAATGATGGCCAGGTGGATAAATTTGCAAGGATTGAGAGTTTGTTGAAGGCACAAAATAACAAGCTAGTGGCTCTAGAGAGATAATAACAAACCTCATATAGTCCATATTCATACCAAGGTCCCTTCCAAACCTAATACCCTACTCAATCCTATATATACCCATTTACATATCAAGCCAACAAACCCAAGGCCAACTTACTCTAGGTACAACTCATAATAGCTACAACCCTGCAGCTGCAAGTAGCTCTAGAGCCTTGGTCCCCACACAACAATCTTGTATAAGAAGGTCAATGGCAGTTAGGGGAACAATCTAATGAGATGTTAATGGTTATAAATGGAGAGATGTATCAAGACCCTGGGCAATAGATTCCTTCACTATTAAGAAATGACATTATGCCTCATCTACCACAAGCCCGTCCAATGAATCAAGATAATGTACCTATCATGACATCATTAGATGCTCAAATTCAATAGCAAGGAAGCATCGGTATACCACCAGATGACACCATGTGCATGAAATTTCAATAAGGCAAGCATATGTTTGACCATGTGGTGGTCAACATGAGTCAGACTAATCAAAGGCTAGATAAATCAATTGCCTATCATACTAGGTATAAGAGGAGAATGGTAGAGGATAGTTTGAATTAGCCTAGATCTTCTTCAATAGCTTCACAAATCAATCAACAACCAACCACTTCAGATGTAGCTGCTAAAGTTCTATCAACTCAATAAGTACCTCAATAACCTTGACAATAGTAGAGGTCTCCTTTTGTTCCCCATAACACACAAGTGCCAAATGATGCTTCTACTTCCAAGGAGTAGCCCAAAGGTACCAATTTTCCTTTCAATATTGTAGATCATATGAAAAGGGATAATGTCATAATATCTATGTATGATACTCTATCTATTCTAGGATAAAAAGAAATTCTTTAGCAAGAACTTGCCAAGCCTTCTCATATAAATAATGCAACTGAAAAGGTCAACATTGTTTTTGCAAATACTAGCCAGCCCAGTCCTAATCAAGTTTCTAACCAAGTCCCTAATCAAAGTCAGGTTCATAATTTTTTTCACCCTCCCAAAGTTTTCAAGCCCCCTCCTTTCTATTTTTCAACCATCATAAAAGATTGCTTAGTGCATAATTATATGATAGATTTAGGTGCTTTGAATTTGGTTATGCCTAAAACCATAACAGATAATCTTGGACTTAAATATATACCTAATGAGAAAGCTGTTCTCCAGTTGGATGGTTCTCCCACTAAAATGGTAGGCTTAGTGAAAGATATTAAGATCACATTGGCAGCCCACCTTAATTGTGTCATCACTTAAGATGTAATGGTTGTAGACCTACCCCCATATTTTTCCATATGCCTATCTAGGGACTTAACTACAAATATTGGGGGTTATTTGTCCTCTAACTAGTCGTATATGGTTTTTAGGACCAAATTTGGGACTAAGGTCACTATTAGGTTTGAACCCATCTCCAGGTTCCATCTAAAGCCTTATATGCCTAACCTTGCAAATGTCAACTAAAACATATTTGAGGAAGATGAAAATGTTAGTGAACAAGAGCTTTATGATCATCTTGGGTTCATTTCAAACCTATATCTAGATGAATGGGTAACTGGCAACCATGGATTTGATCCCTTTAACAATCTTCAAGAAACAAAATTAGGAGTGCACTATAAACGTGAAGAAAGGTGTGAAATACCTTCCTTAACTAGAAATACTCAAGAAGAAGATGGTATATGGACCTTATTATTTGATGTCTCAAGGTAAAAAAATGGTAGTAGAGTTGGGGTCATATTGGTTTCACCCTCAGATCAGAAATAATATTCAGATGCAAGGTTCTAATTCAGTTTCACTTCAAACATAGCTATATATTAAGCCCTTTTACATGGTTTGCAAGAGGCAAGAAGAAGAGGTGTCAAACTTCTTCACACCAAAGGAGATAGTGATATTTTGGTACAACAAGTGAGAGGCATAGTTGCTATCAAGAACCATCATTTAAAATCCTACAAGAACTGTGTATGGGATCTCATGGAAGACTTCTTGGCATTTAATATACAATTCATACCAAGAAAGATAAATCAACATGTAAATAGGCTTGCAACCATTAGAGCTCAGTATGAAGTTATAGAGGTATTTAAGGGTAACCAAAGTTTAGGCAAAGTCAAAGTTATATGCAGGCCAATTTTACCTAATAATGAGGTACATTGGCAAGTGTTTGGTAATGATGAGCAAATTGTATGTTTTCTGATGCAAGAAGTAGAGTTCTTCCATCAAAATCAAAATAGGTTCCAACATTAGTATGATGGATAGATAGTACAATTGAGATCCAAAAAGCTTCCTAAATGACTTGTGACCTTAGAAAGCATATTCAATGAGGATGAACAAGTAATAAAAGGTAAGACATGTATCAAAGGATAGAGATCTTCAATGACAAATTGTTGAAGTTGGGAAAGGTTAATACAACAAAAGAAAGAGTTGTATTTGTTGCTTTATGCCAGGAGTTCTCTGATGTATTTTCATGGGAATACAAGGATTTGACCCCAAACTCACACAACATACCATTGAATTAGAGAGCAATGTAAGATCAGTTAGGTAGAGGCAAAGGCCTATCAATCAGGTTGAGGAGTTGATGAGGAGGGAGCTATTTAAGCTGATTGAATCAAATATCATATTTCCTATTAAACATTCCTCATGGGTGGTAAACCTTGTACCAATAAGGAAGAATAATGGGTAAATATGTTTGTGTGTTAACTTTAGGGATAGACCTCAATAAGGTGTCTATAAAATACCATTACCCATTACCCTCCATGGATTAGATTCTTCAAAAGCTAACAGGTTCTCAAAGGTTCTATTTACTTGATTGCTATGCTGGCTAT
The DNA here is from genome assembly GCA_037957365.1 of Torreya grandis. Classification (NCBI taxonomy): domain Eukaryota; kingdom Viridiplantae; phylum Streptophyta; class Pinopsida; order Cupressales; family Taxaceae; genus Torreya; species Torreya grandis. Next base: position 4,431,677 of record JARHVA010000719.1, on the reverse strand, counting down.
AATCAGATTATGGTCAAGCAAGAAGATAGGCATAGGACTTCCTTCACCATTAAGTGGGACACTTATGCACATATTAAGATGCCCTTTGGAGTATCCAATGCTAGAGAAACTTTTTAGAGGGCAATAGATGTTGCATTTTAAGGATTGATAAATGACATGGTGTTCATCTACTTAGGTGACATTATTTTTTTCTCAAAGGACCCAATGGACCACATTGTTTATTTGAGGTTGGTGTTTGAAAGGTGTAAATAGTTCGGTGTGTCTTTAAATCCTAAAAAATGTATATTTGATGTGCATGAGGGTAGATTTTTGGGCCATGTAGTGTCCAAGGATGGTATTTCCATAGACCCTAAAAGAGTTGAGTCTATCTTATCCCTACACTTGCCCAAGCACAAGAAGGTCCTATAGATATTTTTAGGAAAGATTAATTTTATAAGAAGATTTATCCCAGGGTTGGCAGAGATGGTCAAGCCTCTTACTCACATGCTAAGAAAGTACAAAGAGTTTATATGGACCAACAAAGGGAAGAGGTGATTTGAGGTCATCAAAGAGGCCTTCTATCATTCCCTTACACTTCTTGATCTTTATTTTAATAAATAATTATACTAGTATGCTTTACCTACATTAGATGCAATCTCTACCATCTTGATGCAGTAGAATGAACAAGGTCTAGAACAACGTATTGCTTTCTTCAGTTAGGCCTTAGAAGAATATGAGGGAAGGCATAGCTTTGTATAAAATAATTTACTTGTATTAGTGAAGGGGTTGAATAAGTTTAGGCACATGATCTCTAATAGCAATATCATACTCATGGTATTGCATCCAAGTATCAAAGAGTTCATACTCAATAGAGATATCAATGAGAAAAGAGTTGGATGGGTAAAAAAATGCATGGAGTACAACCTTGAGATTAGAGTTACAAATCTTATAAGGGGTAGAGGGCTATGTGATAACCTTGAAATAGGATTAAAATAGGACAAGGACCAAGTGTTGATAGTCCATGATAGCCAACAAGCAGTTGTAGATGACACACTCTCTAGTTGGACACAAGATATAAGTAGGTTTCTTGAAATGGGACAACATCTTATGGGGTTAGATAAATAAAAAAAGGAACTTCAAGTTGCAAATTATACCTTATGTCTTAATAGATGGGGTACTTTTCAAGAAGGACATAGGAGGCATGTTCTTAAGGTGTATTGAGTCATGCCATATCACAAGCTACTTGAGAAATTCCATGATGCTCCAATTGGTGGGCACTTTGCTGCCAGACCATAGCCTCTAAAATCATTAGAGTTGGGTATTTTTTGCCTATAATTTTTAGAGATGTTCACTCTTTGGTAAGGAAATTCCCAAAATGTGCAATGCTTATTGGCAAGCAGAGAGTAGCTACCCATCCCTTGCATCTAATTCAAGTAGAACAACCATTCATGCAATGGGGGTTAGACTTCATAGGGATGACACACCCCCTTCAAGTAAATGACATAAATGGATCATTATATTTATAGACTAATTTATAATGTGGGTTGAAGAAATTACCCTTAAGGAGACCAATAAAGTCTCTATTTTGGACTTCTACGATAACCTTGGGACTAGGTTTTGTGTGCCTTCCATGATCATTTCTGATAATGTATTAGATTTCAGTAGTAGTAAGGTATGTGAGTGGGATCTTTCACATGGTATTTATCTTAAAACATCCTCCAAATATTACCCATAGGGAAATGGATTAGAAATTTCCACAAATAAGAACTTACAGAAGATTATCAAGAGAACCATGGAGGATAATCAAAGGGAGTGGCATACTAGACTAAGGACTACCTTATGGGCAGATAGAGTGACCCCTAAAATAGTTACTGGACACTCCCCATACCTTCTAGTCTATGGGAAAGAGGATAGACTTCCTATATCTCTTGAGCTTCTTGCATTAGAGCTTTCAAATCAACTTGAGCTTTTAGATGACAATGTTATACAAGTAAAGTTAAATGCGCTAAGCCAGATGGAGGAGACAAGGGAGATTGATATGCATATTATGTAGTCCAATCAACATCAAGTGAAAAATTAATTTGACAAGAGAACTTTCTCAAGGACATTTTAGCAAGGTGATATAGTCCTCAAATGGGATGAGGACTGTGCAAAACTAGGAAAACACTCTAGGTTTGAAAATCTTTTGAGTGGATCTTATATCATCATGAGTTGTTAGGAGAGCAATGCCTTTGAGCTTGCTAGGTTGAGTGGAGAGAGCCTTCCCATCCTCATCCATGAGAGGTATCTCAAATTTTGATACTAATTTTGTGTCATAATCTTTGTATATAGGTAGATAGGTCTCTTTTTTCCTCCAAGTGCCTTTGCACATTATTCTATTTATTATTTTCCTACTATTTCAAGCATTTGTTTGTTAGTTTGTTGCTTTATTTCTATTCACATGTGTCCCATTGATTTAATGTGTTTCAAAGAGATAGATAGGGTCTTTCTATAAATAATGCTTTATTTATCTAACCATCATGAATGAACTTGGTCAATTTCCAAGTTCTATGACTAGCAGGCTAATCAAGCAAATAGAATCACCAAAAATGTTGGCCATTTTGGCTAACATACCAAGATTGCCTGACTGTAGTGAATTTTTTAAAGGTTAAGCATGGACTAGATTATTTGGGTAAAGTTTTTGTTGAATGAAATGGTTAAATGAATGAACATATGGACCAAGTTATAGATAGAATAAGTGGTCTTAAGATCACCCTCAGCCTGTAAAGCTTTTGAAACACTTTAAGTTTACTTAAAGTGTAGTTTGTCAAATTTTGAAGGAGCAAGTCCTCATGATGGTTAATTTTAAGGTCTTAGGTAGGTTTACTTAATCCCTAGGACCCATTCAAGCCTCGAACAGTCAATCAAAGGGGTCAAGAACAAGATTTAAGGGACTAGACCATCACCAAGATGTCATGCAGGAACAAATGGACTAGTCCACTTGTGTAATTTTTATATTTTCTTAGAAAGCCTTGCAAAACTAGTGGATCACACACAATTGTATTTATACATGCTAGGATCATCCTTAGAAATTTTTGAACCCATGTGATCTTTTTTGGTTTGAGTTGGAAGCTTCCAAAGTTGAACCCATGCAATGAGACATTCACACTAACGTCAAGTTTAAGCTCAAATAAAGTAAGTCATTTTGAGATTAACTTTAATGATCATGTGAACATCAATGATGGTCATGTGAGCATCAATGATGGTCATATGAACATCATTTGACATCTAATAGACCATTAAATTCAAGATCATGAACTAGCTGTTGGGTTTCAAATTGTGGGTCCCAACAAGATCAATGGTCTTCTCTCAATAGTACATATCTATCTAACAAAGTGAGATGGATCAAGCAGTTAGAGAGTGTGAGAAGTTGATAGATGGAATAAATGCATGAATTGATAGACTGATAAGATCTTAAGAATTAATGCAAGATTAACAAGTGGCACCGGTAGAGATATATTTGACAATTTAAAACTAAATCAAGGGCTCATGATTAATCGCTCATCAAGATCAGACCGAGTGAGGTAGTGTCAAAATGGTCAGTGAATATCAAGGGTGAATAATTTTAGGACAAGTGTCAAAATCATGTGGGTTAGGCAAAATATCAATGGCTTGTGAACATCTGTGCATAGCCAGATTGATGGAATGAGATGAGGTTAGTGAGTTAATGAGTTGAGTCAGATTGCTGATAACCAATGAAGGAAGACTAAGATGGGGTATATTGAAAAATCCAAGACCAACTCAACCTGAATGAAAAAAATAATGGATTCAAGCTTGATTTTAACTCAAGTTGATGGAAACATATAAACTGAGCTCAAATCTCAACTCAGGTTAAACCAAGATAGCAGTAAAGACTAGGCATCATCATTAAAGATCCACAAAGACAAAAGTAAGTCTCTCATGCCTAATATAGGTAAAGGATTGACAATTTAAATGAATAAGTGAGGCCATGCTTTCAACATAACTTTGACAATTTGAATATATGGGAAAACCAATTAATTAGATTGGTTTTCATATATATTGGATCAATGTTTAAACTATGTAGTTGGGGTAGATCCATGCATTAATGAAAAGGCTTGTCATCCTTGGATTCAACCATGACCATGACAAATAACTGCTAAAAATATACTTGGTCATGCCCCCCAAATCACACAAAAGACCTCACCTTGGAAACAAAAGATAATAACACATAAAATCTTGGAAAGGCCTGTGTACTAATAGGGATGGATCCTAATAACTTACCCTAACCACACCAAAAAGAGAAGAAGTGACTTTAATGTAGGATCAATCTCGAGGAAAATGGAGGATAAGGTTGTTCTGAATAGGATCAAGCTCATAAATGGCTTCCCCAGTTAAATTTTCTTCTTTGTCCCTCATCTTTTCTTCCTATAAATACTTGCCTTGAACCCTTGATTAAAGGACCCTAGGGCTAGAAATAGTGAAGTAGAGTGTATGTTTTTATTCGTCATCTATGTATTCTTCAAGTACCTTACTTCAATTTTGTTGAGTTTTTACAGGTTGTGTGAAGTGTTAGCTAGTGATTTCCCTCTTGAAGTGTCACAAGTCCATAGTGTCTCATATTGACCTATCTCTTCATGTCCTTCAAGTTGCAAGGCTCTTTTCATCCTTCATATAAAACACTCATGATTTCAACCTTGTCATAGAATTTGACTGACCCTTGTCTTGATTGGATTCATTAGTAGTCATAAAAATGTCCAAGCTGAAAGAGGATATTAAAACATTTGGTGCATTACCACATTTAGTACATATTTTATTCATTGTATTTATCCCTCCTTTTCACCCTGATAGCATAAGTTTAGTAATAGGGATTATATTGTTATATTTGAGGAGATAGCCTCATTAAAAATCTTAGAGGTTTGACCCAAGTTTAGGTAACCCAAACCTAGGGTCATTACCATGTTGGCCCAGATTTGAGAGTAGGACTTGAACACTTCTACTTTCAGCTAAGGTGAAATCCGATTCCTTAACATTTACACTTAATTCTTGACAATCCATATCTTGTTATTAAGTTGGTAACATTTTGTATTTAATTTTTGGTTCTTTATTTTTTTTCTCTATTCAAACATAAATGTTTTCAACTTAGGTTTTGGTATTTATATCATTATTCTGAGTTGTAAATATTCACGTTTGAACTGGGCTATTCACAATTTGAAATTTAATGTTAATATAATTTGTTTATACTTATGATGCATAATTTCATTTGCCATATTAAATACCAAGTGTTCCACTATTATGACAAGGCAACATCAAACATACATCTCTGCAAGCCCTATCTTATATACCTTCTACCTAACCAATATATCATCCGCCAATCTTGAGCCAAGCACTGGAAGCAAATATGTATCTTTTTGCTACTTCAAGATGTGCATCTCCTAGCCTACACATCAAGTCATATTCTCCATTCATTTACGCAGCATATATGGATATTTTTGTATTGGATTAGGACATGCATATCCTAAACTAATATCTAGCATCTAGTCATATATCAATAAAAAAATATGAATAAATCAACAATATGTATGTTAAATAAGGATGTGCATCTCTTAACATTAGCATACATTATCATACCATAACAAGAACAACTGCAAATGATAAACATGGAAGATAACAAAAGAGTGACAAAATACAAATCCATATCCATATTCTACCTAATCTCCCCCCATAGACTTAATTTTACCTCAATTCTTCACAAGAGGCTCTTTTTAGCCTCGTTTATCTTTTTTCAAGTCATTTTCTTATAATTATTCCATTTTTTGGCTTCTTTTACTGAATTATGTATTCCTTTCTTTTGATTGAGGACCAACCCATCAAAATTAAATTTTTACCATTCTCCCCTCAAGGGGGTATCATGGGTCACCCAAACATTGTTTGGGGCATTTTCATAACCCCATTTTTTATACATCTTGTATATAATTTAATAAAAGTTAGGAATAAATTTTCTTCTAGTTAGGATCATTTTAAGCAACCTTTTTATTCTTTGAAAAGTGGTTGGTTTGACTAAATGTCTCACCACACCTTCTCAAATAGGGGGAAAATGTAGACATGAAATTCTTGTCACTATCATGTCAGGATTGTAAATCTGAAAGACTTTCTACAATAATATACAAACCAGACCAAAATCACCAAAATGATATAATTTAGTCACACACATCACGGTCATGTGCCAATTCATGTCTATGTATCCTTGATTGGGACAATGCATTTTATGGAATTGTTATTTTCTCCTAATTCACTTTATGTCAAATTGTGACCGAGCAAAATGATGTTTTAGACCATCGAAATGCTCTAATTCATTCGCACACATCATGTACATGTGTTAATTCATGTCTATAATTCCCTAATTGGGGTATCACCCTATATGCAATATACACCTTCATATAATTCAACTCTAGTCAAATTATGGTCAGTTAAATTAATATTTTTAACCATTTTTATTAAATAAGTGACAAATTTCTAAAGAATTATAAAAAATATAAGTAAAATAATTAAGCAAAACGAATTATATTAAGAGCTAAATTTATAAATCTATATAAAATTAATAAATATTTATTATCAAAAATTCATAATTCAAAATATTTGGGCCATGACATCACCCATGACATCATCTCAAGGGTGGCATCCATTGGGCATTCATGGAGATAAATATTAGGATTAAGGCTATCTATGCCTCATTAATGCTCCATTATTCTAAAACATTAAATGTTTGTCCCTCCAAATTTGAATGGATTTGTGTCCCTCTATCTTGATCTTGAGATGGAGGGCCACAAATCAATTTCTTCATTTTGTAAAACTATAAATATATGTGCCATGACAATAATTGCTACGCTCTTTTTGGTGTAGAAAAACTATGCAAACATATCTCTAGAGAGATTCACTCATCCATTCAAATTGATCAAAGAAAGAGCCAAGGCCATTAGTGCAAGGAGGGATGTATGGAGATGCTTGTGCTACCACATTTACAAGGACTTGGAGTACCAAATCTAGGCATAAACATGATTAAAGGATTGATCTTGGAGGAGGGCCACTAGGGGAAGGCATTCTCCATGTTTTCTTGTCTAAGTTTCTTGACTCCATTGATCCACACCCCTTGATGGAGTAGGCCTATAATGATACCCCTTTATGATTTGTCATTTATTTTATGTCTTAAATGCATGAATTAACTTTCTTCACAATCCTATTCTACACATATAATCTTCAATATAATATTTCTTAAGTCCTTCTTTACACTACTCAATTGTTGTTACTTTTGAAAATAAGTTCTCGATATCACTCATCATCTTAGGATCTAATTTCATTTTTTAATTTCCATGTAACCTTGAATATAGCTTTTAAAATGAGTTAATTTTTATTTCAAAAAGATCAAGGTGTCTTAGTTGTCAAAACTGCCTCTTGGAAATAATTAGAAAACACAAGTTATTAACTTGGTTGGGTCATTTACCTAATTTTAGGTCTCTTGGAGAGATCTTAGGCCCTCATTGACTTAAATCCTGGTATTCAAATGTTTCTCAATGTGATCTAAATCTGCTAACACCTTGGGTCCTTCATCATTTTCTTTGGTTCTTAAAAACAAAAAATGATTATTGCTTATCCCATTTTAGACTTTCTCCTTCACTTTGGAATTGGGTTTAGTGGTTTTCTTCCCCCTTTTTCCAATTAATTTAATATTCTCTTTTTTAATCTCCTTTTCAATTATCACTATAACAACTGCATTGGGTTTAACCAAAATATTGCAATAATTTTATTTTTAAAATTAAATACACATTCAACATATAGATTTCACCACGATAAATCTAAATAGTGATCTCTAACTAAATTTATTAATTTAGTTAACCAAAAAGGTTTGAGCTAATCCACTTAGCTAAGGATCACCATGAACAAATATATAAATCATGATCAATACTGGAACAATAATAAATACTATATATCATCATAATGAAATAGTATAAATCCAACCACAACTGATACAACATTACAACTATTGCTATAAAAATCTAATTTATAAATGTTGTAGTTTTTAATAATACATAAAAATATCTCACATGATAATACATGATACAATTATCCTCTAAGTAGAGTCTCCACAAACTCAAGTATTAATATGTAATCTCAAATATAGTACTTCATTTGGGAGGGAGAGCATCATCCGAGTGCTTTTCCACACCAACCATAGACCATATATCCCCTGCACTATCTCCCAAACAAGAGGATGGTCCTCCCTTCACAGATGGGTAGATAATGATGGTGCAAAAATCTAGAGTAACAAACCAAAACCTATGTGTTGAAGATATATAATACATAATGTATACCATAAATAAATCCATTCTAATATGATATCACACAAATATGAAAACTATATCAACATATGAAATGATAATGTTTATCAAACATTAATTTGACCAAAGTTTTCAATAATAACTGATCTCTAGAATAAGTCAAATTCATACACACCACTCAATCAGATTATACTACATCTTGCATTGATGGTGCTAGCTAGTGGAATCTATCCTCTGATTAATTAAGTTCATGAATGCAAGATTTGGTAAAAAATAAATAATAATATTAAAATCAATAAATTCATAAAAATAATTCTCTTTAGCAAATCAAAATTATGCTAAGTACAAAAATATCACATACATTCATTTTGGCCATCAAATTGAGTGAAATGAATCCATTTATCTAGTTTATTACATATAATAAATAGAATCCAAAAACAATCTTAAACATGCCATCCAAGTATGATCACATCAAAATTGTTAGTTACCTATAATACTAAGTAACTTATAATGTTAATTCTTCACGAATCAACATTATATCACAGGCTCATATATTGTTCATACTCCATATATATCAAAATCCAATCCAAACATATTGTTAAGTTCTATATTTAAACTCATAAATACATAAATTTAATGCTTTATATTTAAACATTAAAATATAACAATCATCAATTACACATTCTTATGATAATAACACTTATATACATAACCCAATGCAAATATATATATATATATATAATGCTAATTCTTCACGAATCAAAATTATATCACATGCTCATATATTGTTCATATTCCATATATATCAAAATCCAATCCAAACATATTGTTAAGTTCTATATTTAAATTCATAAATACATAAATTTAATGCTTTATATTTAAACATTAAAATATAACAAACATCAATTACACATTGTTATGATAATAAAACTTATATACGTAACACAATGCAATTACACACACACACACACACACACACACACACACACACACACACACACACACACGCACGCACGCACGCACGCACGCACGCACGCACGCGCGCGCGCACACACACGCACACACACACACACACACACACACACACACACACACACACACACACACACACACACACACACACACACACACACACACACACACACACACACACACACACACACACACACACACACACACATACACAACGAATTTAATACATTATAGATACTTTGTTTTTATATAGTATACTCCTAAGATGACATCCATTGTCTCTCATCTTAGAGTATATTGTATACACTAAGTATACATTCAGCTAACAAACAAAGGCCCCATAACCCTTCTTTTTAACTGAATAATTCCATTTTATTTTATAATAAAAATACATAGAATACTATCAAACACAACTATTCATTTATCCATTAAATCTATCAAATAAATATGCCAAATCAATCGATTTGAGTTTTGACAATTAATTTTAATTCATATGAGAAATTTTAAACACTCAATCGCATATACCCAACTCAGGTATTATTTAATAAAATAACAACATGCAATTGAATACCCAACTTGGATTTTATTAAAACAACTATGCACAACCAACCATAGCCTATGCGAGTTTCCAGTAAACAACAGACTTGATCAAATGAAGTATGTAATTAAACCCATATACTTTATCTTTTTATTGTCTATTTAAGACTCCTACTCAATTAGACAAGTCTAAACTACATAACTATTCACATTCATATTTAAACATAACCATAGTTTATAATTATAATGAACAAAATCCACCAAACTCTACCATATATATATATATATATATATATATATATATATATATATATATATAATGTTTTTTTTTACATCTCCATTCATAAATCCAAATGCATATCCTATAGATAGTCTTCGTCTACCCATAACTAGGTTTTATAATAAGACTTACACTGAAAGCTTCCCTTTATTCATTTATACAAGAAATATGCATAATACAAGATTATAATATATAGCTAAGAATATATAATTATACTTCAACCTTGCATTTATAAATTTATTTAAACCTAAGAAACACAAATTTAATCGAAACTAAGCCTTAAGTTTGTTGTGTTAGTATCTTCATTTCTCAAATAAAATACATATAATTTCCCACTAAACCCTATCATTTTTAAAACATTGTTACACACACACACACAAAATATATATAAATATAAATATAAATACACACACACACACACACACACACACACACACACACATATTTGTGTATATATCCATATTTTATACCCAAAAGTTTGAATTGGAGTATACACATACATACCTAGAATGAATATATATAGCTGATTCGAATATATTATCTCAATCTAAAATGTATATATACATCAAGTATATCTTCCTATAATGAACTATTATTTTGAATTGAGGGAGAGTTTAGGACAAAATTCCTTACTAGCATAAAATAGTCATGCCAATCTATGGATTTGCTCCAAACCCCTCAGGTTACCCTAAGTCGAATGGGGGGTTCTATGGAGGTCAAGCCTTCCATAGGGCTCCACATACAACCCAATTATTCTAAGATTCAAACAAAGAAACTCAATAACCAAATTCAAAAACCCATACAATTTGCATAGGAATTTAATTATAAACACTACCTATGAATTTACAGATGCCAAGAAATATAAATAACTTCATTCTTCCTGCACTTGTTCACCTTATTCTCCCTTTACATCTTCCTTTATATCTATGTGTTTCATCCCATTCATAGCCACCATTATCTTCTTATTATTATTTTCCATCAACCTCCTCACCACCATTGATGGCCACTTTAACTAACTGAATAAATGCATGCAAAAATAGCTGAATAGAACTCCATGTATGTTTCCATTTGCCACCATGTAAATACCTAATAAATTCCATGATACTACCAAATGATTCTTAACTCAAATTCAATGATTGTTTAGTATGTGAACTAAATTTATAAGGGCTAAAAAATGAACTAATATTAATCTAAGATAAACTTAACCTAGGATAGAACAAAAACAAAGAAAACAAAAAACACAAACTTATACGTCAAATATACAAGCTTTCTCCATTGTGATGTAAAATTGATTTGATCTTCAAAAATATGTTGCTCACACTTCTAATCCAAAATAAAATGGGGAGATTTTTGGTGAAAAAAGATTTTTTATTTACTTTGATTCACTTGTGAATATAACTTTGTTAGCAAAAGTCTGGATTTTGATCCTTGAAAATGAAGGTTTGCAAGTTTGTTTATAGATTTTTAAAGAAAGATCTAATAGTGGAGGATTATTTGGATTTATTAAATGATCCAAATAATCAAGGGTGCCTAATGAGTCCTCACCCATGAGGATGAATACCATTTCAAATGGCTGAGAGAAGTATGGGATTGGTTAGTTGACTTAGCATGAATAAGTCAAACTTCTTGACAACTCAAGGGATGAGTCATAAGAAGTTGAGAAATTTATGGGTTTGGTTGGGATGAGGGAGAAAAAGATGTAAGATGTTTGGATGAGGTGTAAAATTTAGATTTTATATTTAAAATAAGGATTTAAAGTTTGCATAATTGACTAATTTGACTTATTCTATTATTTGAATTGGGAAGGAGATGTATTGAATTATTTTAAAAAGAATTATTAATATATTTTAGTTACATTTCAACACTAAATGAAATTTAGGTGTCTACATTTACCTTTGTTTGAAATAGTATTGTGAATTAATACTATTTCTAAGAATAGTAGAAGAAGTAGAGTATTGATGATTAAGAAGGGAAAATTTTCCCCAAATAAATGAAAATGAGTGTGATGATGCCCCCTCAAGGTTTTGTGTGAAAAAATAGACAAACACTTGAAATTGAAAAAAAGAAGGAATAGACAAAGTGATAGGATAATGATAAATTAATTTACTATAGAATCGGTGTCAAACTTGCAAGATGTTGGTTGTGTAAGAAGGTTGCCCCTAGTTAATTAAAACTAGAGTATGGATTTGAAAAACAATATTTTAACCATTCGGAGATTGCACGCTTGATGTTTTTTTAATGATGAAGGGGTCAATTAAGTGATTATGGGAATGATATATCCTAGTGATAATAAGTTGCAGATAGAAAAATAGAAAAAAGATATTGAATTGCAAATGATTGTGTTTATTTTATGTAGATAGATTGTTGTAATATTTTGAAAACAAATTTGAAATAAATTGATTTAATGTTTCTAAAAATTTGAAAAAATGGATGAAGAATGAGAAGGATGAAGGGATGGAGGGAATATTTGATAGGGGAGAAAATATAAGTAGAACAAATAGGGTATAGAAATTCATTTAAGCAAATTTAATTTTCAATGTGTTTTGCTAAGAAAATTGATTTGAGTTTTCTACTTTGAGACCTTGGAGGCAACATGGATCGTATTCCACACCACAAACATCGAACGGAGTGAGTGAAGAGATTCCATAGATCTGAGAGAAGAGAGCCTCTGATAAGTGAGTTTATATTTTTTTTTTGCATTTATTGTCATTAATTAGGGTATAAAGTTATACGAAATGAATTTGATATTGCCAAAATGATGATTTCAGAATTGAAATTAGTGATTTTGTTATAGGGAATAATAATTTTTCAAAATAGGGTAGTAAATTTGTAAAACATAGAAACAAAATTGTATTAGATGAAAAGAATGATTTCATTGTTTAGTAGTAGTCAAATTGCTAAAAATAGTAGAAAAATCATTGGCTAGAAAAGCAATTTTGGTCGAGGTATTAGCAAATTCATTGGAAAGTGTCAAAGGTAAATTTGAAGGGATCAATATCGAAGTTGCAAAATGTAGGAGCAAAATTGTGTTGTAGAGAATGGAAGAAAAATGAAGAAAGTAAATGAATGAAAAATGTTTGTTTGAAGTTGCTATTTTTTTTGAGTAATTAGAATGTAGTGATAATTTTGAATTTAATTCTAAGTAAAATTAATTAAATGCTAACATATTTGATTTGTAAGAACTATTACCAATTATTGTGACTCAATAATGGAGATTTATAGCTATGGCATGGATGGTGAGCTTCATGGAGTATGAGTTTGGCATTCTAGAAGCAATCAACTTATCATATATTACATAGATGCTTGAGGTTTGAGTGGATATAACTCTATTGACATAACTTGCTAAGAGATGGCATAGTGACATGAGCACATTTCACTTGCCTACAAGGAATATGACTATCACATTGGAGGACATGTATCATATTTTGGGTATTCTGACTTGAAGGAGACATGTATATTGGGTATAAGGTCCATAAGAGATCATATTATGTAGGTTTTTTGGTGATGAGCTAATTCCTATTGTTAGAGGTAGTATCAATATAGACTATTGTACCAGTTTAGAGATAGAATCTCTGATTATTATAGTCATGGATATTGTTAATGGTATTTTTATATCTAACAAGAGTGGGAGGCTATGTCCTATTGGTATCCTAGATGTGATTGGATACATGATGGATATGGATGAGATATTTGCATGGGGTCCATACATGTTAGCACATTTATACCATGAATTACATCATTTAGCATATTTAGGTTGGATAGAAATTAGCTCATCCACATTACTATAGGTTTGATATTGGGAGCACATTGCGATAGGGAAGTTGGTTGGACATATGAGCACATAGTCTAATGATGAGCCATTGGCATATGGATGGCATGTGATTATTGGGACACATAGACTACATTAGGTGATGTGGATTTTTATAGGAGGGCTATTGATGAGTTAGGTGATGATCAAATCACCTAGATACCTTATAGGGAGATTATGTTTCATTGGCCACATGATGATCTTCACATGGACTATATAATGACCCTTACTACATTATTAAGAGACATGATTGTATCATGGATAGATATCACCAAGATAGGGTGATGAGATAGTTTGGTGTGAGGCAATATATACTAGCTTGACCACATGTATTCGCATGATCAGTGAGGGAGAGATCATAGTGGGGTATGACCATTGATCCAACTATAGCTGATCATAGTTGGACATAATTACAGACAATTAGATGGAGTGATCATAGATATTTAATTAATGTAGAGTGATTAATGCGTATGCATATTGGTGGGCTTGATAGAGACTAGTTAGATTGACTATTTTATACACACCACCATAGACGTGGAGGTAGAGGTTGGTGGCTAATCTAAGTAGAAAACTACAAGATACATGATTGGGAGCCTAGATTAGGAGGGATGCTATAATATATATAAGATGTGAATGAGAATGAGGCATAAGACATGCTATGGAATCTATCTAGCTGCATGATGTGCAGATTATAGACATGAAGGATATAGAGATTTTGCATTAGCCAAGGGTTGATGTTGACACAGGGATGGACTTGGATATACAATAGAGGGTTGTAGGGGAGACTCCATTGATAGAGGTAGATAGTGAGGAGTATAGAGTAATGATGGAGCATGACAATATGTGACCATGAGAGCAGTATATGACACCTAGACATATAGAGGGAATGTGGCTTGTTCTTCATGTGCTCTGAGATATGTGGAGGAGCATGCACTTATTGAAAGACTTTAAGAGGGATTAGATCTTGGGACAAAAATATTGATGGATTTCACTAAGAGGTTTATAGGTTACATGGTGTATGGATGGTAGAGGGGATTAGATAGCTGATATTAGATGATTACAATTTGAGGTTGACAAATTATAGGTAGTTATAGATGGTATGTATGGGGATGGCATGGCTATAACATTAGTTACACATGATGTAGAGACCTAAATTCTAGACTATATAACACTGATACAATTCTATAGATAGGATAGAGACACAACTCAGAATAAGCTTGCAAAGGTGAGGGTTATACTAGCTAAACAGTGGTAGATTATCACTTTGGACAGAGTGATGAGGGACATGGAATAGGCCACATATTATAGTAGCTTGTATGAGGATGTTGTACCATGTTCTCATAAGGCACCATCTTTTAAGGATTACTTTGTGAGACATTTGACATCTATTAGATCTGTTCAACTAGTGAAGTTATAGAGGTTAGTGGGATAGGTACAACGTATGATGGGTCCTTCATGAGTCACACCATGATGTAAAAATATACTCTTGAAACTAGACACTCTATCAGAGGGACATGATGAGACATTGGGGACATCTGATAGATTGATTCATTAATGTATACATATTATTATATGCATCTTTTGTATAGACACATTGTCAATCATGTATAAAGTCCATGTAACCAATAACCAGTCCATTAATGTCCAATAACACATAATACAAAGTCTCATAAATCATCATGTGTGTGTGTGTGTGTGTGTGTGTGTGTGTGTGTGTGTGTGTGTGTGTGTGTGTGTGTGTGTGTGTGTGTGTGTGTGTGTGTACATGATGATTTATGATTCTGTGTACTATGTGTTATTGGACATTGATGGACTGGTTATTGGTTTACATGTACTTTATACATGATTGACAAATGTATGGATATATTTATAGCACTAGTTCTATTCCTTGCATTTTGATTTACATTAGCATGTTTTCATCCTTTCAACATATTTATTATGAATGAATGGCTTATGTATGATTGGGTGATGTGTATGGATTTAGAATGTGACATAGTTATATTACTTTTGTTTATATTCTTTGCATTGGATTTCTAGCAAAAATTGAGCTTTGAGCAACCTAATTTTTAATATAGCATAAAACACATTACCACTAATGATATTGAATAATCATGATGACTATTTATGTTTTAAACATAGGAACAAAAAGAAAAAATGAATTGTGTAAAATCAAATTACGTCATGATATAGTAAATCCATAACCATACTATTATTAATTTCACAAAATAATCTTAGTAAACATACATAAGACAATAATTGAAAACAAGATGTGAAAATAAAAAATAATCTTAATGATTGCAACACACACAAAATGACAATCCAATGATATTTAAGCAAGAATGATACACAAACAAACAAAGAAATAAAGATTAATTCTAATAAAATAAAAATGATCGCAATTTGACAAAATAAAATAAAATAACCATTTGAATGGATAGAGATAAAATGAAGTAAAATAACCAACGTAATGGATAAGGATAAAGAAATGAATAAAATAACCAAGTGAATGGTTATATATAGAAAATAAATAATACAAAAAATAAAAACAAACAAAGGATGTAAAAAGAAAAGTTGTAAACAAAGACATTCTAAACAAGGACTAGAAAATTATAGCCAAGAGCAAGGCTAGGTACCGAACAATTGAGGGAGAAGTGTAAGGATAATCTAATCCATGTTTGGGGAAGATGGTGGCCCAGCTAACCCTAGAGACCCCATGTATTTAAGAGATGCCTATATATTCCACCTTAGACAAAGTTTATGTGGGGATATCAAGCCATATGTAGTTCTCCCAATACAAGAAGTGATGATAAAGTGGATAATTGATGAGAAATTTTGAATGTTTTGATGAAAAAGATGTGAAAACAACCCACCTAAGAATGAGAAAATGATTTGGAAAATATTGTAGAATAGTGGATGTTTTAGATGTTTTTTGGAATGTTTTTGTGTTGTTTTTTATTTTTTTGTATTTTTAGATTTTTGAAATAAGGAACAAGATGTTTTTATTCTATCATCAACAAGAATGTAGGTTCACAATAGAAATAACAACCCTAAACTTAGTGTGTTATATGATAAATGGATAACAACTGACAAAATGATAAAATTAAAAGGTTATGCCCTCAAGTAACTAGGGTTAGACAATGGCTTACACATAGCACCAAAAGCCTAGTTTTCACCATGGTACTTATCCAAAGTGCCTGGTATATTGGTTTTCACATTTGAACGATCTATATACACATTTTTTTGTTTTTGAATTTTTCCTTTTATATATATATATATATATATATATATATATATATATATATTTGTTTAATTTTTGATATACCAATAACAACATATAAAATAATTTTAGGCATAGAATCTTTTAAGGTGCATGATGTTCATAGGTTCAATAAATTCCTCTCCATCTTCTATGGCTAGTTTGTAAGCTCCTGATCCATACTTGGAAATAACAACATATGGACCTAACCAGTTAGGTTCAAATTTTTCTCTCTCTCTCAACATTAGTGTTTCATTGGTTTTCCTTGAGAACAAGATCTTTGATTGTAAATTCCCTAGATTTAATCTGCTTATTATAGCTATGATGAAGGTAAGTAATGTAAACTTGTAGATGGTTTAAAGCATTGAGTCATTTCTCATCTAAGAGGAAAAGTTTACTTAAGCATGAATTTTGATATGATTCTTAATATATAATTTATTGTAATGATATTTGCAAAGATGGAATCTCAACCTCTATGGAAAGAATAGACTCACTATCATAAATGAGGGAATAAGGGGTTACCCCCATGGGTGTGAGAATACTAGTATTATATTCCCAAAGGGTGGGATATAAATACGTATGTTATTCATGACCAAACTTCATTGATAAATCTCTCAAGAATGTGTAAAATATATTTTTTAATTACCTCAGCTTGGCCATTACATTGTGTGTAGTAAGGAGTGGACCATTTGTGTTTGATATGATAGGTTTGGAAAAGAGTCTTAACATCTCTATTTTTGAAGGATTTACCATTTTTATAAACTAGCATTGAAGGAATATCAAAGCGAAAAATAATGTGGTTGAGGATAAACTTAGAAATTTGCTTTCCAATGACATAGGTAAGTGGCATTGCCTTGACCTAATTAGTAAAATATTGGATTTTTGTTATAATCTTCTTATGTCCATTAGAAGAGCTAGGATTTATTTTGCCAATGATATATAACCCCCATGTGGAAAATGGCCAAGGTGTTATGATAGGTTGTAAATCTTATGAAGGATTGTGGATAAGATCTCCATGTTTTTGACAGGGTACACACTTTTTGACATAGGTGCATGAATTAGATTACATTATTGGCCAATAATAACCTACTTAGAGAAGATTTTTCACAAAGACCATACCACTTGAATGTGATCCATAAATTCCCTCATGAACTTCTCTAATTTTTGAATTAGACTCTTCAGTATTAAAATAGCGTAGAAGGGTTCTATCATAGCCTCTATAATATAAGGTGTTGACAAGGATTGTATAGTGAGATGTGTGTTGAATAAATCATTTTCATTAGTTAGAGGATAAGTTACATGAGATGGTATGGTTATGAAGGTATATATAGATATCATAGTAATATGGAGAAGTAGGACCAATCACCTCACAAACTATTTTTGAATCAGATGTATCATAAGCAGGTATCCTTAAATACTCAACCAAAAATTTATTATGTTTTATGCTCAAATATAGTAGGGATCCAATTGTTGCCATAGCATCTATTACTTGATTTTTTATTTTTGGTACTTGTTCTAATTAGATGTACTCAAAATATGATTTCAAGCTATCCAAAATCCTCTTGTAAGGGATTAGTTTATCATCATGGGCTTGAAATGCATTAGTAACTTGATTGATGATAAGCTTATAATTGCCAAAAATAAGGAGATGTATTCCCCACTGGATAACCATCTTGAGGCCTACTATGAGACCTTCATATTATGTTATGTTGTTAGTAAAATAGAATTCAATTTGGAATGCTCTAGGAATGCAATCTCCATTAGGTGTTATGAAAAATAAACATGCCCCCGAGCTATGATTTGTAAAAGAACCATCAAATAAAAGATTCTAAATTAGGGATTCATCTATAGACATGATTACATCATCTGGAAATTATACAATGAGAGGTGCTTTGCCATTGATCAGTGTTTTTGCCAATATATCTAATAGAACTTATCCTTCGATTACTTTTTGGTTAACATACTCTAAAACAAACTCAATAAGAACCTTAAACCACTTAGCCATCCTTCTTGTTAGATCAGTTTTGAATATGAGATATTTAAGAGGGTCAAAATCTTGGCAATAATCTTTGTTTGATTTTTAATAATGTAATGTCATAGTTTTTGGGAAGCAAAATATTGCAAGACAAGCTTTTTCTATTTGAGATTAATTTAGCTCATAAGATATCAATGTTCTGCTCAAGTCGTAGACTACTCATTCTTTTCCATTATCATCATGATGTGATAATAATGCTCCAAGTGCATATTGAGTAGCTGAAATGTACATCAAAAAGGTTTACCCACAACATGTGGAATCAACATTGGTGGGTTTGAAAAATATTGTTTGAGATTGTGAAATGCCTTTTTCACAATTTTTGTTTCCGACAAAAGGAGTATCATTTTTCAATAAAAAGGTCAATGGGTGAAAAATGTCTACAAGTTGAGATATGAATCTTCTGATTGCTTGAATTTTTCCTTGTAGACTTATAAGTTGTTTAAGATTTTTATGTGGAGGCATATCCATGATATCTAAAATATTTGAAGGATCAAATTCAATGCCATGTTGTGAAATAATGAATCTTAAACACTTTCCTAATGTTACGCTAAACACACATTTATTTGGATTCAACCTTATGTTGTACTCTCATGCACTAAAAAATATGATGAAACACCTGAGGGTGATCTATCCTAGATTTAGACTTAGCTAGAATATCTACATAGTCCTTTATAATATCATAAAGCATGTCATGAAAAATGATGATCATTACCCATTGATATGTACTCTAGCATTTTTAAAACCAAAAGGCATCACCTGATAATGGAATATCCCCCATGGAGTCATAAATGCCATTTTGTGTTGATATTTGATAATAATTTTTATCTAAAGCTTAAAAAAGCATACATTAAAGATAGCATTTCATGGCATGTAGTTGAATATATAATCATATCTATGTTAAACAATGTAAAATCATCCTTCGGCATGCTTTATTTATATCATGGAAGTCCATGCATACTCTAATCCCTTCAGGTTTCTTCGACACTGATACAATGTTTGATATCTAGTTTGAGTAGTCAATTGGACATATGAAATTGATGGCCAACTGCTTCTTTAGTTCTTCCTTTACCAATAATGCAATCTTTGGATGCATCTTACAGAGTTTTTATTTTGTTGGTTTTGCATCTAGATGCACCACAAGGTGGTGAACTACTAATTCTAGATCTAATCTTGGCATATCTGCATAAGACCATACAAATATGCCAGAAAACTCATGAAGAAATAGTGTAAATATATCCCTTTCTTCTTGATTGAGTGATATAACAAGTTTCATAATTTTTGGATCTTCTTCATGGCTGATGTTTATAGGAATGGTTTCTTCAACAAGTAGATTTGATTCATCTTTATAATCTAGGGGTTGTGTAGGAAAATGGAAATCTTCCTTAAATTCTTCTTGTTTGGATGTGGAGGTGAAACTAATAGAGTGATATAATTTATGTTACCCAAAATATGTTGAATCTACTGGTTGTATTATAAATCCTTTCTTATGGTCACCTACTGGAATTTGATCTCTTTTTATCAAGAATTTGATATAGCTTCGTCATTCTAAAAATGATCTAGTTTAGGTGTGCATAGATGGTCCCATTGGATAAGTTATGGATATGTAAGGTCAAGTGTAAGGATGATGTTTTCATGAAAGAGGTTAGTAAGGGCAAGATCTTCAAAATGGCTAATTATGGAACCCATCTCATTGTATAAAGAATCATTTTTTAACTCATTAGAAGAGTCACTTTGGGAGAGTTTAAGATGCACATTAAGTGGGTTAAATCCTAGACCAAGCTTCACCTTATTTTATTTTAGTGTTATAGGTTCAATGGAACCTTGTTCATGGAGACCAAGACCTTCACCTTTATATTTTATTATTTTCACATGATGGATTTTGCAATGGGATATTTATTGGTGGAAAAATAAGTAGCTAATTCATTAGAATAAAGCCAAGAAGAATTTGAATCATCAATATGTTCATTAGAAAGAAGGCTTCACTTGATAAATTTTGTTTGACCAAGCTTCTTAACTTTTATTTTATCCTTGAGATGGTGTAGTTTTCCATAGTCATTTGGATTATTATGCATTGTGCTTATGTAAAAATCCTGGATGATGTACTCATTCATGCCTCGATCAATGATTTTAAAATGGGAAGAAGCAGATGAAGATGCTTTGTTAGTGAATGGTGGATTGGATGTTTTCTTAATAGATGGCTGATTCAAAGCTTACTTAGATAATGTATTTAAAGCTTCTTTGGATGGTTGGTTAGAAGTTTCATTGGTTAATGCATTTTTAATGGATACTGAGGGATTTGGTGTATTAGTCCAACCACCAAGTGGAGGTGTTTGAAATAATCTTTTAGAATTGATATAGTTTTCAAGAAAATAATAATCCTCAATAGGGGTAAAATTATCTTTTGTTACTGGTAGATAGTTTGATTTTTGATATTTACCTTCTAATAGCTTGTAATATTGGAAGGGATGAGGATCACATTGTATAGTTACTTCCACTCTTGCATGGGAGAATTTCCAATATTGGTGAAGAGTGGATGGAATGGCATTCATAGAATCAATCCATGGATGTGTAAGGAGTATATTATATGGTAAATAAATACCAAAAACATCAATAATATTTTCTTTAATGATAGACCCTACCATTAAAGGAAGATGGATTATGCCGATAGACTTATGCTCATTATTATCGTACATCTTTATGGTAATGATATTTGCTTATAATGTTGTTATTGGATGCCTAAGATGTTTTATGAGTCTTAGTGTACATATATTAAGGGATGAACCATTATCTATAAAAAAAACCCTTTTTACTTTGTGCCTAGAAATAATAACCTCTATATACAATGGAAGGTTGTGTTTTGAACCTAAAGGAGAAACATATGAATGATCAAATGTTATTTGATTATTTATTTCCAAAGAACCTATTAACACTTGGAAATTTGTAGGATTAATTTTTTAAGGGAATTTACACTCTTGGAAAATTTTATAAAAAATATGTTTATACATAAGGGAGGTCTTGAGAAGATCTAAAATTGAGATATTAGCTAGTGTTTTCTCAAGATGGTCAATAATGTTATACTTACATTCAACATTAGAGGGATATGAACTTGGGAGGGTAATCTTTGTGTGTCTTATGGTCATGGCACATTAATATTTTGGTAAAGTGATAACGTTAACATGTCTATGCACATATCAACACTATTGATTATAGAATCAAATAGATGACTAGCTTGATTAACATTACTTGATTCTAGTTGTTCTTGTTTTTGCTTGTCCTTATCTTGCTCATGATTAGGGAATGGTTATTGGTATATCCTTAGTTTCTAATTGTTATATTGTTTAGATGATGGGTTTTTAAATTCTATGTCACCTCTATTAATGAGGTATTGAACATAGTGTTTTAAGCACATACACCAATTTGGTGAATGTCTTTTAATCTAATGGTATTCACAGTATTCATCTTCTTTATACCAATTAGGTTGGGGAACATTTTATTAAAAGGGTTTTGTGTTTTACCATATAATCATGTTCACATGATCCAAATTTTTGAAAACATTCTTGTAAGTGTCACCCAATTGAATGAACTTACATTTAAGTCTCCCTTGTTTTAGTTTCCCACCAGGAATTGTAATGGTGTGAGTTGATTGGTTGTCTGTTTGAGTTTAGAAGTTTTGAATCTATTTTAGATTGGTTACACCATCTCCAATAAGATTTTTATTTTTAGAAAATAATTTTGATTTGTCTATTCATTTTGAGTAATTGTTATTATATGGTTTAAATATTTTGATTACACCCCTACTAATAAAAGTTCTTTCTACTTGAATTCCCTTTTCAATAACCTCATCAAAAGATCTTGGGCAAAGAAGTAACAAGTGATGTCCCAAATTTGATTTTAAGTTGTTCATAAAAATTTCCACTAGCTCTATTTCAAGAAATGACCATGTAAAATGACTTTATATTGTTTTCCATGTCTATAAGAAAGACGCAAAAGTTTCGTTGTTTCATTTTTTGGTGTTGTGCAAATCTAAAGTAGTCAAGTATTTTTCAATATTATAAGAGAAGTTTTGAACAAAAATTTCATATAAGTCTTCAAAAGTGAAGATGGATCCTTTTAGAATTCATGAGAACCATTAAAGTTCTTGGCCCCCAAGACTTCATGGAAATAAATGCAACATGAATTTGTTGTTATAATCAACATCTACACATGCATGATAGAAGCTAGTCAGATGTTCCTTAGGATCTATTTTATCTTTATACTTATCAAATTTTGGGAGTTCAAAGTATTTGGGAAAAGGTGTAATCATTTTACTCAAATCATATGGATATCAACAAATTTCCTCAAACTTAAATTGTTTTTACCAATTATAAGAGCCATCTTGCGAGATTTGAACTCTATCCTTTATGCTTTGTAATTTTTGCATGGGATATGGGGATAGTTGGTCCATCTGACTTAATGAATTAGGTGGTTCACTTGTGAATTGATTTGAATTTTGGGTAATGTATTGATTAAAAATTTTGGGAATTTGATTGTTGAAGTTAATGTTTTGAGGATGTGATAAGGTATTATATTTATAACCAAGGTTTTGATTTGTATTGGAATCAAAATTCATTTGATTTAAATTTGGATTAAAACCAAAATTGGTTTGATTTAGATTTGGGTTGAAACTTGAATTATTTGATGTATTTTCATTGAATTTCATGGGATTAGGATTGGTGTTTTGACCAAAACCTGTTTAAACTTGAATTATTTTTTTGTGGAAGCATGTTAGAATTTGAGTTAAACTGATCAAAACCTAGGTTTGAATTAGTTTGGTTGGAAATTTGGATTGAGATATTTTGGTTTTAGTTAAATTTTAAGTTAGAATTTGTGTTTGGATTGTTAAAGTTAATGTTGGGATTGTGTTTGGTTTTGGTTTGAATTAGTGTTGGGATTTGGGGTAAAATTAAACAAAATATTTGGATTAGAGTTGAATTGGTATGGAGTTGGATTAGGATTTAGATCAAATGGAACCAATCCAAGTAACAACTAATTTGGTACACTATGATTTAAATTTATATTGTTGAATGTGCATGAAACATCATTCAAACTAGGATTTGATGAATGATTGGGCAAGCTAGAATATGTATTCAAACTTTTATTTTGATTGGATATGATTGGCAAGCTTTGGAAGCTCTGATTAGGATTGATTAATGAGTTTGAATGAAGATTCAAACTCAAATTAATTTGATTATAACCTAGCAAATTTTCATGCCTACTCAAATTTGGTGTAATTAAATTTTGATTAATTAAACTTGAATTAGCTGGGAGACCCATATTCAAGTTTGGATTATTTTGTTACATGATGGGTAAATTTGAAGTAGGATTCAAGTTTTGATCGGTGAGGTACATGATTGATGAGTTTGAAAGTATATTCAAACTTAGATTGTTTGGATGGTGTTGCAAAGGTAAATTTGTATTTAAAATCATATTAGGATTGCCAAAGGGATTGATTTATTGATGAGATTGAAAGTTCATTATCTCTTGATTTCCTTGAGTTGCTAGATTTTTGTGGAAAAACCATGGCTAGTTTGAGATGATTCCTCACATGAAATAGTTTTTCCTTTTTTATGAGAGACTTAGAAATTAAGTTGTGAGGAAGAAACAAGAGCATTGATACCCTTTAAATAACCTTGTGAGATTTGTTGATTGGGATTGGAAGATGAAGGCTCTTTGATTACAATTAGATATTGCAAAATATATACATCAAAGTCAGATGGGAACTTTGCTCCAAAGCCCGAATCTTGAAGTAATACTTCATTTTTATTAGAGATGATATACTCATCAAAAGAGGGTGGAGGTTGGATAGCTCTGGGGCTACCCTCATCTTGGTAAGCTCCTCCTTTATCTTCTTCTTGTTCAGTTATTTCATGTATCTCTACATGATGCTCTTAACCAGGGAATTGAAAAGGGTCATTGCCAAAAGGCTCTTCCCTTACATTGGGAGGATTGAACATAGTCATTTACAGAGTAATAGTTATGTTTAAGAAAATAAAAAATGTCTAAAAGAGAAAGGATGTTCTAAGTTAATAATACTAAATAAAGAGTTGACTGAAAAACTCAAAATTTTGAACCAATTATTTTAAGTTTTTGATATAAATACTTGATTTCAAGATGTGATTAAACTTAAAATAATTAGTATTCGAACAAGGATTTTTAGCACATGGTAGACACCAGAAAAAAACAAACAAAATTTATATTATAAATAGTAAATAAATTACACATAAAAGGTGAAAAATTAGGATGAAGGTCATGAATAACTATTGGGCCTTCCAATGTCACTAGCTCATCTATACTTTCAACTATGGTCTAATATTTCAAGGCATTAAGCATGGAGCATCCTACCATTCCCATGTCCCACTGAGTCTGGTTTTGAGGGTGTGTAGAAGGTATATTCTCAATACTAACCACTAATTGATGTACCAAAGTTAAATGATAAAATTAGTTATCTTAGGCTTAAAGTTTAAATATACTTATCTAGGGGGAAAACAATGGAAGAAATAGATAAAGTAGACACACACTATTGAGTCTTATCCCAAAGTTCTCAACATAACTATAAGGGTCTTAGTGTGTTGATAATCTAAGATATCATATTTTGAGGAAGTTGTTGAAACCCTAGGTATTAGAGCATAAAAACCTCTTATGTCATGGTGTGCTTAAAATATATAACCACTTAGGAAATTGAAATAGTTGGATGTTGATTTATACACCCCACTAGTAAATAGAGTTTAGCCTACTATGTAATGGTAAAATTCACGGTCAATAAATCCCCTAAAAATAAAAATAAAAAGTAAGTATCCATTTTTTTATTTCTAAATATTGTCACCAATGTGACCCAAGGAAAGAGCATACGTAGGCACTACTTGGGTAACACAAAAAATTATATAAATATTTATGATTCTCAAGCATCATCACCAATGTGATGTCAAAGGAAGAGCATACTCAATTTCCATAATCATAAATAGAATGCTGAAATGATATGTGATGTAATTAATAAAAACTTTGAAAAGCATTATTGAAAGCATTAATAAAATAAATTAGCTATCCTTTTTGCTAATTATCTGTGACAAGAATTTTAAAAACAAGTTGTTACAATGATTACTTAATCTTGGATCAAGGCAACCTGCAATAGAATAAGTGAAATCCACAAAAACAAAGTGAAAACCACCTCTTTATAGAAAATTTGTCATTACACAGAAGATTGGAAAGCAAAATTGTGATAAAACAAACTCAAAAAAACAACAGAATATAGAAAGCAAAAAATAAAAATATGTGTGCTTACAAAATGATTTTGTTGCCCAAAATGATGAATTTGTTGCATAGAAAGATGAATTCACTACCAGGAAGGATGATTTTGCTTCCTAAAAAACCAAATTTTTTGCATAGAAAGATGGCTTCATTGCATAGAAAGACAAATTCACTGCTAAAGAGGATGATTTTGTTGTTTCAAAATGAATTCAATGATAAAACTTTTAGAAAACATAGAATGACTAACATAAAAATTTTGTTGTACAAATGAACAAATTTTATACTAAGAACTACAATTTCATTATTAATGCTTCTAAATTTATTATTACATAGTGGGCATACATAGCCGATTATAAAATGCATGATAACAACTTATAGATTATACCAACACTCAAAAAGATAATATTAAATGCATATGAAAATACAAACAAAAAAAATGCTTCCTAAATGTAAATATGATGATCAAAAGATGAAAAAGATGAGGGAAGGTCAAACTGGGCATGCCAAAAATATGTGAACTAAATTTAGAAGTGCTAAGAAATTAGTAGAAGCTCTAAGAAATGAACTAATCTTAATCTAAGCTAAATTCAACCTAGGATAAAAAAATTAAGAAAGAAAATAGAAAAATACAAACTTATACTTCAAATGTGCAAGATTTCTCCAATGCGATGTAAACTTGATTTACTCTTTGAAAATGTGGTGCTCACTCTTCCAATGTAAAGGATAAAAATAAAAAAATTGGTGTAAAAGGATTTTTTATATGTTTTCATTTACTTGGATTAGCTTGTGAATAGAACTTCATTAGCATAAGTCTGGAATCTGATCCTTGAAAGTGAAGGTTTTTAAGTTTATTTATAGATTTTTGGAGGAAGATCTAAATGTGGAGGATTATTTGGATTTATTAAATGATCTAAATAATCAATGGTGCCTAATGAGTCCTCACCCATGAGGATGAAGACCAATTAAAATGGTTAAGAAAAGTATAGGATTGGTTAGTTGAGTCAATAAAAATAAGTCAAACTTCTTGACAACTTAGGGGATGAGTCAGAGGAAGTTGAGTAAGTTATGGGTTTGGTTGGGATGAGGGAAAAAAATATGGAAGATGTTTGGATGAGGTGTAAAATATAGAATTTATATTTAAAATAAGGATTTAAAGTGTGCATAATTGACTAATTTAACTTATTCAATTATTTGAATTTAGAAGGAGATATAATGAATTATTTCAAGAAGGATTAATCATATATTTTAGGTGCATTTCAACACTAAATGAAATTTAGTTGTCTATAATTAGTAACCCTAATTGCTTGAAATTTATTTTTATTTTATTAAATAATCATTTTATAATCACAAAAATAATTGCATGCCATTTGACTTAAGTTAATTCCTTGTAGACTTTCAAAAATAACAAAAAATCAAACAAATAATAATATATTATATGTCATGCAACATCCATCGACTTAGTCGATTCAACCTTCCATGCAAATTTAACCATTCATGTAATATATCAACTATATAGTATGGCAATATGAAATCAAATACTACTATTTAATTTTAACATGTCATCCCAAACAAACTTTGCAACACAATGATTTCCAATACATTTAATCATTTACAATGACATTTAAGACAATGTTATTTATATAGCAACATTAGAATAAACATATACAAATATATCATTATAATAATCTTTAATTATTATTACCTTTATAATTTAGATCAATAACAATGGAATTCGTCTATACCTTTTTAATGCCTACATAATGTCAAAATGTTATACTACATTGCCATTCCAAATAAGGTAGTAAGGTAAGCATAACATATACAATTTCACTTATTCAACCAAATAATTATGTCAAATAAGATAAGCTACGAATGATCACTAAATTAATGAAATCACTCAAATAAAAAGCATGATAATTAATAGCAACTAAATTTGATGAAAACATAAAATACCACAATATTTTTTAAACATAAAACAAAGCATACTACAACTACCTATCAAACAATATAATCATTAAATACAAATATGGTGTTTGTAAGGATTTTTATATTCATTCTCTATCATCCCCCAACATCTTTATCTAAACTAGCCTTTCTGATGATGCTCTCCCTCCATCACATGCTGAGGGAAGAATTTATCCTGCATCCACCTCACAACAATGAAGGTATTTAAATTAAAACATCATTATATTCATAAAATAATGTGATATAATAATCAAACATGATCATAATATATTGCATGCAAAATTACCACTAACTCATAGCAAACTAATCATATAAATTAAACATCACAGATTATCCTATAATCAAAAAATATATCATCAAGCTTAATCAAATATTAGTTAATCAACTAATCAACCATAATAATCCATATATTAATAGGTTATTCATCTTAGAGAGAAATTGAGATGTGACATCCCCCCCCCCTAAAGTTAGTCATCATCCTGATGATATTTATTCAAAGATAAGTTATGAAAAATATTATTCAGCATAAAATAATATAATATGTAATAGAAAATAAAGAAAAAATGTGGAAATAGCCTATAAAACTCATCATAGTCTTCTCAAGTGGACTATTCTCAAAATATTGGTCTTATAGGACTTACACTATGACACTTCTCTATTAT
The DNA here is from genome assembly GCA_037957365.1 of Torreya grandis. NCBI lineage: Eukaryota > Viridiplantae > Streptophyta > Pinopsida > Cupressales > Taxaceae > Torreya > Torreya grandis. The sequence goes on along the minus strand of JARHVA010000719.1, from coordinate 4,402,566 downwards.
GCAAATAGAGTTTATGAGTGTCAGTTGCTATAAATGGTTCTATCATGACCAGCCTGGGGTCCATAATCTACAAAGGATTCTAATCTAATACATGTGAAGGATCAATAACTTACTTTTTAAGATAAGACACATGGTAGATATTATGCAAAAAAACTAGAGCTAGTGGCAATGCAAGCCTATATGCTCTAGGATTGACCACTTCCAAACACTTGAAGGGTCCCATATATCTCAGTGAAAGTTTTGTTGACTTCTTGAATTTAATCAATATTTTATAAGGCTTAACCCACAAAAAAAAATATCATCAACAAAAAATTGCCTAGTTATTCCCTTCATATAAGTATAATTGTTTTGTCTATCATTGACCTTGACCAAGCTCTAATTGATTGTTTTAACTTTCTCTTCCATTTCTAAAAGCATCTTAGGTCCAAATACTACCCTATGTTATAACTTGTCCCAATGTATTGGTGTTCTACACCTCCTTCTATATAATGCCTCAAACAAAACCATCCTCAATGTTAATTGGTATGAATTATTGTAAACAAACTCAACCAATGGAAGGTACTCCTCGAAGTCCATTCCTAGATGCATAGATAATCACTGAGAATTGACCATTAGGATCGAGAACTCTTCACACTAGTACTGAAGTAAGCCTCCTTTTTAGTTCTTAAAAGGCTACCTCACACTTATTTGACCAAATAAAACTCTTATTCTTCTACTAAAGAGAGATAATTGGATTATTTATCTTAAAAAAATTGAAATGAATTGTCTATAATAGCCCATTAATCCTATGAAACTTCTTATCTCATGCACATTCTTTGGTGTCAGGCACTCCATTATGGATCTTATCTTTGATGGATCAACTGAAATACCATTTGCCATTTGCTAAGATAATATGTCCTAAATACTGCACTTTCTTTTACAAAAATGCACACTTAAACAATTTGTCATACAACCTGTGCTTCCAAAAATGTTGCAAAACTAATTCTAGATGTTACAAGTGCTCTTCCTCATCCTTGGAATAATTGTGGATATCATCAAGAAATACCAATACAAAATGATCTAGATTCATAAATGATGCTGGAACATTTGTCATTCTAAATGGTAACACTTTGAATTTGTAGTGCCCATATCAAGTCCTGGACATTATTTTTTGAATATCCTCTTCATGGATCCTCAATCGGTGATACCCTGCTCTATGATAAATCTTGGAAAATATGATTGCCTTTCTCATTTGATCAAAGATATCGTCAATGCATGGCAATGGATATCAATTCTTGATCTTTGATTTATTCAACATCCTATAGTCTATACAAAGGCAAAGAATGACATCCTTCTTCTTAACAATGACAACTATATCACCCCAAAGTGACACACTTAGTCAATCAAACCTTCCTATAAAAACTCCTAAATTTTTGACTTTAGCTCAACCAATTCAGTGGTTGTCATTCTATATGGTGCCTTAGATTGCAGTTATGATCTAGGTATGATATCAATCAAGAAATCAAACTCACATTTAAGTAGAAATCTTAGTAATTCTTTTGAAAACATGTCATGAAATTTTCTCAAAAAGGATAATCTTCAGCATATAGTTCCTTAGATTCTTCTATCTCATTTATCTTAATGATAAATACCTATCATCCATTCCATTGAGATTTCTTGAGTTGAATTACAAAAAATTGCCTTAGTTTCAACTCCCTTTTTTCACCTTGAAGTTGTGTTTGATTTCCTAAATTATCTTGACACTCAAACCTCTTCAGAAAACAATCAAACTTGGCTTTATGTTTTGTAATCCAATTGACTCATAGGATCACATCAAATGATCCCAATGATGTTGCATAAAAATCTATTACTATAGTAAACTCAGGCAAACTAATATCTACTTTGACTAGAAATTTGTCAACTTTGACCTTTGACTCATTCCCATATTATACCGACCATGCATTTTCCATAACTCCAACCTTTCTAGACAATTTACTAAGCATTATATGAGCAATAAAACATTCTATATCTCCTATATCAATCAAAATAAAAACTAGATGATCGAATAAAATACCTAATAGTTCTATAGGTAAAGCTTGATACTCAACCTATTGATTGTCAATAGCTACATGAATTTGTTGCTAAAATGTACCTTGTTAAGAAGCTAAAACCTTGTTATTCAACTTGTCTTGAGGACATTCTCAATCAAAATGGTCACCTCCACAAATGAAGCAACCTCCAACTAGTCCTTTCCTTTTAGATTGTTGGTTTTCCTTAAAGCCACCATTAAAACCATTGCCAGGTTTTCTATTCCCTAAACCATTGTTGAATTTGGCATTATGATTCTTGAACTGAGCCTTGGAATCTCCATTCATCTACTTTCATTTCTTCTTGAAATTTTGTTTTAAAATTCCAAATTTATTTTTGAACTTATCTCTAACTTGGGTAAGAGATTTCAATTTTTATTCTTGTTTGACCACCTTCTTGAACACCTGATCCATGGTAGATGGACCATGTACATCTACTTCATATCCTATTTAGGGTTTCAATTCTATGATGAATTTATTGATTTTTAACTTCTCATCTACCTAATATTAAGGTACATACTGAAGAAGATTAGTGAATTGCTCCCAATATTCATTTACCGACAAATCCCATTGCTTAAGATTCTAAAAATCCATAAGCTTTTGATATAATTATAGTTGTGGAAGCCATCATGACCTAAAAAATATCACCAACTATTTCCAAGTGGTGGTGGTTGAGTCGAGGTTCATCTCGAGCTTCTTATTTTCCCACCAAGTTCTTACTTCACCAACAAGCTGATAAGTTCCCCAAACTACTTTTGTAACTTCAAAATAATTCTAAATCTTGGAGTACTTATCCATTTTTTATCCACACTTCAAATCCATCCCTCGATACAATTCCATCAAACTTATGTGGATTCACATTTTTGATGTTGCATGCTAAATATGTAGATACTCGAGTTCTCACATCCTATGGCACCTCTTCATGCTTTTGCTCTTTAAGATGTTCATGGTCATCAGGATGCTCTTTAGGTTCCTACTAAGCATTTTCCTCTTCATGACCATGCACTTACTATTTTAGGGTAATGATTTGGTCCCTATTCTCTTGCATGGTTGTGAATATTAAGTCCAACTTTACATTTTTCTTAGTGGTAAACTAATTTAGATCAATAGGGGGTTCGATATTTGAAGTACCCTCACCTCCTTGTCTAGCACATACCATTATTATTCCTTCTTATCAGGAGAATAAGTTTTTGTTAGTGGACATATTAAGTCCTACATTTTGAGCCTTGGCTTTGATACCATAATGTAACAACCCCACTGGGTTTTACCATAATATTTCAATAATTTAAAAAAAAAATTAAATGCACATATTCAATTTATATATTTCACAATAAAAAAACCTAATTAGTGATCTGTAACTAATTTTATTAATTTAGTTAGCCAAAAAAAATTTATCTAATCCACTTAGCTAAGGTTTATCATGAAAAAATATAGAAATTATGATCAATACTAAAATAATAATAAATATTACATATTGTCATAATGAAATAGTACAAATTTAGCCATAACTAATACAATATTACAACTACTATTATACAAATATAATGTATAAATGTTAAGTTTTTATAAATACATAAAAATAAATCAAATGATAAAACATGATACAAAGCTCCTCTTAGTAGACTCTCCACAACTCAAGTATCAATATGTAATCTCAAATGTAGTCTCAAGTATAGTATTATAGCTGGGAGGGAAAGCATCGTTTGAGCACTTTTCCACACCAACCACGGGCCATAGATCCCCCACACTATCTCTCAAACAAGGGGATGGTCCTTCCTTCATGGATGGGTAGATAATGATGGTGCGGGAATCTAAAGTAAAAAATCAAAACCCGTGTGTTGAAGATATCTAATACATAATATGTACCATAAAGAAATATGTTCTAATATGATATCACACAAATATGAAAACTATATCAACATATGAACTGATAATATTTATCAAACATTACTTTGGCTAAAATTTTCAATAATAAATGATCTCTAGAATAAATCAAATTCATACACACTATTCAATCAGATTACACCTCATCTTACACTAATGATGCTAATTAAACTAGTAAAATCTATCCACTGATTAATTAGAGTCATGAATGCGATATTCGGTAAAAATAAATAATGATATTAAAACTAATATATTCATAAAAATATTTCCCTTTAGCAAATCAAATTATGTTAAGTAAAGAAATAACACATGCATTCACTCAATTCATTAAATGAAGTGAAATGAATCCATTTATCTAGCTTATTACATATAATAAATATAATCCAAAAATAGTCTTAAACATACCATCTAGGTATGATCACATCAAAAGTATCAGTTATCTATAATAATAAGTAACTTATAATGTTATTTATCAATAGAATCAACATTATATCATAGGCTCATATATTATTCATATTCCACAGATAATAAAATCCAATCTAAACATATTATTATGTTCTATATTTAAACTCATAAATACATTAATTTAATAATTTATATTTAAACATTAAAATATAACAAGCATCAATTACATATTGTTAAGATAAATACACTTATATACATAACATAGGTATATGCAATTATATATGTATGAAAGGTGTGTTTCTTTCTCATTTGTTTCTCAAACAATAATCATATAATTTAAATCATTTATATGTATATGTGTGTGTGTTTATTATTTAGAAACAATTTAATACATTATAGATACTTCATTTTTATATAATATACTCCTAAGATGACATCCACTATCTCTCATCTTAGAGTATACAATATACACTAAGTATATAATCAACTAACAAGCAAAGGCCCTATAACCCTTCTTTTTAACTAAATAATTCTATTTTCCTTTATAATAAAAATACATAGAATACTATCAAACACAACTATTAATTTATCAATTAAATCTATTAAATCAATTTACCAAATCAATAGATTTAAGTTTTTCCAATTAAATTTAAATCATATGAGCAATTATAAACACTTAGTTGTCTATACCCAACTCGAGTATTATTTAATAAAATAACAACAATAGTCAAAATCCCAACTTGGGTTTTATTAAAACAACTATGCCCAACCAACCACACCCTACTCGGGTTTCCAATAAACAACACAGACTTGGTCGAATGAACTATGTAATTAAACCCATCCACTATATTTTTATTATCTATTTAAGACTCCTACTCAATTCAATGACAAGTATGAACTATATAACTATTCACAATCATATTTAAACATAATCAAAGTCCATAATTATAATGACCAGAATCCACCAAAATCTACCATATATATATATATATATATATATATATATATATATATATATATATATATATATATAATGTTTTTGGTATATTTCCATTCATAAATCGAAATGCATATCCTACAAACAGTCTTCGCCTACATGTACCCATGTTTTATAATAAGACTTACACCAAAAGTTTTCTCAAATTCATTTATATAAGTAATATGCATAACAAAAGATTAAAATATATATCCAAGAGTATATAACTATACTTCAACCCTGCAATTATAAACTTATTTGAACCTAAACTACACAAATTCAATTGAAATAGAGCCTTCAATTTGGTATGCTAGTATCTTCATTTCTCAAATGAAATACATACAGCTTCCCACTAAAGCCTATTATTTTTAAAACATGATATATTTATACAGTTTATATTCTTTGAATTGAACCAAACATATACATGTGTGTATACACATTTTATAACCAAGAGTCCAAATTAGATTATACACATACATAAATTGAATGAATATATACAATTAATTCAAATATATTATCTCGAGACATAATGCATAGCTCTAGCAAGTATAGCTTCCCATAATTAATAGAGTTTTTTTAATTGAGGGAGAGTTTAGGATAGAATTCCATATTAGCCTAAAATAGTCATGGCATTATATAGCTTTTCCCAAAACCCTCAGGTTACCCTAAGTCAAATGTGGGGTTCTGTGGAAGCTGAGCCTTGTACAGGGCTCCACGTATGACCCAATTATTCTAAGATTCAAAAAAAAACCTAGTAACCAAATTTTAAAACCCATTCAATTTACACTCATGAATTTAATTACAAAACCTACCTGTGAATTTATGAATGCCAAGAAAGATGAACAATTTACTTCTTTTTGCACTTGTTCACCTTCTTTTCCCTCTGTCTCTTCCTATCTCTGTGTGTCATCTTATTCATAACCCCCATTCTCTTCTTATTACTCTTTTCCATCAACCTCCTCACCACCATTAATGGCCATTTCAAGTGACTAAATAAATGCATGAAAAAATAGGTCAATAGAAATCCCTCTATGTTTATGTTCACCACCATGAAAGTACCTAGTAAACTCCACGATTTTCCCAACTGATGCATAACTCAAATTCAATGAGTGGTTAGTAGCCATAATTTATCAAAACTTCTTTTTCTTTGCTTAAAATAATCATTTTATAATCCCAAAAATAATTACATGCCATTTGACTTAAGCTGCTTCCTCATCAACTTTCAAAACCAACAAATAATCAAATAATCATCAATATAACCTTCATGTTATGCCATGTAACATCCATTGACTTAGTCGATTCAACCTTCCATTCAAAGTTGACCATTCATGTAATGCAATATGAAATTAAACACTATTGTTTAATGTTAACATGCCATCCCAAACAAACTTTACAACACAATGATTTCTAATAAATTTAATCATTTACAATGACATTTAAAACAATGTTATTTATATTTCAACATTAGAATAAACATATATAAATATCTCATTATAATAATCTTTAATTATTATTACCTATATCATGTAGATCAATAACAATGAAATCCGTCTAAACATTTTTAATGCCTACATAATATCAAAATGTTATACTACACAACCATTCCAAATAAGGCAGTAAGGTAAGCATAACATATACAATTTCACTCATTCAACTAAGCAATTACGTCAAATAAGATAAGATATGCATGATCACTAAATTATCAAAATCACTCAAACAAAAAACATGATCATTAATAGCAACTAAATTTAATGAAAACATAAAAGAATATAGTAATTATTTAAACATAAAATAAAACATACTATGATTACCTATCAAATAATACAATCATGAAATACAAATGTGGTGTGTGTAAGGGTTTATGGATTCGTTATTTGTCATCTTCCAACGTCTCTATCTAAACCACCCTCTTTGATGATGCTCTCCCTCTATCACACTCTGAGGGAAGAATCTATCATGTATCCACCTCAAAATAATGAAGGTAGTTAGCCTAAAATACTATTATACCTATAAAATAATATGGTATAATAATCAAACATGATCATAATATATTGAATATAAAAGTATTGCTAACTCATAGCAAATTAATCATGTAAATTAAGCAACACAAACTATCTCATAATCAAAGTATGTCATCAAGATTAATTAAATATTAGTTAATAGACTAATCAACCATAATAATCCACATATCAATAGGTTATTTAGCTTAGATAAAAATTAGGATGTGACAATCACATTCAAGTGATGGTGTCATACTAGATTACCATAGTTATGACACACCAAACACTGAAATAGGGAAGTTCTCATAGTCTATGGGTCCTTCAAACATATTGCCATCACCTAAAAGTGGTATTTGAGTGCTAAAAATGCTACTTAAGACAACCTTTTTCTATCTTATCTCTAGACCTATCCTAGAGCCTATTATCACACTTTTTTAACTTGTGTATACCACAGGCATCCCTAGTCAGCTTAAACATTATTTTAGACCCTCATTTCCTGATCCTGGCCATTCAAGCCCAATAGCTTGCTAGCTGGACATTAACACCACATTAAGGACACTAGATTCACATGGCACTAGTGTCCCCAAAATGTCATAAATGTCCTTTACCCTATCTTTCTCGAATGGATATATTTTCAAAATTAAAACCCTCCTAAGGTTATCCTAAGAATCTATTATTGTTTTCACAAGCTACATAAAACTATAAATACATGATTTTTAGACCTCTATCCACTAGATGGAAATTAGATGAAAAATACCTATTCAAACATGAAATAATTTGAGCAAAATCAAGTTTATTATTCTTAATTATACCCTACTTATACATACTACCATTTATAGTTGTCGTAAGCTCATATTTTTTAGATTTCTAATCTCAAGCACACTGAAGGTATTCAAGACTGCTATCATTCTAGCATCACTTGTACTTGCACCAGCACATAGGTGGAGAGAACTACATTGAGCTTGATCCCACCTTAAAATATTGGTATGTAGAAAACTCTCTTCATAGTGGGGTGTTGAGGATGTCTAGCTTATCCTACTAATGAATACACTTTTCAACTCATACCTTGATTGTAAGGAGTATTAGGGTTTGCATCATAAATTAGTTATTATAGGCATAATACAGAGTTTTATATTTTGTGTACACAAAAATGGAACCTAGAAATATAGGTGTAGGTACACCTAGAAGTTCAAGTCAATCCTACATAAAGGACACTAGCACTATTTTCAAGACACTAGAGCTACATGGTGTTATTATCCAAATATGACACTACTATCTAGGAGGGGTTTTGATATAGGGATATAGTTGATTACACTCAGACCTATTCATATCTCAATTTTCATCACTCAAATCTTTCGTATCAATTATTTTCCATATAAGTCTTTATTTGCACATATTTATTATTATTTTTAAAAATTCAAAGCTAGTCAAAATCTATAACAAATTAGTGGTTATTTTATGTATATTATTCACTAATTTAGATTACTCAACCCTTTAATCAAGCATAGGATTTACATTAGCTAAACCCTAAAAATTTAAAACATTTGGTGAACCTGACTTAGTTTGAGCATTGCACAAACCCTAACCCTAGATAGCCATGAGATTTACATTTATAAAACTCAAATTTTATATCCATGTATCTTCTAATTTGTTTTTTATATAATCATGATCATAATGACAGAAGAAATTAATCAATTTTTGTTACAAATCTTAATACTTTCATTTGCATGCTTGTTTCCTTTAATTCGAAATGAACTCAGAAATGACATAGATACATGTATACATGATGATTCATATCAATTAAAGTGTTTCTCATGATTCATTATTTATTTATCATGACATTTTTATCTTATGTGGAATGCAATTAAGACACCTATCTTTAATCACATAGAGAATATATTACATCAAATAATAACTATACTACCTAAAATCAACAAGTCTCCCTTAGATGCATTTTTATCTTTGGTCCATTATGATTCCTTCTCTATCATTATTAGACATATGGAAACATCTTTGGTCTCACTTATCCCTCCTCCTTCTTGATCACAAACATATAGCCACCATTCCACCTCTACTATTAGGTCTATGCTCTTAGTAGACCCTATGGTCTAGGTTACGATGTCCTCATGTGATCATGACGCTTGGTAGGTTTTCAACACCCATGGATATACATTTATTTATCATAGCAATACTCTTTCAAATACATTTTTAATTTTATAGATTATACAACATTCTAACACATATAAATATATTTTGTATGTCACACTTTGTGATACTCAGGTACCTTGAACATTCGATCCCGTGTATGTTGCTTTCATAATTAATACTATGAATTGGATAGAAGAACATATTTATTTTGAGAGGGATGATATCCCACCTCATCACATCTTAAATTTACATCTACCTCTCTACAATTCCATATGATATTATGAGGTAGGTGTCAAATAGGTTTTAGTCAATAGTAGATAAGGATTGAACATTTAAAATATCTCTTTTCTATAACTTCTTAATATATATGATAAATTTGGATCCTTCTGATATGAACATCTGAGGGTTTGATAATATTACATGCAAAGTTTCATGTCAAATCACATTAATCCTTACACTAGGGCCTAAAACACTACCTACAACATGCCAAGTTATTCCTAATGATCTTAATTATAATATCTTTCTTGAGAGACCACGGATTCATGTTATGCATGCAATTCCATCCACTTTATATGCATGTTTAGAATTCAGCTACATAGGTCATATATATACATGTCCTATGGATAAAGAACCATTCAAGTACTATCAACATACAAAGGCTTCACACAATTATATTCCTCACATGGATTTTGAATAACACCACGCCAATCTATAATTCAAAACATACATATAAATCCCATAGTTATTCCCATCACATAAGATAATAATTTCACCTCACCTTTTGCACTATGAAATTTTGAGAAGATGTGCTAAACAAGATAGGGTCTTAGTAAATATGAGCATGAAATCCTTAATCCCATTAAATCATATGATCAACAAGGTAGACAAGGACTTAGATGTAGAGATAACACATCTAATTCCATAACCTATCACCATGATTCTCAACATATCATGTTTAGTCCACCTATTCCATAAGAAGATGATGCAATAAACCACATTTTTACACTCTCAATTGTTCACCTTCATCTTATAAATGATATAGTTTATCTAGATCCACCCATTCTTGACGAGTTCACTAACAATGAGTCTCTCTTATAATTCATAGGTGCATCTGAGTATCTCCCTTCCTTCTATCATAAGAATAGGTTTGTTTATTCCAAAATTGCATAGGCATACTTTGGTGAGCATTCAAATGATTTAGATGATATGTTACCCGACACAAATGATACCATCCCTACAACACCTACACTTTAGATCGATCTACATTACTTAATAAATAAATAGTTAAATTTAATTATGGCACCAAAATTGATCCTCATATCATACTATTTGTTGTTGCCTTACATAAATCAAAAGATACAGATATTCATTAGATTTTAAGAGATTTTCTTGAAGTATTTACCTAGGCTTATTATAATATACCTGGCATTGATCCCTTAATCATAGTACACAAAATTAATTTATATCCTAACACCAAGCCAATTAAACAAAATATTCAAAAAATGCATCTGAAAGTTACTCTTATTATTAAGGATGAGATACAATGGTTGTTGGATGTTGGTTTCATTCGACTAGTTGCTCATCCATAATGGGTTGCTAATATTGTTCTTATTGTAAATACTAATGGCCAGATTTGATGTTGTGATTACAAAGACTTTAACAAAACATGTCTTAAAGATGACTTTCATTTACCCAACATTGATATGATAATCAATTCCACATCTAGTTATGAGATGATCTCTTTTATGGATGGTTTCGCTAGATACAATCAAATTAAGATCACTAAAGAAGACAAAAAAAGACTTCTTTTACCACACCATGGGCCAATTTTTGCTATATTATCATGCCATTTGGATTAAAAAACATAGGTTCAATATACCAACAGACAATGACACATATATTTCATGACCTCATTCATAAGACATTCAAAGATTACATCAATGATTTACTGGCAAAATCAAAAGAGCGATAATATCATGCAATAAATTTTTAAAAGACTCAAAAAATACAATGTATGACTCAACCCTAATAAATGTGTCTTTGGAATGTCCTCAGGAAAATTTTTGGGATTCATTATATCCCAATGCGACATATAGGTCAAGCCTAATAAAATCAAAGTAATCATGGACATGCCTCCTCCTACCAATTTAAATCAACTTCGCTCACTCCTAGCAAAAATTTAGGTAATTCACCGCTTCATGGCATAACTTATAGATAAAACCCAATAATTCACCAGACTACTTAAAAAGGATGTAAAATTTGAGTGGGACATCACATGTCAAGAAATATTTGATACACTTAAATAATACTTACTCAACCCTCTTATCTTGGTCCCACCCATACCTAGAAAGCCACTTCTACTTTACCTCTCAATGACAAATCATGCACTAGGTGCACTCCTAGCCCAACATAATGATCAACATAAAGAAAGAGCCATTTATACATTAGTTGTACACTGGTTGACTAAAAGAGAAATTATCCAGTAATTGAAAAAATTTGCTTAGCACTTGTATTTCCTACTCAAAATCTATGACACTATATGATTAACAATGAGACATAGATCATCATAAAAGTCGATCCTTTAAAATTATTCATGTCAAAAACACATCTCTTGGGCCATATTGCAAAATGGGTTATGTTACTCAGATAATTTGACCTCAAGATCATTTTATAAAAATCATTAAAAGGCCAGGTAATTACATATCAATTGGTGGAAACCCCATTATTGGATGCAAATCCTATCAATTATGATTTTAGAGATGACTTCATAGCATATAATACCACTTTAGATACATGGATAATGTTCTTTGATGGTTCTATATGTGTATCTGGTGCCAGAGCCAGAATTGTTTTTATTGATCCACTGGGACACACAGTACCTCTCGCATATCAAATCATTTTTACATGTACTAACAACATTACAAAATATGAATCTCTTATTTTAGGCCTTCAAATAGCTCATGCTCTTAAGGTTAAATCAATAGAAGTTTACAAAGACTCCTAATTAATTTTTAATCAAGTTATAGATATCTACCAAACAAAATAAGAGCACTTGATTCCTTATAAGAACATGATTCAATGTTTATAGGCTCAATTTGATCATTTCTCTATCAAATATCCCATGTAAAGATAATCATCATGTTGATGTAATTCCTAGTGCCACATGATTGATCCCCATTAACATAGATACAGACCAAGCTATTTTCACTATCAAATGATTGAAATCTTTGTAAGTGTATCATGCAGACCTTATCACTCTAACAGTTCTAGTTACCACTCACAGTACAACACCATCTGAATGGTTCTTTGAAATATATAATTTTTTGAATAAATCTATTACACCTGATACTTTCACAATAAATGAAAAGGGAGAGGAACCTCATACTCACACTCACATAGTAACAATATAAACTACATATATTGAATTCAAATATTGATTACACATACAATATTCCTTTGATGGAAGGAAGAACTCCATATCATGGTCATCTTTGAGGGGGGAACCTCCTATTAGAGAAAGCTCTAATTATAAATGACTTCTTGGATGCCTAACACTAATCTATACCCCTTTATTTATACTAATTCTCGTTTACACAACTCCTTACTCTTATACATGTGGTACTAAATCGTTATTCCATATTCTATTATTATACCTTTATCTAGGTACATTACATTCCATCATCCTTAAATATGTTTCACCCTTGAAACATGATAATAAATAAGAGGAGGACCAAATCAAGGCCAGACCAAAAAATAGGTTGAAGACCTGATAAAGACACATCAATGTGTCCTTTTTTTCTTCCATTTATTTTGCCTATTCTTAGATATGAACATGTACATCAACAGGGTGAATATGTACACTATAAATAAAGGTTGAAGTGCAATTTGAACCATGATGATAATATCCTCAAATTGAGAGCAAGGGTGCTCAAAATAGTTGTCTTGATGAAAGAATTGAGGATACATGTCATCCCCATTAGCATTTTTCTTTGAGGGATTTGAAAACTCGATTCCCTGCTTGGGATATATGATTGTTGACTTGGGCTCATCAGGGGCCTGCTCGAGCATGGTGATTTCTTGAATGGGCTCATCTAAAACCTATTAAGGTGCATTTAAAAGGGAATCAATGTTTGCTTTATTGATGTCCTGAAGAGGTGGTGTTGTGTTGGGATGCTAGAAGGTAGATATCTTAGCGAGTGCCTAATTGATATAGTCTTCAATGAGCTTGGCTAAGCCTCATCCTTCCATCATGGATTGAGGTTGCCACATTTAAATCTCTACTCGAATATCATCTTGAAGTCCACTAATGAAGTAATGAATGAAGAATGTAGTAGAGATGTCACTGGTTAATGTTTCAAACTTAGTCTGATATTATCTAACAGTACCAATTTGTTGAAGTTGAGTTAATGCACCAATGATATTACCACCAGATAAAATAGGAAGCTCCATGAAAATCATAGAAGTGGATGCCAGTTTCAACCAAAAATGCATCATTTACAATATGCCCAATATTGTTTTACACAATATAATTAGTCATTAAAACTATGATAACCTATACAATACTCAATGAAATATAAAACTTCAAAATGTTATGGAAAGTTGAGACAAAGGCACATAAAACCCAAAAAAAAATTTGCACGATTCGTTATTATGTGAGATAAATATGCATAATAACAGTTGGGTTATTTTGAGAAAAAATAGAAATCTGCACTTTGAATTGCTATATTTTGGCTTCATATATGCAACTGGGTATTCAAAACCTATATTTTGACAAATATAATTTCCCAATATATCCATAAAAATAAATATCTTAACTCTACAAAATAATAGCACTCAAAAATATCTATCTAAAATCTCCTGTACAAAACTAAGTGATTGAAAACTATCTCGTAGATCTCAATTTCTCTTGAAATGAAAAAAAATTGGCCTGGGAAAGTGCTCTGATACTAGATGAGAGGAACATCATAATCACACTCACATAATAACTTAATAAATTTCATATATTTAATTCAAATGTTGATTACACACATAATATTTCTTTTATAAAAGGAAAAACTCTGTATTATGAGCTTCTTCAAGGGGGCAACCTCCTATTAGAGCAAGCTCTAATTACAAATGACTTCTTGGATGCCTAATAGTAACATATAGCACTTTATTTATACTAATTATCATCTACACAACTCCTTACTCTTATGCATGTGGTACTAAACCATTATTCAATATTCTATTAGCTATTCTACTATTATGCCCCTATCTAGGTACATTACAAAAAGTGTAAACTATAGTGAAAATCCATTCAATATGTCATCATTGGCATCAATTTATTTAAGAGATATTTTGAGGAAAACTTAATTTGATGCTTGATAACCAAAGAAGATAAATTATCTATTCGATAAATATATGACAATGAATGTGGTGGTCATTTTAGTGGTAAAGCAATGTCACACAAGTTACACATACAAGGTTACCATTGGCCAACCATGGAACAAGAATGCCAAGAATACACCAAATTATGGAACAAATATCAATGTCATGGTAACCTGCACCATGTACCTTTGTAGGAGCTTCAACCTATCATATCCCCTTGGCCATTCATGTTATGGGGTTTTGATCTGATCGGTAAGATAAACCCAAAATCTGTAAGAGGTCTCAAATTCATTATCATAGCTACATAATATTTTATTAAATGGGTAGAAGTAATCCCATTATAATCCACAAAGGGGGAGGATATTTGTCATTTTCTAATGACCAATATTATTTCCCACTTTGACCTCCCAATAGCCATAATTACAGATAATGAAATCTCTTTCAAGAATAAAATAGTTAATTTTTTTGCACCATATATAAAATTCGACACACGTTCTCTACTCCATATTATCCACAGGGCAAAGGTCAATCAAAAGTAACGAACAACACAATCAATAATATTTCATTAAAATAGTTACCAAATTTGGCGATGGCTATCATAATCAACTCGTCTATGCATTATGGGATTACTACACTAATATACACACACCAATAGGAGCTACTCCTTATTCACTAGTATATGGCACATAATCTGTCATCCCATTAGAGTTAGAAATCCCCTCTTTATGAGTGTCTTTAAAAGGGCTCATCACAGATGATTAGTATAAAGAGAGATGCCTCCATGAATTATAATAGTTGGATCACACTCATATTCAAATTATAGAGCATCTCAAAGCTTATCAAAAATGAATCCAGAGAACCTATAATAACTGAGTCCACAACAAGGAATTCAAAATCAATGATTTGGTTTTGAAAAAATTATAAAAAATGTCAATGCCAAGGAAGGGAACAAAGGAAAGTTAAAACCAAATTAGCTTGGACTATACATCATCATAGAAAAGATTAGCCCAAAAGTATATCATCTAGCTTCACTTGATGGCAAGATAATCAAAAACCCATTGAACATCATGCATCTAAGGAGATTTTACATATAAACAATACACAATTCATTTTCATTTTGCTTGTACATATCTTATTTCTAGAAAATCCAAAAACAACATAACATGTCAAAAACACAAAAAAACATTCAAACATTACTTAGGAAACATAAAATTTACAGATTACATGCATTGCTATGTTTAAATTTATTATATTTTCTAGACACTACATATGTTAGTTATCTTAGTATAGTTTATTTTATCATACATACATGTTTTACTTGTTCTTATTGAGTGCTTACAGATTGCTTATAGGACTTAGGTCCGCTACACTGATCCATACTTGCTATTATCTACCCACTAGGGGCATATACACCAATTCATGGTTATTCATTTGACACATTAATGCACTAGAGCCATCTTATAAATAATTTATATTACCAGGTTCTATCCTTACATTCTATACATTCCAATTTTAGAATTGTTATATCTTGATATTCATTATTGTAATTCATACTCAGATTGTTTTTGTCGACTATCACTACTTTAGACTCAACATATGTACATCCTTTCATTTACACAGATTTGTATTACATAGTTATGCAAGCTTTCATTTCTAGATTTCATAGTTTAGACTTGAGGTATTTCTATGCTTCTTTTATTCGAGGGCATTTGAATATGTCATTTTTCTTTGGATCTACACCACTTATATTCATAGTATGTATGCCTAGGACATGTGCCCATATCCTTGCATGTGTTTTATTGATTGTATATGTGGACATTTAAACATGTACTTCTATGTGGTTCTAAGCCAACTTGTTTTTTTCTTGTGTATGTGAACATTTGAACATGTCCTTGTATGGTTTTTTTTTAGATTTAGTGATATGTGCACGTCCTTTGTACAGTGGCCCCTTGACCTATTTTATGTGTCTCATGTATTTTATATGTATGATTTCTTGTATGCATCATGGCCATGACACTTGTCTTTGTTGTTACACACACCATTTTTTGATGTCATGAGGGACTTCATGCATCAACCCTTCCTACTTGGGTGTCATGATTGACATCATGCCCCATCCCCCTATGTAGATGCTTAATTCTACTCAGATTTATTGTTACATACATTGATTCCATCTATCTTGACACATTTTTGTAATGATAAACATGACATACATCTTACATTACATACTCATGCTCAAATTATCTTGCATTCTAATGTTATGTTTGCACATTATATTGGATTATTATGCAGTTATCATATATGCTCTGACTAACACATATTTTATAAAGTTATATCTTTTGAGGATAGTTCTTGCATAGGTTCAATAACTACCATCAAAAGAGGAGGAATTCATAGGGCTTTGCTATAGAGATCATGCTCCTAGTGGAAACATGTTGTATAAGTCAACCCTATCATCACAACCTCCAAGCAAAGTGACGTGTAAGTTTCAAGCATGGCTATGGCATAGTCTTCTAACCTTAATAATGATATAATATAATAGGATAGGATATATTATTAATGTTGAATAGCAATTATGAACTTAATAATATAAAAATTTGTAAAATATAAGAAAATAAAATATAAAATATAAGTTGTTGAGATTTTTATTTGGATAGTTCGTGATTGTTAATTAGAATATTTCATAGAATAGTTGGTTTGTTTATGTTTTTGAAATTGAGGTTGAAAAATAAAATTTTAAATTAAATCATAAAATAATGATTTGTATTGATAAGTCTTACATAGGTTATCTATGTGTATCATCTCTTTGATGAATACAGTTGCACATCTTTGATCCTCAAAGATCTTGCAAAGAACCTTAATTTATTTTAAAAATACAATAAAACCTATCATGAATCTTAGAATATAATGGACACCTAAGTGCAAAATGTTCATTCAATTTTGATTTTGATTCATTATTATAAAGCTTATATATACACTAATGTTATAAAAGAAAGTGTTTTGACTCCATACAAATTTGATGATCAAGCATACCTATAATTGATCCAAATGAAATATCAAACCAAAAGAGAGCCTAGTGTATTTAGAAGTAATAATATGTCCATCTTCTATTTAAATATAGTCTTCTATGTAGTGACATATTTTTATTTGTAATGATTCAGTCCAAGTTGATTTTATGTAAGATTTACAAATCTCATTTTTTGTACCTCTATGATTTTTTTTAAACATGTAGGAAACATTGATAGAAAAGATATTATGGGTAGACAATTAATATCAATACTATTTTTTTACAAGAAATACGTACATTGATTGATACTTCCTACTATATTTATTGTATTTTGATTGTTTAAAGTTTGAGACCCTTTCAAAATTCTCATTTTTATCTCTAATCAAAAAAATCACGCCTTATATATTAATTATATTTAATATATTTTATTCAGGGCATTTAGTTTACCATTAACATGACAACTATGGGACACATTAACACTTTTAATTCCTTTAACCAAAATGTGATTTAAAGATATAAAATATTTACACTTATTGTTATGAGAAGAGATATTTTTAATGAAAAGAGAGATTTATATAAAAAATATTTTGGTTTATATATAATTTTTAAATAATTGTATGTTTTTTAGATTTATTTTGTTAACTCCTTTACAACCATTGAAACTTGAGAGGTCAAGATGTAAGTTGAACTAGTGAACTCCTTACAACCTTAGAAGGGGTTATTGTCAGTTGAATTTATTTAATTGTGGAGGAGGTCAATGTAAGTAAACTATAAATTAAAAAGGAAAATAATTAAAGAGCTATTTTTAAATAGGATTAAACTTATTTTAACTATGATGCTTTATTTCAAGAAATTATCCTAATAAGAGAAACCTTTAAAATCACCTTGATTATTAATGTAAAAACTTTAATTTTAAAAACATTATTGGAGGAATGTTATTTTTAAGTTGGTAAAATTGGAGTTCAAATGATTAACTTATTTTTGTAAGGTATAAACTGACTTTCAAGTGTTTATTTTAAAATAATGTGAATGTTCATCCAAAATGAATAGTTTGAAGGAAGCGATTGGATGGAAAGGAAATGGATGACAAAAACCCCAACAAGTGAGTAGAGGCCTACAATTATGGTTGGGATTTGTATCAAGTTTACAATACGATCGATAGGCATCTTCCCTTTGAACTATAGTATAGTTGTAATGAAATTACTTATATGTTCACACAGAATAATTATATATCACACAAAATAAGCAAAGATAAAAGATCACACAATGATAATTAATAGCATAGTAGAATATTGGATAATATAGAAGAGCCACTTTGAGGGGTCAACCTCTATAAAAATGCAATAAGAGTATAATACTTAATATGATGATCAAATACTAACCACTACCTCCTATATATAGTCTACTTATCCATGGTTATTATATAGGCCAACCTAACTAAGAACATAGAAAAATGTAATAAGAATATAAAAGAGGTATGTAAGTTACAAGTTGGCCACACATATCCTTAGACATGCCAAAGGTTAAGGGTGTAGCATGCCCTTCCCCTTCAAAATAACAATGTCTTCAATGTTGAATCAACTTTGGATGTTGTTGTACAAAGGATTCATCCTCCCAAATGGCATATTCACATGACATATTCTTCCAGTTGATTAGGTACTCCTTAATCGCTCTAGATCGTAGCTGCTTAGTTACATTTGAAGGATCACCTCAGGATAAAGAATAAATCTTCCTTTCTCATCCAATTCTGGAAACTCAGTATGAGTAGAAACTTCATGTCCAATAACTTTTTTCAAGCATGATACATAAAATACTGGATGTATACGAGTGGATGAAGGAAACTCTAACTTATAGGCCAAACTACCAATTTTTTTCAAGATTTGATAAGGCCCATAATTTTTAGGGGACAACTTATTATCTTTTTTATATTTCTTCAAAGACATCTTCATATATGGCTGCAAGTGAACAAAAACCCAATCACCAATGTTAAAATATCTCTCACTCCTGTGTTGATCTGTCTATTACTTCATGTGATTCTAGGCCATAGCTAAATTTTCACACAAACTTATAATGACCTCCTGTTGATGATGTTTATATTCCTCAATTGCACAAACCTTAGGATGGACCTTCAAGGTTGAAGTGATGGATGGAGGGTGGTATCCATACAAAGCTAAAAAGAGAGACATTTTAGAAGAACTATGAACAAAAATATTATACCACCATTCAACAAGTGGCAACCAATGAACCCATTTATCCTATTTATCAGAAATAAAACAAAAAAGATATCCTTCCAAACATTTTTTGACTACCACAGTTTGTCCATCTAATTAAGTATGATAGGATGAGATATGAGCCAACTTGGTGCCCAAACATGCAAATAATTCCATCCAAAAATTAATAGTGAAAATGGAATCTCTATCACTGACCATGATCTTAGGAGTACCATGCAATTTCTAAATTGCATTGAGAAAAACATAAGCTACTTTTAATAGCAACAAAGGGTTGTGATAAAGAACAAAAATTAACATACTTACTGAGATGATCCACAACAACCATGATAACATTTTGACCATTAAATCTTGTTAACCTTGTAATGAATTCTATAGACACCTCTTCCCAACACTAGCTAGGTATGGATAAAGGCTATAAAAGATCTAGTGTTTTGATGGTTTCACCATTATTTTGTTGATAGATCATACATTCAATGACATATTTTTGAACATCCCCCTTGAGTCCTTCCCAAAAAAAATACTGCTTGATTCTATGATAGGTTTTCAAAAATCCTGAGTGACCCCCAAGTAGAGTTGCATGAAGTTCCTGAAAGATTTTTTGTTTGAGAAGAGAATCCTTACATAAGTATAATTTGTCTTTATACCATAATGCATTACCCTTCCATGTGAATTTTTAAAATCCACACAAACCTTGCTAAAAATTTTGAATCAAATAATGGGTAGTATTGTCATTTCCCCATTCTGATCTTGTTTCCTCTAACCAATTTGCCTGCCAAATGGTCATGGCACATATCAATGCCTTAACTGATTCATCCCTCTTGGATAGTTTTTATACCACCACATTTTCCTTGCCTTTCTTGTAGACTATTTCAAAATCATAGCCTAACATCTTAGTTACCCATTTCTATTATTCTTTTGATGACAACCATTGTTCCAAAAAATATTTGAGACTATCATGATTATTCTTTACCTAAAAGCGATGACCCATCAAATAAGGTCTCCATTATTTGACTGCATGTAAAATGGCCATAATTTCCTTCTCAAAGATGGGCTTGAGCTGATTTTTACGCTTCAGTTGGTGACTTTCAAATGCAAGTGGTCTACCTTACTGCATGAACACATCACCCATACCATATCCAAATGCATCACATTCAACCACAAAGGTCTTAGAAAAATAAGGAGTGGCCAACATTGGAGTGGTTCACCTAGCTAATTTTTATTGTTCAAATGCCATGGTGGTTATATCAATCCATTAAAATGAGTCTTTATTTAATAAAAAGTTGAATGGGGCTGCAATGCTATCATTTTGACAAACCTGTGATAGTAACTAGTTAGCCCCATAAATCACCTTAGTTGCTTGAGTGTCTTAAGAAACAGCTAGTCTACATTGCTTGGATTTGTTTTAGGATCCACTTTCACTCCTTCATGTGAAACCATATGACCCAAATACTCAACCTCACAAGCTCCAAAAGTACATTTGGAAGGTTTTGCATATAATTGATGTTGTTCAAGAATTGAAGTACTAGTTTCATATGTTACAAATGGTCTTCCTAATTTTTACTATAAATAAGGATATCATCAAAAAATGCCAAAATAAATTTCTTTAAAAATGGCCTAAAAAGAATATTCATCAAACTCTAAAAGGTGGATGGTGCATTTTTTAGACCAAAAGGCATAACCATAAACTCATAATGGCCCTCATGAGTCTTGAAAGCTATTTTAAGTATCTCTGCATCATAGATTTGGATTTGATGATACCCAAAATGCATATCTAACTTGGTAAAACAAAGATAAGCATTCAATCCATCTAGCAAATCATCAATGGTATGAATAGGAAATTTATCTTTGATAGTGTATTTGTTGAGCTCTCTATAATTGGGGCACATCTTCTAAGTGTCATCTTTCTTTCTCACCATGACAACTGATGAAAAATATTCACTTTGGCTATGGTGAATGATTCCTGCATCCAACATCTTCCATACCATATTTTCAATTTCACTTTTTTGGGCATAGGGATACCTACATGGCCTGATGTTGGGTGGTGTACTACCAAGAATAAGTTTGATGGCATGATCATGCATGCAGCTAGGTGGAAGTCCTTTCACCATGTCACTAAAAATAACATAATGGGCATCAATCACTTGTTTTAGATCAAGAGGTGTAGATGGCTAAGTTGGCTGGATTTCAATGGAAAATAAGTGAGCCAAAAATCCTTTACCACCCTTTCAGAGAATATTGGTCATTTGATGAGAGATAAAAAGTTTTTGACATTTATCCCTTAATGCCCTTAGCTCAAATGTCCTTCCCTTAGAATGAAAGTGCATGAATAATTCATAAAAATTCATCTCAATAGTTCCCAAAGTGGTGAGGTATTGTACTCTCAAAACAATGTCAGATCTATTTATGGGAATAGTGAACATAATAAAATATAATAGGTAGTCTCCCATGGCTAGCTTAATACTATGGCATTTTCCTAAACATCTGATAGTACCACCATCTACAATCATGACCTAAAATTATGGAGTGGGATAAATGAAACAATTTAAACGAGTAACAAACTTATGTTGATGAAATTGTGTGTGCTCCTAGAATCAATCAATTAGTGAACTTCTATTTCTTAAGGAAACCCACCACATTAAGAGGTTTGGGAGTAATAATACCTAAAAGTGCATGATAAGAAATAGTAGGCTAAGAGTCTTTAGATTCCTCCTCGGGTCCTTCTGCATCCTCACCAATTGCCTCCTCATCATCTACATCCTCATTGGCACCTTCAATATAAAACAACTTCTTTTCAGCACAATGATGTCCTTTTCTCCATTTTTTATTGTAACCATAACACAACCCTTTAGATCACTTCTCCTCAAATTACTAAGGTATCAATCTGGTGGGTTGAGGAAATGATGGTGCTAGAAAGGTACGATCATGACTAGTAGTGAAAGTTTTACATTTGACCATCTCTTTTTCTTCTTTCATGCATGCCCTTAGGATAGCTTTAGATACCGATGATGGATTAAACATATGAACCTCTAATTGGGTGTTATATTTGAGTCCACCCAGAAAAAGTTTAGCTAAATTTTTCTCAATGATGCCTTCTAACTATAAGGATAGATTATAAAATTGATGAATATAATTCTTCATAGTTCCTATTTGACACAATTTGGCTAACTAGATGAAGTAGTTCTCAAAAACATTATTTTGATAATGAGTCAACAACTCATAAATAAAAATATACCATGTAACAGGATCACCACTCTTTTTATTTTGAGCACACAATCAGTGATACCAAATGAACTGCTTAGGTTCTAGATACAAAGATGCCACTATCACCTTTTAAGAACTAGGAGTTTGGTAGAGATAAAATAAATTATCAATTTGGGTAATCTAAGTGAGAGGATATTTACCATCAAACTTGTGCATGTCCACTTTTGGTAACATCATTTTCACACCAAGATTGGAGTTGTTAGTGTTGAGAGGAGGAGGACCCAAAGGATGAAGTGGAGGGTTGTTTGGCTATAACTAAGATGAAATGGTAGACAATTACATAATGATCTAATGCAATTGAGTATACACCCTATTAATCTCTCCATGCATCCTTGAAACATTAGTTTAATCTATGAAAAATTCATACTGTCATATCAATCCCTTTATGTTAGCCCAAAGTTGAGAAAACATCAGATCTAATGTTTGAGATTTCATGTCATCCCTAAAAGGAGTCTTAAGAGTATCTTGCCCCCTTTTTTTTCCCTAAGTATTATGAATGGCCATGCACAAACCCTAGGAGGGTTTTCATCCCCAAAAATGTGTACCAAGAGATGGTATCATTATGATCACCTCACCAAGATGAATCCAATGATTGCTTTTGTACACTGGGGTGAAAATTTTTTGCATCAAAAAAGTGTACTGGTAGAATATACCATTGTGATCATCTCACCAAGACAAATCCAATGACTAAAAATGTGCAAAGGGATTTTTTTTTTGGACTTTTTTTAATATTTTTTTTCAAAAAAACATTTTGAAGAATATTGCGTTGACAAAAAAATTTAATTCTTCCTAGATTGTAAGTTATGTTTTTTCATTCCTTTTGCATGTAGAAGTCACTCCTCAATAGATCTAAAAAAATGCCATAGAAAACTTGCCCAATCAAAGCTCTGATACCAATTGTAATTAAATTACTTATAATTTTGCACATAATAATTATATATCACACAGAATAAGCAAAGATAAGAGATCACACAATAATAATTAACAACAGAGCAGAATACTAGATAATATAGTAGAGCCACTTCAAGGGAGAAACCTCCAAAACAATGCAATAAGAGTAGAATACTTAATATGATGATCAAAGGCTAACCACTACCACCTATATATAGTCTACTTAGTCATGGTTATTCCATAGGTTGACCTAACTAAGAACTTAGAGAAATGTAACAAGAATATAAAAAAGGTATGTAAGCCATAAGTCAGCCACACATATCCCTAGACATGCCAAAATTTAAGGGTGTAGCAATGACATTTGATTTTTTACAACTAGCAGCTCTATGAAAGAGAAATCTAGATATTATTTTAAAATTATGGCTCACCCTAAAGCTCCTTTGTCTTCCCCTTTAGTTTCTCTTGTTTCGTACATTGTGGAGAACTCATATGAAGTTTATGTAATGGAGATCTCTCTTCCTAAGGTAATTGGGTTAATTTTAGAATTTAAAGATTATACAATGATTTTTAGGTTTAATGGATTATGGCCTTGATCAAAGGATTTTTATCAATGGTTTATGCTACCTGGACCAATGAATGTGTGATCCATTTATGTTCTAAAAGTTTTTTTATAGTTTAGTTTTTTTAACCTAAGGATTTTTTAAAGAGTTTGGAAGGAGGGACCTTGGTTTTGGGGAAGAGTTAGGCTCTTTGTTACCCTTTGGTTATTAGAGTTTGATCCCTCAATAATGGTTGTTTCCAAAATTTTGGTTTGGGTTCAGCTTCCAAACCTCCCTTTTGCCTTATGTCACCCCTCAGTATATGAAGCCATTAGTAACTCATTGGGAACATTCATCAAGATGGATATTGAGCGGTCTATGCAAGGGTGTTTACCTATGCCCATACTTGTGTGGAGGTGGACCTTAGTAAAGGTCTCCAAGATAGAATCTATCTGAAACATGAAAATATCATTTGAATCCAAACATTAGAATATAAAAACACTGCCTTTAGATGCCATTTTTGCCACCAAAGTGGTCATCTACATATATGTCAAGGATCTAGTCATCATTGGGAGTTCAATGAAGATGATTGAGTCAAAAAATATATATTTAAATCAATCATTTGACATGACAGATGTCATGCTTCTATGTTATTATGTTGGTTTGAAAGTTTGGTATAGAGAAAATCACATCTTTGTGTCTTAGCTAAAATATGCCAAGACAATGCTTGATAAATTTTGCATGATGGATGCAAGTCAATTGTCACACCTATGGAGACAAGACTTAAGTTGTCTTTAATAAATGCATCACCACAAGTAAATGAAACTCTATATCAGTAGTTGATAGGGAGTCTCATTTATTTGACATATACTAGGCTAGACATTATGTATGTTGTTAGTTATCTCTCATGGTTCATGCAAGAGCCCAAATTTTGCCACTAAAAAACAAAAAAATAAGTATTGAGATACATAATTTATTATTTTATTATTATGATGATTATATGAATTTTTTTTAAGATAGGTATTCACTTTTTGACCAAAGTTTCAATTGATCTAAGATATAATCGGGGGTCCAGATCTTTAAGTGATCATATATCACATGTACTAGATATACTAAAAATAGCCACAATCAATCCGAGAATACTAATAATGGCCATAACTAGCCTAAAAATACCAATGAGCAACCACAACCAGTCTGAGAATACCAATGATCGATCATAATTGGCTTGAGAATACCAACGATCAATCACAATCGGCCCAGTGACATCCGACTTCCGATACCATACTAAGATTTGAACCTAGGTGTTGCTTGAAATAACCAAGTCACTTTACCAACTCACCCACATATCATCGATGATTATATGAATTTTAATATATTTTTAAGTGTATAGTTTTAGCAGGGTTTCTATGAACTTTATTTCTTGTTATTCCATGGGATTTTTGTTCTATATTTTTCACTTTTGTGATCATTAAATGTTAGCTTGTACATAAATAATGTCCTAATTTGATTTCAAATCATTTATAAAAATATAAGTATTTTAATAAATTAAGACATCAACAACAAATTTATCAATTGAATGGAAACTAAAAGAATTCATCACAAAAATTTATTGAACATTTACAAACATTTCAAAAAATCAAACAATTATTAAAGTAGTTATTGTAGTATTAATGTTCATGTTAATCATACATTGCATTTCATTCATTTCCCTAGTTGATTAATTATTATAATTATTGAAGTATTGTTTTAGATATTGCCCACCATTGAAGGCTTTGAAATTTTTTGAGGTAGCTCAATAATTTTTTAGTTTAGCACAAGCCACAATACATATGGTATTGTCCTTACATTTTCATATCTACTTTCCCAATTTTCATATCTACTTTCCCAATTAGGAATGGAAGAAAGACATGATTTTTTGTAATGCTTAGTATGAAGTTTTATAAAATTAAACAAGGTTTTTCGAGGCTTAGATTTGGGGAACACAATAGTCCAAACATGGTTCACCTACACGAAGTTTCCCACAAACATGAAGTTTATGGTTTGGATATTCAAGGAGCATTAAGTTGACAGTTTAGATAAGTTCCTATGTTTGTGACCAGTTTTCAAGGTTCTTGTTATCTTCTTATAAAACATTGTTTTCCCTATCAAGTTTTGATAATTGTTACATGATCTTCCAATATTCAAAATACATTCATAAAACCTCTCTTATCTTTAATAATTTAATAATAAAAATTAATTAATCTTGATTTATTATTTTATATCTATTTTATACCTAGATAAATAAATATAGATGTGTATATTACAATTTAATTGAAATCTTTTGATCTCGATCACACTTAAGTAGTTGTTTTGATGAAGGTTTAGATTACTTTGTATGGTAAGATTTCATGTACCAATTTAAAATGGTGCAATTATGGGATCTTCTATCACCTACTTCATTCTTCTACCTCCCTTTCCTTGCTCAATATTCCTTCCTCTAGGAGCATAATCACTTTGTAGGAAGATTTAATTACGAATGTGCCATCGAATCCTTCTCTTCTATTGGATTCCTTTGCTTCCCCTTCACACTCTTTTAGGCAAAGCTTAAATCCACTATGGTTTCAATTGCCAAGAAGAAAGGTCGAAGAATGGAGATGGAAATGTTGCGATCTGATGCAGAAGAAATGGTGAAGGTTAGGAACCAATGGATAATAGAAGGTCTTCTTTTCCATTATGGAAGAAAAACAATCCCATTCATAAGATAATTTGTTGATTCTTTGGTTGATTACATGGGGCTCCTTCAGGAAGTCATTTATGACTAGTTGTTTTTTATTGCCTTCGCCACATGGATTTCTTATTAGTTATTAATTTTTCCTTTGTTAATCTTTGACAGAGTCTTGACTGAAGCCCTATTATATTGATCTTGGTGATGGATTTCCCATTATTATTTAAAATTTTGTTTGTAGTAATTGCAATCTTGTTTTTATATTCGATTAAATATTTATTAATATTTTATTTAAACTATTTTTTATTTGATTGATACCCCATCAAACCTATTTTTACCCATTTAAAATAAAATATATATCACTATATGATAAGCATGTGCTAAAAACACTATATAGCTTGTGCAAAATAGCTCTAAGTTCTTCCATGCATTCTTTCTGCGCTTGGATGATCAAATTTGGGGTCGAAGGTGTTTTTATAATATGGCTTTTTTTTCAAAAAAAATCCAAAGTGTTTTTAGAGCCCAAATGTTCTAATTTAGGGTGGTTGATATTTATATAATAATATGGTTTTTTAATATTTGAAGTTTAGTTGTTTGTTTGTTTTTTCAATCATGTTAAAGGAGTTTTAAAATTTTATTTCAAATTTTAGTGACTGTTAGTTATTTATTGGATATTTTCTAAAACAATTATCGAGAAATGATGAGTAAGATTATATTAACAAGAAAATAAGTGTCTAAATTATTAATCACTAAAAGGTTAATTCAGTCATTATTTTAAGCATATTTTTTTTACCCCTCTCTTTTTATTCATTTAAAAATTGATTTTTTAATTACAAATAAGATTTACTAGCACGTTTATATCTCTCCATATATTAAATTCATTCGCACAATAAATCTATAAAATTTATTTCACTTGAAACGATATGTTATCTAATGGAATTGATTGAAATATTCAAATTTGGCTAGTAAAAAATAATTAACTTACAATTAAAACTTGAGTTAATCTCTTATTTAATTGTGTTTATTTGATATTATTAACCAAATTTTATTATTAATCATATTTTTAATGATTTGATACTATCAATTTTAAACAATATAAAGGTACTATTGACACAAAATATTGCACCCTTGGTAGGAGGCCGAGCTCCTGCCTTCCTCACACAACAATGGAAACTCCCCTCTCACCTGTGGGACCGGCGAAGCTAGAGGGGAGAGTCTCTAGATGAGGGCTAGCTCCCTCTGATGTATCATTTAGGCCCTGGTTTCTCCTACTACTAACAAACAAATGTAAAAAAGGGGGGGATGAAAAGGGAGAGAGAGAGATACTGAAAATAGAACCTAAGCCTAAAAATTAAAAGGTGATACACCAAAAAAGTGTGATCCACTCAGGCCCGAACATACACTTTTCACCAAGAACCAACTCCCATACACTTCATCTAACATGAGAAAACCGTCTGCATCAGTGGGTCAGGGGTTCATGGAGATATAGGGAAGAAATAACTACTAGAGGCATTCTGAGACACACTGCAGCAGCCTATCCACTTCACCTATACTCCTCTAGGGACACTTCTGACAGAGCTGTAAATGGAAAACTCAAAAATGCACCAGACATGCTGAAATCATTTTGTGAAAACATCAATAAAATGACTTAACACAGAATTAAGGCATAGACACATACTAAAGATGCAAAACTCAGAATGGAGGTAAAAATGCTATGTTTCGATTCAAGGTAAAATTTTGGCAGCTCTGCCTTACAAGCCCGAGAGATTTTTGGGCAGAGTTTTGCCTTAAGGCTGAGAGTCGATTTCTTTCTCAAAAGAGAAGTTTACAATTTATAGAAAGAGGAAGAGAAACTTGGCACCTCTTGGGAAAGATTTTTGCACCCTTTTTTGCCAGTGGCCCATGTGCATTCTAAACCTTGGGAAGAGGAAGCCACTGTTACTAATGTCATACTTCTAGAAGAGGCATGTTAGAACCATGCTGCATAATCACCCAAATTGACTTTGTCATTCAAGCATTAATGTAATAACATGGCCACACCTCTTTTATGCAAATAGACTACAGTTTGTCCCCTCATCAATGCCAACTGGAGAAAATAGGCTGCGTTGCTCGTCTGGCAATGACTCACCTTCCCTTTGCCACTTGGATGCTTTGTCTTTTATGCTCCTTGTTTTCTTCCTACTCTTTCAGCCCTCAGGGGTGATCTTCTGGTAGGTTGTTGCATTCCTTGGGCTATTTCCATGACTTGGTGCTCAAACAGTTCAAAACAAATGGCTACTTCATTGTGTTAAAATTGACATTCACGTGGTTGTCACCTAACGACTAGTTCATCTGCTTAAATTTGACAGCTTTTAGGACATTGCCGTCCTTGGCAAAAGTTTGCCGGGTCCTTTCTGTGGCTTTTCTTTGTTTCAAACTTTTCCCATAGACAAAAAGTCTGTGGGAATTGGCGCTTTGGCTTTACCCAGGATTTTTGCTTCTGGCCCTTTCTTGTAGACAAAAAATCTATGAGAATTGGCCGCTTTGGCTTCCCTGAATTCCTTCAGACTTTTTGTCTGAAGGAATTCCTTCAGACAAAAAGTCTGGAGAAATTTAGAGTCTTGAGTGTTCCACGTGCTTTAAAACCTTTGGCTGCCTTTTGAAAGCTCTTTGCCCTCTACAAGGGCTTCTGGACTTAAGAATTGCCTTCTGCAAGGGCTTCAACCCTTCG
This sequence comes from Torreya grandis, assembly GCA_037957365.1. Lineage (NCBI taxonomy): Eukaryota > Viridiplantae > Streptophyta > Pinopsida > Cupressales > Taxaceae > Torreya > Torreya grandis. The sequence continues at coordinate 4,372,380 of JARHVA010000719.1, read as the reverse complement.
GCTTTGAGACACACCCTTGAACCAAGCTGTTGAACCAAAATTGGTTCAATGATTCAATTGGTTCAAGACTGCGTGCCAAGCCCATTGAACCCACCCATTGAACTAACTCGTTGAACTGGTTCAACGGTTCAATGCTGCATGCCGAGCCTATTGAACTTTGCCGATTAACCATTTGATTGAACTGGAAGCCACTTGAATTGATGCCAATGAACTAACTAATTGAACCATCTGATTGAACCGAGTGTTGAACTTGACCACTTGAACCCATGGTTGAACCAAGTGTTGATTGAACCGGTTCAACAGTTAAACTTAGTGGTTGAACTAAGATGAAGCATTGAACTAGTTCATGAACCAAGGCTGATGAACTTAAGCAACCTAAAAATTATTGGCTTTGAATAGTAAGGGAAGAAGGGGATTAATTTTGGCCTATTGGGCAAAAAATGGTCAACAAATTGGTGACTCCCAGGGGAAGCATGCCTGCTATGCTTAAAGACCAGTTGCCTTGTAGTTTAATCCATTGGGCACAGAGTCAGATGTAGCTTAAACAAATATCAGCAACAGCCTCAAATATCTAAGAATCAAACATAAAGCTTTTTACCCCACACACAAAGGGAAACACACAAGACTAAAAACACTACCTGTGCGAACTGGACTTAGGGAAAGCAGGAAAAGAAACTAAAAACAAACTACTATATACAGCTAACCAAGAATGTTCACCTCCCTCTTGGATCAAAGGGAAAAATTCTTAAGTCCCCTTCCTAGCAAGAAGACTTATGGTGCCAGGCAAATGGCTGAATGAAAAGGAGATTTGGTGACTTGCTCCTCTTGCCTGTCACCTTGCTTGGCTGGTATCCGAGTGGATCAAATTCTAACATGCTTCTAGCATATGTGTACTTTATTTGTCCTTTTTTGAATGTTGGGCCTTCATGATGGTGCATCTCACCAAGAAATCAATGGCTGCTGGCTCATCACCATAAGCCCTTTGATCTGTATAGTCCCTTTGCAATGCATCATGGTCTGACTTGTTTCCTTCTGCCCCCTCTTGGCCTTTTTGAAGAAGGGTGACTGTAGTGATGTCTAAAATAGACTCACAAAATGATTTCTCATCCCTTCTAACATCACCTCTTTGTTCAAAGCTCTTCTCTTCAAGGCTTTCCTCAAGGAAGATCAACGTCTCATTTTTCTCCTCAAAGACCAGGATCTCTAGATGTTCAAAGATATCCTCCTAATCTTCCTCTAACTCAGGCTCATCAGCTTAGTCATCCTCATCATCAAAATAGTAAGGAATTTCATCAAACAAGGGGGAAGAGAGCTCACCATACTTTTGTTCCTCCTCGTATTGCTGGAACATCTGCATATATGCAAGACCTGCATCTTCTCCATTGCTGATGAGGTCTTCATAAAGAGCATCAATGATGAAATATTCTTCATTATCACTTATGACAGCCTCTTGGGAAACTGTAGATTGGTTCTTCTACTCCTCACTTGCCTCTTATAGTACAGGTTCCTCCTTGAGAAGGGGTGAAGGGGGAAAACCATGTGGAAGAGGAGGCAGTCCTTGAGCTAGAATAAAATGATTCTCCTCTTTCCATTTGGTCAACACTTCATCAATATCAGGTGTGGCCTAATATCTCTCTTGGAAATGTGTAAGTGGGGTGTGTTCAGACATGGAATGTACCGTTGGGTCTAAACCATCCATCACACACTAGCTGAGGAATCTCTCTTTAGATTCCAACTCTACAATTCTCCTAGCTAGATCCTCTTGGAAGAACATTTCCTGGAGGTCACTAGCATCATCATGAGTAGGAACGGCCTCAGCTTCTTCAAGGTTTTGAAAAAAACCTTCCTTCTCCTCCTTCTTGCCCCATGATTTTACTATTTTCCCCCAGTTCAAGATCTTGGAATTGGAATTTTGCTCCTATGAACAAGCAGCAACTTTGTTTTCTCCAAGGTCTTGGGGCTCCTCCATAAGGTTTGGAAGTTTGAACCCTCTTTCATGAAGCAGTTTCATCCTAGCCTCTAAATCTTCAATTTGCTTGGCTAGATTATCCTAAAAGAGTCTTTCTTGGAGGTCACCAGCATCATCCACTTCAAGGCTTTGGGATGGTTCCTGGCATTCCTTCCTCCAACTCAAAATTTGCACATCATGTTGAAGGACTTGGGGAGGTTGAGGAATGCTAAGAAGAGATTGTTGATGCATCGGAAGAGTCTCTAGAAGAGGGATGTGCTGGCTCATGATATTTTCCCCAATGGAAGTTTCACAATATAAGGAATTGAGAAGATTTAACTCCATGGGGGGTTGCTCTGATGCCCTTTGATGTTGGAAAGCCAAGCACATGGGATTGAGAGCAGATGCATCAGATGAGCTGGAGTGAGCAAGTGATATCTGATAGAAAGGATTTGGTGCACAAGAGGGGGCTTTCTTCAGAATAGGAGGGAGCACATAAGGCTGACTACCTTAAATAAATGGATTTCTCCATTTTGTAACCTCCTCCTTCATGGATTGCAAAGCCTGAGTTTGCCTAAACAAACACTCCTCTCTATACATCAGCTCCTGCTAATATCCATACCGCTCCTCTAGTCTGTTAATCTCCATCATCTGCTTCTCAAACTCCAAGGCCATTTCCCTTATCATTGAAGGGAAACTAAGAGAGCTGCTTGAGGTGATTCTTTAAATTTTTTGAGTCTAATCGAAGTCATATGGAGGAATACAAGACCCATGATTTTTTGTAAAGGAATTATACATATAAAAGTGTTTTATGATGGCACTAGGCTGCTTAACTAGCTGATTCAACTCAGAGTCACCATTAGTGTTGATGTAAAAGCCTCCACAGGTTGGTTGGTTGAAGAACACACCAAAAATTATTTAACTCTTTGGACAAAACTTGTCCCAATTGATCCCATCGGGCATGCCAAAAATTGTTGACGCAAAATATTGCACCCTTGGTAGGAGGTCAAGCTCTTGCCTTCCTCATGCAACAATGGAAACTCCCCTCTTACCTGTGGGACCAGCGAAGCTAGAGGGGAGAGTTTATAGATGAGGGATAGCTCCCTCTAATGTATCATTTAGGCCCTGGTTTCTCCTACTGCTAATAAACAAATGTAAAAAAGGGGGGGATGAAAAGAGAGAGAGAGAGAGAGAGAGAGAGAGAGAGAGAGAGAGAGAGAGAGAGAGAGAGAGAGAGAGAGAGAGAGAGAGAGAGATACTGAAAACAAAACCTAAGCCTAAAAAGTAAAAGGTGATACACCAAAAAAGTGTGATCCACTCAGGCCCAAACATACACTTTTCATTGAGAACCAGCTCCCATACACTTCATCTGACATGAGAAAACCTTCTGCATCAGTGGGTTAGGGGTCCATGGAGATACAGGGAGGAAATAACTACTGGAGGCATTCTGAGACACACTGTAGCAGCCTATCCACTTCACCTATACTCCTCTAGGGACACTTCTGATAGACCTATAAATGGAAAACTCAAAAATGCAATAGACATGCTGAAATCATTCTGCAAAAGCATCAAAAAAATGACTTAACATAGAATCAAGGCATAGACACATACTAAAGATGAAAAACACAGAATGGAGGTAAAAATGCTTTGTTTCAATTCAAGGTAAAATTATGGCAGCTCTACCTTACAAGCCCGAGAGATTTTTGGGCAGAGTTTTGCCTTAAGGCTGAGAGTCAATTTCTTTCTCAAAAGAGAAGTTTACAATTTATAGAAAGAGGAAGAGAAACTTGGTGCCTCCTGGGAAATATTTTGGCACCCTTTTCTACCAGTGGCCCATGTGCATTCTAAACCTTGGGAAGAGGAAGCCACTGTTACTAATGTCATTCTTCTATAAGAGGCCTATTGGAACCATGCTACACAATCACCCAAATTGACTTTGGCATTCAAGCATTAATGTAAGAACATAGCCGCACCTCTTTTCTACAAATAGACTGTAGTTTGTCCCCTCATCAATGCCAACTAGAGAAAATAGGCTACGCCACTCATCTGGCAATGTCTCACCTTCCCTTTGCCACTTGGACGCTTTATCTTTTCTACTCCTTGTCTTCTTCCTACTCTTTCAGCCCTCGGGGGTGATCTTTTGGTAGGTCATTGCATTCCTCAGGCTATTTTCATGATTTGGCACTCAGACAGTTCAAAACAAATAGCTACTTCACTGTGTTAAAATTAACGTTCATGCAACCATCACCCAATGGCTAGTTCATTTGCTTAAATTTGATGGCTTTTGGGACATCACCGTCCTTGGCAAAAGTCTGTCGGGTCCTTCCTGCAGCTTTTCTTTGTTTTAGACTTTTCCTGCAAACAAAAAGTCTGTGAGAATTGGCGCTTTGGCTTTACCTGGGTTTTTTGCTTTAGGCCCTTTTCCCACGAACAAAAAATCTATAGGAATTGGCCGCTTTGGCTTCCCCGAATTCCTCCAGACTTTTTTTGAAGAAATTCCTTTGGACAAAAAGTCCAGATAAATTCAGAGTCTTGAGTGTTCCGCGTGCTTTAAAACCTTTGGCTACCTTTTGAAAGCTCTTTGCCCTCTGTAAGGGCTTCTAAACTTAGGAACTGCCCTCCACAAGGGCTTCTACCCTTTGGCTTTGAGACACACCCTTGAACCAAGCCGTTGAACAAAAATTGGTTTAACAGTTCAATTGGTTCAAGATTGCGTGCCAAGCCCGTTGAACCCACCCGTTGAACCAACTCATTGAACCAACTCGTTGAACCGGTTCAATGGTTTAATGTTGCACACCTAGCCCGTTGAACTTTGTCGATTAACTATCTGATTGAACTAAAAGCCGCTTGAACTGATGCCGCTGAATTGACTGATCGAATCGAATGATTGAACCATCTGATTGAATCGAGTGTTGAACTTGACCGCTTGAACCCATGGTTGAACCAAGTGCCGATTGAACCGGTTTAATGATTGAACTTAGTGGTTGAACCAAGCTGAAGTGTTGAACCAGTTCATGAACCAAGGCCGATGAACTTAAGCAACCTGAAAATGATTGGCTTCGAATAGCAATGAAAGAAGGGAACCGATTTTGGCCTGTTGGGCAAAAAATGGTCAATAGGTACTACATAATATATTTTCTTGTTTCACACTTAATTGAATGATCTATTAGTGATCAACATGAAAACTATATAATATATAAAACATATTATTATAAATTAAATATTGTTATATCTTAATAAATTAATCAATCATGTATTCTTCATTGAATATTCTTATTATAATGAATTGAATGTTCTCACATCTTGATTGAGGGTACTATGAAACAATCAATATTAATTTTCTAATTTTAAAAAAAATTATTTCCCAAAAAAAATAATGACACTAAAATCTAAACTTTAAGAAAATGCATTTGAATATAAATGGTTAAAAACCAATAAAATAAAATAATATAATTAAATTAAAAGTTAGTACCAAATTAAATGAGTAACAACCTATTAACTAATACCTAAACATAACCAACATACATAAATGTTGGTCATCGATGAATTGATAACAACATTAAAATTTAAACTTAATTAAATTAAATGTTAGTACCAAATTAAATGAGTAACATCTTATTGGCTAGTGCTTTACCATAACAAGTATGCATAAATATTAATCCATGTCGCCCTCCCCATTATCTTATTGGCTAGTGCTTGAGAGCCACATTTTTTCAATTTTGAAAGGTGTAGCCTTAGCTTTTGACATATTATCACTTTAGAACAAAAGTGGATTATGATTAGCCCTGATTCTGGGGAGGGACGAGAGGGATCTAGTGTAATTATGGATCTAATTAAGAGAAATAAAAAATCTGTCCAATCTAACTTGGATAAGATTATCCCTTAGCCTTCGGTTTGACCAAGTGTACTGGTTGCCCTTTAAATCCGCATCAAAAAGTCTTGCATCAATGATAAACTCATTAAACTCCAACATAGTGTCATTAAGGGTGAAAATTCCACCATTCTTCTTCCCGGGGGACAAAGGAGAGTTAACCATCCAACTCAAATTTTTAAAATGATTCATGATGTCTTTCCAGTTACTCCATAACTTATTCCTTTCAAGCCTAGAATTCAAAGCATACACATTAGTGAGAACCCAATTGTTTTTATTGTGGATGTCAAAGAAGGAAATAGAGATGTGGGTCTCAGTTACAAGAAGTGGGGTGCCTTCCAATATTGAAGGATCCCAAAAGACTGCTAGACCACCAAAAACACTTATGGAACTGCTACAACTATAAAATGCTTTATCCCAAATATTAAATTTGATCTTCAAAGGTTTTTTAGCTATCATTTTATATTCTTGGATCAAAAGGATGTCTGATTTATATTTTAAGACTAAATTTCTTGCCAACTTCTATTTTTCAAGGTTGTTCAACCCACTTATATTCCAAGAGAGGACTTTCATTTCTTGTTACTGGGGAAATGTCTAAGGGTTATTTGTGTACCCTTTGCAACCTGCCTATCTATTTCTACTCTCTTGGAGCTTTGGGATGAACGTCTGCTTGAGGATTTATGATCACATCCAACCTCTACTTTTTTCCTTCCTTTTTTATGGTGGACATCCACCCACTTTTCCTCAGATGAATCCTTGGATAAATTAGAGCCTATCCCTTTGCTATCAGAAGAGCATTGTCCTTCAGATGAGGAATGAAGATTGGTCTCCTCACAAGATTTAACTAGAGTGAAGAGGGCCTGAGAGGGCACAATTTCCTACAAAAATAGGTCATTATCCAACAAAAGGGATTCACAAGTGATGGTACAAGAGGAAATAGGATTAGAGGTGTCATGAAGGATCTTGAGAGGAGGGGAGCCGACCAAGGACATGAATTTGGCTTTAAAAATAATTGCCTTTAGAGGGGAAGAATTACTAGGATGAGGCACTTTTAGGGAGCCTATTCTTAGAGTCATGGAGGGTCTCAGTGGATCAACAATAGAGAGCTTTTTCCCGGAACTAAGAGGGGATAGATCTAGTTTGGGGGAGAGGCAGGGGGGATTTGAGGTGGGAGGAAGGGGGACAGGTGGGGGAGGGAATAGAGAGAAAGGAATGTGAATGAGGGAGTAGACCTTGTTTGGAAGAGGAGGCTAGGGGGATTTGAGGGGAGAGGGAGGGGGTGGAAGGAAGGGGGAAGGTAAGAAGGAGCCTAGGTAGAGGATTTTATGACCCAAAAGGGATAAGGGGGAATGAGTGGCTTCTTGATCAAGGAGCACTCTTTAGTTGAGTGGTTTAGGACATCATAGGTTTTACAAATCTTGAAGCTCTTTCAAAGTCAATTCTTTGATTCTAGCTCCAATACTCGGATTTGATCTTGATAGAGTGGATTAAGGGTTTGTTAGTAGGAATGAAGACACAAACCCTAGTTGAAAAAATCCTCCATTTAGATCTAGTGACTAGGTCAATGGACATGGGTTGACCAAGATCCCTAGTAATCCCTGAAATGACCTTTGGCACCCAAAATTCTAGGGGAGCTCTAGAAAACTAATCCAAATAGGAATGTCCTAAAAGACTGAGTTATTGAGGTTAAGCCTTGCCTTCCACTTGTCAAGATTGACAACCAATTTCCCTATAAACTAAGGTCCTTTCATGAGGATCCTTAAGGTGTCCTTGGGATGGGAGAAGTTGAGTAAAAACAAATTCCTAGGCATGGCTATAATATTAATTATCCCTTTTGGTTTCCATTTGAGATTAGCCTATTTGCAAAAATAATCTATATTTGATCTAAAGTCATTAAATTTATTCAGGATAGAATTTGATAAGGATGAATCGATTCTATCAACAACAACATTCGTAACTTTGAGACTTACCTCCCTACTTTCAACCAAAGGGACCAAAAAAAAATATTTTGGTGTTATTTGATGATGTTCACCATGACCAAATCCACCCATGAGGAATGTTTTTTGCCTTTGGTGGGATCAAAAATAATGACTTGTGGACCCAAGCTCGAACCCTCCCCAAGTACCGAATGATTCTTCATGTTGTCTGATGAGTCAAGAACCTTTCTGAATCTACCTTTTTCAAAACTATCACAGACAGAGTGGGATTATCAGGATGCATCTCTCCTTCCTCCTACCCATCACTGGCATTCAAAATTCTTATAGCAGTTGTTCTCCCACCCATCGTTGGGATGTCGTAACTACCTTATAGAGAGATCTAAATTATATATATTACATAACATAATACGTAAAATAACATATAATATTTGTTGAAAAAAATATTAAAATATAGATTATATAATTTATTATAATATTAAAATATATATTACAAAATATAATAAATATATTAAATTATACACTTTCTCAAGAATATAGAAAAAAAGCATTTAGTTATTTATTAAGACATTTTTATGCACTAAAATGACAACAAAAAATATTAACCATAATAATTATTTACATGTTTGTTTATGTGTTTATGTAAGTTCATTTCAAATTTGAAAATTTAAGGCAATCAAAGAAATTGATAATTGAATTATGTGAATTAAAACTGAAAATAGTGAAGAACATATTTAAACACTTAACTAGCTTTGTGTGTGTGTGTGTGTGTGTGTGTGTGTGTGTGTGTGTGTGTGTGTGTGTGTGTGTGTGTGTGTGTAAATTACTTTATCATTGTAGTAAACCAAATATGAACTACTTTTATCTAACCTCCAACTTTTTTTGCATCATGGGGATAACTGCTAGTAAATAAATTTGAGACCATCAATGTAGAATGCCAAGCTACTACCCTTAAAAATATTAAAACACCCTATATTTGATGGTGATTTATTAATTAAAGGTAAAGACACATGGATTCCCTTTACAATTAGTGAATCACTAGCTGACAGGTTGAGCTTAATCTCGTGACCCTTGTCCCACTTCAAGGGAACATAAACATAGCTTTAATAAAAAAAATATGATTTCCCCTTCCAAGCAAGGTGGGTATATTAATCTTCTAACAATTGGATAATAACATTCATAACTAAACATTGACCTTTGCAAGCTACAATTTATCACATCTTAATATTTTATGAGGATCACTAATAGCACAATGACTATGGAAATTAAATAACACAATGTGTCAATTTATCGATAAGATAACATAATGATATTAATGTCTATTAAATTGTTTATGAATTCAAAAATTATAATATAAAATAAGTAATAGGGAGTGTAAGCACAAATTTAACAAATTTAAAAGAGATATTTTTTAAAGGATATGTATTCAACAAAAAATGTGAAAACAAATTATATCTTTTGATGTCTCATATATATATATATATATATATATATATATATATATATATATATATATATATATATATATATATATATATATATATATATCATATTCACAAGGTCATTTTCTACTTAATCTTGAAGAAGAAACAAGGTACATAAAAGAAGAAATTATCTAAGAGTAGAACATTATAGAAGCAAAGTTTTTATCTAGACATTGGTAAAGACAATTGAGGAAAATTTGAATCACTTGGATTTATTTGTGAATATAGAATGTGTTTTTGGGTTGTCATTATACCCCATATCATCGTACAGATTGAGTGAATTAATTAAATGGGGAAATCAATCATGGGGTAGATGTACGAAGTTGGGGGACAAAAAACATGACTATACCCCAACTTTGCCTTTTTTTTTACAGAGGGCGTACACCCTTTATTTTAAATTTTTGAGGCTCAGAGGGCGTACGCCCTTTAAAATGGGCATAGCCCTTTTCAAAGAGTGTATTCCATTTGAAAAGGGTGTATCCCTTTATACCCAAAAGGGCATATGCCCATTTCATTTGATAATGCAAAAATTACTATAAAAAGAAAATCATGGCTAAGAGGAGGAGAATTTTTTTTGTTGAAATTGCAAATTGACACCTATGTTTTGGAGCATTATTCCATCAACAAGATTTGCATCAAATTGCTTCACATCAAGTATGTTATTTTTCCATTATTTTTTTCATTTATGTGTAATTGATTGAACTAGGGTTTTGAATTTAATTTTGCATTTAATTTTTTAAATTGGCTAAAAAACCTACTTAAAAAAAAATTAGATACATAAATTTGATGGATCAATTTCCTGAAGAGAATGTTAGACAAAACCCACCAAAGTTTGATTTTGCATGGGAAGAAGCTAAATTGTATGAGAAATACAATGCCAAACATCAACAATTACATATAATTATCAATGATTTGTGTCATTCTTCAGCTGATAGTACAGAAATTTTACTTTCCAATACATTAGAATCTATTTTTAATGAAGTAGGAAATGTGACTTCACAATTAGATGCAATGTTGCATTGAAGACAGACTCTGAAACAATTTTATTCTAATAAATTGTCATATGAAGATGTAAAAAAAATAACAAAAGGAGATTTGTGTGCTTTATTTATTAAACCTGGAACCAACCTACCTCCACCAACAAATTACAAACACATTAGTATTGATTAGTGTATTCATGCAGAGATTAAAAACAACTTTTGAGATAGGTGTTGGATGGTGTTTGATGATCCGCCATGCAACAATAATAAGGTTCCATTATATTTTTTGAAAAAATTATACTGTGAGTTTGTATTGCAAGCAATTCCAAATTATTTTGACATGAAGGCATCCCAAGGTAAGGAAGGTGGGTCTTCATTTGATAGACCTAGTGTTAGGCAAGACCAAAACTATCATAACTAACCTCCAATAAATATAAGAACAATAACACATGCCACTATTCCTAAAATTTTGCATCATAACACACAGATGGACACCCTTGAGGTGGTTATTAGTTTGACACAAATTATGATTGATCATGGTATGTATACTTTCAAGACCTCTACTCAGCCTATAAGTGGTGCTAATGGCAATGGTGGTGCTAGTGGTAGTGGTGGTGTTGGTGTTAGTGGCATTGGTGGTAATGGTAGTGGCAGTAGTGGTGGTAGTGTCCCTCCTTCTACTCATGTTATAGTTCCTATACATCATTGCACATCATGTGGGAGGAAGTGTACAAGACCTCTTATTCAAGTGCAACATACATAAAGTACATTTATGGAGATTAGTATGCTAAAACATATGCCATCTATATATGCTTTAGTAGTGTCGGACAGTAGCATGCCATACATTAGCCTGCCAGAGCATATACCACATGTAGATGCTTTAGCAATGCATGACACTAGCATTTCAGACACTATGCGAGATGCAATAGCTTCAAAAACTCCTATTAGGATACACCAGGCTCTTGTTTTAGAGGATTCTTCACCATCTATATTTGATGCATAGGTTTAATTTTAATTATCTAGTTTGTTTTTGTTTGTAAAAGAATGTTAAATTTATTTTCTAGTACATGTGTTTGTAATTAATTGACTAATTTATTTGACTTCAACTTGTTATTTGTTGTTTGTATCTAGTTAATTAGTGATATTTTGGGTACCTCAGTAGGGCTTAACTCTATTGTAGAGGCTACAATTGGCACAGGTTTACCTTACACAAATTTGTAAATTTTTAAATTACATATATATTCATTTACATTTTTATTGTCCTTTAAGCATAAAACTCTATTTTAATATATATTATATTCATAGTTTTTTTATCATGTTCATTGAATTCACATTTTATTCATTTATTGGTTTTATAGATGATGAAGGATGCTATGGGTACCCCTCATGGACGTGAAAAAGGTGTAAGTGATGTTGATGCTACATCAGAGAATCCACTATCTCCACAATAGGTTATGATTCAGGGATAAAGCCTGGTGAGAACACATAATATAATTTTTTTTTATCTTTAAGCAATGATATTTTATGTCATATTTATATAATTGTATGCAACTCTAGATCTAATGATATATTCATGCTCTATAGGATTTCCCATCGTAGGTGTATATGTGGTCTCGTAGCCCTAGACAACCATTTAGATGAAATATGGTGAGTGTAGTATCATTTTACAAAATTTTACATTCTTGAAAAAATTATCAAATTTTCAATATACATTTTTAATGCATTAATTTTTATATTTTATATGTTGTACAGAGACAAACATTTTCATTGATTGTCAATGAAGTAATGGATGACTCACATGTTGATAGGAGAGTATCTCCTCGTATTGAGGCATCCAACACCCCTGGATCTACATCTATGGCAACAAAACACAATTTATTTGGAGGCAATGAGGAGTAGGAGAATAAGTTGTTGTGTTAGGGATCTAGTTTTAGGCATAATCTATTTTGTATGTCGATATGGCTCAAATTGTATGTCTATATGGTGCATTTTGTCTATGTACATATTTTTAGGCACAATCGATTTTGTATGCCGATATGGATAACATTATATGCCTATATGGTGCATTTTGTCTATGTACATGTTATGGTCTACAATTTTTTTGATATATGTTATATCATTTATGTTAAATTATAACATAAAACTCTGCATGTATCACATATATACTATTTGACAATTTGATTCTTTTAACTATGTGTATTTTATATTTTTATCATTTAATGTTTACACATATTATTGGTTAAAAATTAAATTATTATTTCATATGGGGTTAAAAAAATTCACATTATTCTCTAAGTTAGGTGCTTTGAATCATTATGTATATCTTACATTTACATGTGATATTTTCTATTTACTTGTTTCATTTACATTTGATTTTTATTTGCCAATCCACACATAATTCTCCATCTAGACCTTTGGCATAGAATAAAAATGCTTTTCATAAAGGATATCAACCTAAAAAATCCACACAAAACTTGACTCTTCATATGCCTTCTAGCTCAGATAAAGGCAAGAATAATTATAGTGAAAAGTGGTGCCATCAACAATTATCAAAGAGCCATGAACACTCTCAATGTTGGGTATAACAATCCTTTCTTTGGAAACCTACATCATATCATGCACATATAGATGATATTAAACCCAATAACACTTTTCATTAACAATCTAAGTCAGAATAACATCATCACACCAGCTACAACCCGACAACTTGGCCTTCCCACTATTGTGTATTACAAGCTATAATTCTTGGGGTGGGTTGAATAACCTAGTATAAATATATAAGTTTAAAGGAAATGCACATTATAGTATGATTTTTAGCATATGGATAATATTTCACATTTAATAAATAACCTCTTATAGTCAACTCCACTAACCAAAGTCATGTTGGTCTCTTCTAAAAAATGTCATAAACTAATCATGCATGTGCATAGTTTCATGTTGCTCATGGTTTGTCTTAAGACACTTTTTTAGTAAATAAAGTAAGATTTTATACTGTGATCAATGAAATCAATGTCCCGATAACAAAAACTTGACAAGTTATTGAAGCCACATAATGGATTCTTCCTAGAGCTTGAATTTCTTGCAATGCACCATGTAGTAAAACACCACATATATTTGGTCCATTTACAAAAAACCATTTATATCATAAATAAATTTGGGAGAATGATGATCATAAATTTTATGAGGTCTAGTGATGTACTTGTGTATGTCTTTAGCTCCTACTTGTCAATACAATAAATAAAGATAATTATATGTGTCCATACGATCACCATGGCCTACATATACATGGGTTAATGTCGACATTGATAGATCAATCTAAAATAATTGATCATAATATTTTTTATGTGATTCAACTTTTTTAACACCTTAGAAGGTCTGATACAAAGAATTTTATCAAAAACCTCTCATAGACTTACTAGTCTTAATGTTGTTATAACATGCCAAAACCCATTCTGTATTGAATTAGTACTTTAAAACACCTTAGACATATATATTTAGATATTTTATGAATTATCAATGCTAAGATAAAAGTTTTGTCTTTCCACTTTTAATATTTTACCCAAAAATTCAAAAAATCATGTTTTGTCTATTATGCCTAATTACCCTTTAGTAGGTCAAAACTTAAGATATAGTTTTCTTACAAAAAATGATCCTTTTATGAGGTTTGTAAAAATCCATTAGAGGTGTTTCAAAATTCATTTGGATTTTATAAACTAAATTTTGAAGTTTCTAAACCAATCTCTTTCCTTGTTGTCAAAGAAACACATAAAATAGGGTATCTCTTACACATACTAGATTGGTTGGAGGAGTCCAATCAATGAACCATCTATGCAGACACATTCCAAATAGGCATTTTTAGGCTATAATGACCTTTTTTCAGTCTTGGTCAACCCTCGAGAGTGAAATTTGTAGTTGGTCAGAGGTATTCCTTAAGAGAATTCACTCATTCCTGAATGTACAAAATGACCAAACTTCTATCATGAGTTACATGAGAACCAAGAGGGATAGAGACGAGTCGTCAGTTCCTACACATGGAAGGATGAGTCCTTTAAGAAATCCTAGGATGATTTTGTCTAACTCATCATAGAGGAGATGCAGCAATGAGGTTTCTCTCATGGCCAAATCTATCAGAATGAGGTAAAAGTTGGTCATTGGGTGATATCATTTGTGAGTCGTCAGCCCAAATAGATGAATCATCTATGCAAACATGTCTAGATGGGAATTTTTAGGCTAGAATGACCTTTGTCTAGTCTTGATCAACCCCCAAGATTGAAATTTGTAATTGGTCAAAGGCATTCCTTAAGAGAATTCACTCGTCTCTAAAATTTGCAAAATGATCAAACTTCTATCATGAGTTGCACAAGAACTGGGAGGGACACAGATGAACCGTTAGGTCTTACACATGGAGGGATGAGTCCTTTAAGAAAGATTGAGAGGATTTTGTCTAACTCATCATGGATGAGATGTGGTAATGAGGTTTCTCTCACGGCTAAATCTCTCAAAATGGGGTAAAAGTTGGTCAGTGGGTGTTGTCATTTGTGAGTCATCAGCCCAATCGATGAACCATCTATGTGGACACATCTAGATGGGAATTTTTAAGCTAGAATGACCTTTGTCAAGTCTTGTTCAACCCTCAGGAGGGAAAGTTGTAGTTAGTCAAAGGCATTCCTTAAGAGAATTCACTCATCCCTGAATGTGCAAAATGACCGAACTTCCATCATGAGTTGCATAAGAACCAAGAGGGATAGAGATGAACCATTAGGTCCTACAGTTGGAAGGATGAGTCATCTAAGAAATACCAAGAGAATTTTTTTTAACTCATCACAGACAAGACGTGGTAATGAGGTTTCTCTAATGGCCAAATCTCTCAAAATAGGGTAAAAATTGGTCAGTGGTGTCATAGTTTTTGACTCATCAGCCCAATCGATGAACCATCTACACAGACACATTTAGATGGGTGTTTTTAGGCTAGAATGACCTTTGTCAAGTCTCGATCAAACCCTCAGACAAGAAGTTGTAGTTGATCAGAGGCATTCTTTAAGAGAATTTACTCATCCTCAAATGTGCAAAATGAGCAAACTTCCATCGTGAGTTGCACGAGAACCAAGAGGGCTAGAGATGAACCGTCAGGTCTTACATGTGCACGAATGATTCCTCTAATAAATTTAAAGAGGATTTTATCCAACTCATCATGGATGAGATGTGGAAAGGAGGTTCCTCTTGTGGCAAAATCTCTCAAAATGGGGTAAAAGTTGCTCAATGGGTGTCATAGTTTCTGACTCGTCAGCCCAATCGATGAACCATCTATGTGAACACATCTAGATGGGCATTTTTAGGCTAGAATGACCTTTGTCAGGGCTCGATCAACCCATGAGAGAAAAATTTGTAGTTGATTAGAGGCATTCTGTAATGTCCCCTTTCTAACATTCATAGCATGATGTTGTCATTAGCCTATTTCCCTATGGTCCCATAGGCTAACCAGGACATTAAAGGGACTTAGATGCCATTTGGCCTAGACAATGTTAGTTGCATATCTTTTTTAGGGGTTTGAGGCAGTTTTGGGCATACTTACTATTTATAGTAAGTCATGAATGGACATGGCTGGACTTCTAGGGGTAGTGACATGTCGATGGTAATTGTTTAAAATCGACAAGAAGATTTATTTATCATTGATATGATTTATTGGGCATTAATGAAGTTATTTTATAAAGTTAAATTTAAATATTTAACTTTATTAATGCATATTCGATAGTTTGTGGGAATTATTTAAATAAAAGAATCCCCTTTATTTTATATTACATCAGATATATAAGTTACATAAAGGGAGTTATTTTTATCCCACATTGACAAAACAAAGGAATGAAATCTTGTGAGAACTCTATAAAAGAAATAGAAGAGATTCCATATAGGGAGTTTTGGATGAGATTAATGTTATGCTGCTGGATTTCCTGGAAATCTAATTTTCAAGCTTGGAGGATGAAATCCCTCTTTGCTAGCATTCTCTTCGATGTTGAAAGACACGGTCAGGAGGATTGATGGTGTTTTCATTCAGGAAACACATTGGGCTTATTGGATTTACAACAGAGAAGGGCAGAATAATGATTTACTATAGGAGCCATGAATAGTGTTTTGCTACAGTGCACATGAATAGTGTTTTTGCTATAGTGCATGTGAATAGTGTGTTTGCTACAATAACCCATGAATAGTAAAATTGCTATAGTGCCATGAATAGTGATGCTATAGTGCGTAAACAATGTTTGCATGTAGTTTACTTGTTTATTCTTGCTGATTAGAGGTCTAGAAGGCTGCTATTTCATTTGTGGGTCACTACAGCACTAATTTCCAGGCTTGTTTTATCAAATTTTCATATATAAGCATTGTAATTTTTGAAAACAAATTTGAATATTTTTTGCAGCCCATAAGGCAATTGTATGTGCACATTTATATTGAAAATTAGTGTTTAAAACATATAAGGAGTTTCAGGTTTTGCATGTATAGTTGTATGTTTGTCAAGTGTTTGAAAAAATCCCATGTTGGTCATTAAGCAATTTAATTGATATGACATAGTAGTTCACAAGTTTCTTTCATTGAAAAAATAAGGGTGGTTATTACAGTGGTATCAGAACAAAAAATCCTACCATCCTAAAGGGTTAAAGAATGTATAAACAGGGACATGTCTAGTTTTGATCAACAACCTTTCACTCACCATTACAACACAAGAAGGAATAGAGCAGTAATAAATATAGGTCCAGAGGAATAAGGGGTTCTAGAAGAACATAGAACTACAGGAGAATAAAACATTGACAATATGGGTGAGAGAAGAGACCCAGGTGAGGAGATATTTCTATAGTTATTGGACACACTAGTTCAGGGACAACAATTAGCAGAGCAAAGAGCACAACAACAGAATCAATGATTGGATCTATTGACACAGATGATGGCATGCCATTTGGGTATTGACATGAACAACTTAGGAGGTGAAAATAATGGTGGATAAAATGGAAATGGAGGTAATGGAGGGGGAAATGTAGGTGACAACTTGGGCCATGTAGCTCAACCCACTAGAACGGTGAGCTCTAGACCGCTTCTACCTACCTTCCCACCTAGGGCACCAACATAGCCTACCAATAAACCTCATATCACAAATTTTTAAGATCAGTTCAAAAGAGATTGGGAGAGTGGAGAACCTGAATTTCAGGTAGCTATATTTTTATGAGACTATATTGATGTAAGGATGAGACACATGCCTCGTGCAGGAAATAGGAACCAAAAATTTGAGTTACAGAAGAAACTAGGGAAATTGTCTCTACCTTATTTTGATGCTTTTGGGAAGACTACAGCATGAGCTTGGGTGCAAAAGGTAGATACCTATCTTCAGCTTAATCCTATGCCTGAAGAAGAAGCCATTAAATATGTCGCTATACACCTTGATGGAGTTGCACATGAGTGATGGCACCATGGCATGGTGACTATGGTACATGATCAAATCACTTCTTATGTTGAGTTTACAGAACGATTGATAGAGTGGTTTGATAAGAAGGATCTAGAAGTACATTTTAAGGAGTTGGCACAATTGAAACAATGGGGACCATTAGAGAGCTATATCTCTGAGCTCTAGAAACTTTCAATATTAGTCATGGATATATCACTGAGGAGACTTATGGTGCTTTTCATGGATGGATTGGATGATCTATTGAGAGGGTGGATTAAGGCCCTCAATCCACCTACACTATAGGAGGCTATTAAGAAGGCTAGGGACATAGAGGCTTCTAGTTCAAAAAGCCAATTTTAGTCTAAGACTTTCCCACAAAAAAAAATGATAAGAGATAAAATGAATCACATCCACCATGAGCAGATTTAGGAAGACTTGACAGTGATCAGTTGAATGAGCTTAGAAGGAAAAAACTTTTTTTTCATTGCAGAGAGCCATGGGACTCTTTGTATAAGTGTACAATTAAGGCGAAGGCAAAATAGTTAGATTATTTTTCTACTAAAGAATCAACTTTAGAAGAGTCAGAGAAATAGTCAGATTCAGAAAGTAGTGATGAAGAAAAGACTATGGTAGAGGAGGTTAGAGAAAATAAGACCATTTCCCAACTTACCAACACTAAACTATCAATAACCTTCAAGGTAAGAGGTGTGATTCAGGGGCAGTGAGTTGTTTCATTGATAGACATAGGATCCACCCACAATTTCATTGATGCAAGCTTTGTGAAGAAGTGAGGACTTTAGACTGAGGAACATGAGGGATTTAGAGTGATGGTAGCTAGTGGAGACAAGCTTCTTAGTACTCAAATGATTCATGATCTCCATATGTGGATTAGAGACTATGACATGGTAGGCAAGTTTTATGTTATTGACATGGGAGATTATGATGCCATCATAGGCATGACATGGATGAGATCTCTAGTGGATTTCACCTTCAATTTGGATAAATTGGAAATGA
The DNA here is from genome assembly GCA_037957365.1 of Torreya grandis. Classification (NCBI taxonomy): domain Eukaryota; kingdom Viridiplantae; phylum Streptophyta; class Pinopsida; order Cupressales; family Taxaceae; genus Torreya; species Torreya grandis. Next base: position 4,353,717 of record JARHVA010000719.1, on the reverse strand, counting down.
GGTTTGAGCAGTAGGGTCAAAAAGTGGTTTTCAAAGGGTTATCAGATGGGGGACTTAGAGTAGTCTCACTTAGGAGGATGGAACATTTGTTTCGACATGACCAGATGGAGTGGGCAGTAGAATGTATGATCATGCCCATAGCTATAGAGCAACAAGTTAAGGAGTACCATCCAAACATTCATGAGGCCATATCCAAACATACAAAGGTGTTTGGAAGCATTCCATCAGGTGTTTCACAAGGGAGAGGAATAGAGCATGTGATTGAATTGGAGGGGGGCAAAGCCTATGATTACCACCCCCTATCATCATCCTAAGGTGTATAAGGATGAGATCGAGAAGCAATAAAGGAGTTGCTAGAGATGGGACACATTAGGCCTAGCAAAAGTCCATTTGCCTTAGGAGTGGTCCTAGTAAAGAAAAAAGATGGGATAATGCGTATGTGCATAGATTACAAGGCTCTAAACAAAAAGATAATCAAGAAAAAGTACCCCATTCTGAGAATAGATGAGCTAATAGATGAGTTACATGGTGCATGCTACTTCTCAAAGATAGACTTGCACTCTGAGTACCATCTGATTAGAATGAGTAGAGGATGTAGAGAAGACAGCCTTTAGGTGCCATTATGGCCACTTTGAGTTTTTGGTCATGCCATTTGGGTTAACCAATGCTCCAGCTACTTTTCAAAGTTGTATGAACTAGGTGTTCAAGAGTCAGTTAAGGAAATTTGTGCTTATATTTTTTGATGATATCCTGATATATAGTAAGGCATGGGAGGAGCACTTGCAACACTTGGAGGAGGTATTGAGCATACTTAAGAACAAGTCCCTTCATGCCAAAGAATCTAAATGTGAATTCGACATGAAAAAATTATTGTACCTTGGGCACATCATTAGTGTGGATGGAGTGAGGGTGGACCCAAAAAAAAATAGAGCTATAGTTGAGTGGCCTACTCTTACTAATCTTACCCAACTCAAGGGGTTCTTTGGTCTATGTGGTTTCTACAAGAGGTTTGTGAAGGGGTTCTCAAAAAAAGTAGCTCTACTTATAGATTTGACCAGGAAGGGAGCCTTTATATGGACAGAGGTAGCTCAAAAGTGCTTCGACCACTTCAAATAGTTGATGACATCTTGTTCGGTATTAGCACTTCTAGACTTCTCCAAACCATTCAAGCTTCAGTGTGGTGCATTTGGGGATGGGGTGGGTGCAGTATTAATGTAGGAAAGATATCCTATTGCTTTTGATAGCAGGAAGCTAAAGGGAGTGGAGAAGAGCTACTCTATATATGATCAAGAAATGTTGGTCATAATGCATGCATTGGCCTAATTTAGGTCTTATCTGGTTGGAGGTAAATTTGTGATTAAAATAGATCATAACAATATAAAATATTTCATGGGCTAGAGAGATATTATACAGGCATATGATTTTGAGATTGAGTATGTCAAAGGGAAGAAGAATGTAGTGGCTAATGCACTTTCTAGGAGACCACATGTATGTTCCCTGGTTGAGATTTCAGCAAACTGGAAGAAGAAAATAATAGCTAAATATGCTAAGGATCAATGGGCAACTGATTTGATAAAGGGATCTCTACAAGATGATAGATATGTGGTGGTTAACGACCTTATCCTATACAAAGATAGGATTTATTTGGTACCTTCTTCGCACATCAAAGGTACTATCTTAAGGACATTCCAGGATGCGCCTATGGCTAAACACCCTGGGTTCTTCAAAACATACTGATAGATTCGTGAGAGGTTTACTTGGAGAGGACTCAAGGATGATGTGTAGAGATATGTTAGAGAATGTCCAGTTTGCCAGTAGAATAAAGATGAGCATAATCCTCTAGCCAGATTACTACAGCCTTTACCCATTCCTGACAAGAAATGGGAAAGCATTTCAATGGATTTTATCACAGGCCTACCCAAGGTGCATAGTAGAGATTATATTTATGTAGTGGTGGATAGGTTAACTAAATATGCTCATTTATTTGCTATTACATCTACCAGCATAGTAGCACAGGTGGCAGACTTGTTTTTATAGGAGGTGTTTAGGCTTCATGGGATGCCTAAGAACATAGTCAACGATAGGGATAGTAAGTTTTTGAGCTTATTTTGGCAATAAATTTTTAGATTGAGTGGCACTAAGCTCACTCCTAGCACTAGCTATCACCTATAAATAGATGGGCAGATAGAGATTGTTAATAAGTGGGTTGAGGGGTACTTGCAAAACTATATATCAAGGTAGCAGAAGGCTTAGATCAGATGTCTTTATTTAGGTGAGTATTGTTATAATACTACCTATCACATGACGATTAGGATGTCTCTGTTCATGGTGTTATATAGGTATAAAGCTCCTCACTTCATAGATCTTAGTTTTGGAGATAGCAGGGTACCGAGTGCATGGAATTGGTTACAGGACAACCAAGATATTTTGAGATCACTTAAGGAGAATATTCAACAGGCTCAGGATCAGTAAAATTATATGTTGACCAATACAGGGTGGAACGTAGTTTTAAGGTTGGGGATATGGTATACTTGAGACTTCAACCCTATAGGTAGTTTACACTTAAGAAGAGTGGAGTAGAGAAGTTGAATCCAAGATTTTATGGGCCATTCAAAGTTGCTCACCACATTGGCGAGGTGGCATATAAACTGGAGTTACCAGCAGATAGCAGGGTGCATAATGTGTTCCATGTCTCCAAGCTTAAGAAAGCACATGGTCATAGTGTTGTTCCATCTATAGATTTGTCTCCTCTAGATGAAGAGGGTAAGTTGATATTGATTCCTGAAGCCATCATTGATACCAGGGAGAGAACACTCAGGAGGAGAGTTATCAAGGAATACCTAGTCAAATGAAGGAACCTACCAGTGGAGGATGCTACTTAGGAAAATGAGCAGATATTATAGCATTCAGAGTTAAAATTGCTTGAGGACAAGCAATTTTGGGAAGGACAAACTATAATGTCCCCTTTCTAACATTCATAACATGATGTTGTCATTAGCCTATTTCCCTATGGTCCCATAGGCTAACCAAGACATTAAAGGGACTTAGAGGCCATTTGGCCTAGATAATTTTAGTTGCATATCTTTTTTAGGGGTTTGAGGCAGTTTTGGGCATACTTACTATTTATAGTAAGTCATGAATGGACATGGCTGGACTTCTAGGGGCAGTGACCTATCGATGGTAATTGTTTAAAATCGACAAGAAGATTTATTTATCATTGATATGATTTATTGGGCATTAATGAAGTTATTTTATAAAGTTAAATTTAAATATTTAACTTTATTAATGCATATTCGATAGTTTGTGGGAATTATTTAAATAAAAGAATCCCCTTTATTTTATATTACATCAGATATATAAGTTACATAAAGGGAGTTATGTTTTATCCCACATTGACAAAACAAAGGAATGAAATCTTGTGAGAACTCTATAAAAGAAATAGAAGAGATTCCATATAGGGAGTTTTGGATGAGATTAATGTTATGCTGCTGGATTTCCTGGAAATCTAATTTTCAAGCTTGGAGGATGAAATCCCTCTTTGCTAGCATTCTCTTCACCATTGAAAGACACAGTCAGGAGGATTGATGGTGTTTTCATTCAGGAAACACATTGGGCTTATTAGATTTACAATAAAGAAGGGCAGAATAATTATTTGCTATAGGAGCCATGAATAGTGTTTTGCTACAGTGCACGTGAATAGTGTTTTTGCTACAGTGCACATGAATAGTGATTTTTCTACAATAACCCATGAATATTAAAAGTACTACAGTGCTATGAATAGTGATGATATAGTGCGTGAATAGTGTTTGCTTCGAGTTTACTTGTTTATTCTTGCTGATTAGAGGTCTGGAAGGCTGCCATTTCATATGTGGGTCACTACAGCACTAATTTCTAGGCTTCTTCTATCAAATTTTCATATCTAAGCATTGTAATTTTTTAATACAAATTTGAATATTTTTCGTAGCCCATAAGGCAATTGTATGTACACATTTATATTGCAAATTAGTGTTTAATAGCAAATAAAGAGTTTCAGGTTTTGCATGTACAGTTGTATGTTTGTCAAGTGTTTGACAAAATCCCATGTTGATCATTAAGCAATTTAATTGATATGACATAGTAGTTTGTAAGTTTATTTCATTGGGAAAATAGGGGTGGTTATTACACATTCCTTAAGATAATTCACTCATCCTTGAATGTACAAAATGAGCAAACTTCCATCGTGAGTTGCATGAGAATCGGGAGGGCTAGAGATGAACTATTAGGTCCTACACATGCATGGATGAGTCTTTTAAGAAATATTGAGCATATTTTTCTAACTCATCATGGATGAGATGTGGCAAGGAGGTTTCTCTCATGGATAAATCTCTCAGAATGGGGTAAAAGTTAGTCAATGGGTGTCGTAGTTTCTGACTCGTCAGAACAATCGATGAACCATCTTTGTAGACACATTTAGATGGGTATTTCTAGGTTAAAATGACCTTTATTATGTCTCAATAAACCCTTAGGAGAGGAATTTGTAGTTGATCGAAGGCATTCCTTAAGAGAATTCACTCATCCTCAAATGTGTAAAATGAGTGAACTTTCATCATGAGTTGCATGAGATCTGGGAGGGCTAGAGATGAATTTTTAGGTCCTACACGTATAAAAATGAGTCTTCTAAAAAATCTCAAGAATATTTTATCTAAATCCTCATAGACAACATGTGACAATTAGGTTTCTCTCATAGCCAAATCTCTCAGAACATGCCAAAAGTTACTCAATGAGGGCCATAGTTTCTAGCTTGTCAGCCCAATCGATGAACCATCTACATGAACACATTGAGATAGGCAATTTTAAGTTAGAATCACCTTTTTCAAGTCATGATCAACCCTTAGGAATGGAGGTTATAGTTGATTGGAGGCATTCATTAAGAGAATTCACTCATCCTCGAATGTGCAAAATGAGCAAACTTTCATCGTGAGTTACACAAGAATCGAGCAGGCTAGAGATGAATTGTCAGGTCTTACACAATGATTTTATAGACATTCAAAACTTAGAGAACTGGGTTCATCCAAAGCCTAGTAAACCTACAATACAAATAACTTAGGGTTGCAAAAGACCTTTATAGATGGACAATGAGCTTGTAGGCCTTCCTCACAATTCACACAGTGATATTCATGCATTACACTAGCTATCAAAGTATCCAAATGACTAAATTAAAATGTATGGATCTTTTTAGGCTTTGATCCTTGTTTAGAGACTATGAAAACAATCTATACCCTTATCATGACATATACATTCAAGAAAACACAAAATATAAGATATACACATAATACAATGAGTAGAGATAGTTTAGTCAACAATTTCCTTTTATTCACTGATCTTCTCTTTCTTATACTTCAATAATATTTATCTAAAACTATCAAAATTGACCTTATATCTCCCTCACTAACCAATAACTAATTTTTGATTCATTCTCCACATGGGAGTGTTGGACATAGCCTTGGTTACAACTAAACTTAATATGCAAACCCATGTCATATGAGGGTCAAGGCATTATAAACCCTTTACTTTTTCATAAGACTCTTAATTACATGCTACTATATCTCACATCATCAAATAGTTCTTATGATCCTTCAAAAGGGCTTACAAGAATTCAAATTTTTGAATAGTGCTTTTATGAATTTTATGAATCCTAAGCACCTAGTAAAGACTCCTAAGAACCAAAAACTACTCTATAACACCTCCTACCTTATTTCAATCCAAAAATGACATCATGATGACATCATTAAAGGATGCCCCTATGTCAGTGTTTTCTTGAATGGATAAATAGAGAGAATGTGAAAAAGGATTTGCTTAAACTAGATGAAATTAATATAAATTGTTTTGGCTTCTCTTCGTTTCAAGAAGATAATCTTCTCTACTCATGACACCAACCACATGAAGGTGGAAGTTCATATGGTGCCACTAACCTACATTTAAATTGTTAGTAAAAAAGTTAAATAGAAATAAACACATAATCATAAAATAGTTGAAAAATAAAATACATTAAATTAAATAACTTTATTAGATTAATTTGAAATAAGTTAGATAAACTTATTAATTCAATCTAATGTACCTTCATAATCAAATCTATTTATAAGTGTTTCAAGAATCACTTCGTGGTCAGATTCATGCACTTTCCACAAAGTTCTATTGTGAGGCTTTCCTTGATAGTTGATTAATTGAATATTTGTAGCAATAACAAGGTTTGAATAATGAAGCACCATCCTATGTGTTTCAAAATCCTCAAATAATAATTATTTTATTTTTTATGATAGTACCTACGAAGCCACGTTTCAGTAACCACTATAGATCCAGTGGGATAAATTAGCTCTTCTCCATCCATAACATTTGTGGTTAATTTTTTTTTGCCTCTACACAATGACACCAGTACTAGTTTATTCCCTCATCATTGTTCTCAGGTGTAATTACTACAAAAACATGCCCTGTATTTAAAGTATAATAAAATTGTAAGTACATATAAAAAATAAAAATATCACTAATATCTAAGGTTGTATATTTAATTAAAGAATAAATTGTACCTAGTTGCACAAGATCTGAGATGTGGTCAAAGTTAACTGATAATGTCATCTCATGATATGTTAGTTGTTGGAGTGAATGGCTACTCTCTATAGGTAATATGGGTCTACAATACCATTCGTCAACCCATTATTTTGACTCACATTCATTCCAAATAAATTCCATACATGAGGAATAAAAATATGCCATATCCCTAGTATAAATACTCCATGAACTTGAATTTGAGCTTTGAATGGAGTGGAAAACACTCGATCCAAGTAATGTAATGAAATCTTCATCCTTTACCTTATGTTGTTCCTCTATTAACCAAAATAATTTTCATACATGAGAATATTTATCCTATCCATAATAAATATTTTCATTACCCCAACTCATAATACTTATTACATTGATTAAATTACCACCATCCTTGTGCTTTGCCTGCTCTCTTTTAAGGGATGTTTTTACACATGCACCAGCACCATCATGTTCCCCTTTTCCATGCCTAGCCTCAAAGAAGCTCCAAAAATGTTGAATGTCATTCTTCTTATGCATTCTACTTAACCAATAAAACATTCAAGAATTCTTAAATTGTCCTACACAATTATCTGACCAAATATAATGTGTATCAAAATTTATTTGTCTTGCATTCATATTCATATAAAATATCTCAAAACAACCTTGGACAAACTCTGGAGAATGTGATCTGTCATCGCTAATATAAAAATGGTATTCCCTCAAAATATTTGTATTGTCATCTGTGCTATTAGGTGCATGTCTGAATATAATATCAACAAAAATTTCAACTTAAATTGAATTATAATATTGGGATTGAACCTCATTCTATGGTTGTAGTGTGTAGTTTTTAGCAAAATCCACAAATGAAATAATGGTGCCAATCAAGAAGTTGTCCTTGCATGCTTTTAATTGATTATATAACCATTTTGATATGTATGTGTGTCTTGTCTATTGGTAGATAATATTATTTTTTAATTCAAATATGAAATCACATATAGAAACTTTTGTCATAACCAATTCACATTTTGATGACTATTTTCCATCTTTTGACACATACTTAATAGATATGTACTTCTTATAATCAATTAGTTACTTTCCAAATTCATGTGAAATATCTTCATGTAAATAACTCGTCAAATTTGACAAACCACCACAACTGTTACATGTTCCATCTAAACATTGTTTGGTAAAAAAAAAGTGTCCATCAGATTTTTGATAGAAAAGACCTTAGATTAATTCTCTTGATGTTTTAGGTGGGGAATACACCATACATTCTTGCAAAATTTTGTCAATATGTAAAGTACAATGTATATGATGAAAGCATCAAAATGCATGACAAATTTAGCATGTACCTTACAACAACATTGGTGCGTGCTTGGTTAATTTTAACATAAAAAGGCTTGCACATCTCAAATGACCTTTGGCTGATTATGAATTGGCCATTAAATTTTTCAATAAACTTTTTATAAAATTTTGTTTATGTCATGTCTAAAAAATTTTTTGCATGTGGCTCATGATTTTTTGAGCCTTTTCTTCTTTTAACAACGTATTTTACATTAGATGAGACCCTTGTGTTGTCATGCCAAAAAAATTTCAATCAATTGTTTTGTTCCTTCAACCAATACCTTATCTTTTCATGGGGGTCTACCACTAAATGCCCAACTATCTGTGAGTGAAGGGTCATCAAGCCTTGTTCTTCTTTTTATGACATTTATTAGAGATTTTATATGTAAATTCAAATATTTACTTGTTTCACTAAGAATTCAAGATTTAGATATTGACTTACTCACTATAGATTCCATTATTACTCATCTTGCCCATTACTATCTTTATTTTGACTTTTATTACCTATTGCCTTAAATACATTAAATAGATTCTTTACTATTGCACTATTTTTTCCTTCCATGTTTAATGTTATTAACCCCAAATTGTGCATCCTAGGGTGCATTTTTTGCATTTTCATTAATTAAACAAATAATTGACATTGTTTTGTATGGATTTTATTCTTAAATGCATAGTTCTATACACATTGAGCATGTTAGGTTGTGGATCTAAAAGCTTCACCAGGATGCAAACAGGAGAAGTTATGGAGGATGCAGAGTTGCGGGGAGTTGCAGAATTAGTTGCAGGGAAACTGGCGTCGGTCTGATCAACCGACGTTAGTCAGATGGCAGTGAGGAAGCAACCGGCGTCGGTTACCAGTCGGCCGACATCGGTCATGGAGGAGCCGACGTCGGCAGCCTGTGCGTGAACAGGCAGTTCGTATGTTGATCCGAGAGAGTCTATTTTTGGACTGTTTGTTTGCATGTTGAAGGCTAGTCTTAGTCTTGAGTTGCGTGTCTAATTATTGTAATTAGGTTAGTCTAATTATTGTAAGCATGAGATCTATATATGGACTCATGGGTTTTATTGTAAAAGTGTGCTAGAAAGCCATTGAGCTTTTAGAGAGAGCTAGTGTAGCTCCTCCTAGTTCCAAAGGGGTGCTGAGAGTGTATGATCAGGGAGAGTTGCAGGGTCTGCAAGGTCTACGAGCTGATCCACCAGGGTACTGGTTGAAGAATCATAAGGACTTGGTGAGGCAAGGACAAGGGTTCTTCAAGGGTGTAGAGATATCTACATGGTGAGTAAGGTCTAGTGATTTGCAGGTAGCAGCAGAGAGCAGGAGATCTACTTGGAGTATAGTTGTGTACTTGGTGTACTTGTAGCGTGTTAGTGATTGGTTGGAGAGGTGAACATCAATTCTATATTTGAGTTGATTGTTGGGACCGAGAGAGAGAGGGAAGAAGGTCTTGAGGTGTGGCGAACCTTTGAGGTGGAAGAAGAAGTGGTATCTTCTTTATTGTATTTTCTTCTAAGTATTTAATACAATTGTGTATTGTCTCTCAAATCCTGTGTTGTTTCATATTTCTAGTTACTTATTGATTCTGGTATAATTCCGTGTTTAGTTGCTAATACAAGAAGTAATCATATGTGCTCTATTTGAGGAGCAAGATCCTGACAGAGCATGACATTGAACTATTCTTTTTGACATTTTACCTTCCATAGGTTGTATTATTTTTTATTTATTTCAACCAAATACTTTGGTGTTCATCTTATTATCCTTGGAGGTGTTGGTGTAGGAGCTATATTTTTTATTAAATTGTGTGGTGTTAACACTTCAACTATATTAGGGACATTAGAGGGTTGACTATCTAATTAGGGGTTATAGATGAATTAAATTCCTCTTCATTAGAAGATACATGATTGGGGGTCATTATTTGATGTTGATTATCATCATACTAAAAAAATTCATTATGAATGGATGTTTAATTATATTGTGTTTGTCCATATGTTTCATCATTCATTACAAATTCATTATTTACATTCTCTACATTTTGAATTTTATCTTGCAACAACGATGGACTCGGTTCTCTTATCTCATTTGAAGAGATATTTAAACTAAATTATATAGAATTGGGCATGTTATTATCATAAGAAGTATTACCTAGTGTAAAATAAGAACCTTCACCTTGTCTAGAAGCTCTTATGGATGCCCTCCTATCTACTTGTCTTTTTCTTTATTTTTCTCTTTTATGCTCAATTTCCCCATTTATTAGTTTTTTTATTGGTCTTTTGTGATGACTTCCTGACCCCATTTTTTATCTTTGCCAAAATAAGAGAATTGTAGATTTAAATTTGAAAAATTCTTAGTGATTCAAACAAAATAGATGAACAATTCATGAAGTTCACATAGTTGCAGTAGAAAAACAAGTTTGTATTTTCAAAAAACAAAACAAAACTCTCATTTTTGTGGCAAATACAAAAAGAATTCATGAATCACAAAGGGTGTGTATGTTTTAAAAATCACGCACATCCTTTAGGATCCACAAATTAACAAGCAAATGCATTTATTTGCCACATAGTAGTTGTGAAAAGGGCGTATGCCCTTTAAAAAAGGTGTACATCCTTTATAGTCCTTTATAAAGGGCTACACCCTTTGAAAATGGCATACACCCTTTTCAAAGGGTTTATAAATGCATTTATTTGCCACATAGTAGTTGTGAAAAGGGCATACACCCTTTGAAAAGGGTGTACGCCCTTATAGTCCTTTATAAAGGGAAGGGCATATGCCCTTTTTAAAGGGCATGTGCCTTTTGCAATGCCCTTTGCAAAGGGTGTATGTCATTTCATAATTACCAAAAAAAAAAATCCCGCTTCCCCTCCAATTTTCCCTCATTTTTAGGCCTAGGGGTCCTAAACCTAGCCAAATTCTGTCATGAACCAGCCAAGGAAATTTACAAGAAATTTAAGGGTTTTTTTTCTTTTTTATCGACATGTCTGATCAAGCAGCTTTTATCATTTTAAAAAAAAATTATATGGGTTTGTCAAGTAGAAAGCATAGTTTCAAATATATATATATTAGAATATTATTTATAATTATTATTTAATTTCTACGTAACATAGCTCCTAAAAGTCTATATACATATCTCACAAATTCCCTTATAAATTTTTGAGTAGTAATCAGACACTTATAAAACTTATATCTCAACCATCTACACATTGTCAACTATGTTTTAAAAAAATTAATTTTCATGAAGTTAAGGTCAAAAAGTTGTGTTCGTACACTTCCAGTTTCAATTTTTTAGTTATCTTGACTTGTAAAATTATTTAAATATATATATATATATATAATAAATAATATTCAACATTTCACCTATCTATATATGAAATTTCATACAAAAATTTAGTTGTTTACTCAAAAAAATGTGTTTGTACACATGTACTCTCCTTATTTTTTACAAAAAATAAACAACCTATTGTTATAAATACAACTATTTCACATAATTTTATCATCTAGGTATTGAAAAAAATTATATACTTATAAACTAAATTCAAAATGCCATAATTCGTGTTTTTATGTCATTGTCAAATTCCTTTTCAAACTATTTCTAATGTTCTCTCCAAGTTTAACTATTGTTATTTTTTGAAAAAAGGTATTGCTTTATACCCCCGCTTTTGTCCCCCATTATCCTACACCTACCCAATGTGATTTAGGCCAAACTAAGACTTGTGAACTTAATTTTTATTTTAAATAATTTTAATTTGGGCTAAAATGATGGGTTCAAGGTTTAAAGATTTTATATTTATGGTTTAGAATTTAGGGATTGAGAACTTTAGGGATTAGGGCTAGGGTATAGGTTTTAGGGTATTAAAGGTACAATAATGAAGGAAATTGGGGCAAATTTGAGCTTCTTGAACCTATATAAGTAAATAATGTGATTTTAGGCTCAATTAGCCCCCACATCATCACATATTAATGCAAATAGTCAATTATGGTAATGAGTGATACGATTTTGACCAAGTTGATCCCTGCGAACTTGATTCTTACTATAAAAGGATGTTAATTATGGCTAAATTAATTGGTTTAGGGTCTAAAATTTAAAGAGTTTGGGGTTTAGGGCTTATGACTTAGGGTTTAAGGTAAATGGTACAGGGTTTAGGGTTTAAGGTATAGGATATATGGTCCAATTGCTAAGAAAATTGAAGAAAAATTGAGTTGCTTGAACCTATTTATGAAAATTGCTTTCATGTTTTCATTTTTGATAAAATTAGGGTTAGTTAAGTCATACATATTGCATACAATATATAATTGATTGAGCCATAAATTTGGTTTTGGGGTTCAATTTTGCCCAAATCACCCTTAATTGCACAAATTAAATAATTGGATCAATTCATGATAGAATCAAACTTAATTTTTCCCCAAATCATATATTGTTTTTTATGGGGTTCAAATTGGCCTCAAATTCCTCCTTGATTAAATGAATCAAATATTTGGTTAATTATATATGACATGACATTAGGGTGATTACACAGAGTTAGGGGATAATTAGGTAGACATTTTAGGTAACATGATCATGTTAATAAATAATGTGATTGTGTTATTTAATTAACATGATCGTATTATTTAAATTATGGCTTAGTAATTACCAAGCCATAACGTGATTGTGTTAATGTATAACGTGATTGTGTTATTATAAAAACAATAGTTTGTATGCATTAGTGTTGTTTTGAAAATTAAATCAATGTTTTGAATTCAAATTTAAATAGCATGTACATGTTATATAATGCGTACACATTATATAATGTATTATATGATGTGTACACATTATATAATGTGCACATGTTATTTTTTAATAAGACCAAAAACATGTCCAAAATCATGTGGGAGTTGCACATGAAGGCAACTTTAGCCAGAAGCTTATATTTACTACTCTAAATGTTAAGTATAAGTTTAAATTTATCTTATAATTTAAATTTATTTTTAGTAAATATTATAAATTAGGGGTAATCAACATTTTATATAGTTGGTCTCATAGCTACACACCTTATGATGTGGAAAATAGTTTTTCAAAATCCAATCTGGTTAGTACTTAGGCATTTTTAGGGTCTAAGTATTAAACCTAGGGATTTTGGGACATAACTTTTACAATTGATGTCCTTTTTTGGTAAAAATATAGTCATTTTTTAGGTTTTTGTGTCTTCAAGATTGATCCTTGACATTTATAGGAGTCTTAATTTGTCAAAATTGAAGTTTGAAAACTACTCACTTGAACTTGATCCAAAGTGGTGTGATTGGGATAGTGTAGGTCATATTGATGACATGCACACATCAAATGACCACTTTGTGTTAATTTTAATTGTTCATTATCACTCCCTCATCCTTGATCACTTCCTACTCATCCCTCATTACCCCTAATCACTCTATCATCATTCCTCATTGTCCCTGATCACTTCCTCATTGACCCTCACTATCCCTAGTCATCTCTAATCACTCCCTTATCATCTATAATCACTCCTCCATTGACCCTCACTATCCCTAATCACTCACTCCCCATCCTTCATCATCCCCAATCATTTTTTCCTCATCTGTCATCATATTTAATTACTTCCTCATCCCTATTAACTCCCTCTTCATCCCGCCTCATCCCTAATCACTCCCTCACTGATGTTCATTATCTCTCATCATCTCTAATCACTCAGGCTTATCATCTCTAATCACTCCTTCATTGATTATCACCATCCCTCATCATTCCATCATTGACCCTCACCATCCCTAATCATTTCTTCATCATCTTACATAAGTCTATACTCTAAAGATATCTTTTATTCCAATCATATGTTATTTAATCCATTATAATAGAAATTATCTCTTTTATAGGACTTGTGTTGTCAATGCCCATTTGTGATAGTCAATTTTATTATTAAATGAATTGGATGATATTCTAAATTTATAGTCAAGTAACATAAGTAATAACACAAAATAGAGTCTTTATTTTAGTTCATCAAATTATATTTGTTGTGTAACTGACTAGATGAAACTTTACTCAGTTCCACCTTTGGTAGTTTGGTTCAAAAGATAAAAATTAAACACAAATCTCTTGTATAATTTTATAATTTTGAGAAAATTTGAATCAAATGTAAAGTTATTTAGTGTTTCCCATTCTTGTATGACTTAAATCTTGTTTAGGTTCACACATGCACTCCTTGTGTGTGTTATGTGTCCTAAATATTTTATCTCTTGCATGAAATATGAACATTTATTCATGTTATCATAAAAATATGCTTCTACAAAATGTGAAACACTAGTTCAACATGATTTAGATGTTCATCCCATGTTTTCTAAAGATTAAGATGTCATCGAGGTAGATTTTAAAAATGACATAGGTAAAGGGCATGAGGATGTCGTTGAACATCTTGAAATGAATGAATTTGTTACATGAGTTAACGTAAAAGACATAACCAACTATTCAATCAATCTTTCCTTTGTTTTTAAGACTATATTCCAAATGTCTAGAGGTTTAACATGAATATGATGATACCTAACCTTAAGATCAATTTTGGAAAAAACTTCTACACCATGGATATGGTATAAAAATGCCTTAATATTTAAATGAGGATAATATTTCTCAACTTAAATCTTGTTAAGATTTTTTAATTGATTCAAAACTTTGGCACAAACATAATTGGGCTTCTACAAGGCATTGATTTGGATATGATGTGTCCATTATCCATGATTTCATGTATCTATCACTTGATCTATTCATTTTATAAAAATGATATTTTGTATAAAGATTTTTGAGGTAGAGATAGTTACGAGATAAAATAAATAGTATTGTTTAGTGTATAGTATGTAGGAATTTATTTAGGTGACTGAAATATATCCTTGTATTCATCTAGTTTATGGTTCAATTGTTTTGTCTTTGTTATTGTTGGATAAACCACACTATAACATGGTGACATAAGGATGTTATTACATTTACTTATTACCATTAAGAGTATAATTATTACTAGAAATGACAAGATTCTTGAACTTCCTGACACTAATGACTAAAAGGTTATGAACTAACTATGATATAGGGTATTTCAGGTCATGACAATCTATCAACACATTTCAAGGATTTACTTCATAGACTACATGTCAATGGAAAATATATTGTTGACCACATGTAAAACATCACACACCTCTAATGGTGGGATGTCACAAAGGATTGTATCTTTTAAAAGTTTGATTTTGTACACCAAGTGACACTACTAGGTGATCTATTTCTCAAGGCCTACACTAGAGCATACACTAGCGTATGGTTATGAATGATGTATAAATTTCAAGTTCAATTTTTTAAAATATGCTTTAGGAGAAATTAAATTCTTCTGACTTCCATTGCAAATGATGAAGTGTATTGGCTCACCATTGATCTACATTTGGTAATGAAACAATATTTTTAATTCATATAATTTCTTGTTGGGGGTAGTAGAGATATTTTTAGTACTAACCATATCATTGGGTTCAAAATCTATTATCTACTTACCTTTTTATAGTGCTAGTGCTAGATAACTTGTACCCACTTCTCGAGATGTGCAAGTAGAGAGCTCATAGTGTGACACTCTTCATTGGATTGAATATTGAAGTTATGAATTAAGCACCACTTTCCAATCTTAGACTACTTATTCTAACGATTTGAAAATTATTTTCCACTCTCTGGTATGATGACTCAATCAATTGACATACAAATAGAAGGTCTTCAATTTAATTATTCACAGTATAAAATGTCCTCACATGGAAAACAATTGATTGGTTTCAAGAAATCACATAGCTTGGTGATCCTCACGTATTTACTACCCATTTTTGGTGCTATGGTGGTTTACTTGATTCTCTTTTTCAAGTGTATTTTAAATTATGAATTACATCATTTCTAATAGGCCCATATTTTTTCATAGGTGTTAAACATTTATGTTTCAAAATTGCCTCCACATCATTTTGATCATTGTCTTATATTTAATGTTAGCACTTAACTCTCCACTTATAGCTCCTAACACTATTAACCCCTAAAAAATACCACCATCAAGGTATCGGATGGAGTGATTAAGGATGAGGAAGGATGAGAAAGAATTGAGTAAAGATGATGAGGGTGTAAATAGGGATGATGAGGGATGGTGAGGGTCAATGAGTGAGTGATTAGGGAGGATGAGGGAATTATTAAGGATGATGAGTGATTGTGAGGATTAATGAGGGAGTGATTAGGGATGATGAGGGATGTGTAATGAGTGATGAGAGGTGATGAGGTATGATGAAGCAATGATTAGGGATGATGAAGTCATGTAGGAGCATCACTACTTAATGTAAATAGTGATATAGTTTACTTATTTTGAGGCTTTATAAGGTGTTCAATGTCATAATAAGTCTATAGGATTCTTTCTAAGTTTATAGTTTTATGTCAATTTTGAATTAGAATTGCAAAGGACTTTCCTGCCAAATCTTTCATTTGAATTTTTAAAATTTCATAGAGACTTCAATGTTGTTTCAAGAAATTCAATGTTGAACTTGGTGTGGTTAGAATTTAGTGAGGATTTTAGGATGCTACAACACATATACCTAAACTCATATTTGATAAATATGTTAGTATTTGCGTGAGTTGAGGACACTATCAATGTACAAAAGAAGTTAAAATTTAATTAGGATGGTTATTTGGTAATAAGAGTCTTGTCCATGTATTGTTTTGAATTCATATTTAGAGTCAAGAGACTTGGAAGGGGTAGGATTCGAAAGGATGAATTTAAATAAACTCAAATAAGTGAATAAAGAAAATCTTTGATTATTTTCAAATAAGAAAGCAAATAGACCCTACATCTTCTTGAATATGTGCAAAGATAGCTGACAGTGTGCATGATCAATGGTGAAACATGATTAGTAATAATTTATTTGTGATTTTGGCATGAGTGGTAAGTTTAAAATACCTTTTATTTTATGGTGATTATGGCATGTCATTTGAGTTTCAAATCTTTAGAATGTTCAAATTATAAAATGTATACCATGTGCTTTTTAAAATTGTGCCTTGAAATCTAAGTGAAGGTCAGAGTCTTGTGGAAGAGGAGATTATATTTGGTGGGATTTTAAAACATATGAGTAACTATTAACTTGAAATAACAATTCCTTAGTATTATTTAAACATTTTATGTTATTATTCTTCTAAGGACATTATGTGTTGAACAACACAACCCTATTTTTTATGAGCAAAAGTTCTAAGTATATATTTGTGTGAGAAGGCATATGCATATATTGGAGTGAACATTCAAAAGTATATGTTGGTGAATTTATTATCATATGATAATTAATTATTATATTCTTTCAAGTATATTTCATATATTTTTATGAACAAAAATAAAACTAACACAGTCTTGTAGTCATCAAGAAACTTAACACAATCAAAGTGGTATCTCATAGAAATTGGCAAATAGAGTGGTATAGATGGAAGGAATTGATTTTTAAAAGTGTGTAAAAAAATTTCATAGGATTTTTAACCTTCATTCTGGTTTATAAACCTTTTTGGAATGAATTAGAACAAATAACCTCTTCTCAGATTACTGCAGACCTGTGACTGGGTACACAGTCTATTCAAATTTAGTTAAGTTAATCTACTATAGATTAAAATGGGAAATATAACACTTGGAAAATGTGAATAGGGTAAAATAAGACATAATAAAATATGAAATAATTTAAAATTCCTTTGGAAGATTTAAATCTCATTTTAACCCTTCTTAGGTCTGTAAAACTAGTCCAAATCCTATATTAGGGTTTCTACTTTTAAAGTGATTTTTTAGGAGTTATAACCATAAATAATTCATGAAATTTGGTGAAAATTTTGATTTAAACATGAAAAAAATATAATATAGTGTTTTTAATTTGTGTAAGTATGGATAAGTACATATGGGGGAGGACCATGTGGTAGACAGGATAGAAGGAAACTTAAAGACCTAATTTGAGAGTAGAAAGAGACAAAAAAAAGTTATCAAATAGTTGAATCAAAGATTTGAACTTTGTGAAGAGATGTAAAAAATTATATGGTATCCATAAATGAGGTTGATTTTATGATTTTAGTTCGTACAGGATCATACTAAGGAAATTAGCCCTAAAAAGGCTACAAGAAGAGTCTATGACAAAGTAAGATGTAGTGTATGATATGAGGATTGTGTTGAGAATTTAAGTAGGGATGAGAAGAAGTTATAAAGGAATAAAATGAGTGGAAGGAATTTTTTTATATCCCTATTAAATCCTAATTAAATATAGATAAGATTTAATTCAAGTTGTTATTAAGCATAAAAACTAGTGAGGGGGATAGTCTCAAAGTAAGAGAGATTGAATGCATTAAGTAAGGAGAATAGAATGAAAAGTTTATTGAGACCATATGAATCATAGTGGAGAATAAATGAAATGAATAAAATTTATATTTTAATTTTAAATGTATGCAAGGTCTAAAGATAGAGATCAAACAAGAAAAGACAAAGTGAAATCTAGGTGGATATTGGTAAAGAGCTTGGACAAGTAGAGTATGAAATAGGGATATACATCATGAAGGATGGTAAGGGGAAATGAGGGAGTGATTAGGGATGATGAGAGATTGACTATAAATGATGATGAATGGTGAGGGTCAATAAGGGAGTGATTAGGGATGATGAGGGATGGGGAAGGAGTGATTAGAGATTATGAAGCAATGATTAGGGATGGTGAGAGCTAATGAAGGAGTGATTAGGGATGATTAGGGATGGTGAGAACCAATGAGGGAGTGGTTAGGGAGGATGAGGGAGTGATTAAATATGATGAAGGATGGTGAGGGTCAATGAGGGAGTGATGAGGGATGAGGAATGAGTGATTAGAGATAGTGAGGGTCAATGAATGAGTAATCCAAGATCATGAAAGATTGATTAGATATGACTAAGGATATTGAAGGTCAATGAGGGAGTGATTAAGGACTATGAACAATGATGAGAGAGTGATTAGGGGTGATGAGGCATGAGTAAGAAATGATCAGGGATGAGGGAGAGATGATGAACAAGTGAAATTAACACAAAATGGTTATTTGATGTGTGTAGGTCATCAATGTGACCTATGCTACTCTAATCACACCACTTTGCATCAATTTCAAAGTGAGTGGTTTGTAAACTTCAATTTTGACAAATGTAAGACTCCTATAAATGTTAGGAATCAATTTAAAGGGCCAAAAACCTAAGAAAATGATTATATGTTTACTAAAAATGGACATCAATTTCAAAAATTATGTCTCAAAATCCCTAGATTTAATACTTAGATCCTAAAAATGCCTAATTACTGACGAGATTAGATTTTGAAAAATTATTTTCCACATCATAAGGCATGCATCCATGAGACCAACTCTATTAGATGCTGAGTGACCCTAATTTATTATATTTACTAAAATACATTTAAATTTGCCTTCATGTGCAACTCCCACATGCTTCTATAGATGTTTTTGGTCTTATTGCAAAATAATGTGTATGCATTATATATAACATACACATTGTATAATACATTGGATAATGTGTATGCATTACATAATATGTACATGTTACATATCACATACACATTATATAGTATGTACATGTTATTTGAATTTGAATTCAAAACTAAGCCTTTAGGCTCAGAAATGACTTGGATTTATGAGCCAAAGGCTTGTGATTGTGCATCTACAGTCAAGACTGAGAGTTTTAATAAAAAATAACAAATTTCAACTTCAATTTCCAAATACGCTATGGATTTTAATATCAAAATTCAAAAAATTATTATCATCACAACAAACACATTGTCCTCTTTCCAAATATATGACTTTTATAATTTTTGGGATATTTTAAGGGTTCAAACTATATTTATTTCTAACTATACCTTTTTTAGGCCACTACATGCCGCATTTATAAATACCTATTCATGTTCATGTAATTTTTTTTTCATTTATCCAAGTGTAAAACAAATTATATAGTAACAAACTAGGCCTAATTCTACACACATTCAAAACAATAAATTTCAAATTTTTGAAGTAGTTAGGGAGGCCACATAGCCAACTATCCTTTTTTTTGTCAGTTTTTAGGATTTACTTAATTGCAAAATTAGTAAAAAAAATATATTCATTGAAAAAAATTTAAAAAAAATAATAACACACTATAAGATCTTACCTAAATATTCACCAAAGGATTTCAAACAATATTTAATGATGCTCAAAAAATGGTGGGCCACACGACCATCTATCTACTATTTTTTCTTTAAAATATAGGAAGTCCTCTTCAAATTTTAGATGTTTGACCTATTTATACTTAACTATTTTTAAAAGGAAAGTGGAAACTAGACTCAAAATGCTATAATTCATGTTTTTATACCTTCTTCAAATTATCTATAGAAGTTCAAATTTTAGAAATTTCAAAAAAATCATGTCCACGGATAGGCTCTTTTTTGTCCCCCAAATTTGTGCACTTATCCATTAGGGTTAATTTCACTCTAAAACACATCATATACAGTTTAAAATAGGTTATTATGGCTCATTTTGACTCTAATTACATCCACAGTTGAACTAATCAACATTTGCATTAATTAGCTGATGACATTCAGGTTTATTGAGCTCAAAACCACATTCTATACATGTAAAACTTGCATAAATAAATAATTTTTATTTACTTCAATCGAGCTGATGAAATTGGAGTCAATCAAACCCCAAATAACATTTTATATTCATGTAATTAGGTTGAAGGGGCTCAAAATATCCCCAATTTACTTCAAATGCGTAACTATATTGGTACTCCAAAGGTTAAGTTTTGGCCATAGGTTTAAAAAATACATTTTATGACATCTCATGATAAAATCAGTTATATCATAAAATGTATAATGAGTTACACCTTAGAACCAAGTAATTATAAGTATTTAAGTCAACATATTAAAATGCCTATAAATTTTTTGAATTCTAACATGATACCATGACATCTTAATTCACTATTGAAGGTTAGGGACCTTTCTTGTATCACATGAAAGAACACCACTATTAAGGAGCGCAAAAACATATAAGAACATATATAAAATTCAATCTCAAGAGTAAATTTATATTTTTGGGTGTTATGAATATATAAGACAATCGTGTTATTGAAATTTGAATTCAAACACCAAGCCTTTTGGCTTGGGAATGGCTTGGATTCTCGAGCCAAAGGCTTGGACCTGTCAATCTATAGCTGAGTTTGAGAGTTTTGATAGAAAAGAACAAAATTCAATTTTGATCTCCAAATACATTACATATTTCAATGTTAAAATTAAGAAACTTAATACCATCATGACAAGCATGCTCTCATCTTTCCATAAATATGATTTTTATAAATTTTGGACTAATTTAAGGTTTTAAACTATGTTGATTTCTAACTATACTTTTTTTAGGCCACTATATGCCATAAATATACATGCCTATGCATGTTCATGTAATTTATTTTTCATTGATCCAAGTGCAAAATCAGTTATATGGTCACAAACTAGGCCTAATTTTACACACATTCAAAAAAATTGATTGTTCATTTTTTTTGAGGTAGTTAGAGGTGTTGCACTACCGGCTATCCATTTTTTTGTCAGTTTTTAGGACCTATTTACTTTCAAATTTATTTAAAAATATTCATTGAAAAAATATAAAAAAATATAGGTCACAAACTAGAAGATCTTATCTAAATGTTCAACAAAGGGTTTCAAACAATGTTAAACATTGCTAAAAAAGTGGTGTGATGCACAACCATCTATCTACTTTATTTTCTTAAAAAAATAGGAGTTCATCTTCAAATTTTATATGTTTGACCTAGTTATACTTAACCATTTAAAAAAATATAGTATTTTAGAAACTAGACTTGAAATGCTACATTTTATGTTCTTACATCATCTTCAAATTTGGAGAGTAGATATCTCAAATTATCTATAGAATTTCATATTTATAAAATTTTAGGAAAATCATGTCCATGGGTAGGCCCCTTTTTATCCCCCAACTTTTTGCACTTATTGGAGAAAAAAAAGATAAAGTTCGTAGAATTGTCAAATCATTGTATGGTCTTAAACAAGCTCCTCAAGCATGGTATATCAAAACTGATGAGTATCTCTTGAACCACATATTCAAAAGGAGTCCATATGATCCCATTCTCTACCTCAAACAATAAGCGGGGAAGATGGTTATTATTGTTGTATGTATGTAGATGATATATTCATCATTATTGTCTTGGTTTGGAAGTTTGGCATATATAAAATTACATCTTTGTGTCTCACCTAAAATATCCCAAGATAATGCTCAAAAAAATTTGTATGATGGATTGCAAGTCAATTGCCACACCTATAGAGACAATACATCAATTATGTTGAATAAATCCATCGCCACAAATAAATGAAACTCTATATCAACAGTTGATAGGGAGTCTCATTTATTTGATATATACTAGGTCAAACATCAACTATGCTATCAGTTATCTCTCATGGTTCATGCAAGAGCCCAAAGTTTACCAATAGAAAGCAACAAAATAAGTATTGAGATACATAAAAGGAACCACCATGGATTTTGGCCTAGAATACAAGAAGAATGATAATTTCTTCTTAACAAGATATTCAAATCATGTTGGGAACATTGATGATAATAAATCCACTTCAGGTTTGTATTCTTTTTTGGATTTGGACCAATATTATGGGGGAGAAAGAAACAAAACTGTTTGAAGGTCCTCTATAGAATCAGAATATCATGCAATAATATGAGTTATCTATGAAGAGATTTAACTTAGAGGTATACTTGAAGGATTTGGAGTACCACATAATCATCCAAAAATCCTCCATGTAGACAATGAAGGAGTAGTGGAGTTTGTTTTCAATCCTATATTTCATGAATGCAACAAACACATTAAGGTGTAAGTACATTTCATTCATGAACATGTTCAGGACAATAACATCTATATCCAATATTATCTTATAGATTAGTGACGTACAAATATTTTCACTAAGGCACTTACGTGCAATATATTTGAAGTGTTCACATAATTTATCTTTTGTTCACTTGAATCTATGTTGAATTAGGAGGGGAATGTTAGGACTAGCCTAGGTACTTAATACACCATATGTGGATTAATAATAAAACTACAATTATTTTTATTTTACTAGTTGAATTTCCCTAGCTTAGTTATCTTTATCCCACCAATTATGGGTTGTTATGCTTGGATGTTTCCCATAGGGGTAGAATAGGGATTAAATGCTTTATTTGCATATTTTGGTTTTATCCTCTAATCTCCATTCTTTGTTTACGAAGTGACAAGATAGTGCAATTCTTATAAGAATTGCTCTCACTATTGGTTAATGTAATGATTAAAATTCCATAATTAATGTATTATATTCTAGTTTTCTATCAAGAACTTTTGCATAGTATCTATTTATCACCACGGTTCATTCTAGTGGGCCATATAAAAAAATTCATGGAAGTCTCAAGGTGAATCAGATTTACAATGGTGGAAAATTAGTTTGGAAGGCGTATTGTTGCATTGGTGAATCATGTGATGTCACACAGTAAATCGCACAAGGCCTACCAACATTCAACTGTAGCCTATTGGTACTTGATGGTAGCCTGTGCGTGCTTGACTACAACTTATAGGAAAATGTCGATAGCCTACGAGTAGATGCTAACAACCTATGGGCATATGCTTGCAGCCTGTGGGCAGATTCTAATAGCCTACAAGTGTACTCCCATAGGTTTTATGTGTCCACCTGAAGGCTATAGTCTTCCACTCGTAAGCTATCGACGTCTACTCATATTCTGTCAACATCCACTCAAAGTCTACTAGCATCCACCCACTCCCTGTTGTCATCTATCCATAGGCAGCCTATCATCATTTGTTTATAGCCTACTATCATTTGCTCGTAGCCTATCATCATTTGCTCACATGTTATCATTGAGTGTTGATAGAGTACAGTCAAGCACACATAGGCTGTCATTTGGTGCCCACACTCCTAAGATGCCATCGAGCACCCGTAGGCTATCATCAGATGCCTTTATGTTTAATTTTTATGATGGCACTTAAAGAGCAGTAAATGGAATTATAGTTCAAAAATACTAAGAAATTATATTGTAAAAAATCGTTGCATACCTTGCTGGAAACTGTTGATTCTTGAATCCCTCCTTAGACCTGAAATATAAACCACCGAAAAAATTCCTAAAGTCGCCTGACGGTATATGGTGAATTCCTTTGGATTGGATTTCAAGGTATCGACGAATTATATTTATATGATGAAATTTAGATTCAAATGTAATCGAACCTCTCCTCAAAATTAACTTTGACCTCAAAAATTTAGGTGATCCCACCCTGTCGGCCACTCCACAACAATCGCCAAATGCTAACTTCAAAAAATGGAATATTCATAGATTAACGAAGATTCGCCATTAAAAAAAACCTTGTTTAGCACCTATAGAGGAATTATAAGCAAATAATAATGATCAAATAATCATTAGATAATTCATCATCATGTGAAGTTGACACTTTATTGTGGATCAATTTTGGTGCATAAATAGGTTTCTATCCATGTTATATAATTCATATTTTTAAGTTATTTATTTTATGAAATTTATTATTTTTTGATATTGTTATTCCCACCTTTAAGGCCCTAACAAGTAGACAACTTGTTTTTTCATACTAGTCACTAGTCGTTAAAATCACTTTATTTTCTTTAACGTATCCAAATATCATAGGTACATTATAATCATTCTAGGGCAAGAAATAAATCGGGTATTGCAAGTACACAAGATTAAGAGTAGGTAAAATGTTTAAGAAGTTTTTTCAATTGATTTCTCCTCATGACAAAGACTTAATTCTTTCTTGCTCACAATTATTTTTAAAAATGATATTTATATAAAAAGGATCGGATAGGTATATCTATTATTCAAAATAAAATAACAAAATTTGTAATAATTAAAACAAAAGATAGTGTTTTTGTAATCACGATTTTATATTTACATCAATTAAATATGATACAAAAATTTAAAGACAATAACGACTATATAAGAGCAATATCCACACACACATAATCAACCTCATTCAAAGAAAGCAATATATAAAAAAATATCAAAATTTGAAGCTAGGTGGAAAGCTTTAAATACTCTCATTGCTAATTAGGTTACCAAGTCGTTAGATCCCTATTTCAATTATCATCTTTTGTAACTTGGTGTCTTTTTTGTTTGAATTTACGGATAAAGTGATCTTTTGGGAATTGGATGATTAAAGATTGTCTTCGCCATAGTTTTCTTGTTGGGTGTGGGCTTCTCTTTTATTGATTCTTAGCTGAGTATAAGCGGACACTGTGTTGATATCTCTAAATGATTTTTCACTGATAATTAAGATTATGTTTTTAATAAATGTGACCTTATTTTCATAAAATAGATCAAGAGTTTATTCGAATATACGCAGTGAATCTTGAAGTATTATAAATTACTGCACTGCAAAAATACACACTTTAAAATCGAATAAATACTTATTGATATTAAATTGTTTCTATTTGATATTTGATTAACGTTATAACGAATTTTGAAGCCATTAAAACCCTCCTTTTATCCATATGAAATTTAAAAAAAATTATCCTCTTTTGTAAGAGGTGTTATATAATAAATAATACTGAACGCGCATCAAGAAATATGTTTCCGTGGGAGTCTTTCAAAATCTACAAATTTCGATGAAGGTATAGACAAATCCTGAATTTGTGTCGTCATCGAATATTTTGAAACGATGGAAACGGCAGTTTTGCTGTCGGCGGCCGATCAAATTATCTCCGTCGATACATCAGAAAGTATGGTTTTACAGCGACTGATTCTTTTTTGAAGGAGTTATCTAGGTAGGGGAAAGGTACAACGTACAGAGGCGGAGTATGTTCTCCTTATGGAATTCCCTTATTTAGGTCTGAGCCTATGGTGCCTTTTTCCTTTTCATTTGTTGTATTCCCTCATTTGCAATTAATGGATGTTTTGATAAAACATATTTCCAGTTTATTATTATTTTTATTGAGTTTTATTATTGTTAATAATAATGATTATTATATGATTTTTAATATTTTTTAAGTGTATAGTTTTAAAGGTTTTTTTATGGTTTTCATAAATATTTTGTTGTATATATATATATATATTTTTATGAGATATAGTTTATATTATTAATATAAATATAATAATGTATAAAATTATTTATAAAAAAAGGTAGATGGTAGAAAGTATGCCTCAAAGTAACCAAGATTATGTTTAAGAATAGAAGGCACAAGACCACACAAGCAATAACTCAACTAAGTTTAGTCTAGGGGAAGCCCAACAAACAAGAAATAATATTCAATTCTAGAAAAGCACTGGGTTATCAAACCCCACATCCAAGTCACGACCCTTTTTACCTTTTTTCTTATGCATCTCTATCTAGTGCGGATGATCATCGGCCATAGAAATCGTTGCAATCGACAGATTCCTCAAAAGTCCACACAGACGTTGAGAGACAACGAGGGGTTGCTCCTCATCAGACTTTTAAGAGTCAGAGTCTTGAGATCTCTTGATACCACCACCTATATCCTTATCCACAAAAGTTGCTTTGGAGAAGGATTCTGCTTCTGTCATTTCCACGATAGTCTCCATTTCCTCATTCTTCCCAAAATCATCTCGGATTCATTGACCTCGTTTGAAAGGGGATGCTCAAATGACTCCCAACCTTTAGAAAAACTAGTACAAACGTTCTTTTTTGGTTTGCTAGTAAGAGGACAAACCCCCTGAATATACCTGATTTGTTCCATATTTTTCATTTTTATGATCATTAAACGTTGGCTTGTACATCAATAAGATCCTAATTTGAATTCAAGTCATTTATAAATATATAAGCATCTTAGTAAATTTAGGAATCAATCTATCAGTTAAATGGCAATTAAAAGAATTCATTCTCATTCACAAAAAATTATTCAATATTTATAAACGTTTCAAAAAATCAAACAATCGTTAAAGTATCTATTGTAGCATTAATATTCATGTTAGTGATACATTATATTGGATTGGTTTCCCTAATTGATTAATTAATGCAATTATTGAAGTATTGTTTTTAATATTATACACCATTGAGGGCTCTAAAAAATATTAAGGTAGCTCAACAATTTTCTAGTGTTTAACACAAACCCCAAAATATATGGTATTTTTCTTACGTTTTCATATCTAATTTCCCAATTAAAAATGAAGAAAGACATGATTTTTCGCAGTGCTTAGTGTTAAGTTTTATAAAACTTAACAAAGTTTTTGGAGGCTTGGATCTAAGAAACGTAATAGTCCAAACAGATTTCACCTACATGAAGTTTTCCACAAATGTTAAGTTTACAATTTGAACATTCAAAAAACATTAAATTGATGGTTTGAATAAGTTCCTATATTTGTCATCAATGTTCAAAATTCTTATTATCTTTTTAATAATATATTATTTTCTATTAAATTTTAATAATTATTATATAATTTTCCAATATTCAAAATACATTTATAAACTTTCTTATTTTTAATATTTTAATTTTAAAAAACTAATTTAAACTTGATTTATTATTTTATATCTATTTTCAACTTAATTAAATTATAATATACATATATATATTACAATTTAATTAAAATCTATTTATCCCTATCACACTTAAATTGAAATCTATTTATCCCTATCACATTTAAGTAGTAATTTTGGTGAAAAAGTAATTTTGGTGAAGGCTTAAATTCAAAATAAAATCTCCATGTTTTATATGGTAAGACTTTATGTACAATATCTATGTAATCCCAAATGATATCATTAATGTGATGAACATGTGCTACAAGGAAATGTTCTTCATCCTCAAGTCTCATATCTTAAAGAGTATATAGCTTGTACAAATGGTTCTAAGTTCTCGAATCATTTATTCTGTTTTAGCTTTCCATGTTAAATGGGTATGATGAATGATCAAATTTAGGGTCTGAAGGTGTTTTCATTATATATATAATAAAATTTCAAAAATATTTTTGGAAGTCAAATGTTTTAATTTAGGGTGGTTAATGTTTATATAATAATATGGCTTTTTAATATTTTTTCCTCGTCATTTTAAAAGAATTTAAAAAATACATTTTAAATTTTAATTATTATTAGTTATTATCGATTTTTTTTTTTTTTTAACTTAGTTTTAGACATAAATAGATTAAATATGATTATTGGAAAATGACGAATAAAACTAAATTAACAATAAAAACAAGCATCTAAACCACTAATCACTAAAAAGTTAATTTAATTATTATTTTAAATATATTTTTTTAATATAACAATTCATTTGGGAATTGATTTTTTATTGCAAATGATATTTATTAATATATTTATATCTTTCTAAATGTCAAATTCATTCTCACAATAAATCTATAAAATTTATTTCATTTGAAATTTAATCATCATTAACATATTATTTAATAGAATTAATTGAAATATTCAAATTTGACTAGTGAAAAATAACTAATTTATAGTTAAAACTTGAACTAATCTCTTATTTAATTATATTTATGTAATATTATTAACCAAATTTTATTATTAATCATATTTTTTAATGACTTGATATTATTAGTTTTAAATAATATCAAAATACTAAATAATATATTTTCTTATTTTACACTTAATTAAATGATCTATTAATAATCAATATAAAAATTATATAATATATAAAACATGCTATCATAAATTAAATATTCTCACATTTTAATAAATTAATCAATCATATATTTTTCATTAAATATTTATATTATAATAAATTGAATATTCTGGCATCTTAATTGAATATATCATATTTAACAATAAATATCATATTATTTTTTTTTTTATTTTTTATTTATTTATTTATTTATTTATTTATTTTTTTTTTTTTTAAATAATTCTCGAAAAAAATAGCAACATTAAAATGGATGGTTAAAAAAATTAAAAGTTAGTACCAAATTAAATGAGTAACATCCTACTTGAATCGTCATCAATAAGCATAAATGTTGGTCGTCGACTGCAGTTGACTAGTTTCGACCTTATGACCTGCCGTTCCAAGTGCATCGACCTAATGAATCCGACTGCATACACATTTTGAAATGTATTGGTCGCTTGTTTTATTTACTGTCGACCAACATTTACACGTGCTGTTTACGCTTCACCGGTATCATCTTTTTTTGATTGAAGAACTAACCAGGTAACCTCATCTTGTTATGCATAACAAATAATTAGTCATAGACGGAATTACAGCGGTTTGCAAGTCTTTTTATAGTTACAGGCGGCTTGTCTGCGAGGCCGTAACGTAACAAAAGGCTAAGATTAGCAGCGGAACTCCTAAGAAGCGTAAGCGTCAAATAAAGGTTGGTGGTACTGCTTATTAAGAATTGATTCTCCTCCTAATGGCCGTTTCAAGAGCAGCCGCCATCATAAGAGTGCAGTGAACTTGTAGGTGAGTAGTGCCACGGTTCCATTGAGTTGCCGCCACCGGCCAATTTCCTCTCCTCTCTCACCCACAACTGAGGTAGTGAGTCACTCTGAGCCGTATGACTGTGTGACTTCGGTACATCCATACATTTTGATCTCCGTCTTATCAAGATCTCTTTCACTTGTTTTTCTTCTGCCTGTGTTGCACTCAAATCTGTACTCATGTCAATATGGATTGCAGCTTTGATGTTGCTGCAGAACCTGCTGCGAACAAAAGATTCAAAAGGCCATAGTTTTTTGAGTTGAGTACTGCTGTGAGGCCATCCATTTCGGTCCCCATTACTATTTTAAGGTCGGTTGCATGCCTAGAAGTGTCCATCTCATGACAAAACGAAAATATCAATCGTGGGAACAGGCATTCAAGGGTGACTCGGTAATCAATGTGAATACGGCCTCACTCCCATCACTGTTCCATGTCATATGTTTTATGCCCCCAAACATATATGGACACGTAGGTAAGTAGTATTCCTTGTTTTTTCAACAGGGAGAAGAAAAGAATATTTCACCACAGTATTTTTATTTCTGGCCTTCAATTCGGATTGAATACAGGGTCAGTTTGGGATTCTGAACAATTCATGAAAATGGTTTGCATTACCACGAAGAAAATGGCAAGCCTGGATATTATTGCAGCGACAGCAGAGAGCGGTGTGGATATGGAAGAGATACTGCCGCTTAATCTAGGCCGTCCGACTCAAGACAGAAGCAGAAGCCGCCACGTGACGAAGGCAACTGCAATCATAATTATTTTTGTATTTCTCGTCGGTTTTATAATATTGCTCAAGGACGTGAACGAGTCGAAGAATCCTGGTGTGGCAGACGACAGGACTTCGCATTTCCATCGCTGGTTTGTCAGAGCGGGAAGCAATGTCACCGTTGCTTCACATCTCAGGGAGCTCACAAGAGAGCCACATGTAGCAGGGACGCCCACGGACATGCAAACTGCTAAGTATGTTCAGAATATCTTTCAACAATATGGGTTGTCGGCACACTCGGTAGATTACAAGGTTCTGTTATCTTATCCGGTCTCCAGATCTCTTTCCTTATTGTCACCCACCACAGGGGTACAGTATGAACTAACTCTGGATAAAGGCCACCATAAAAAATCAGTAATAATACCATTCCATGCCTGGGCTCCCTCTGGAACTGTGGCCGGAGAGGTGGTATACGTCAATTATGGACGCGAAGAGGATTACAGATTGCTTGCAGAGATGGAAGTGAATGTTAGCGGAGCCATTGTGATTGCCAGATATGGTGATATCTACAGAGGAACCGTTGTTAAAACTGCTGCTAAATTTGGTGCAATTGCCGCTGTTTTGTACAGTGATCCTCAGCAATTCGGTGGTAACGGAACTCGAGGGTTTTTCCCTGAGTCGAAGTGGCTGCCCCCGGATGGAATCCAAATGGGAAGTGTGATGCAGGGAATGGGCGATCCCTCTACTCCAGAATGGCCCAGCACTGAGAATGGGGAGAGAATATCAGGCGTTGGAGACAGATTCCCAAGCATACCATCCATGCCAATCTCTGCAAAGGAAGCTCAGCTTATTCTCATGTCACTGTCAGTCACTACTGTTCCTCCTAACTGGAGAGGATGTCTAAACGTTTATGGTGTGGGGAGAGGGCCCGGGATTCTCAACTTTAGCTATGCGGTAAGCCAATTTTTCGATGCAATTATTATAGTTTTTAAGCCATTTCAACTATCCATGCACATAGCCCATAAAGCGGAAAAGGTCCATTTTGAGGTGGTGGCGGCCTCTAGGCATGTTCATAGGTTAGGTTCAAGGTAATATGAGTATTTCTTCCTGGTACTGAGTGCTTGTCGACTATAGAAAGTTATATATTTACAGTAATGCGACAAGCAGCCTATTTATCTCAGAATGGGTCCTGTTCCCACCTTTTTCTATATCAATCGTTTTCAGTATGGGGTTAGACAATTTGCTTGGATTCACACAAGATGCGCCGACTTTTTGTATGCAATAATGCAGGAGAACCAAACAATGTCTACCATTCGAAACGTATTTGCTGTAATACAGGGCTCGGTGGAATCTGACAGGTATGTCTTTATTCCCTTCTTAGCAAGTTCCCGCGGTGTGTGGTTGTGGATCCAATCCTTACCGTCTAAGAGGTTATAGGGGGTTCGCAATATAGGATTAGAGCAATGCTGGGGTCGCTGGACTAAACTCTCTATTTTTTTTCGGTTATTAAAAAAAATTAAAATTTTATGAACTAATAGTAATCATGCTTTGTATATTGCTGGTGGATGGGTAGGTATGTTATCCTCGGAAACCACAGGGATGCCTGGACTTATGGAGCAGTGGACCCTAATAGTGGTACAGCCGCTCTGTTAGAGGTAAGTTATACGTTAAACTTTTTAATGATGTTTAACCAGCAAAATGATGGGTGTTTTCATCTGTTATTTTATAATTTGTCCAGATAGCTAGAAATTTTGGTGGTCTACTTGACAAGGGATGGCAGCCACGGAGAAGTATTATCCTCTGCAGTTGGGATGCAGAAGAGTATGGAATGGTAGGCTTCTCTCTCCTTTTCGTCTTTATATTTATCGGGGATTGAAACTCAGTATTTATCCGTGAATACAACAGGCATTAAGAAATGATGGATTTTACCATACACAAGCATTCATGGGGTGTTTGGTAGATTTGAAGCAAAATAAAAACAGCCAAAATTATTCAGATGTGTGTTATTGTTCGGTGATATGAACGTTCTTGTGCAATTATATATCTGTGTCGCAGATAGGATCAACTGAGTGGGTTGAGCAAAATTTTGGCAACTTGGGTGCAAAAGCAGTGGCTTACTTGAATGTTGATTGTGCTGTTCAAGGGCCTGGATTTTTTGCAGGTGCCACACCACAGCTAGATGATCTTCTGATTCAAGTTACTAAACAGGTACATTAAAACATCCAAACATGCATCTAATAGTTCTTTTTATATCAGATCAGTGGTGAGAGGAAGTGTAAGGTCTAAAAACTGAGGAGACATACACTGTTGACATAATAGTTCTTTATGTAATACTTTGTAATAGATTTCTTTCACAATTGATTTGATTTTGAATTTGGCATTGCTTGTTCAGTCCCTTGTACAGCACATAGTACAATAGATGCTCTATTTGTACAGCACATACAGGTACAGGGGCATAATAGATGCTCTTTTTCACAGCATCTATTTGACACCAGACTGTATCTGCAGTCCTGCGGTTTTTTGTGAACATTGATAATAATTTCAATTTCAAATTTGAAATTCTTAGTAGAAGCCCAACAATGTATGATTTGCCTACTACAAGTAAAGATTGAAATATATTTCATCAATCATGAAAATATTCAATTTTATGGTTGCTTCATGTGTTTTCTATTAATTAAGCATTTTTTAAAACATAAATTTTAGTATACATATAGTTCTACTGCCATCATCACTGGTTAAACTCCGAGGAATTTTATAAATACATCTAAGATAATTCTATTGAAAATAGATGTTAAAAAACTAAGTGTTTACAAGTACTCATAAGAGCAATGAAGATTAGCACAATAGTTACGAGTTCGAGGAGAAAAATGATGAAAATTTGTGAGGATTTAGAGAAGAAACCTATTGACTATTTGTTTTGTATTTCTTGAGGATTTAGAGAAGAAACCTCTAAGAGATTGGGTTAAGCTCTTGACTATTTGTTTTATATTTCTCTCCTTAAGGTTTAAGGTTGAAGTTCAAGTTTATATGAAATGATATAAATGTTTGTTTAAATTTGTTGATAGATAAAATTTTATAAAAAATATATTAAACTTTAATAATTAAATTATATATATATATATATATATTTCAGATGGATAAAGTGGAAATAATTTCCAATTTTTTATTTTCAGTGGATATATTTATATACATAATGTAAAGATATGTCACAATATTTTTATATAAAAATAATTGATAAGATTCGACCTTATGTTTAACAAAAATAAAGTTGGACAAATTTTAAACTTTTCCCATAAAAATCAGCTTACCTTGTGACTAGTCTCTTGTAGTTAAAGCATCCACACTCTTGGATGCTTGTAATGTACTTTTTAGTGTCTAGTAAAACAATATGCAGACATATCCTATATATATATAATTATTTAGACTGTTATTTTCTTAGGTAAGGGATCCTGATTCAAAGTATAAGACTGTGCATGATTCCTGGATTGCAGCGAGCAGTGGAATAAAAGTGAAGGTAAGTGAAGTGTATTTTCTGGTTGGCTAATGCCCAATTGAGGATGCATGACAACTAGTCAAAATTGTAATTACAAGTTGTAAGTGTGCTGAAAGGACTGTAAGTGTGTCCATTGCAGATTGACAGACTGGGTGGAGGTGGGTCTGATTTTGCACCATTTTTGCAACGTGTCGGAGTGCCTTCAGTAGATATGTATTTTGGCGAATGTATGTATGATTTGGATTTAAGGCAATTAATTATAATATATAAAATTAAAACATATTCTTGCACCACCTTTCCCTGCATGTTGTTTTCCTAGATTAATTATCTTTCTATTCTGTACTTGTTTATGTTGATCTTGGTCTAGGTGCTTATTTTACTTGGATGGAACATGAGCGTAGCAGTGGCTAATGGCATGATTATGGAATTTATGCAGCTTACCCAGTTTACCACACCATCTATGACTGCTTCACCTGGATGAAAAAGTTTGGAGATCCATACTTCCATAGACATGTTGCAGGTTTGTATACTCAAATAACAATATTAATAAGACCTTAAGCACATTAAAAACATATTTCTTTATATGTATGCAGTTTCTGCTATCTGGGGACTTCTTGCCCTTCGCCTTGCCGATGACCATATCCTTCCCTTTGATTATCTTGCCTATGCTGATGAGTTGCAGGTATAATGATCAATCTTTCCAATCTACTAACTATTATGCCAAGTTCCAACTTATATCATTTCCCTGATTAAATTTTAAGAAAATTTTGGGTTTTTTCCAAAAACAAATTTGACAAATACATGCTACCATTTTATTTAAGAAACAATGTCAATCGCTAATTTGGACAAGGTACATTTTGGACAGAGGTATGCAAAGACAATGGAAGAAAAAATAGACACCTTCGAGGGAATAACAATTGAACCCATCAATTCAGCTATAAATAAGTTTGCAGACGTTGCCAATAACGCTGCTCAGGAAGCAGAGGTGAGGTTTCATAATTTTATTTTCTTGCCAGTAAGTGTTACAAGTTCTTAAACTGAGACTGTATTTCATACCAAAAAGTACTTACTAAGTTTGAATTTAACCACTACTCACAAATTTTGTGGGCCCACATTCTTTACGAATCATAAAAATTTATATCAAAAAGTGTTAAATATTAAAAAATTACGATTGATTCTGAAATAAAATCAAAGAATTTGGGAGTGCTGGATAAACTTGCCCACCTAATACACCTTATTACAAAAGTCAATTATAACCGATTCATATAACTACTGTCTCACAATTTAGAAGAAAATCAACCAACAATTGGTTTTCAGTCCATTAGAGCCTTTAGAGATCAATTATAAAACTTTCTTACATGCACAACGAAATTAACCCTTCTCTGGGCATTTTGATCAATTCAAACTCATGAAATGCTTTGGGCAGGTGTTAAGAAAACACAAGGGAGATGTCCAGTCAGTTCTGAGGAGAAGAGCTTTTAATGATCGTTTAATGCTCACTGAGCAAGCATTTTTGGATTCACAAGGCCTCAGGGGAAGACCATGGTTCAAACATTTAGTAAGTGCACATGGCCTTCCAAATTGTCTCTCTTTTTGCTCTGGTTTTGTCTTCCATTTCATTACTAATTAGAGTCTTTTAACAACCAGTTCAAATTGTGGGTTATTGTAATTTGGATGTCAGGTATATGCTGCTGCTCAAAACAATGAATACAGTTTTGCTTCATTTCCAGGGGTGGTAGATGCCATGGCAAACAAAAATGGTAGCAGAGTAGTGCAACATGAAATCTGGAGAGTTGCTAGAAGAATCACTCAAGCAGCATTTGCTTTGGATGGAAAGTTGACTTGACATTTTATTTTTTGGGGAAAATATGTCGCACCTCAACATTTTGTACATTTTTGTATTATATATGTTTAACTAATTTATAATATTCTTAAGAAGTCTCCTAAAACTGAGCTATATTTGAGATAACAAGATTAGGGTTAGGATTTATTACTGACAATACAATTTTAAAGGAAAATATTTGAAAGGCTCTTAGTCCTGTTCATCTATGAATAGTTATTATATTTATAATAATTTTTATCATATAATAATTACAAGGTAAAAGTTTGTATTTAATTTGAAAATAAATAAATATTTATTAATATATTAGTAATAATGAATGTAATTTATTATTTTTTTAATTTAATTTTAAGTTTTCAAAATGTATAATATTTTATAAAGTCAGATTAATTTAATATGTTTGTATTAAAAATGATATTCATCTCATTTGAATTTTTATCGATTATAAAAATAATTTTCTTAATTACAAACAATTAAATAAATTTTATTAATAATATAAAATTTTGTGATTTAAATTATTATTTAAACAACTTAACTTTTCAAACAAAATGTAAGATATATATTTAAATTTTAAATTTAAAACTAAAATAATTAAAAAATAACAATAGTTATTGCTCTTAAACCTAGACAATTATAATAAATTCTTTTAGTGGTTTAATTGTTGCCCAAGTCTGAAAGTAGTCATAAGAGTATTATTGTTATTGCTCTTAAACTTAGACAATTATAGTAAATTCTCTTAGAGGTTTAATTGTTGCATAAGTATGAAAATAGTCATACGCGTTTGTTTTCATATAAGAGTGATTTCACAATACTCCATCGCTGATCTATGAAGATACAAATGGCCTAAATACAGCATAATTGAGAAAGTTTGGATATATATATATTACAAAACTGAGAGATATTTGAGAGAGAATGTTCATAGTTTTAGTTTCAATTTTAGGATGTCAAAGTAAAATCATGTATTTTCAAAAGTTTAGTATAGTTAATGGTATTATATGGTAGTGATATTTGGGGGCACAGATTTCATAGTACTAATTGGGATTGGATTGAAGTTGTTTATTTTAATGCTATCTCAATTTCTGAAAAAATGATCAGTTCTGTTTGCATTTTTTTTAGATTTGACAACCATCTCCTTTATTTTTTATTTGTTTTCATGAAGTGATGTTGTTTCACATGTTAAGATAAATATCAAATGTAATAATTGGGCATAATAGATATCTATTCAATTCTCTTTAATCGTTTATCAAATTGTATGAATAAGGAATCAAGAACACTTGGTATATCTGATGTACGTCTTTCTTATAAAAAATTAGTATTGATATCAATTGTCTGTCTCGTAATATCTTTTTTAATCAGTGTTTCCTACATATTGAAAATTTATAATCATAGATACACTAAAAATGAGGTTTACAAATCTTGTATAAAATTAACTTGGAAAAAACCATTAAAAACAAAATTGTATCACTGCAAAAGCACTATCTTGAAATAGAAGATGGGCATATTATTACTCTTAAGTACAGCATGCTGTTGTTTGGTTTGAGATTTCATTTGAATAAATTGTACAAGTATGTTCTCATCAGCTTTACATGGAATCAGAGCACTTTTTTCTACAATATTAATGGATATATAAGCTTTACTATAATAAATCAAAATAAAAATTGGAATATTTTGTATTTTAGTATCCAAAATATTATGAGATTCATGACGTGGTTTACTACCTCTTTACTCGATATCAAGTCTCTCTACAAAATCTTATTTATTATAAGAATAAAAAATGTGTAGTTCTATTTATCAAAGAGATTACACAACATAAAGATAACATCTTCAAGAATCATCAATATAAATCTTTATTTCATAATTTAACTTAAATCTCCATTTTTAAACTCAAATTTTAAAGACGTAAACGAATTCACTATTCTACCTAACAATCATAAAACTCTTCTATTTTATATTATTCTATTTCTTACACAATTTTATTTGAAATAATGTCGTCACTAATATATCCTATTTTGATCTATCGTTATTAAAGTTAAAAGACTATTCTATAGCCATGCTTGAAACTTTTGGTTGGAGTTTATGATTATGTGGTTGATTTATACAGCTTGTTTACACTAATTAAAAACAAAAATATGCCATTCCAAAAACATCTCTGAGCCTTCTCATTGTTTGAAGGTGTTTGTCTCCATTTACCCATTTCTTAGATTTGACATTTAAGTTCAGCTCGACAATTAAAGTATTAAAATAAGTTAAATCACAAGTCCCCAATATATATTTGTTTGCTTGTCTGCATGCTTAGGTTGTCTTTAGTAGTTATAGTGCATGGAAACTTTAAAGTAAAAAGTTCATTGTTTATCATTATGTTTCCGTTATGTCAAGTGCTTAAACTTAAAAAATTCACAGGCTATCACAAGCTATCATTAACATGAATGCAGTGCCACTTGAATCGGATACAATTTTTATATTTATATTAGTTGTTATTTGTCCTGCATCAATAGAAATGTATGGCTTAATAAAGGAAAATTAAAAACATGGTTGGCGAAATATTTTTGAAACTTTTCGTGTGATGTGAAAAGTTGAAATTTATATTTTATCAAATTTATTTATAGTAAGATTGGAGGTTGTGTTTTTATATTATTATTATGTCTTTTATATTCATTAAATACTATAAATTTTTACTGAATGTAATATTTTATAAGTTATCTTTATCACATAATTTTTATTTATATAAAATTAATTTAAATTATAATTAATTATATGTTTATATTAGGTTGTTGAAAATTTTTCCCATTAGTATTATTTCAATTATAATTTAATTATGTATTTATATTAGGTAGTTGAAAGTTTTCATTATTAGCATGTGTTAGGTTATCTCAAAATGATTTCTATAACTAATCATTAACATAATGATATTTATTTTCTTATATATATTTTTGTAATATCACAAAACAAAAGAACCCATTTAACACACAAGTACAATAAATTACGGTTTGTATATATTTTTAAAAGCTTATTTTTAATAGCAACCTTGCTATTCGATTAAATTATTTATTTATTTAGATTGAAAAATGTACTTTTATTGATATAAAAATCTATAGTACAATACTAATCATATAAAAAAGACGGGTGGAAAAGTCTCACTCTATAAGCAAAGCCACACCAAGCTAGACAAGCTAAGAAAATAAAAGAATAGTAAAAAAACCATAGATGGCCAAACCCTATATCCACTATACAGCATTTTTTATCTTTTTATTTTGAACCTCAGTCCAACCCTCTAAATGACTAATATCTAGCAGACTAGAAATAATTATCATAAGCACAAGATTATGATGAGAATCAAATAGGGGTTGATCCTTACAGATTCATAAGTTTTGTATTCATGTGATCTCTTGATACCTCCCCCTATAACATTACTTGAAGATGTTATTTGGTAAGAGGAATCTGCGATAGTCAGTTCTCCAATAACCTCTTAAGCTTCTTTCTTCCCTATGCCATCTTTAGAATTTTTTGTGTCCTTAATTTAAAAAAGTGTGTTCATATGATTCCCAACCTTTAGGATGAGAACATTGATCCTTTTTTAATTTTTGGCTTGCCTATATGAGGACAGACACCTTGAAGATGGTTAGTTTGGTGGCAAAAACAACATGTAAAGGCAATGTTTTCATAATCTAAGGTTTAGATTAGAGGGAGATTTTCACGTTTTAGATGGATTCTATCTAGGAGACTTTTTCTAAGGTTCACCTCCACACAAATATGGTCATAGGTAAACACCCCTTGCATATACCCTCAATATTCATCTTGATGAATATTTTTAGTGAGTTACCAATGGCTTCACATACTGAGGGGTTTAAGAAGGGAAGAGGGAGGTTTGGGAGCAGAACCCAAACTGACATTTTAGAAACCACTATTGTTGAGGGATCAATGTCAAAGAACCAAAGGGTACCAATGAGCCCATCACTTCCCCAAAACCAAGGTCCCTCCTCAAACTATCTAATAATCCTTATGTTTAAAAAATTGAACTATGAAAAAAGCTTCATAACATAAATGGATCACGTATTCATTCATCCATATAGCATATACCCATTGATGCAAATCCTTTAACCAAGGCCAAATCCATTAAACCTAAAAATCAATACATAATATTTAAATTCAGAAATCAACCCAATTACTTCAACAAGAGAGATCTCCATTGCAATTACTTCATATAACTTTTCCATAATATATGGATTGGGAGAAATTGAAGGGGAAACCGAAAGAGTTTTAGGGTGAGCTACATTTTTGAAGGAATATCCAAAGTTCTATTTCATAAAGCCACCAACTATAAAAATTCAGATGTCATACTATGGGTTAGGGGGAAGATGGATGTCGATTGTACTATAGACTTGTTATAGATCTTAGCCACTGCCACAAGCCTTTGCTCGCTTGCTAGCGGAGATTTTTTTAGTGGTGAATCTTCGTTAATCTATGAATATTTCATTTTTTGAAGTTGGTATTTGGTGATTTTTATGGAGTGGTTGATAGGGCAGGATCACCTAAATTTTTTGGGTCAAAGTTAATTTCGAGGACAAGTTCACTTACATTTGAATATAAATTTTCTCATATAGATGTAATTCATTTGTACCTCAAAATCCAATCTAGAAGAATTTACCACATACTGTCAGGTGACTTTAGAATTTTTTTGGTGGTTTATATTTTAGGTCCCAGGAGGGCTTCGAGGATCAACAGTTCCCAACAAGGTATGCAACGATTTTTTTACAATATAATTTGTTAGTATTTTTTAACTGTAATTTCATTTACTGTTCTTTAAGTGCCATCATGATAATTAAACATGAGGGAGTCCGATAGTAGCCTGCGGGTGTTGATGGCATCCTGTAGGTGTGGGTACTCAACGGTAGCCTATGTGTGCCTGAACATAGACTATTGGCATTTGACGGTAGCATACAAGTGGACAATGGTAGGCTGTGAGCAGAGGATGATAGATTGTTTGTGAGTGGATGATGTTAGGCTATTGATGCCTACTTATAGATTATCTATGTCCTCTTGTAGACTACCAGTGCTCACCCACACACTGTCAGTACCTACCTACACACTGCCAATGCCCACCCGTAGACTATTGGCATCCACCAATAGTCTACAGGTGAGCATTAGTTATCTATAGTCATATGCTAATAAGCTACAATCAAGCACCCACAAGCTATCATTGAATGTTGGTAGAATTCAGTCAGGGACCAACATGCTATCATTGAGTGCTCACACTCATAGCATCGGATGCTCACAAGATATCGTCAGACGCCTTCATGTCTACATTTTTTGTGTGTTCATCTATATTTGTGTAAGATTTAGAGAAGCCTAACAAGCCTTGTGTGATTCGCTATATGGCATCACATGATTCGCTTGTGCAATGATACACCTTCCAAACTAATTCACCACCATTGCGAATTTGATTCACCTTGGGACCTCCACATATTTCTTTATATGACCCACTAAAATGAATCTTGCTTGCTAAAGTTTCCATCACCTATTTTCTTTCCATCTAATCACTTTCCTCAAAGCTTTCATTTTGAATGAACATTCACATTATTTTAAAACAAACACTCAAAAATTAATTTATACCTTACAAAAATAATTTAGTCATTTGAACTCCAATTTTACTAGTATAAAAATAACATTGCCTCCAACATTGTTTTTAAAATTATAAATTTTACATTGGTAATCAAAGTGATTTTAAAAGTTTCTCTTATTAGATTGATGCTTGAAACAAATCATCACAATATAAAAGAGGTTTAATATTTTAATTATCTATTTTTAAAAACTCTTTAATAATTTTCCTTTTTAAATTATAATCTATGTAAATAAATTTAACTTATATTAACTTTTTTCAATAATTAAATAAATTTCATTCACAATGACCCTTTCAAAGGTTATAAGGAGTTCATTAGTTCAACTCACATCCCAACCTCTCAAGTTTTCATAGTTGTAAACGATTTAACAAGACAAATCTCAAAAATATATAACTATATAAAAATTATATATAAATCAATTCTAAAAATCTCTCTTCTCATAATATTGAATTTAAACATTTTAGATCTTTAAATCACATGGTGATTAAATGAATTAAGGGAATTGAATATGTTTCATAATTATCATGATAATT
Organism: Torreya grandis; assembly: GCA_037957365.1. Taxonomy (NCBI): domain Eukaryota; kingdom Viridiplantae; phylum Streptophyta; class Pinopsida; order Cupressales; family Taxaceae; genus Torreya; species Torreya grandis. The sequence continues at coordinate 4,312,162 of JARHVA010000719.1, read as the reverse complement.
GTAAATTAAATAATTATTTTTTATTTGAATAAAAATATTAAATATGATTAATATATAAAAAATAAAATTTTAATTAAAAATAAAAAAGATTTTGAAAGGGTCTCCAAGTTTAAATAATCAAAATACAATAAATATAATAAGAAATATTATATTAAATTTATATTTATTATAATAATAATAATAATAATAGCTTATGAGAATCCAAAATTATTTAATATTTTTACCATCTCCCATTCTTTTACCATGAATTTGAGGCATTTTTATCCACTCTTTTTCTTTAATCAACTAAATTTTATTAAGAATATAAAATTTTATAATTGAGATTATTGTTTAAACATCTCAACCTTTCAATTATACATTTACCACTAAAATAACTAAACAAGGTAATGGTTATTGCTCTTAAACCTAGATGATTATAATAGAATTATTTAAGTGGTTTAATTGTTTTACAAGTGTTAAGATGATTGTAAAAAAGTGTTTTCATTTAAAAACAATCTCACAATTTATATTTGATTTATGAGGATATAAATGGATTAAATATAATATAATTGGCCAAGTTTTGATACATATAATTTATTTTACAATATTAAGAGATATTTGAAAGATAATATTTTTAGTTTTAGTTTCAATTGTAGTTTTAAGATGTTATAGTAAAATTACTTTAGTATTGTATGGCTGTGAGATTTGGAGGCATGAAATTTGTAGTACTAGTTGCGATTAGGTTGATAGAGTTCTTATTTTAATATTATTAAAAAACCTCCAAGCAAAATGATAAGTCTCATTAACATTTTTTTCTTGGATTTGGTACCTATCCTCTTCATTATTAATTTATTTTCATGTAATGATGTTGCGTTATAGATTAAGATATATGACAGATGCAACAATTGGACATAATAGATATCCATTCAAGGCTCTTCAATCATCTATGAAATTAAATTTGGAATCCATTTCTTTTCTTTTATTTTTTCGTGTAGTGATGTTACTTCATTGATTAAGTTATATAGTAGATACACCAATTGGGTATAATAGATATCCTATCAAACCTCTTCGATCATCTATAAAATTATATGAATAAGGGATCAAGAACATTTGGTATGTTCAATGTACGTCTTTTTTATAAGAAATTGGTATTGATATTAATTATCTACTTCGTAATAGCTTTTCTATCAGTGTTTCCTACATGTTTAAAAAAAATATTCATAAAGACACAAAAAATGAAATTTACAAATCTTACATAAAATCAACTTGGACTAAACTATTAAAAACAAAAATGTATCACTACATAGAATACTATATTCAAATAGAAGATGGACATATTATTACTTCCAAATACATTAAGCTCTCTTTTGGTTTGATCATTTGGGTTAATTATAAGTATGCTCTCATCAAATTTGTATGGAGTCAATGTACTTTCTTTTTGTAACATCAATGTATATATAAGCTTTACAATAATGAATCAAAATCAAAATTGAATGAGCATTTTACATTTACGTGTTCATTATATTCTAAGATTCGTGGTAGGTTTTCCTACTTTTTAAAAGGAAATTAAGAATCTTTGAGAATCAAAGATGTGCAACTCTATTCATCAAAAACATGACCCACATAAATAACCTTTATAAAACTTATCAACATAAATCTTTATTTCATGATTTAATTTCAAACTCTATTTTTCAATGTCAATTTCAAAAATATAAACGAACCCATTGTTCTATAAAATATTTTACTTAACAATTACGAACTATAAAAATAAAAATCTCAATAACTTATATTTTCTTTTTATTTTACGTATTTTTATTTAAATTATAAATTTTATTCTAATTTTATTAACCTCATAATTACTATTCAACATTAATAATATATCCTATCCTATCCTATTATATTCTATCATTTCATTATTAAGGTTAGAAAACTATACCATAGCCATGCTTGAAACTTACACTCGTGGAGGGTCCACTTCACTTTTGCTTGGAGGTTGTGATGATAGGGTTAACTTATACAACTTGTTTCCACTAGTTAAAATTTAAAATATGCCATTCCCAAAACATCTCTGAGCCTTCTCTTTGTTTTAAGGTGGTATTTGTCTCCATTTACCCATTTCTTAGATTTGACATTTATGTTGGAAACTCCAACAATAAAAGTATAAAATTATTTATATATTACTTTTGTTGTCCTATATGTTTAGGTTGTCTTTAGTGAAAAAGTTCATAGTTTATCATTATATTTCCCTTGTCTGTAAGTGCTTAAACCTAAAAGAAGATAGTTCACAGGCTATCATCAACATGAATGTTGTGTTCGTTGAATATAATACAATTATTATATTTATATTAGCTGTTATTTGTTACGAGACCAATGACATTTGTATAGTTTTAACCAAAAAACATGTTTGGTGAGATATATTTTTAAATTTTTTTTTCACGTGAAAAGTTTGGTAAGCCTTTCTTTCTGAAATTTATAATTTATCAAATTTATTTATGGTGAGGTGGAGGTTGTAGTTTTGTATTGTTGATTTTCTTTTGTTGCTATTAAAATTGTTGAACCTTAAATTTGATTTTTCGTAAAAAGAATTAAATCATTCTAGTTTAATAATATTATTTAATTTTTTTACATATTTGTGAGTAGAGATTTTTTTTTTTTAAAATAGATTTTTTCTTGAAAAAATGATATGTATCTCTTTTGAAACTTATAGCAAGAAGTAAATTGTTTATGATAAAAATTGTGTTCAAATAGGTGTGAGTAAACTCTTACTTCAAAAGTATCGTGAAATTTTTTAAAAGGAAATATGTTTGAAGGACCTTTAGATTATGAGAACTTTCCTCCTTCAGTTTTTGGTATGTCATAACTATGGTCATTTAGTACAAGACTATTCCTTGAATATAATAATTGAAAAGAAAACTAAAAAAGAGAAAATTCAAGTAGTTGGAAAAAAGGGGAAGAAAACCACTAAACCGGAATCCAAAGTGAAGGAGAAAGTTCAAAATGGGATAAGCATTAACTACTTTTTGGTTTTAAGAACCAAAACAAATGATGAAGGACCCAAGGTATTAGCAACTTCAGATCACATAGAGAACCATCTAAATACCGAAATTCAAATCAATAAAAGCTTAAGATCTCACCAAGAGAGCTCGAATTAGGGAAATGACCCAACTAGGTTAACAACTTATGTTTTCTAATTGTTTCCAAGAAGCAATTTTGACAAACCAAAATACCTTGATCTCTTTGAAATAAACATTAACTCATTTGAAAAGCTATATGCAAGGTTATGTGGAAACTAAAAAAATGAGACTTGAGCCTTAAATGATGAGCAATATCGAGAGCTTATTTTCAAAAGGAATGACAAATGAGTACTTTAAAGGAGGACTTCAAAAAGATTATATTGAAGATTATAGGTAGGTGTAACCCTACCTTTCATTCTTCAAAGATACTAATTGGTGTAGAATTTATTTAATAGATTGTGGTTATGTGGAAACAAAAATGTTAAAATTCTAACGGCAGAATATAAGGCAATCTCAAGAGTTTATTTATAAAAAGAAATGACAAATGCGTAGTGTAAAAGAAGATTTCAAAAAGTTTGTATTGGAGAATATAAGTAGGGGTAACCCCACCTTTGGTTCTTCAAAGATATTGACTGGTATGAAATTTATTTAATAAAGTGTGGTTATGTGGAAACAAAAATGTTGAGATTCAAACGTCAAAAAATGAAACAATCTCAAGAACTTATTTTTAAAAAAAATAACAAATGTATAATATAAATTAAGACTTCGAAAAGATTATATTGAAGAATATAGATAAATATAAACCCTCTTTCATTCTTCAAAAATATTGAATGGTGTGAAATTTATTTAATAAATTTTGATTATTTAACAATAAAACTTTTATTTATGTTATTCATTAATCTATTTGTAATATTTTTAAAATACAATTTGAATTGTGAATACCAATCAAACTCTCTTTTAATTTATGTCATCGAACATGCTTTATATTTTTTATTAATAAATGTAATAATAAATTTATAATTTAAAAATACACTTTTATTCAAACCATATTATTGACCCTACCACAAAAATTTAATTGTACGAAATATTTATAAATAAATTTGAGGCCCATCAAGCCCCTCAAAATACTAAAAGTCCGTAAAACATATTTATTAATTATTAATTAAAGGCAAAGACACCATCACTAGCCGGCAGGTGGAGCTTAATCTCGTGGCCCTTGTCCCGTTTGAAGGGAACATAAACGTAACTTTAATAAAAATAAAATGAATGCCCCTTCCAAGCAAGGTAGGTATATTAATCTTCTAATGATTGGATAATAACCCTCACAACTAAACGTTGACCTTTAAAAGCTACAATTTATCGAATCTTAATATTTTAATATTTAAATAACACACTTGGTTGATTTATCGATAGGATAACGTAAGCACAATTCTAGCATATTTAAATGAGATATTTTTTTAAAGGATATCCAGAAAATTATGAAAATAAATTATATTTGTCGATGTTTTATATATCTATCATATTCAGAAGGTCGTTTTTAATTCAATTTTAAAGAAAAATAAAGTATATGAAAGTAAAAATTTTCTAAAGGTAGATTATTATAGAAGTAAAGTTTTTAATTAGATATTGGTAAATATCAAACATTTCTAAAAATAAAATAGTTAAACATATTTGATCCTCATAAGTCATGAAGATCCAAAGAGAGTTATACGCATTTTTTAAGAGACAAATAATCACTCTTTAACTTCATCATAAGTAAATCATTTCAATACAAAATGATCTTCGATTTAAAATTTAATAGAATAAATATGACAAATATGATGCGCATTAAGAATATGACGATCTGTTTCGATACAAAGGCAATGTGAACAAAGTCTAAATTGTACAAATGGAACCCTCAAATTGTAGGGTAAATAAGGCCTAGTCTACCCTGATAATTGGATAAGCCCATCCTAAAAGTGAAGGTATGTAGTGTAATAGTGTTTACGCTTTCACGGAAGAGGTTCTCGAGGCTTTAACAATTTTGACTGCAAGTAGGATTTATAGATCTCTTTTTTGATACCTTTATGTATCTCCCTTTTAGATAGGTTTGGTGCGTCAATTGAAAACTTATGCATATTGTGTTTGGTCCATGTCAATGTCTATAAGACCTAGTAGTGCAAAAGCCTTGACATACTAGCAAGAATAAATCGTGTTACACTAATTACTTAGAGGATTTGAATGCTTGATATGGATATCTCAAGAAATCATTCAGATAGTCGGGCATCCATCTAAGCCTATGTATCATAGTCACCACTTGCAAGATCACAATAATAATGAGTGGGGCTATACCAAATTTAGACAGAATCATGTCTTAAGGAACCAATATTTTAGCATGGATATGTTTGCATAATATGTAGAAAGTAAGCACTCTCAATTTGGTTTTGATAAACTTTCCTAATGCAAGACTCCCAAGTTTTGACCCTATATAAAAGAATAGGAATAATACGTGAGTGAAAGAGGTGAATATTTGTCTTGTTTTCTTGAAACTAAATCTGAAAGCAGTATTTCTCAAGAGTGGTGAGGGAAACATACCCTTTGGTTAGTATAGATTCATAAATTGGTGAAAAATTAAAGAGCGGCCCCAAAAAAATCACATCTTAATATACACATGAGAAGGTACTCATAAGCACAATGAGTCTCACTTGAGTGGGCTTAATGGCAAAGAAATATGTGTTTATATGGGGAGGCAGATGATTTTATTGAAAATATATCAAACTTCTATAAAGTAAAAAATAGAGATAAAGTACATGGGTAGTTTACAATAATACGTAGCCTATTAGTATTCACAATCCAAAAAAAGTGTCTCAAAATATACATATCAAGTCAAACATAGCATAAAATCTCACATAGCTATAAATTAAGCATAATCAACAACACCAGAAAGAGGGGGAGGTAGATCATCTTCAAGAGGGAGAGCCAAGTGGAGGGCTTCCCTTTCCATGGATCTAGCACCACACAACTAGCCTATCCATCTTGAGAAACCAAAGGAATAATCACTCCCCACATATGTGGAGAAGGAATAAGCACACCATCTTCCATAACATTCAGCATCAGGGACACCCACCAAGAAAGCCCAACTATGGCCTTACCATGATAAGGCAGACTCTTATATATCTAATTTTTTCACTATATCACTTTACTGGCAGTTTTTGTTGTAGGGGCTTATTGGTACATCGATTTCCTTGAGTGCATGCCTTAAAGAGTGCACCAATGATGGAGTGGGATCGACTCATGGTTTACAAGATATGTTTGCATACTATTATGTGATATCTTTATTATTATTATTAATCTAATCTCATCTAAGTCTCTTTCCATGTTACCTCTCTATCTACTTTATGTTCAATATTGTTAGTCACCCTCCTACAATATCAGACAAACCAATACAATTTATTTCATAATTGCATCTCCCTGTACTTGACCAATATATTCATTACAATTTAGAATATGTCTTCTGTTAATTATACTATATTTGCCTAACTGATAAAATAATTCGTTATTTGATTTATTTCTAACTGTATCGCCTTGATCGATATAATTATAAGTCTATCAATTGTATTGTGTTGGCATGGCTGATATATTATTGTATTAGTCAATATATTTCCAACTATATTAGACTAGCCGATATTGTCGAGTTAGAGTTTAATATTAGTTCTGAGTATTGGATCCATATATATAGATAGAGGTCATAGTTTATTCCTAAACCATATAACACACTAATATGCTATACTTGTGCTCACATTTCTACTCTTAAGTAGTAAACGAAGAAGTTAGAGAGTTTAAATTTTAATCTTAGAAGTTTAGTCTTGATTATGGTCTTTGAAGCTCAATAGGAGGAGTCATGCTGAGGAGGTGTCCCAATAATTGGTGTCCCTAACTAAGGATATTTAGGTCTTCATATTTTCCTTTGAGGTCTTCAACCTACAACGTCTCTTGAAAAGTGTTGGGCCCCTAACCCATTAGTAAAATATTAGCACCAACTTGACATCCACCTCAGCATGAGGGAATATTTTTGGCAAGTGTTTAGCCTAAGGGTTTTTGTAGCCAGCTAGAGGTTGCAGTGCAAATCTTATGCCAGCGAATAGGCGGCTAACCATCTCCTAGATTTTTAGGGCATCAATGAAGATTTGTAAAAATGTGGCAAGTACAGCACAAGGATCACAAAGTCATAGAGCCGGCAATTATGATGCCAAAATTCTAGATCAACACGCAGCATGCAACTTCTGCCTTGGAAAAGATGCTCCTGAAGGCTTTATATAAGGAGATTTATCTAGAAGAGGAAAAAAAGTGAAGAATTACAATAGAGCTCTGGTGGAATGATTCTGAATCCATGTTCTGTGAACCTTACTGTAGCATCCATTAAGGCTTAGAAATAGTATGGAGGCCACTCTGGGTCCAATTATATGTGCCTAAGCTTGTATGTGAGCTTCTGGGTTGTTAGCATTATGATTTGAATACAAATTCTTGTTATGAGATTTGAACAATGACAATGGTATTGCATTAAAATATGCTAAGTGTGTCCAGTTTTCATATATTAGGGTATTATTAATGCAATGCAAAGATTTGTGATGTCATACTTTTGATTAAATTATGTTAATTGATGTTTGTGTATTTTATGAGTTCACTATTTTAATGGAGTTTGTAATTTTCATGACATCATCTTTATTATACATGGAGGATGAGTATAGATTTGCACCAATAACCCAATCATTATTTGAATCGCATTGGTTTGGTATGAGTAAATGAAGCTAAAGCAGTCTTATGACCCATTAAGCACTTATATGACCCCAAGTTAAACCTGAGAAAGGCTTGCGCCTATGGATCTACCCAGGTTAATTTTTTGATACATTGCTTAAGACCCTTTAGTGAAGCCTTGTGCCATGACACAACTAGCCTAATACGGGCCCCAGTTCATTCTTAGCTGTGATTTGCGTTACTTCATAAGACATGTGCCTTATGTGGATTGATGTCGATGTAGCCAAGTGTTTAAATGCCAAGCACAAAAAGGGAATATCACATGCTTGTGCATGGTTGTAGTAAACTAAGACCCTAGACTTTTCACAACATTTTGGTTTTGTTGTCAAGACTCATGTTGAATTTTGTTGTTGCAATGGTGCGATAGAATGATCTACCAACTCTCTCTCAAAAACATCAAGTTGGATACAACAGGTGGAAGATAGTTTTGTGTTGAAGCATCCAACTTGTAAAGGATACAATCCAAGAAATGGGTTTAGGACAACCTATATGATGATTTGTATGAGGTATTTTTCTATGAGTTACCTGAGCACATATAAAAGTGGTTGGCTACATATTCAACCCATAAATAAGAAGCTATGGATGGTGCTATGAGTGGATGAAAGAGTGCCTAGAGAATCTCAGACCCTGGATATTAATTGGATTAGAGTGGTGGATAAATGGTGGTAAGGAGCTCTAAATAACCACACACTTGAGTTTGTTGTATCAACTTATTCATGCCTTGAGGAAGCAAAGTACCAATTTTTTCATGACCCAAGAGGTATGTTCGTGAAGGAGTTTGGCACAGAGCTCAAGAAGCTAATGGTTGATTATGGTTTTGAAAATTTAGGGATGGAAGGCTAAAATACTTTCATGTATGAGCTATATAAAGGGGAGAAGGGGATGTGTAGGTGAGGTGTAATGGAAGGGGATGAGCAAATTAACACCTAAGAGCTCAGAATATAGGCCTATAATAAGAGATGCCACTGAATGATGGAGGATCTAGAATCTGAAAGTGTCGAGAGGACTTGTAGCAAATAGGAAGGGCATGGGGAAGAATCTCTTGAAGGATAGCAGTGTAGAAATGAGAGATACAATGAAGCAATGGATCAAGCTCGACACTTGACAAGTGTGGAATTCACTAAGTTCTTACATAATTTGGTGATTGTTGAATGCTTGACATGCCTACCCCCTTTAAACCTATAATGCATGTTCACTCACTAGATCCCCCGCTTGAAGACAATATAAAAGCAATTTTTGACCTTGTTAACACCTCAAATATTAGACATTTTTTAGGCTTAGATTGTAACTTTGTTATTGAATAGATTATTCTATAAAAGGATTTGAGTAAAACTACCTCTAGACCATTAAGCACTAACTCACCATAATAGAAATTGAACACAAGCATACCAACTTAGTTGATGTTTGCAATGCAAGGTGGGAGACAACCTGTAAGAAGTGTTCTGGTGCCACAAACAAGTAGCACAATACCAATGACATTAATTTTGCCAATAGGGATGATGGGACCAATTCTTACCTCAAACACTAGAGGCACCGGAAAACTTCTACTAGGATAGGCACTAGGGGGACAATCACCTCAAGTACCAATTGCCCCCCACAATAGATCTAATACAAAATATATATGCACTTTCAAGAGTATTTTAATGTGGAAAATGTTGTAGAACATGTGCTAAAATGTGAACTTTAGTGGCACATGTGAGGTATAACTCAGTCAAAGTGCGAGGCTACTCAATTTAAAACCACATTACTTGATCATGCCCATACCTGGTATAAAAAATTTGATCACAACCAAGCCATGGTTGACTATGAAACCACATTACTTGATCATGCCCATACCTGGTATAAAAAAATTGATCACAACCAAGCCATGGTTGACTTTGAACAATAGAGCATCATCAAGCTAAAATAAATTACCCAAAGACTCTCAGAGAGTGTGCTCTTGTAAGATGAATGGTTTACAACTCTCCTATCAAATCTCCCATATGATATTCACCCTTCCCAACATGTAGTGGTTCATTGGGGGGTGTTTGTTCCATTTCAAAGAGTGCTTTCCATGAAGACTTTTACAGACCCTCAAGAAGAACTTAAAGCTATGCTCAGAGTTGAGTTAATCAAAAGTGTAGACACTAAGATCAACCCATTTATGGAGGTGCAAATTTCATCTATGGCCTCCTAGCTCCAAAATTTTACTGCTAGGTCTATGCATGATGCTCAAAGTGGACTATGGTGCATCGACTATGAAGTAGAAGACCATAGTATAACTAAATGTCCTTGAAGGAATGTGTGCACCTTGCTTCTAAGCTGGGAAGTATGTCAAGAAGCACAAAATGTTTGAAACTATCTTTTGTCATAACATGTTAACCAAGTCAACATAACCACTTATTATTGTTTGTGTGACACTTACATCCATACCACTGCTGATTGTTAGGTGATTGAAAAAATGCATGAAAACATGGAAAAAGGTGCATGATATGCTACAACATCATTCAAAGAATAAGTAAACCAAGGAAATGATGGATATGACCAATAGAATATAGGCTTCTAAATATAACAAGGCACCAGAGAGTGAGGCATAGGATGCAGTGGTGAAGGTTCCCACTACACTCATGTTATAAGTGTGTCTCAACAAAGCATTATTAGTGAAACTACCCTACACATCCCATGTGTGCATATTATTGAGGGCCTCATAAGGTCAAAAAATGCACTGACCTTTAAAAAAAGTTAACCCAAGGTAGACCTGGCATAGACAAGGGTGAACGAATGATTAGACATGAGCAGAAGATATAAAAATGGACCCCAAAGGTGCAGTCAACACACGTAGAGGCAGTCAAGTTTTAGACAACTACTCAAAGTGGATTCACCACTTGGCTGCTAGTTATGCCAATACCTGAGTTATACCTTGAATATGGGGATAAGGGTCAAAATGAATGCATAATGTGGCCTAAATCAAAGGCTACACCATACCTAGACAGAATGTGGTGAAAATACGTACTACAATAGGATATGAACATAGTCCAAAACTTGCAAGTGGAGCTCTAATTGGTACAAGATATATAAGTGCAAATCTATCACCTCTCAAAAGAAGTATGATAGCCAAGAATTTGAATTATAAGAATTAACTAAGATCCTATAATTATTACAAATTGACGGTATATTACCCTTATTAAATAACTTACTCATGGAGAATGCAGGTTAAAAGTAAGTTAAGGTTGTCATACCATGCATGGAGAGGGCATAATAAGTCTGACATACTCAGAATGTTGAATATGACCAAGAACTCCTAGTGGATGCCACTATTGATGGATGGTCTATCTGTGAGGTACTTGTAGACATAGGCACCAAGGTTAACATCTTGATAAAGAGTACTTGGGAGAAAATGGGTAGACCAACCTTGAGACCTTTCCCTCATGTATTCTTCATGGCCAATAAGACCTGGGCATAGCCAATCAAGATTCTAAAGAGTGTAGTTGTAGATATCATGGGTGTCAAATTCTGTACTAACTTTAAAGTAATAGAGTTAGTAGAGCAAGTTAACTACCTAATGCTTCTGGAAAGACCATTGTGTTATGAAACTAATGAATATATGCACTTCAAAAGGCACTATATGACTTTTAATAATGGAAAGGAGAGGGTAGTTATACCTCTTTCAAATAACTAATTACCCCCTATGTTGAGAGCCTATACATTGAGGATGAAATCGACCATATCTATAATATCACAGTTCAAGGTGCCACGACTCTAGAACCAAATGATCAAGGAATCCTCTCTTGGGAAGATGGACAATTAGCCTTAGACACCATAGATGTTGATTATGACCTATGGGTCGAGGAATCATATGAGACCACTTGTCAATAGTGTCATTTAGTGTGGGCAAAGGTGTTAAAGTTAGTAAAGATAGGCTAGATATAGATTGATCACACTCCTAAGAGATGGGTCCCTTACACCAAGAAAAGAGGAAAAATATTGTTTAGCCTCAATAAGGGAAAACTTGCTATGCTTCCAAGATATGAAGGAAGTAATCTTGTGGAGGACTATGTTTGTGACATTGAGTCGTGCATCCCAAAGGAGGTGGATAGAATGGGCACACTAGTGTACACATTGAAAATCATTACCACTCATTGGTGGGAAATACATAAGCCTAGCTTTCCATTGTGGCATAATGTAAAGGTAGTTATTTTCACCAAGTTTTGAAAAAAAAAATGAGGACCTAGACATTTCATCCTACTCTAGTGACTCTGACCCCATCGCACATGTATGTCTTTGTGAATAAACATGGACTATTTGCAGTGAAAATGAACCAAGAAATATATGGGTGCACACCTTTTATAGAATATTAAAGACTTAGGTATGGGCATGGTACATAGTTAATAAGATGCACTATAAATAATAGACTAGGATGCCTTTAAGGAGTGGTTTGTTCATACCTTCTCCTTTTCTTTGCAACATCTTGAAATGATTGAGCCATTATAGGTAGTTTGAAGGTCAATATTTGAGGACACCACTATGTTGGAAGAGTGCCTAAAGGACATGTTTGGAAAAAAGGTTAGCACTCCCAACCTTATTTGGAGAAAAAAAATTGAATAGTGATTGTAGTGATGAAGATGATGACACATGGAAGGCACACAACTGGAAGAATTTGATAGGGAAAAGGAATTTAGTGTGCCAAGTTGAGGATAACACCTTAGAATAAGAAGGCCCTACCAACCTTTGGGTTGAAAAAATTTAGGGTAATAGACAAGTTGAAGAATCACATCAGGAGAAGCATGAACCCTATCGGGCACCATTAAAAAATACCAAAGTGGATATTAGTTCAGAGGGGGAACCCAAAATTTCTATTCTTAGTGATTATTGGTCTGACATGGAACTAGTGCATATTTTTAATCTCCTAAAATAAATCTAAGACCTATTCCCACAAAACTATAAAGATATGAAAGATGCACACCCATCCCTCAGGAAGATGAGCATCAAACTAGTTGACATTGTGAGATCAATCAAGAAGTGGCCTTCCATGATGAACTCAAATCTTCACACCAAGGTCAAGACTGAGATTGATGGCATATTAGCTACAAGAGTTATCTACACTGTACATGAATCTAAATGGGTTAACCCCATGGTCATCAACATCAAAAAGGATGGGTGCATTTGAATTTGTTTTATGTTGACTATAGACTATTGAATGCCACCTATGTGATTAACCCTTTCGTAACTCTATTTACTGATGAAGTATTACATGGAATCATAAGTTATGAGATATGCACATTTACTGATGAATTTTTAGAATACCATCAAGTCCAAATTGAGGAGGACAAGCCTAAAACCACCTTTGTGATTGAATTGGGTTATTTTTCATATAACATGATGCCCTTTGGGCTGAATAATATGTTGACCATTTTCTCTTGGGTGGCGATCACTACATTCAAATACTTCATTCAAAAGTTCCTCTAAGTATAATTATATGATTGGATAGTTTATGGATTGGTGAAGGATCACTATGATAATATGTGCCTAATGTTAGAAAGGTGCAAATAGTTACAAATTTATGTGAATCTCAAGAAGTGTTTTTTTTTAATGTCGTTTGGCACATTTCTTGAGCACATCATTTGCAAAGAAGGTCTAATTATTAATCCAACCAAGATTGTAATAATCCTTTAGCTTCAAACACCTTTAATTTAGAAAGGAATCCACACCTTTCTTAGGCATTGTGGGTATTACATGAAGTTCATAATAAATTATGCCAAGATTACAACATCGCCAAAGGAACTCTTGTGGAAGGATGGCCCATTATGTTGGGGTGCAATGCACGAGGATTCTTTTGAGACCCTAAAGCTAAAGATGGCAAGTGCAGTGATACTATAATTTCCCAACTAGGAAACTCCCTTCCATGTCCACATTGATTCCTTTGGTATCGCAATCAATGCCATTTTTGCATAACTAGGCAAAAATAAAATGGATCATCTTATTTCTTTCACAAGTAGGAAACTAACTAAGGCAAACAAAAATTACACAATGATTAAGTGTGAGGAAATTTTCATGGTTTACTCCATGTAGAATTTTAGATAATATTTTTTAGCAATCCCCTTCATCTTCTTCACTGATCATGAGGCCTTTAAGTACCTAGTGAACAAGCCCATTTTACATAGGCATATTTGCTGATAGATCGTCTAGTTTTAAGAATATTAATTTTCTATTATAATGAATCCTAGAAAACAAAACTCAGGCCTAGACCATTTATTTTGCATCAACTCTAGTAAGGTGGTAGTGCTAATTAAAGATGATATGCCTGACATGCAAATTTATAGGATCTAACATGTACTAAAAGACTCAATAGAGATCACCACATTTATGACCTCTAACTCTACACCTCAAACCATGATAGTTAAAGAGAAGAAGAAGATCATGGTTCATGTCATCCCTTTTCAAATCATTGGCAGGGAACTGAACAAGTTAAGTCATGATGAAATCATGCACTAATGTGTCATAGAGTATGAATGGGACTTAGTACTATAAGAGGTTCATGAGAGGATTAATAAAGGCCATGGTGCTAGAGACGTCACAACATGAAAAGTGTTACAATCAGGCTTGTAGTGGCCAACTCTATTTCATGACACAAAATAATACACCAAATCATATAATGTGTGCTAGTGTACAGGAAAACCAAACCACCAAGATGAGATGCCCTTCTTCCCCATCCTTGCCCATGCACCCTTTGAAAAATGGGACATTGATTTTGTCGAGCCTATTACTCCCACTATGAGGTGAATAGGTGCAAGGTACACTCTGGCTTCCATATATTACTTCACTGAATTAGTACCAACCAAATATCCTACAATCACCATAGTAACAAGATTCATCTAGGAAAATATTATAAGTAGGTATGTATTCCCACTTAGCTTGACTAGCGACCGTGGCATGCATTTCATCAATGAAACAATTTAGATCTTGTTGTCCAAATATATGGTGGTGCACTATAAAATGACACCCTACCACCCTCAAGTAAATGGCACTGTAGAATCATTCAATAAACTATTGGGGACATGCCTCACAAAAATATGTGGCATTGGTCGTAAGGATTGGGATGACAATGTGTCAATAGTGTTATGGGTCTATCACACAACATATAAGTTCCTGAACAAGGCTACACCATCCCAACTGGTGTTAGGTGCAAAGGTCATTTTACCTATAGAGTTCCTAGTTCCCTCATTGTACATTACATGTAATTATCACTTGGATGACTAAGAGTCCTTATGTACACATATAAAATATTTGGAGAGGTTATATGAGACACATGCCCAAGCATGATGGAGTCGATGGATAGAGAATACCTACCAAAAGCTATGGCATGATAAGAAAATCAAGCACAAGGTGTTTATAGAAGGTATATTGGTCTTTTATATGATTTTACGTACCTCAAACACCTAAACAACTTATAGATTAGGTGTATGGGACCTTATATCATCCAAAACATATTAAATATTAACATATGCAAGCTATGCATTTTGACTGGTAAAATACTCCCTAGTCAATTTCAATGGCACCAAATTAAAAGTAAACCATCACTAGGATGGTACTTACACCATCTGATGTTGGATTTTTGATCAAAATTTGGTTGCTTTGTCTTGTGACTATAATAAAATTGGCACAAGCCAAATATTTTTATTATGTTTTGTTTACTGTGTTATTTGAATAGGCATGGCACTTTCAAGCCCATAGTAGAAATTTGTTGGCACCTACACCTACATAAATCCAGTCAAGTGAGTCGATCTTGATCACTTTTTAATCACTTAAGGCTAGAAACCTAAGTTTTTGGGCATGTGTGAATTCTGCCATGCCATATAAACTATAAGTATGAATTAGAAAATGAAGGAACATAAGGTGTTTGTACGTAAGAGACCAAGATCAGATAATGAGGTGTTTGAGGACCAATGAAAGGATTTGTATGGAGTAAGGGAGGCCAAAGCAAGAGATATTAAAGCATAGAGAAATTGACCAAGAAAGAGAGGTGTGCTTGAAAGAAAACACAACACCAAGAAAATATGGATCCTAGGAGACTGAATCATGCACATGTGAAGTGTTACACCTAGGTAACCATAAGGATGGGAAAGGTCATGCCAAGATGAACAAAGTTCAAGATAGTGACCATTGTGATAGTTGACACCCACCCAATAGTTGGAAGCAAATGATTGTTTGAATCACGTGTCACTTCAATAAAGAAACCATTAGCAAAGTTAATGCTATGATGGAGGAAGAATAAATATTTTCATTAAATTAGTAGTTGGTGGCATATTTTATCAGATTTCATGGGTTTTAACATATTTCAAGAATCTAAATGCTGCTAGCAGTCAATGTGATAGATGAAAATAATGTATGAAAGGGAATATGGTAAACAAAGGAGGTTTACTATCATCTTCAACACTTCAGAGCAGAGCAAAGAGCTGAAGCCACTAATTGAGAAGACACTAATATAATTGAAAAAAGTCACCCCTAACTTCCCAAATAAAGAATGAATGATCAAGAATAAGATTTCATTTCACCTTGAGGAAAAAGGGAGGAAAGAAGAGGAAATTTGATAGAGAAATAGGAAAGAAGAAACTTAAATATAATAACCAAGCCACCATTAATGGGGCAGGAAGCTCAACAACCAAATGCACATTTATATTTCCCATGACTATAAAGTGCAATAGACACAATTTAAAGATTTGGTAGAATCAATCAATCAAGATTCAATAGTATTATATTCAAGATGGGAAAGAAATGATTAAGCATAGGTCCACAACAAGTGTAAAAAGATGCAAAGAAAGTGTAGGCAGTAAGAGAAAAAACTACCATAAAACTAGAGGTGTAGATGATGGAGGGGGTAAATGTTATAGAGATTGACCAAAGCACGAGCACCAAACTCACCTACAAAGAGATGTAATACCCTCCATAGGTCAAGTGAGTGTCCTTTAAGCATGTTTGTAAGTTTAAAGACTATAAGAATAGGATAGGAAACAACATGTAGGATTTGAACAAGGACTAGATGATAAATATGGGCAATAAAACCAAGGCAAATGCTATGCTCTTCGATGTCTCCATCATAGACAATTTACAAACCAAAAGTGCCACATAATTATTTGAACTACCAAGCTTTGGAAAACTAGAAGACTTGGTGCATTTCCTCCTCTCACAACTACATGGTGACTGGTTCAAATTTTCTAGATGGTGCATGAGAATTTATACAAGCCTCATTAATAGAATCATAGGGCTACTTGGCATAGGAGAAAACATACAAGATATGATGGAGGATTATGTAGAGGTAAAAAGGGTCATAAAAATCCTAGGCTACTAAAAGTTAGGGTTTGCTTTCCCTATCAAGGACATCCAAGACCTAGGCATAATGGCAACAATGCACCTTGTAAGTGCCAAACTTTGATCTAGTGGTTGATGGTCTGACATAAGTAAAACATTCTTATGCATTTACCACCACATGGCATAGGGAGTAAGGTTTAACATCTCCAAGTTCATATTAGAGGAGATAGTGTAGAATGCATAAGAATACCATTAGGCATGTGAGACCTTTTGATGGGGATACATGTTGATCCTAATAGTGATGGAGGAAATAGGTGTGCCAGATGGTGATGATGACCACCTATGGGTGTTTCCACCAAGCCATGAGTCCCAAGTGATGAAATACAAGGATTTCATCTACCCCCCAACTTCTCGTAAAAATATAATACTAGAGTGCAAGGGTGGTTTGAAAGGTACGTAGAGGATTTTGGGAAGGAGTGATGCATCCCATAAGAACTCCCTCAATAACTAGTGGGAATGACAACCTTTTTCATAATGTAACACATCTGTGTGGTGTACCTAGCACTCAAAGATGGAAATCTATCAGGATGGTTCTAGTTACTTTATGTGTTCTCAGCCAAATATTTCATAATGATGCTAAGGAGAATCCTTAATGCATAATAAATTTAGATCTAGGCTAAGAATATAGATCATGATAGAATAATGATGAGGTTAAAATTCATGCACCTCAGAGCCAAGGCTATCAGGGATGAGGAGGATGATAGTAATAGGTTGGACATCCATCCCTGATGAAGGGTAATAATAAATAAAAGGATTTTTAACCTTTACTATGAGATGAATTCATGCAAGAAGGGTAGAGATCGTGGCAAGGATGATGATCACCCCCTCCTAGTTGAAAATGTAGGGAAGGATGCATCGAGGCTGCAGGAAAAGTCACTCCAAAGGAAGAGGGGTAAAAAATTAGAAGAGATCATGGAGCACATATAGTTTAAAATAGCCTCTAAATAATAAACTGTGCCCCATGCTCTAAATAAATGCATGAAATTTATGCAAGAGGGTGCTTCTTTTAGAAAGCATCCAAATAAAAAGACTAAGGGACCCATAACATTCCCTACAAATAACCTTGTAGATATATAGAGAGAGGTGACCTTTACATCTATAATAGAGGAGGAGACTGAAGAAGACAAATTAGGGACCTATATCCTGTAAATAGGGAAAGGTGAAAATGAGCTTAGTAACATAAATATATATAAGACCCTATAAAGTGGCATGACCACCATGATATAAGTAAAAAACGAAATGACAAGCCCCACATACAGTGCCACCTCATTAATGATCCCACCTTTGAAATTAGTGTTGACATCCAAGGATAATGACTCTCCAATGGCCCCTCAAACTATTGAAGAGAAGAGAGTGGACTGGAAGAAGATGCGATTGAATGATGAAGATATAAATCATGCTTTGGTACTTGAATAAAAGTAAAAACTTTACTAGAAATAGAAGGCCAAGTTGAGAAAAGGGTCTAAAAAAATTCCCTCAAGTGTAGAACCAGTAGTAGAAGTGCTCAAATAGGCACCAAGTGACCCCATCAAACAAGTAGAAGAAGATGCACAAGAGTCACACCCAAGTAGTGAAGGTGTGTCTTAATATAAATTAGGTGATATTGGTGCTTCCAAGTAATAAACAAAGACAACTAAGGAACACTAGCAATAACAAGGTGACACTGGAACTGAAGGGATAACCTTGGAGGTAAGTATTGAAAAGCCCTAGGATGAAGAAGCAAAGGAAGGAGAGAAGTCTGATGAAGCAAACCCCAAGGACCAAACAAGTGAATCCTCAGAGGAGCATACTAAAGAGAGTGGTGGTACCAATGAAGATGAATAAGTACACACAAATAAGGATATCATTAAGAAGGATGATAAAGAACTTAGCATAAGGGAGATGGTGCAAAATAATTAGGGGGACAAAGATATATACATGTATGAAACTATGCCCCCCAAGCCACCATGAAAAGACATGCAAGGAACTCTCATTTGTGATAGACCATTATATGGATGATCCCCAATTTGAAGTACCAAGAGTGGCTACTTTAAGCCTAAAATATTCTAAGGATAGAAATCCCTTCTTATTGACTCATGTGCCATGAACCTAGTCTAATCTGGGAATGCACTAATAATAATATGTAATGTGTCAAAACATAATCAATTAAGGTAAGGTGAATAAACTAAAAAATCTCCTCAATGAAGCTAAAGAAGTGGTGCAAATCAATAGGTTCAAGTTGTATCATCTTTGTGAGTGCATGGAATCAATCGAATCATCTCTTATGGCCAACATCAACACTTTATACCTTTCATAGGTTGATAAGTTTTGTGTATTGGTGAAGCAGATGCTCCCAAGACTATAGACTCGGTTGATGTAAGAATAACAAGAGGAAGAACCTAGCATCACACTAAAGAAAGAACTTTCATAAAACCTCTAAGAGGTAGAAGATCTCTTTATGAAGTTAAAAGAGGGCATAAAAATAGTATATGCCATTTTATTAAGCTTCTCCAACTAAGCCTCAGTAATAGATGTATGCCTAAAGTAAGTAAATGATGAGAAGGATCAACTAATGGCTCAAGTATACTCCATAAGTAGGGTAGAATAGTTAAAAATCATGGGCAGTGTGAATATGCTAAGTAATTAGATCAAGGACTAGGAGTAGACCTTGGAAGAACTCTTTTATGCTGTACAAACTAAGGCCTATGAGAAAGGGGAGATATTAGATGAAAGTGTGGCAAAGGAAAAATCCAATGTAGAAGCCTTCTATAAGGAGCTAAATAAGATAGATACACTTACACTCACTACTGCATCATCTAATATTGATAACATCGTATAAAAAATCAAGCTAGCAATAAAGGGATTTGAGGACTTCAGCACCAAACTCTAGGAGAATGCACCTGAGTTATGACTTCCCAAGAGTTTGACAACTTAATCTAAGGGTGAACTAGAGTTTTTGTATGGGTAATGTTGGCCCCTAACCCATTATTAGAGTATTCGTGCCAATTTAACATTCACCTCTATGTGAAGGGATATTTTTGGCAAGTGGTTAGCCTAAGGGTTTTTTTAGCCATCTAAAGGTTGCAGTATAAATATTGTGCTAGCTGGTAGATGGTTAACCATGTCCCAAATTTTCAAGGCATCAATGAATATTTGTATAAATGTGGCAAGTGTAGTGTGGAGATCACAAAGTCATGGAGCTGATAGTTATGATGACAGAATTCTAGATCAAAACTCAACGTGTAACTTACACCTTGGAAAATATTCTCCTAAAGGATTATATAAGGAGCTCGAGCTAGAAGGGTTAAAAGATCAAAGAATTACAGTGAAGCTCTAGTGGAATGACTCTGAAGCCATGTTATGTGAACCTTGCTATAACATCCATTAAGGCTTGGAAATAGTATGGAGGCCACTCTGGCTCTAATTGTATGTACCCAAGCTCATATTTGAGCCTCTAGGCTATTAACATTATGCTTTGAATACAAAATCTTGTTATGAGCTTTGAACAATGACAATGGTTTTGCATTAAAATATGTTAAATGTGTCTAGTTTTCAAATCTTATGATATTATTAATGTGATGCAAATATTTATGATGTCATACTTTTGATTGAATCATGTTAATTAATGTTTATATATTTTATTGGTTCACTACTTTAATGGAGTCCAAAATTTTCATGACATCATCTTTATTATATATGAAGGATGAGTATAGATCTGCACCAATAACTCATTCCCTATTTAAATCACATTAGTTTAGTATGAGAAAATAGAACCAAAGTAGTCTTATGACCCATTAAGCACATATATGACCCTAGGTTAAACCCAAAAAATACCTACTCTTATGGATCTACCTGAGTTAAGTTTTTGTTACATTGCTTAAGACCCTTTAGTGAAGCCTTGTGCCATGGCATAAATAGCCTAATGTGGGTGTTAGTTCATTCTCAACTACACTTTAGGTGTGTGTATAAGGCCTATGCCTTATGTGGATTGATGTTGGTACAATTGAGTGTTTAAATGTTGAGCATAAGAAAGGAATATCCCATGCTTGCACGTAGTTTTAGTAAATCAAGATGCTAGACTTTTCATAATAAAAAGTACCACTTGAGCCAAAGGGGGAGATAAAAACATGAACAAGTCCACCCAAAGGTATGTATCTATATTATTGTTCTATTTCCTTTATTTACTTAGTATATTAGATATTTTTTTACTCATTTCTATTTAAAATGTGTTGTTTATCCTTGCGTATGCTCCTCCTTATATTGAATATGCTAGTATGTTTATAGGGTTATTTAGGCTTTCTATTTGTCACCTCAGGTTTCATAGACCACCCATTAGTTAACCAATAGACCAGTTATCTTCTTATTATTTTAGTAGTTTTAGCTATCTTGGATATAGGTTATCCTTGTTTATCAGTTACTTGCATGTGGTATCCTTATTATATCCCTGATACACACATTTAAAATCATTATTACAATAATTAATCTATATTGAGCCCTAGTAAGAGATATAACCCATGCCATAAGCTTAGGCTTGGGAACCATTTCCTCTTTAAATTTATGTGTAGATTATCCTCTTCTAGGCTTATAGTTGTTTTAGGTCGTTAACTGCTCTTCCAAGTATGTGCAGGCTCTATTTTTATAACCTTGTTTGTATCCTAGTCTATTGAAAAAAATATTATTGTTACAAGTCATCCTAGCCCATGCATACATTTTGGTGAGCCCTATGGATTGATACTTTGGTTGGATAATTTTCACATTTTCCCTTTACATTTATTAGCATCACCTTCACTACCATCATACATCTTAGTAAATATTTCACCCTGATTGTATTGGTCAACTTGATATAGTTTTCTTATTTTCAAAATGACATTGGCTAGTCTAATACATTTTTTTGGTTTCTCCTAGCTCTACCAGCTAGCCAGATATAGTTTTGTGTATTTTCTTAATTGTATCGATCATCCAAATACAATTATGTGTTTTTACCAACTGCATTGGCTAGACCAATACAATATTGTGTTTGTATCAACTACATTGATAACCTTATACAATTCATTTTTCCAATCATATTGTATAGGTCAGCCTAATACAAATTCATGTTTCCTAGTTTTGTTTCCAATTATATTAGCCAAATTGATATCATATATTTTTGGAATTAATGTACAATCAAATGCATCAGCCAACCCGATACAATTGTGTTTTTATATTTCAAAATACAACACCATTTGGAATAAAGATAAGAGAAAACTTGCCAAGATTTCCAAGGATTTTAAGACAATAATCCTAACACAATGTAATTAACTAATCTTGATATATTATTAAAAAAGACTTCCATGCCTTATCATGATTTAATCTCTCAAGATAATTATACTAATGATTGTAATATGGATTCCACTAGATCCAAATGCTATAAGCCATATGATAACCTTAAGAAACCTAGACAAGGTCACCTACTCCAAGAATATGAGGTTGAAGAGGAATGTGTCATAGAATATACATATAAAATGAAAATATTTCTCCAAGATCATCCAAAGCACAAGGGGAAATACCATGTGGTTGTATATCAAATCATGATGGAACCCCATGTGTAGTATACTCCTTCCACTACCCATAATTATTCTACAATAATTTATGGAAAATCTATTCCCCACTTCCCTATTTCTTGTTAGGTTGTGGAGCTAAAAGCTTCAACTATTGCAGACATGGAGGAGGATGCTGAAGTTCCGAAAGTACCTGCATTGGCAGTGTAACTGACGTCGGTCACATATAGTGCAGAAGGCAACCGGCATCGGTAGGGAGTCAGCCGACGTCGGTCAGCACCAGATAGATAGGGACCGATGTCGATCGCCTGTGGCAGTTCTAGAACTGCTGTTGATGAATAATCAGTTAAGTGAAGCGAGTGTTTGCATGTTAAAGGGCTAATTATAGTCTTGAGCTACGTGTCTAATTATTGTAATTAGAGATCTATTTTTGTATGCATGGGATCCTATTTAAAAGACCCATGAGGCATGCATTGTAAATTAAGAAGGCAAGTAAAAGCATTGAAGCATTGAAGCAAGGTCAAGGAGATCTACAAGGTGTAAGATCAAGGAGATTAGCTATAGCATTCAAGGAGGGGATAACAACTCAGGTTGTTGAGTTGGTTGTGGTTGAGCAAGAGAGAGAGGGAAGAAGGTCTTGAGGTGTGGCAAGCCTTTGCGGTGGAAGAAGTGGCATCTTCTTTATTATATTTTCTTCTAAGATTATTTAATACAAGATTGTGTATTGTCTCTCAATTTCTTTGCTGTCTCAAGTTTCTAGTTACTTAATCATTCTGGTATAATTTCGTGTTTAATTGCTTATAAGAAAAGTAATCAATTGTGCTTCTGTTGGATAGGGGTTCCTAACAGTTGGTATCAGAGCTACGATTTGTAAGAAGCAGGTTATTGTTTGATTACAGGTCATTCTCAGGGATTTTTGATTGAGTGGGAGTTCAGCAATGGCAGAATAAAGTAAGCTACAAATGGAGAAGTTTAACGGCAAGAATTATCAACATTGGAGGATGCAGATAGAGGATTATCTGTATCAGAAGGATTTATACTTACCATTGGGTGGGGTTGCATGCAAGCCCACAGATATGAAGGATGAAGAATGGAACGTTCTTGATCGAAAGGCTCTGGGATCCATAAGGTTGAGCCTTGCATCGTCTGTGATTTCTAACTTATCACAGTGCAAGACAATGAAAGAGTTGATAAAATCTTTGGTGAATTTATATGAAAAACCCTCTGCTTCAAATAAGGTATTTCTTATGAAGCAGTTATTTACTTTGAAAATGCAGGAAGGTGGATTAGTATATACTCATCTTGGTGATTTCCATGGTTTGGTAAACCAGTTAGCTTCAGTCAATATTGTTTTTGATGATGAAGTAAAGGCTCTCTTGATTTTATGCTCTTTACCTGAAAGTTGGGATAGTTTGGTTATGGCAGTAAGTAATTCTGCATCTGCTTCTAAAATCTTAAAAGTTGATGATGTTGTGAGTGTGATCTTGAATGAAGAAATACGTAGGAAAAGCACAGGTGAATCATCAGGGAATGCTCTAAGTGCAGAAAGCAGGGGAAGGCAAAGAGAGAAGATTGAGCAAGGGAAATCAAGGTTAAAGGTGGGAAGGAGATCCGAATCCAGAGGTGTCACCTGTTGGTTTTGTGGAAAGAGAGGACACACAAAGAAAGAGTGTTGGTTGAGGGATAAAGAGAATCAACATGAAGGTAATGAAGAAGCAAAGGATGCAAATATTGTGGTATAAGATGCTCTCATACTTTCTTTGGATAGTCAGGTAGGATCATGGGTTTTAGATTTTGGTTCTTCTTTTCATGCATCCCCAAACAGAGATTTGTTCCATGAGTATGTCCAGGGAGACTTTGGAGTGCTTTATTTAGGGGATGGTATGCCTTGTCAAATAGTTGGCAAAGGGAAAGTGCAGCTGAGATTGCAGATGGACAACACATGGGTGTTGAAGGAGGTCATGCATGTCCCAGTTCTGAAGTAGAGTTTGGTTTCTGTAGGAAGGTTGGGTGATGAGGGAGGCATAATAACCCTCACAGTGGATTCTTGGAAGGTTACCAAGGGTGCACTTGTTTTAGCAAGAGGTAAGAAAGTAGGTACTCTTTATCTATCTACTTGTATTACTGATTCTACTTCTGGTTTATCTACTTCAGCTGTAGATTTGAAGATGTGGCTTAATAGGCTTGGTCACATGAATAAGAAGGGAATGGACGTTCTTGATTCAAAAGGTATGATTTCAGATTCGAAAGGCATAGATAGAGTTCATTACAAGAAAAGGAAATTTGATGCTTTTGACAAGAACAAAGAAGTCTTGGTGTTTATGGAGGAGATGATGGACAGAGATCAGTCACAGGGGCTGAATAATTATGAGCAGGGTAGTATGGACAGGGGTTTGATCCAAGATGAGCTCACGGATGAAGAATTCATCACTTACAAGAACACACAGATGCTGACATCGATCACTTGGAATCGACGTCGATCAGGCAGATACCGACATCGGTCATGTGTAGACCAGCAGGGTCAGTAGAGTCAGGCAGAGAAGTCTGATGTTGGTCAGATAGGAACCAACGTCGACAGAGGGGACACTGGCGTCGACCAGGGAAATGATGTCGATAGTCATGGAAATGTTGTCAGTGCAGGGAATCGACATCGATCGGATGCAGACTGGGAGATGGCTGAGATCGGTCACTGGAACGGATGTTGGGCAGACAACAAGCTATCAAGGAGTCTCAAATGCCCATATGGAGGTCAGAAAGGGTAAGTGAACCTCATATTCATTGTTCACCTTCTTTATATTTCTTATTGATGGTCAAGAACTAGGAATATGTGAGGAGGCAATGCAGGTAGAATCCAGAAATAGTGGGAGCCTGGCATGGATGAGGAGTGTGAGTCCTTGGAGAAGAACCAAATAGGTATTTATTGGTGGAGTTGTTAGCTGGAAGAAATCACTGGATGAGGGATGGATTCCCAAGTTAGAGAAGAGAGTGGATGGACATGTGAGACAGAAGGCTATGGTATATGGTCTTGATTAGGCTACAGGACAATGGAGGTTTGACCATTGTATTTTTCTTTACCAGGTTGGATAATATTAGCTACATTATCCTATTACTGTATTGTGTTTCTTGTTGCAGAGTTACATATATAGGGAGTTTCTAAGCTAAGGGTAAAGTTAGTTCAAAGGTATGTCATGAAGAATTTGGGAGCAACAAAATTCTTTTGGCATAAGTGACAGGTATAACATCACAGGTTTGTGGTGGTTGGTCTTCAAGAGTGACTTTGAAGAGGGATACAGAGCCAAGGAAACAAAGTAGATGGTGTATAGGTATAGGTACAGTTACAACTATTTATATCCAAGTGGGAGATTGTTAGGTTGTGGAGCTAAAAGCTTCAACTGTTGCAGACATGGAGGAGGATGCTGAAGTTCTAGAAGTATCGGCGTCGGCAGTGTAACCGACGTCAGTCACATATAGTGCAGAAGGCAACCGACATCGACAGGGAGTTGATCGATGTCGATTAGCACCAGATAAATAGGGACTGACGTCGGTCACTTGTGGTGGTTCCAAAACTGCTGTTGATGAACAATCAGTTAATTGAAGTGAGTGTTTGCATGTTAAAGGGCTAATTATAGTCTCGAGCTGTGTGTCTAATTATTGTAATTAGAGATATATTTTTGTACGCATGGGATCCTATTTAAAGACCCATGATGCATGTATTGTAAATTAAGAAGGCAAGTAAAAGCATTGAAGCATTGAAGCAAAGTCAAGGAGATCAGCTATAGCATTCAAGGAGGGGATAACAACTCAAGTTGTTGAGTTGGTTGTGGTTGAGCAAGAGAGAGAGGGAAGAAGGTCTTGAGGTGTGGCAAGCCTTTGAGGTGGAAGAAGAAGTGGCATCTTCTTTATTGTATTTTCTTCTAAGAGTATTTAATACAATATTGTGTATTGTCTCTCAAATTCTTTGTTGTCTCAAGTTTCTAGTTACTTAATCATTCTGGTATAATTTCGTGTTTAATTGCTTATAAGAAAAGTAATCAATTGTGCTTCTGTTGGATAGGGGTTCCTAACATTTCCTTCTTCATCACCATTCATAGTATAACTACTAACATGGAAGGTCTATTTTTAGTGGGCCCACACAAAGTGCTCATGTTAATACCAATGTTAATTATGTATCCAATTATTCCCAACATGCCACTCAAGCCTAGACATCAATCCAAAACACTTATGATCCTAACTAAATCATCTTACAATAAATGACCCAAATGGTTAACATACAAACTACTAATAATGTTCAAATACTATAAATTCAAAACCACCTCATGTAAATTCAAGATAAACCTCAACAGGTTTAGTGGGGAGATCCAAATCAAAATAACTCCCCACTCCCCCTTAATATTCTCTTGGCAACCTCATTCCACAAAACCCACTTCATAACAAAGTCATTAAACACCTTCAAAATGAGCCCTTAGTCCCTTAGATAACTGTCATTGATATTGGTAGAATTACTCCTAAAATTTATTGTAATGGATTTTTTTTGCATTTGAATATCTTTAGTAATCTCTATAAAAACTAGAATAAATGTAACACCTTGATAGATACTAAACTACTAGTTAAAACCTTTTCTAGTGATGTTTTAAAATGATAAAATTAACTAAGCACTAACTTTATTTTTTTCTTGGAAGACGTATTTGAGAATTGGTCCAAGAGTTTAAATCCAATGACTTACCTAAAAATAAATTTGCTCAGTTTATAAACTAAAAACAAGTGGAAAATGAAACAACTCAATACTTCATCAAACATTGGAAAGCCTTAGCCAACACAATTGATTATACTTTAATGGAAGATAACCTCTTCCACCTCTTTAATACCTTAATAAATTCCAAAATACATTACATTATTAGGAATATTGCTCCTAGATCATCAACATAAGCCTTAAGTCAAGTTAAATGAAATTATGATCTCTTAAGACAATTCGAGTCTTCCTAACCTATGCCTATAACTCAAATACTTATGAGACAAAAAAATAAGCATGATACAAATGATGGTGTCTATAATAATTATGATTATAATAGACCCATTCATGTCATTTTTATAATAATATCTAAGAAATTGAATGTCTCCAAACCTATAATGAGAATTTGGACGACCTCCTCCTCTTCCCTCATAGGTTCACACTAATGGGGTCCATCACATCTCACCCTTAATGACATTCAGAAACATCTTCTTAGATCCTCACATAGAGATGTTAATCCTTCATGTGTTAATAACCATTGGAATGAACCATAATTTCTTTTCGGTTCCATCATTATTTGGGTCATTCTTATGAATATTGTAAGAAACTTAAACACTTAGCATTTGAGTCCCTACTTGTTCATGTTGGAAACTTTTATGTCTCTTGTGTTTTTTTAGGTTTTATGATTCACATAATGGGAAGCGATGAAAATATGACAAAAAATAGATAAATCACTATTGAGATGGTGGTTTTACTCTACATTTGAGAGGGACAACTCTCTTGTATGATTTTCATTTTTTGTGTAATTTTAACTAAAAAACACAAAAATTAAATGAGATTAGGAAATCATGGATGTTAAATGGGATAAGAGTGGAGGAGGATGGAGGTGAGAAACTCACAACAGAATAAATTAAAAGAACAACTAAAATAATTTAAATTTAAATGAAGTTGTTAGAAATTATTCCTCTCACATGAAAATAAAATTAGGAACAAAAAATATATAGGAAAAATGGCTTGCTTTGAATCACAAATTCTCCTCAAAACTTGGATTCAGTACACTTGGTACAAAGCACATACATGGGGTTTTTAACGTAAAGCTAGGAAAGACCATGAGTTGCACATAGACCAAAAAAGTGAATAATTTTAATGGATTATTTATCTACAAATACAAAAATAATTTTCACAAATAAAGATCATAAAACCACACAAATCCAAAGAATGATTTAATCAAGTTTAATCTACTTCATTAATTTTTATAGAAAAGTACATGAAACTCAAAATTTCAACCAAGCTCTCTAAAATATCTAAAATAAAGAACCCCCATTAATTTTTTTTGAATATTGGTGGAATTGATGTGTTGTCATTTATGTCAATTGGAATTGGTGATGACAAAGTGGCATGAGAGTACTCTTGGTCTAATAGGCATGATCTTAGTGCTCAGCTCAGTGTTGATTGCTAGTGAAAAATTATGGGAGAAGTTGGTTGGAAGCATGAGTGGATGGCATGGAGCATGGAGAAAGAGTACGTGGTATGTAAAAATGGTTGAAAGAGCAATTAGAGTCCTTCTAGGTGGTCTTCAGGTGGAGTGAAAGTCATATTATGCCTTGTGGGTTTGACCATGTGTGGTTACCTATGGGATTTTGAGTAATTTGAGAGCTATATCATGATGAGGAGCTTAGTATGATTGGAATATTGATTTTGGACATTTATATGGTGATAAGAGGATAGGTGTATGGTTTGAAAGAGGTGGATAGTGGTCTGCATGATAGTTTGGCCATTGGCCTAGTTGGCCTAGGTGGGCTTGTGAGGCCTTGTGAAGGGTTAAAGGGTGTTTGCAGGTTGGTGAAGATTATTTTTGAATTAGAAATGTCATGAAATATTTTTAAAGTATTTTGATAATGTTTTAGGTTAGATATTGAGCTACAAAGTCAAAAAGCTGGTGTAGAAGCTTCAAAGGATGCTAGAAATGAGTGCAAGGAGCCCGAGAGGAAAGTTTTAACATTTTCTAGTTTATGTACACTTCACATGGGGACATAAGCCTTTTGGTAAAGGTGTAACATGGACCTAAGAATCATTTACAATTATTTTTAATTGGATTGAGGGACATATTTTTATGAACATTTGTTAAGAATGTAAATTGGTTAAAACCCTTTATAAACCCTCATAATGGAGCGATTGGAAATATCTTGCTAGAAAGGACCCGTAATGGATTGGTTGATGAATTTTTACTACTGGAGTTTTAGATAACTCTTCTAGGTTTCTTTTAATGTATTTTTAGTCCCTTGACTGTGTGTGGGCCCCACAGGAAAGTGCTTCTTGATAGTAATTTTGATATTGTGAGAGATTTCTAAATATGATCATGGAAACTAATGGGTTTTTGATGAAGATCAGGACTTGTCATAAATGGATATGTAAAGTTTTAGTGATATTCATCTTTTTTTCTCAAATTTCTAAAAGTTCAAAGTTGCCTGGTTGCTAGAGGCTTAAAGAAGAAAATAACAGTTTAAAGTAACCTTTTTGGTAAGGATAGTTTGAAGTGATTTAAGCTGATTTGAGATATCCAAATCATATGGGGTTGAGTCTCATAGTTTCATGATTATTCATTAGGAGAGGCCGATAGTAGCTACAAGTGTTCTTTATGATCATTGATCATGGCAGACTTTTTTGTGTTAAGATTGTGAGAAAGTGACCTGAGGAATTGGTCTATTAGACCAATGGAAGATGTTAGAACATGAAAAAAAGCCTTTGTAGGTTGATATAAAAGACTAATATAATCTACTCATGTGATATATAAGTTTTCAAATCATCCTTTCAAGTACAAAATATGAGCTTTTATATGACTATAATTTGGTAGTATGTGAACAATTTAAGTGAGCTTGTGTTAGAGGTTGTTTGAGGGTTGTTTGACTTGTGATTGAGTGTTTAAATCACATTAATGTGTTTAATTTTTTTTAATATTATATATATATATATATATATATATATATATATATATATATATGATTTTTTTAGTGATTTATTTGATAAAATTATTAGTATGCCTCAATTCTTCTTGACAGTGTTTTTTGGGTTTCTAGCCCTATTAGCGAGTAACCAAAATGGCTTGTTATATTTATGATGTTTTTGAGCTCTTTTTTTAATCTCAAAGTGTTCTTCTTGCTCAATGTGTGAGAAAGTGGTTTTAAGTCTTTTTAGGCCTAGTGGTAAGTTCTGAGTATATTTGTTGTATGAGAACTTTTTGGGA
This sequence comes from Torreya grandis, assembly GCA_037957365.1. Classification (NCBI taxonomy): domain Eukaryota; kingdom Viridiplantae; phylum Streptophyta; class Pinopsida; order Cupressales; family Taxaceae; genus Torreya; species Torreya grandis. The sequence continues at coordinate 4,281,541 of JARHVA010000719.1, read as the reverse complement.
TATGAAAAGGTTTGAATTAAATTTTATTATCTTATATAAGTGTTTATTATTCTTTTTTTAAGGCTATTATTCATGGAGATGGTCATATGTGGTAAATGACTTATAAGGGCTAATTGGGCCTAGTGTCGCCTAGTAATTAGATAAGTTCCATTTGAAGTATGGACGACTTATGGAGTGTTTGAGTTGGCTTGATGACATGTATGACAATATTTTATAAGGTTAAGATAAGTATGTGAAGTATCTTGGCTGACCAAGATGGGTTAGATTATGGTGTATATATATATATATATATATATATCTAGAGAGAGAGAGAGAGAGAGAGAGAGAGAGAGAGAGAAGGTCAAAATAGCCTATCTATGTAGGAGTGAGAGCAGAGTGTATTCAAGCGAAGGAAGATCTCAGTCAAGGAGAAGAGATGGTTAATTGAGGAAAATCAGAGGGTGAAGAGGATAAGTAATGTTTTAATGATCATGTTCATGAGCTAACAAGTCATTATACCTAATAGTCTAAAGGGTGACTTGGTTGAGCGAATGAGGTAGGTGTGCCTACCTTGAAAAGAGAAGTAGTCTTGCAAGTGTTAGAGAAAGAGAATGTCATCATTAGGTTATAATAAATCATATAAATGGTGGACATCAGTTTAGAAGTGGTTAAGTGGGTGCTTAATCACATAGGAGGTTCTAGCCTCCTTACTAGTTGGATCTAGCTAAAGGTCTAATTAGAGCTGGACTAAATTGAGGGGTGGATGCTCCTTGATCAGTTGGAGCTGGTCTAAAGTCTCATATTTGTATTATACTTATAAGATTGTATTCCATTGGTTTTTAGGCTTGATATTGGGTTTTATACCCCTAAAGGGTTTCCTACATAAATGATGTGTTCACATGATGCATGTTCTTGTTCATGCTTTGGATGTTTAGGCTTTCATGTTCATGTTGCTAGATTAGATTAATGAATGATGAATGTGTTTTGGAATTGAATGTACATTATTTTATACTAATTAACCCCCCCCCTGACCCTCTCAGTAGCTACTCTCAACAACAATGGCCATCTCTTTTATTTATAATACGTATGAGGATAGAAATGACCTTTTGTATTCTTGTAACTATTATTTCCAAGATTCTTAGTATATTTTTACATTCAAATTTCTATTTTTAACAAAGTGAATTAAATATTATAAAAATATAATATATTGACTTAAATAAAGCACTGAATGGGCCCACCAAGATTAATCTATGAGGTGGTAGAGTCTAAAAATGATATGAACATGTATCCATAGTCCCACCATATACATGTGTCACACACTAGCATATAAAACTAATTAATGTAAAGGAAATTTGACTAAAATATGAGGAGTGAACCCATCTAAAAAATTATTTTATGATAAAATATTTCACATCATTGGATTTCCCATTCAAATATCTTTCCATCACTTTAGAAAAGAGCCAAAATAGAGTCCAAAATATGAAATATATGACAAAATGGAGAATTTTTGCCAAGCATTCCCGTGAGGTACTGATGGAACAACATTTGCCCCTCTTTGTTTTTCACCCAAAATTTTTCTCTAAGGATTAAATAGTTCACATCATTGGATTGATAATTTCAATATTTTTGCAACACTTCGAACATGAGCTAAAATGGAGTCTAGATGTGACATATAATAAAAAGATGAATATAGATTTTTTCATTTGTATTATAGCATTCCAATAGTACTTGATATGCCTAGTATACCAATCTCACATAGGCATTCATCTTGCCCATGTGGTTAGAAGGCCTTGTTGACCCACCTTTAAATTTCTAGAGCTCCCCTTAGATTTTATGAAAAATATATGAAGTTTGGGACTTTGATCCTTTGTAAAAAGATGTTCCTTGAGAAAAAATATTTCAAACACATCAAATAAGAACCAAAACAAAGTATAGATGTGAAATATATGACAAGACAAAAAAATTTCAACTGCTACACACTTGTGTGAATGATATTTGATTTCTCCAAATGGATTTTAAATAAAATATATGGATTTTTTGACATTTGTCCCTTGAAAAATGATTTTAATTGGGAAAATATATTTCCAACACATCAAACAAGAACCAAAATGGAATCTGAATCTAAAAGATATGATAAAATAAAAGCATTTCACCTAATGGGCACTTGTGTGAATATGCATAATTTATCTAGTTAGATTTTACATAAAATATGTGAAATTTTGGCCTCAAATACTTTAATAAAATAATATCCTTATGAAAATATATTTCCAACACATACAATTAAAATCAAAATGGATTTTTAATGTGAAAGATATGACAAAATGGAAAAATTACACCTACTATGCACTTGTACAAATGATACATGATTTTTATGGTTGGATTTTACATAAAATGAATGAAGTTTGGGTTTGGGATATTAATCCTTTTTAAAAATATTTTACTTGAGATAATATATTTGTAATGCATCAACTAAGAACCAAAATAGAGTCTGAGAGTTAAAAATATGATGAAAAGGAAGAATTGGACTTGTTACACACTTAAGGTGCAAATGGTACCTGATTTCTCTAGTTGGATGTTACATAAAATATATGAATTTTGGGCCTCTGATAATTTAATAAAATATGATCCTTGGGATAATATATTTCAAATTCATCAAACAAAAATTAAAATGGAGTTTGGATATGAATATATGACAAAGTGGAAGAAGTGCATCTACAATGCACTTGAGGTGCAAATGATCCCTGATTTCTTCAGTTTCTCCAAAATGAAAATTTCTCAAGTTAAATATATAAGACCTAGTGTGCTCATGAGGCTCAACTAACTTAGTGCCAAAATTCCAATTTCTCCTGTTAGAACTAGAATTCTATCTGTGATGTGGGATTGCTTTCTTTGGAGGAATGTAGGTGAGCTCTAAATTCTTTGGTGCAATGCCTTATCCACCTTATGGATAACATGTAGTGCACATGAATATCCTGATACAACTAATTGGTATCCATTTTTCATATCCTAATTTAATGGGAATGAACATGCACTATTAGGCTAGATCATTACCTTTTAAGCTCCACATATTTTCTTACTAGAACTCTTAGTAGATGATGTGTAACACACACTCATGTCTCGATCTGACCAATTGGTAGCTAGTTCACCTATCCAAATTTTATGGGTAATGATTACATATTTATATCCTATATCATTCCCTTGATAAATCCACCCATTTACATGTTCTCGTATTGTGGATCTTAAGTAGTAAAAGGAGATAGAGGGTTAGAGTCCTATTCTTGGAGGTCTAGTCTTATTTATGGTCTTGAAATTTCAATAGGAGGACTTAGGTCAAATATGTGTCCTAATATTTAGATTATTAAACAAAGGGTATTGATGTCTTCTTCTTAAAATTTGAGGTATCTGACCTACAACATCTCTTGCAAAGTACCACTTGAGCCAAAGGGGGAGATTGAGGTACTGACGAGTCCACCCAAAGGTAAGTATCTATATCCCTACTCTATTTCCTTTATTTAATTAATATAATAAATATTTATTTGTTCATTACTATTGAAAATGTGTTTTTTTATCTTTTTTTATTCTCCTCCTTACACCAAACAAGCTATATATCGATAAGGTTGCTTAGGCTTTCCATTTATCACCTTAAGTTGCATAAACTACCCATTTCTTGATGATTGTACCACTTATATTCTTAATAGTTTAGTACTTTTATCTATCTTGGATTTAGGTTACCCTTGTTAATTATTTCCTTGTATGTGGTATCCTTATTATATCCTTGATACACCCCTTTACAATCATTTATCTATATTGAGCCCTAGTGATAACTATACCCCATCTCATAAGTTTAGGATTTATAACTATTTCTTATTGGCATTTGAGTGTAGATTACTCTATGGTAGGTCTATCATTATTATAGGTCTTTACCCACTCTTCTAAAATGTAAAGACTCTATTTTTATGACCATGTTTGTATCCTAGTCTATTAAGAGAAAGAGGATTGTTACATGCCATCCTAGACCATGCATACATTTTTGTGAACTCGATGTGAATATTATCCCACCTCAATTTGGATAATTTTCACAATTTACATTTCACTTATTAGAATCATCTTCACTATCATCATACATTTTAGAAAAGTTTTTAGCTCAATTACATTGGCCAACCCAATACAATTTTATTATTTTTGAAACTACATCGGCTAGCCCGATACAGTTTTATAGTTTGTCCCAACTATATTAGCCAACCCAATATAATTATATGTATTTTATTAATTGCATCGGCTATCTTGATACAATTATATGCTTTTACTAGCTACATCATCCATCCTGATATAATTTTGTATTTATATCAATTGAATCAACCAACCCACCCATATACATAGTGACTCTCTATTGAGCCCCTCTCCCTCTCCCTTTCCCTTCTCTATTTAAACTAAACTAAAATCCCACACATATAGAGAGACCATATATATAGAGGGAACTCAACTCTATATAGTTTGGGGGTTGAGGGTGGCCCCTCCTCTCTATATATTATAGCCCATTAAACTCAACTCTATATGGTGGCCTCCCTTTCACTATATATTAGAGCCCATTAAAATATTTGTGGTGGCCCTAATATAGAGTTTTTTTGGCCCTCCATATATAGATTATATTGGATTGGATTGGATGATAGATATGGATCACCAGATCCATATCTATATATAGGGGTGGTCAAGTCAATATAGACCTCCATCAACCCATACATATCTATAGGGGAAGGGCTAAGGAGGATCACCATATATATCTATAGAGGCACCCACTAATTCATGACTATAGATATATAGGTCATGGTTTATATACCTAGAATTCACAATTCATATACCTCCATCAACCCATATAATATCTAATTATATGAGATAAGAATCCTATAATTAATTTATATATTGGTGGGTCCCACTATTTCTATATAGCCTAGATTTATTTTATAGATTGATAGGACCCACCATTTCTATATAGCCCAAATTTAATTTATAGATTGGTGGTGTAAGGAGTTTATGCATGATAAGTCTATGCTCATCTAGGGGAAGGGTGCTGAGCTGACCCTGACTATATCTAGATTTGGTAACCTCGTATATAGATAAGGGTTAGTCAAGTGCCCTATATATAGATAGAGCCTCTACTGACTATTTATTCTCTATTATATTATATATAGTCTCCCTCTCACCATCTATATATAGGGGGTTTCATTGTTCGAGTACCACACCATGTATAGATAGGGCATGCTATGTCCATCTAGTCCCCCATATAAAGTATAGATAGAGGTCCTCAGCTTCCCAAGTAGAACATGAATGCCCATCTAATCCACACACACATATAGGGGACCCACCAACCTATATATATGGCCTAGGCCCCATATCTATATAATTCATTTTCCCAACCATATTATATCGGCCAACTAGATATAACTTCCTATTTCTTAGTTATATTTCCCACTATATTGGCCAACATGATACAATCTATTTTTAGAATTCTTGTGAAACCACTACATCGGCCAACCTGATCTAATAATGTTTCTATGTTTAAAAATGAAATAAATTTTATAATAGTCCAAAGAGAACCCCTCCCCCTAATATTTTTAAGGATTTTATGATAACAATCCTAATGCTCTAATCTTGATAGATTATCCAAAAATACTTCCATGCCTTATCATTTTTTATCTCTAAAGATCATTATATAAATTAATGTAATTTGACTTCTAATATATTTAAATGCTATGAGCCATATGTTACCATCATAAACCTCGATGAGGTCACCTATTCGAAGATCATGAGGTTGAAGAGGAATGTGGCATATAATACATAGATAAAATGAAAATATTTATCCAAAAACATCTTAAGCATAGGGGTAAGGAGCTTGTGGTTATCTACCACATCATGATGGAAAACCATGTGGAGTATCCTCCTTACCCTATCAATAGTTTTTATAGGACTTGGGGTGAATCCATTCATTACTTCCCTCTTTTCTTATATATCCACCATGCCTAATATAACTACTAACATGGTGAGTATTTATTTTAGTTGATCCAACAAAAGTGATCATGTTAATACCAATATTAATGTTGTATCTAGTACTTCCTAATAGGTTACTCAAGACCCTAAGTAAACCCAAATCACTCCTGATTCTAACAAAATCATCCTAAAAATAATGACCCAAATAGATAACATACAAGCTAATAATAATGTTCAAATGATGTAAATTTAAAACCAATGTATGAAAATACAAGCTAAACTTCAACAAGTTTAGTGGGGAGTGCCAAATCAAAATTGCCCCTTGCCCCACTTAGATCTAGAAACCTCAATATACAACTCCCACTTCATAACAAAGTCATTAAAAACCTTTAAAATGAGTCCTTATTCCCTCAAATAGTTGACACTAATATTGGTGGAATTACTCATATGATTTATTTGATGGATCCATCAATCCCATTATTCATCTAAAGGCCTTTGGTAATATTTATAAAGACTAGATTAAACTTAATACCTTTGCATATACCAAAATACTTTAAAACATTTTTTGGTGATGCTTTAGAATGATATAATTGTTTAACCCTTTTTATAATTAGGTTAGGGGAGGAACATCCTAATCAACTTGGATTAAGCTATTATAAAATTAGGCCAAAATAAATGAATTCATATTTATAATATTATGATAAATATGTCAAATTTGAGAATAAATAGAGAAAAGTACAACACCAAAATAATAATTTGAATGTAGTAATGCTTCAATGTAGCAATGCGAAGCATTAAAAATATTTAGCTTATTTAATGATGCAAAGGAAGATCTAAAAATTTTAGGTACGAAAAGGAGATAAGTTAATGCTCAAATATGATTTTTTATATTATATAATTTAGTTATTTTTTAGCCTAGAAACTATCGTTGAGATATAGACAATAGCATCAACACTTTTATCCCAGTTTCTAAGATTTTTTCTAGTTTTAAAGATAGGTCATTTTATGGAATAACCAACTATACTTGTTAAGGTTCATGTAACCTTAAAAAATATGTGTTTTAGATCATGCACATAAGTTATGGATATTAGTCTTTTTTTAAAAACCTTAGGTCCTCCAATTTGGGCATGTCACCTTGAAAAATAGGGGCTAGTGCATTCAATTGAAGTCGAGTTGAACTCAAAGACCCCTCTGTCAATGATCACTACCTACATAGACATATAATCCAAAGAGGGCCTCAAAGTGATTTAGTTATCCTTCTTATGTGGAATTGTGTGTGAACTATTATGCAATATCATATATGCAAGTGCTTCTAGTGATTTATCTTGAAAATTAATAAATACCACTCATGGGATACTCTTTAAATGATTTAGACATGTAGGAAGATTTATCATCTGACTAATTTAGAAATAAGGAAGAATAGGGTAGTATATGTTACATCTTGATTTATCACTAAGCTGATTTACCTAATTATCCATGGATTATTATGGTTGTTAGATTGATTAGTTACTTTTTAACTAAACTATAAATCATATGTTGTTATAGGATAATTGTAAGTTACTTTAATTTCATGGTTTCATTGTTATAAGTTGTTTGTATTATGAATTATGTTAATTATTGTTAAAACATTGTTTTATGATATATATCATGATGTATCGAGATAACTACCTTCTTGTCATGAGTTGGTCATGAGTTGGAGTAGGAGAGTTCATCTCTTATAACATGGCAGAGGGAGAGCATCATCAAAGAAGTGACGTGAATGAGAGATGTTGAGGGATGACAGAGGAACTACTAAAACCCATGCACACAACACATTAGATTTTATATGTTATATGCATTGTGTGGTTTATTAGAGTTAGTATGGTTTTGAAGTTATTTGTATTTAGATATTATATTTTGAATGTTAGTTCAGTTTAGAACTTATATTTGAAATAAGTCGTGTGATTGCATTGTAGATATTTTATGTAGACTTAAAGCATAATGTTGCAGTATGACTATATTATGTTATTGTACTCATGTTTATTTATGATTACGAGAATGTAAAGGTATGTGGATAGTATCTTGTTACTATTATATATAAACTAAAAAAATACGTTTTCTATGTTTTAAAAAATTAGCTTGCTATCATTGATATTTAGAAATATCAATATATGCCTTAAGGTATGAAGATAATAAAAGACATAGTTAGTTTATATAAAATAGTAATAATGTGACAATTATGTTACTATAATACTATTATTATTAGGAAATGAATTATCCGATTTACATTTTGATAAAAAGATATCATCGAATTTATCATTAGTTATAATATTGTTTAAAATTCATGATATTGTTTGTCTTTACAAAAATATTGTAAAGATTTCACTATAACCTAAGATTATCATGTGATCTAAGTTAGTCTTGTTAACATGCATAGGCTACATTAACATATAAGCAACAGTTATCATTGTTAATAATGCTTAAAGTGGAATTTTTTAGAGTGGGACACTCAGGCATGTAACGAAGTTGGTCATGCAAAGTTTTGAAATGAATAAAAGATAATAATAAAGGAATTAAGAAAGGTTCAAGGAAGAAATTGGGGATTTTATAGTATGGTTACTAGGTGATAATTGTGATATTAGTGGAGTTGGAAGAATAATAGGAATTATGCATGGACTGTAAGCTAGGAGTGAACATAGGCATGCAAATTTTGAATGGTAAGAGTTTGATGAGGAGAATATGATAAGAGGCAAGTCATGGAGGAGAAAGGGACATATGAAAGAGGAGAAGAAAAGTGAAAATAAATGAGGAGAAATAATTCTAGTTCATTCTATTTCAAAATTGGAAGTGATATTGAGGTTGGTGAAGTAATTAATTTTATTTGCTTAAATAATATTGTGTTTGGTTTGGATTCGTAGGTTTTGGAAAATAAATTTTGTAAAGGGATACAAGATTATCCTATGGATGGATCAATCATCTGTGGATGGCTCGACCATCCACATAACTAAGCTAAATATCCTCTAAACCCATAAGACTAAAAACTAGATTGATTTGGGTGTTAAGTCGTTAGGGTTTATTGGGTTTAATTTATTGAAAATGTAATGCCCTAGCTCAAAATATAACCCTGGGTAGATGATATTTCTATACACACACACACACACACACACACACACACACACACACACACACACACACACACACACACACACACACACACACACACACACACACACACACACACACACACACACACACACACACACACACACACACACACACACACACATAAACTAAGATTTTTAAACTCTAGATGTGTGTGTGTGTGTGTGTGTGTGTGTGTGTGTGTGTGTGTGTGTGTGTGTGTGTGTGTGTGTGTGTGTGTGTGTGTGTGTATTTGTACATATATTTATATACTCAGATATATAAAAATAACCTATTGAGTATACACTTACATATATATATATATATGTAAGTGTATACTCAATAGGTTATTTTTATATATATGAGTATATAAATATATATATATATATGTATGTATGTATGTATGTATAAAGGTAATATACAGGTTTTGAGTGTTTTAAATAAACAAGGTCCAAGTCAAAAGGATTTCAAATAGACTAAATTGGAATTTTGTATACTATCATTTCATTTAGTATTTATACATAATGAATGTCGATGTATGAGTTTGTCGATTTGATTATGATAAATGTATATCGACTGTGAAATTTTGACAATTAAAACAATGAATAGAATTATACAGGAAATGAAGTTATCTTTATTTGAATTAGTGTATATATACATATATGTAAACTAGGTATTCAAGAAAATCCAAATACAAGGTATATATATTTATATATAGTTTTTGTGTACTTAAAAATTTAAACAAGACATATATCTCTATATATAGATCGAGTATACACCTATTACATGAAATTGAGAGTTTATGTATATACATTCTAAGTGATTATCATAAGTCTTAACATTATGAATATATATATATATATATATATATACATATATATATATATACATATACATATATATATATATATACATATATATATATATATATACACACATATATATATATACATATATATACATACATATATTTATACATATATACATATATATATATATATATATATATATAATTGGACTGTGTAATTATGTTTTGCAAATCAGTGAAAATGTATATGGGTTGACTGTAGTTATTTGAATCTGATAGTTTATAAGTAAATGGAAAATACTTTAGTATGATAGAACAAGGATATATATATAATGTATAGGGTATAGTGTATAAATATATGATATATATCTATATGTAAACTCAGGTTCACATATACATATATAACTTATATGCATACATTGGATGTGTGTCTATAATGATAGATTTTGACTAGTAATAAAGTCAAAAAACCCTGAAGAATTGGGTACTTTAATTATATGCATAAAGCCTCCTAAGATGTTAAATAAGATGATAGATTATTATATTTTTTATGATTTATTTTATCTTTTATAATCATTATGACTTCTAGTTGTATTTGAGTGGTATGTGCAATATACTATGAAAATTTTAATTATATTACATTTATATTTGCTTACGGAAATTAGATTATATATTATAAGTATGTATTTTACCCATTTGGTAATTAAGCTTACTTGTTATGCTTATTATTATGTGATGAATAATAATAGTATAGATTCATTGATATGTTTGATGGACTAAATGTATGTAATATGATTATTATTGTATTTAGCTTAATTTATACTCACTAGTAGGAAATAATCAGTATGAATATGTTGGGTGCATTAATTTTAACCAAATCTCTCATTGTTGGTAATAACTAAGTAGTGAGATGGATTCCACTAGCTTACTTAGCATCACCAATGCCAGATGAAGGTAATGTGATCAAGTGGTGTGTATGAATTTGATTGATCTTATAGATCAATAGCTATTTGAAAAATTTGGCCAAAGTAATGTTTATATAGACATTGTTATTTCATATGTATGATTTATATGTTTGTGTGATATCATGTTAGAATCTATTTTAGTTGTGATACACATCATGTATTATAAATCTTATAACACATGAGTACTAACATGTCTCTCTAGATTCCTACACCATCACTATCTACCCATCCATTAAGGGAGGGCCATTTTATATTTGGAATAATGTGCAGGGGATTTATGGTTTACAGTTGGTGTGGAAAAGTGTTTGGATGATGATCTCCCTCCCCATTGCAGTACTTATTGGAGACTACACTTGAAATTATCAAAGATACTAGAGTTCAAGTGACTCATGCTCTATGAAGCATTATATCTGTTAATGAAACATTATGCTTAATGGATATTGTAATTATTGTTCATGTAGATTGAAAATAGTGGATATATTATTATACCATTAATGGTTGGATTATATGTAAATACTTTCTTTATGTAGTTATGTTTTATTTCATGTGTTGCTAGTGATCAGTAACTATCAAATGTTACATGTTTAATTTATGTTTATCATACTTAGTTAGTATGATAATATAACTAATTATATTTTTGTGGTGTAATCTAATGAAATTATAAGTGGAAAATAATTTTAAAAAATTATTACATTATTCTAGTAAATTCCAGTGGGGATGTTACATTGTGGTACTAGAGTTGTGGCTCAAAATCTAAGACTAAATGAGTCTGCTAATATTTTAAAAATTTTATGTTATTATAAATAAGAATGGTGTGATAGAGATAATCTAGAGAGGGTCATTTAAATGTCAATGACAATAACCCTTTGTTTGATCCTAACTAATTTTCCATTGAGTAAGCAATAAAATTGGATTAGATTCTTATAGGCATGAATGAGACTAGAGACATAATTGTAGCCCTAGAATAGGAAATTCATGGACATGAGGAGTGTTGGGTGAATATTTTATCAACCAGCTAACTGGTGAGCAAAATAGGTCTCTTCAACCACAACATAGGGAGATTGGTTGTCCAAAGTTGCAGGTTTACCACATCCAAAGGGGACTAATCTCTCCTTCCATCAAGGGGAGGTTCTCTATAGGTATAAAGGCGCTATATACTATGTATATATAAGATGAAAATAACACTCAGGGGTAGGATACACCATCCATCTCTCTTCTTTCAGAGATGATGTTCACAAATAAAGGAGAAAATCTTGGTGAAAACACTAAAGGCACTTCTCTTCTTTCAAAAGTTTTCTTACGGGGGACAATAAGAGTTCTTTCAGGTAAGATAAGTAACTCATAATAGGGTGCGATAACCAGTAGAATGAAGTGTAGCACAAAGTCTCCACTTTAGCTTCCCAAAGAGTGAGATACAAAGAACAATGGGGGCATAAAGTCATCCCAAGGTCCTTTACACAGAAACAAAAAATAAACACACACTGAAGACAACAATGACAGCATAAAGTCTAAAAGTAGATGACTTCAGGACATCTTCCTTATCACTTCCACTAATTCTGCTTGTTAGATTAAATAAACAAGAATGCATCTAGAAGACAGACATAGATTGGCACAAACTATAACAACACAAAGTCTACAAGTAGCTTGCTTTCTCATTTAGATAAAATAAAATGAAATACAATCTGAGCTCAAATTCTCAGTATTCACCTTTCAATTTGGGTAGAGTTTTGCTTTTATGGTCAAAAATATCTCCCTAAAATAATAAAAGAGATTAAAATATATAGCCACTAAGAAAGGTTTGGCACTCTTTCCCATGGGACGGCCCATGCTGCAGTCAATGCCTTCAATGCACCTTTAGTTTTATTTGGAGGGACCATGCCTGGAATAGTGCATTGCCTTATCTATGGTGTGTCCATTCATCCAATATGTCTCTTCCTGAGTCTGGATCATTTGGTCTGTCCCCTCTGACGTCTATGTAGCTGTCCATTTTGCCTTTACTCCAAGTGAGACAAACAAGTAGAGCCTTCAATGTTTGCAGGCCAAAATATTTGCTTAGTGGACTGTTCCACCTATTGAAATTACTTTTATGCAGATATTTTGGGCTTTTCCCTCTTTTTGCTTTTATCTTTTCCAGCTTTGTCTCTTCATAGAATTTAAGCTCTCAAGGCTATGTTCCTTGCTTTACTTGCTCTTTACACTCCTCTCAGCAATTCTTCCTTTTGGCCTTGGCATTGAGGCCTTTGAATGCATTTGGGTCCGTTCTTAAATCTGCAAGGATCAATAGCTATTTTGTTTCCATGAATTTATCATCTTCAAGCTCGTCATAGTTAGGAAACCAACGGCTAGTTCATAGTATTTAACTTTGACGTCTGTGGGCCCGTCATATTCCTTGGCAATTCCTTTAGCTTTCTTATTTGATCCTTCCCAAAGGGGACCTACCCTTTGAGGTCTTGAGAAAGGTCCCTTTTTCTCGGTGAGAGCCCCTCGCAAGGGCACATACCCTTCAGGCGGTCTTTGGATGGCCTTCAGGCTTCTTTTTCCTTGGCAAGTTTTTCCTTCTTCGGTGGACTTTCACTTTGGTATTTTTCCCACCAAGCTTTTCCTTTGAAAAAAATGTCTAAAGGAAAGCTTATTTTCCTTATTCATTTCAATCATTCCAATTTTTTTGGGCTTTCTTCCTAAGTGAATTCCTTCAGACAAAATGTTCAAAGGAATTTTGCCTTGGTCATTTTCCCAGGGAAAAACCTTTCTGAAGGAATTCTTTTGGCCTCCTTCACTTAGTCATTTCCTTCAGCCTTCAAACAAATTTTAAGGAATTCTATCTTTTTTGCCTTCGCTCACTGCCCTCCGCAAGGGCACTTGTTCCTTTGGCTTTGGGGTAGCCCTTTGAACTTGTCGATTGAACCAACTTTGGTTCAACGGTTCAATGGTTCAATTGGTTCAATCTCTTTATTTGGCTAATTATTTTGATCACTCAAACAAAATGCATTGAACCATATGGCCATTGAACCTATTGAACCATTGAACCCATTGAACCAACCTTGAAATCGCCTAGGTATTGAGAGCTTGTTTCTTTCCTGTAGAGTCCATAGAAGGCAACCTGCAAAGTCCATATAAATGAGTTTGTAGATCTGGGGAAGTCTGTAGATGTGAGAAACTAGCCTACAGAGTCTATAGTTTTGAGTCTTTGAGAGTCCATAGATTTGAGCTTGCCTGTAGAGTTCGTAGAAGCCAAGTTCGTAGTTTTCTCTAACTTTGAAAGAGTCCGTAGAAATCTAGCTTGTGGAGTCCATAGAAACCATTTGTGAAGTTCGTAGTTCCACCTACAGAGTCTGTAGTTCCAAGCCTATAGATTCCATAGATCCAAGCCTATAGAGTTCGTATATTTAAGCCTGTAGAGTTCATATATTTTTGGACTAGCTTTGAGAAATGGACTTGAATGCTCAGAGCAATTTTTGAAAAGGGGAGAGATGATTTTGGTCTGCTGAACCAAAATAGTTCATAGGTTGTCCCAAAAATGTCACTCATTTTTGGGGACAAAAAGGAGGAAGCCCATTAAGATGATATTGAAGAGCATATTGCTAAGCAAGCAAGAAATCCCTTAAGAGTAGAGACACAAAAAATTTCCTTAGGACATGAGAACTCGTGTAACTATGGAATTGGCTAGAGATATGAAAAAGGTGAATCCATTAAAGTTTGATGGAACCATTATGGGAGATGGAGATGAAGTGTGGTTGACTAAAATGGAGAAGTATTTCAATATTCAAAACAAATCTGAGGTCACCAAAGCCATTTGGGGAGCATATTAGTTGGTTGTAGAAATAACTACATGGTGGGCCAATAAGAAGTTAAAAATGAATCTTAACTCGACCACCACTACTTGGGAATAGTTTGTGACACTATTCAAATCATGGTGGCTTTCATAATTATATTTTGACCAAAATATTATTGATTTTTATAATCTAAAACAAGGAGACTTGTTGGTGAATAAGTACTGGGAATGGTTCACCAAGATTCTAAAATATGTACCCTAGTATCATGCAAATGAGAGGTTCAAGATTAGGAATTTACTCATGGGATTAAAACCCTAGATTGGTGGAGAGGTTTAAAATCATGGACCATCTAGCATGGACCAAGTCTTTGATAAGGCAGTGAAATAAGATCAAAAGTTAAAATCTTTTACTCAGGTCAAAGATAAATTTAAGAATTTTTTTGGAAGTTCTAAGCTAACTTTCAAAAAGAACTAGAAGTATAGGAGTTGAGACTATAAGATTCAATTCAAGGGTCAAAATGATAGATTCAATAATGGTTCAGGTAGCAAGAAATTGGGTAATGGTTCTAAAGGTGGTTTCAAGGGAAACCAATAGTCTGTTAGGAAGGGACCACCAAGAGGTTGTTTCATCTATGAAGGTGACCATTTTGTGTGTGAGTGTACTTAGAATAAGTTGAGGAACAAGGGTTTTGCCCCTCAACAAGAAACTTTTCAACATATTTATGTGGTAGTTGATAATCAAAAATCCAAATTCTAAGCTTCATCCATAGAACTATCATATATTTTGTTTGAACATAGAGTTTCAATTTTGATAGATACAAGGCATAATGTTTTATAGCTCCTAAAATTCTAAATAAGTTGTTTAGAAAAGCTGGTGTAATGGAAATTACATGGTCAATACAATATGGAAATGATTATAAAGTTAGATTTGATAAGTTTTTAGTTGAAGTAGAGATGTTTCCCAAATTCACTACATTAGTGGATTTTTATGTATCACCACTAGGGTCATATGATGTGATCTTACGAGTCAATTTGCTTATAAAACTTAAAGCCAAGGTTGACCGCTATCTAAAAAAGGTTGAGTGTCTAGATGATTCTAAAAATTATATACTTATTCAAGGTAAGAAAAGGGAGTTAAGGCTTAGGTACATTTTTGTAATGCAATTCAAGAAGGCCCAAAGAAAAAGATTTAAGCATTTATCATCAAGATAAATGAAATGGAGGAAACTAAGGAACCATAAATTGAAGATTATCCTTTTATTAAAAAATTTCATGATGTGTTTCCAGAGGAATTACCAGGATTGCCTCCTAAAAAATATTTTTATTTCTCTATTGATATCAAACTAGGATCAGAACCTCACTCTAAGGCACCGCAAGAATGACAACCACTGAATTGGTTGAATTGAAGGCTTAACTCCAAGAGTTGTTATCTAAAGGGTTGATCAAACCAAATGTGTCACCATGGGGTACACTAGTTTTTTTCATAAAAAATAAGGATAAAAATCTTTGAATTTGCATTGATTATAGAATATTGAATAAAGTGACAATCAAAAATAGGTATCTGCTACCTCAAATGGGTGATCTTTTTGATCAAATGTGAGGAGTAACGGTCTTTTCTAAGATTGATCTTAGATCTAGATATCATTAATTGAGGATAAAAGATGAGGATATTCTTAAGACAACATTTAGAATTTGATATGGGCACTATGAGTTTACAGTGTTACCATTTGGGTTGATGAATACACCTACAACATTCATAAATCTCATGAACATCTTGTTTAGATATTATCTAGATCATTTTGTTTTGGTCTTTTTAGATGACATTATTATATATTATAAGGATGAAGAAGAGCATCTTAAACATGTGGAACTAGTTTTACAACATTTTTGAAAGCATAAATTATACGACAAATTATCCAAGTGTGCATTTTTCCAAAAGAAAGTGCAATATCTAGGATATATTATCTCAATAGATAGAATTTCAGTTGATTTGGCCAAGATAAGATCCATTATTGAGTGGTCAACACCAAGGAATGTCCATAAGGTAAGGAGCTTCATGGGATTAGTAAGTTATTACAGGAAATTCATTTCAAAATTTTCTAATATAACTAGTTTGATTACCTCTCTGTAGCATAAGAATCAAAGTTTATATGATTCTAGTCAAATAAGTGTGAAGTAGATTTTTAAGAATAAAAAATAAGCTTTACTTCAACACCAATGTTAATAGTTCCCTATCCCAATGGTCAATTTTTAGTGATCATAGATGTGTTTGGGGATGGACTAGAAGGATTCCTTATACAAGATGGTGGAACAATAGCTTATGAGTTAAAGAAGTTGAAGCCTTATGAGGTGAATTATTCCCCTCATGACCTTAAAATTTAAATAATTATTCATGCTTTGTAAGTTTGGAGACTTTATTTGTTGGGAAACTATTTGAGCTCAAGATTGATAACTTGGGATTGAAATACATCTTCACCAAACCAAATTTGAATTCTCATTAGAGATGTTGGTTAGATTTTTGTCTAACTATGAATTAGAAATAAATTACATCAAAGGAAAGGAAAATAGATTGGCTAACACTTTAAGTCATAGAAGGTACATATTAATGGTGGTACTATCAGGAGTAATTTTAGAGATTGAGAAATCAAATTCTCACCAAAAGATGAATTTTATGATTAAGTCAATAAAACATCATCTGACAATGCTCAAAATCCTAAGTTTAAAGCATAAAAATTAGAGAATGATGGTATTTTATGATACAATAGAAGGATGTATGTACCAGATTAAGAAAATTTAAAAACCTTAGTGTTAAAAGAATTGGACAATGCCCCATATTCAAGAAATTTAGGAGTAACAAATATCATAAAAGAGCTTAGACCACTTTATTTATAGAAGGGAATCAAGAAAGATGCAATATACTTTCTATCATGTTGTTTGGAATGTCAGCAAATGAAAGTTAAACATGTGCATCCAACTAGATTATTATATCCACATGACATATCAAAATGGAAATAGTAGGTGATCAGTATGGACTTTGTCCAAGGGTTACCATTATCATGGAACATATAGAACATGATCTTGCTAATAGTCAATAAACTAACCAAGGTAACACATTTTATACTAAGTAATTTGATATATGATGAATTGACTCTTGTGAAGAGATTTGTAAAAGAAGTGTACCTAGATTTATAAAGAAGATCATTTATAATCATGATCTGAGGATGACTTATAGATTCTGGTTAACTTTGAATTTAGTTTGGGTATGTAAGTAAACTTCAGTACTATATATCACCTATAGACTGATAGTCAAATTGAGTGATTTAATCATTTATTAGAGGATATTATTTGTATGTATTGCATGGATTAACAATACAAGTGGGAATAATACCTTCTATTGATTAAGTTTGCATATAATAACTCATACCAATCTGCTTTGAATATTGTACCATTTGAATCACTTTATGGAAGAAGGTAGAGGACACCAATTAGTTGGGGTAGATTGGAAGATAGGGTAGTCAAAATGAAAGATAAAGTTAGAATAATTAGGAAGATATTAGCTAAGGCCAATGATAGGTAGAAAAGATATGATGATTTGAAGATAATAACTAGGCAATTTTTAGTAGGCTATAAAGTATTCTTATGGGTTAAGCCATAAAAGAGCTTGATTAAGCTTAGGAAGTTAGAAAAACTTTCATCAAGATATGTGGGACCATTCAAAGTTTTATAAGTGGTCAACCCTCTAGCATATAGCCTTGCATTACCACCAACTCTAGTTTTATTGCATAAAGTTTTCCATGTATTTTATCTTAAAAAGTATATAGTTGATCATTCACATGTGTTGGATTGGAATGCTTTTCATGTTCTAGATCCTAGTGTGGTCATGGTAGAACCAATCAGAGTAATTGACACTCACAAACCTCATTTGCATAATAGAGAAGTATCATAGTGCAAGGTCTTGTGGGACTAATACTCTAAGGATAGTGCTACTTGGGAGGACTATGATGAGTTCTACAGGCTATTTATATATTTTTTACTTGATTTGATGCTTTGTACTATGTTATTTTTTTACTAAATAGTGTTTGTTATTCATAACTATTATTTGAATAAGTGTCATTGGGATGATGACCAAATTTAGGGTGCAAGGATGTTACATCCTGATATCTCACTAAGATGATTTGCTTTATTATATATGGTTTTTAGATTGATTAGTTACTTTTAAAATAAACTATAAATCATATGTTGTTATGGTATAGTTGTATGTTACTTTAATTTCATGATTTAATTGCTATAAGTTGGTTGTATTATGAATTTTGTACATTATAATTATGTTAATTATTGTTACAACATTATTTTGTTATATATATCATGATGTATTAGGATAAATACCTTCTTGTTATGAGTTGGATGCAGGAGAGTTCATCTCTCAGAGCATGATGGAGAGAGAAAACCATCAGAGAGGGTGACGTAGATGGAGATGTTGAGGGATGACAAAGGAATTGCTAAAACCCATGCACACACCACATTATATTTTATATGTTATATGCATTGTGTGGCTTATTATAATTAGTACATTTTTGAAGCTATTTGCATTTATATATTAGATTTTGAATGTTAGTTTGGATTAGTACTTATATCTAGAATAAATCATGTGTGATTGCATTGTAGATATTTTATGTAGACTTAATGCATAATGTTGTATTATGACTATATTATGTTATTTTACTCATGTTTTTTTATGATTACAAGAACATAAATTTATGTGGATAATATATAATTTTTATTATATATAGACTAAAAAAAACATCTTTGTAATGTTTTAAAACATTAGCTTGTTATCATTGATATTCGGGAATATTAATATACGCCTTAAGGTATGAAGATAAAAAAAGACATAGATAGTTTATATAAAATAGTAATAATTGACAATTATGTTACTATAATACTATTATTATTAGGATACTAATTATCAAATTATATTTTGATAAAAGGATATCATAATTTTATTGTTAGTTACAATATTATTTAAAATTCATGATATTGTTTGTCTTTAAAAAACTATTGCAAAGGTTTAACTATAACCTAAGACTATCATATGATCTAACCTACTCTTGTTAACATGCATAGACTATGTTAATATATAAGTAATATTTATCATTGTTAATAATGTTTAAAGTGGACTTTTTTAGAGTGGGATACTTGGGCATGTAACTTGGTCATGCAAAGTTTTGAAATGAATAAAAAATAATAATAAAGGAGTTAAGGAAGATTCAAGGCAAAAATTAGGGATTTTCTGGTATGGTTGATAGGAGCTAACTATAAGATTAGTGGAGTTGGATGAATAATATGGATTATGCATGGACTATGAGTTGGGAATGAACAAAGGCATTCAAATTTTTAATGGTAAGAGTTTGATGAGGAGAATATGATAAGAGGTGAGTCATGGAGGAAAAAGGGACATATGAAAGAGGAGAAGGAAATTGTTGATCAAGGAGGAAGAAATAATTATGGTTCATTCTATTTCAAAATTGGAAGTTATATTAAGGTTGGTGAAGTAATTAGTTTTATTTGCTTAAAGAACTATGTGTTTGGTTTGGATTCCTAGGGTTTAGAAAATAAATTTTGTAAAGGGATACAAGCTTAGCCTATGGATGGCTCGGCCATCCACATAACTAAGCCAAATATCCTCTAAATCCTTAAGACTACAAAGTAAATTTATTTAGGTATTAATCCATTAGGGTTTATTAGGTTTAATTTCTTGACAATACAATGACAGCTCAAAATAGAAACTTGGGTAGATGATATTGCAATATATATATAAACTGAGATTTTGAAACTCTAAATGTATATACATATGTGTAATACACTCAAAATAAATATATATATATATATATATATATATATATATATATATATATATATATATATATATATATATATATATATATATATAACACACACACACACACACACACACACACACATATATGTTATGTATAAAGATAATAAATAGGGCTTGAGTGTTTTATATAAAAAGGTCTGAGTCAACATGATTTCAAACATAGTAAATTGTAATTTTGTATACTATCATTTCATTTAGTATACATACATAATGACTGTTGATGTATGATCTCATTGATTTTATTTTGATAAATGTATATCAACCGTCAAATTTTGACAATTAAAATAATGAACATAATTATATAAGAAATGAAGTCATCCTTATTTGAATTAGTGTATATATACATATATGCAGACTGGGTATTCAAGAAAATACAAATATAGGGTATATATATTTATATATGGTCTATGTGTACTAAAAAATTCTAACAAGACATATATCTATGTAAATAGACTAAGTATATACCTATTATATGAAATTGAAAGTTTATGTATATATGTTCAAATCCATTATCATAAATCTTAACATTACAAATTTATATATATAATTGGACTATGTAATTATGTTTTTTGAATCAATGAAAATGTATACTTATTGACTGTAGTTATATTATTTACAAAACTAAGTTCATACATTCAAATGAATTATGGTTATATGTATTAATCACTAAGAACATATAAATAAATGTATTGTGTATATTTTGTTTTCAAACTAAGTATACATAGGAGTAGAGTATGTTTTTCATAATACAAAAGGGACGTATATATTAACTGTATGTTATTGGATAGTCAAACATGGGAGACATATATTTATAGTATAATCATCTTCTAATATATTGAAGATGTAAAGCCATCCGTGTTAAATCATGAATGGATGATTGTGAACAGTTTACATCATTGGAAATGTATGCAAATGAGTAAAGGTTTATTATCTTTGTTTTAGAAGTTTATTTTATTTTATAAATACACTTACAACCTCAGTAAGGGTATAAACCTCTAATGGGTAAACAAGATTCAGTACATGTCTTATTGGTCTATTGTTTATTAGATTCTATTTCCAATAATACATATGTATTTGGGCTTAAATAAAAGGAAAAATAGGGTAATGAATTTGGAATGGTTTTGGATCATAATCATACAATATCTATTATGTAGATAATTATGAATCTAATTAAGGGATTTAGGAAATGCTAAGACCCTATATAGATCTATATGCTTGTTCATCAAAAGTTATTTAAATCTTATAGTCTATAATAAATGGAAAATACTTTAGTATGACAAAACAAGGATATATATATATATATATATATATATATTATATATATATATATTATATATATATATATATATATATATATGAACTTAGGTTCACATATACATATATAACTTATATGCATATATTGGATGCGTGTCTATAATTATAGATTTTTGCTAATAATGAAGTCAAAAAATCTTAAAGGATTGGGTACTATAATTATATGTGCAAAGTCTCCTAAGATGTTAAATAAGATGATAGATTATGCTCTTGTTTATGAGTTATTTTGTCTTTTATAATCATTATGACTATTGGTTGTAATTGAGTGGTATGTGCAATATACTATGAAAATGTTAATTTTATTATATTTGTATTTATTTACAAAAATTAGATCATGTAGTATAAGTATGTATTTTACCCATTTGGTAATTAAACTTACTTTTTATGCTTATTATTATGTGATGAGTAATAATAGAAGAGATTCATTAATACTTTTGATGTACTAAATGTATGTAATATGATTATTTCTATATTTAGCTTAAGTTATACTTGCTAGTAGTAAATAATCAATATGAATCTATTAGTTACATTAATTTTAACCAAATCTTGCATTGTTGGTACTAAATAAGTAGTGAAACAAACTTCACTAGCTTACTTAGCATCATCAATGTCAGATGAAGATAATCCGATCAAGTGGTGTGTATGAATTTGATTGATCCTAGAGATCAATAAATATTTAAAAAATTCGGCCAAAGTAATGTTTAGATAGACATTTTCATTTCATATGTATAATTTACATGTTTATGTGATATCATGGTAGAATGTATTTTCATTGTGATACACATCATGTATTAGAAATATTAAAACACATGGATACTAGTATGTCTCTATGGATTCTTTCACCATCACTATCTACCCATCCATGAAGGGAGGGTTATTACCTATTTGGGGAAATGTGTATGGGATCAATGGTCCATGGTTGGTGTGTAAAAGTGCTTGGATGATGCTCTCCCTCCCCACTATAGTACTTATTAGAGACTACACTTGAGATTATCAGAGATATTAGAGTTTGAGTGACTCATTCTCCATGAAACATTGTATCCATTATTATATTTATTAATGAAACATTATGACTAATGGATATTATAATTATTTTTAATGTACATTGATAGCAGTAGAAGTATTATTGTCTCAATAGTGGTTGGATTATATGTAATTACTTTCCTTATGCAGTTATGTTTTATTTCATGTGATGTTAGTAATCAGTAACTGTTAAATGCTATATGTTTAATTTATGTTTATCATACTTAGTATGATAAGACCACTAATTAGATTCTCATGGTGTAATATAATGAAAGAATAAGTGGAAAATAGTTTTTAAAAAAATATTATGTTATTCTAGTAAATCCCAGTGGGGATGTTAAGGTATATCTCAGTTATGTGAATGAATTTTAATAGTGTAGTATGAGCTTCCTTGGTGATTAATTGGTGTCCTTAATGGATTTTATTTCACTTGTATTTATACCACACCTTTTGAAATGATCTCATAGGAATGTTAAAGGAATACCATAGGCCAACCCATACACATCGAAAGATTTTCAAATTTGTTTATTAGAAGGTAGGGACACTAGTGTTGATGCTATTATCCTAATTTAGATGGTAGTGTCATGCAAGATGGAAAGTTGTTGAGGATATATACTTTTCATATTAGGATATAAATAAGGTTTTAGATATAATGTGATTTACAGGTGATTTGAGTCATTGGAATATCAAACTCAAACTATAGGATAAGAAATTAAACATTGTGAGATTTAAAATGTGATACTTTAGGTAACAATAAGATCTTGATCTAATGGGATCCATGATTGTTATTTTTCAAGTGAGAAAGACTAATATATCATGTAAAACCAAAAATGGGTATTGTTAGCTAGAATTTAGATACCATAGGATAGGGTCATAAAATAATTTCTTTTGCAATGCAAATTAGCATAGTTTAAGGTAAATTTGATAAGTTTAAGGTAATGTTCATTTTAATCCTATGCTTGTCTAGTCACTTCATGTCATGATTCAAGATAGTTAAAGTGATGCTAAGGGTTTAGGGTGTCTTGTTAATTCATATGACATGTGTTAAGGTCATGTCATACTCCCTTTAGTCCTTATAAGTTCCCAAATAGGTTTCAAACACTCTTTGATAACATTATAACCCATTTGAGATGCTTTCTTGATCATTTTGTAATGTTACAAGGAGAGTATTTTAAGAAATGATAGGTGCACAATAGAGGTAAGTTGATGACATGTTTCCCCATATCTTTACATGCATCTATAAGCTCCATGAATACTTGTTCCATCTATTGAACCAGGTTTCAAGGTAAAGTATGATAATTCTCTTAAAAAAGAGGGATTTTCAGAGTATGGTTACAAGTTTTTAATGTATATTTTCACTCCAAACCACTCCCATAGATCCATACACCCTTCACAAGCCTAAATCTATACTTGAGAATGATTTTTAGGTCCAAACAATGTAAAAACCTAATTTTGTTCCTTATCAAGTTCCTTGGTAGCCTCACAAGGCCCAACAATTTTCACTTGTATAGATAGGAAAGAGAAGATCAGGTGTTGATATATTGAGTAGAGGAGGGTACCTTAATATCTATCCATTTTTTGGCATTAATTATTTGATCCATTCCCCCTACTTTATGATCAATCACTAAGACTCTAGGGTGGTCTTAAACCCTACTAAAACCCTTAAAGCTTAGTTTTGGATAGTATGGATACAAGTTTAAAATCGTTGAAGTGAAGTTAATATTGTATAATCTTCCCAGGGGTCTGCACACTCTTACACATATTTATCCATTCCCATGTGGCATGTGTGAGCCATCAAAAGATAATAAAATATTCATTTTGATTAGGGTGCAAGTTGTTGAAAATAGAGTTTTGATTAATTCCAAGTTTCAAGATATTGAGAGCATGTTTTCAAGGTTATAACTACCTTTCCTATCCTCACATTATTTTAATTATTCATTCATAGTGTTCTTCTTAGGCCAACTCATTGTGGAATGTTCATTGAGAGAGAGCACTGTCACACATGTAAGTGATCTTCAAAAAAGAGATAAGGACACTTGAGTGTGAAGCTTGGAACTATCAAAATTAATGTATGAGGTGGATAATATTGAAAGATTAAAGGCCACATGTGAGGTGACATGGTCATTAAAAATATTCCCAAGTGTCCTAGATCCTTGTGAAATAAGAATAATCTAAATTTACTTGAAGAAAGGCCTAGAAAGACACTTCCAAGCCTGATTATAGTAAGATGAGGAAAAGGATACTTAGTGAGCTTTAAGAAGACATAAAATAAGTTTGAATTCATTAAAAGGATACTAAGGAACCACCAAGATTGTCCAATCAGCCCCTAGTTTTTCTTAGAATTTCATGTCATGAAAGTTACAAGTGGTAATTTGTAAGTCCTAGTCTTAGGCATGGTTGTAGGCTTAAATAAGGGATTTATTTCACTACTCAAAGTTGAAATAAGTTTTGAAAAGGTATAAAAAGGTGTGTAATACTTTTCAATTGATAACCAACTTAGACACTAGTCTCATACCTTTTAGATCTCCTCACACCAAGAAGTTTGTCTATAGTCCTCTTGAAACTCCTTGTAAGTAGATTGTACATAAAATGGTAAGAAATAAGGGATAGAAAACAAGCCATTAGAAAGATTAAAAATATGTGACAGATTCATAGACCATGAATATGTACTATCAAAAAGGTCATTAGTGGTCAGATAGACCGAAGAGACTAGGAAAAGAATAGAAAATTTCTTAAGCCTTGAGAGAGACACATATGCCTACTATAGGAATACTTGAAGGAAAATAAAAAATTTGGGTGAACACATAGGTTAGGAGGTTTTTGGGTTATAATAGAGAATAAACGGTGACTCTAAAAAACTATTTAAATATCCAAAGGTGGCAAGGATTTAAGAAGGTGAAAACAAATCCTCTAACATGGTAATCTACAGTCCTAATTAAAGACTTTAGACCCGTTTGCCCCAAAATAATAGAGAAATATATAGGTTTGTCTTGATATTGAGGTAAATAAAGAGTTGAATATAAAAATTAAAAAATGTTAAAGGTTTTTATAATTTTTATGAGGAGAACAACCACTCAAAAGAAAGCATTCTTGAGCCCAAACAAGGGATAAGCCTAAAAGAGTTACTTATAGGTCTGTTCATGAAAGTTGGATGATTTGTACAAGTGTTGAGTTGGATATGAAGATTAAATGGGTTTGAAAGGTTTATAGATCCTATAAAAATATTCCCAAAAGATGTAAACTCAGAGGAATTAGGGGGAAATGACTCAAACAAGACACTAGGGTCACCTTTACATGATGTGTTATAAACCCTCACATGAGCTAAGGGATGTTGCATAAGGTCTAGATAAGAAAAATAGTAAATAAAACCATTGGAATAGGTCATTATTAATGAAATATACCTAATTTAAGTGTTAAAAGTTAAAACCAAACACTTTTTTCTACTTTTCACTCAAATTCTTCTCTCTCAACCTCACAGTTGCAAACCTACTTACTCGAGAGGATATCTCTTGTACTCATTGGTACGTTAATTTGTGAATGGGATAAAATTAAATTAAGATTTATTGGAGGGTTTATTTTAATTTAAATTTGTATAATTAATTAATCTTAAGAAGGCCTCATTTTTATGAATGATTGTTAAGAATGTAAGACACTCATAGGTTGTCAAAAGACTAAAATATGACCTAATGACTTAGAAAACCTCCCTGATGCTCTAATATGAATTTGAATGATAATAAAAACATTGGAATGTATTTATGGGACTCATGATGAACTAAATAAACCATTGGTTGGTATGTGTAGGGTATAAATTGTATGAAAAAGGCTTATAATGACTATTGCAAGCTATTTGGAAGCATGAAAAGTTATGTTAGATCCTCAAATTGAACCTGGAGCATGATTAGGAAGTCTATAAAGTTATTCAAATATTATATTGAATTATCACATGTGTGATCTTTGGTTAGAGACAAATATTAGTTCCTAGGCCTATAGACCTAATTAAAGGCTAATAGAGAGAGAAATAAGTGGATTAAGTATACTTGTATTGAGTGCCTAGTCATGAAATTTTATAAAGAGTAGGAAGAGATTAGTGGGTACTCAAACCTATGCTTTGGTTTTTAATGAACATTTGTAGATTGCTATAGATAAAGAGTTTTGTCTATTTTGAGGGTTACAAGGAAATGAATATAAATATGAGATTTATGAGTGAAATGAAGTCTTAAAGAGTGTATAAGGCATCCAAGAAGGTTGATACATGTTTGTTAAGGTAGAAAGAGGTCCTTCATGGAAAAATATTTCACTAATGAAGATAAAATCAAGATTTAAGACATTTGAGCAAGAGAGATGTAGTGAGATTAATGGGTTTCAAGAAACCTAAGGAAGTATGATAATTACTACAACATCAATAGTGGAGATATCCTTATCATATGCAAAGTGTCAATAACAAGAGAAAAGGAAATTTCAAGGTGATTTGATGACCAAGGAATGCCACTTGTCACTTTACTAGCTAAAAGGAGGGCAGTTTGAAGAAGAAGGCAAGATGTGTCAAGAAAATAGAGAAACCCCTACATCATTTAGGAGAGGAAGCATCATAAAAAAGCAACACATTTAATTGAAGACCTTATGAGACTATTCCACAACATCCTTGATTTTAAATCTTGTCATGAGTGCTTTAGAGTTATCATTGCTCTCTCATATGCCACTGCTCTCTCTCTTTCTCTCATTCTCTCATTCTCTCTCTCTATATATATAGCCTTTTTTGGCTTTATAACGATCCTTTAGATGATTATGGTGAAGCCATGATAAACTAAACACTTTTACTATAGATTTTAATGATGAAAAAAGTTGATTCTTATCTTCTCACATGCTTATAACTAGTGTACTTGTGTAATTGTTGATGAATGTTAGTAGTAGTGTTTTTACTCTCTCATTTTTACTCTTTTACATATTTGCAGATGGATTGTCTTCTTTTAGGTCATATGGTGAGTTTGATCTAGTTTTTCATGGTTTGAAAGTGGATTTTAGTCATTAGTGCCTTGCTTAGACCTCTTGACCAACCCTCTCATTCAATGTATTATCTATATCCTCCATGTTGAAACATTCATGCTTAAAAGTCCTTGTTGAGTAGAGTGATCATATTTGGACCTTATACATGTTTTTAGTGCATGATAGTCAAGTTCAAGGTGTTGATTTGGTGTATCACCTCCCTAGTTAGGCTATTTTATGTTATCCCTTCCCCTTTTCCTTTGTAATCTAGTAGAGTAGTGTAGTAAGCCAAATTGATACATCAAGGGGAGCTAGCCCTATAATTTAGAGGTTTAGTCTAATTAGAGGTCACCTACTATCTTAGACTAATACCATTGTATAATTTAATCAAGAGAGATTAAAATAGCCTCTCAAGGGTACAAATTTGAGCTATAATGGTTTTATCACACATAGTGGGATTGGATTATCATCCATTAAAGGAATATTTGGTGTTGTCCTTCAATAAATTAACTTTTTGAGGTAACAAATCAAGCACCATTGGCAAATCCAAGAGAATCTTAGCT
The DNA here is from genome assembly GCA_037957365.1 of Torreya grandis. Lineage (NCBI taxonomy): Eukaryota > Viridiplantae > Streptophyta > Pinopsida > Cupressales > Taxaceae > Torreya > Torreya grandis. The sequence continues at coordinate 4,253,130 of JARHVA010000719.1, read as the reverse complement.
TGTATAGGTAGTCCAAGTGCCTTAAAAATAGAAAATCGGTATGTATCATCACTCATATGATTAAAATGATTTTTTTGTACCCTAATATCAATCTCGTCAAGTTAATGTTATTTATGGATTCTCTTTAAGTATCTATAGAGTAAAAAATACTCTACATTTCATTCTGATTATCAGCAACACATGATTCAGATCGCTATTCCCGCATAGTTTAGTTCGAGATGGTGAAGTCTTGAAATAGAGCATGGGCTATAATTTCCTTTTGATTCATCTTTCTCTAAGTATTGAAGTCAAGCAAAAGTTTCCAAGTGTCATTTTCTGAGGCACTTTTCATAATTTCAATAAAGTTGTAGAATGTGCCATGTGTCCCAGAGCAACTCAATAGAATGCGACAAGTGTCGGCATCCATGTTTTATATCGGCATCCATGTTTCATCTTTTCAGTGGAAGGTTTCAACAAGTTAAGTATCAGGGTAAAGCAGAAAGTGCCAAGTGGCAATTGTGAAAGGTCTCAATTTTTCTTTTCTAAAAGCAATGGAAGATGCCACATATCCTAGCACAAGAGAATGGAAGCCACCACGTGTCAAGATCTAAATTATCTTCATTTTGCTTCACTGATATAGTAAAGACTATGATGGGTCTCAAGTTTTATTTTAGAAGCAAGCAGAAGCTACCAGTTTTCGTTGTCCATGTAAATATGAAATGAGACCCAATTATTTCTATGGTATAAATAGAGTAAAGCAGAGACTGCCACGTGTCACCTTCCACAGGTTTCTAAAAGGGTAGCTAAAAAAATGGAGACCACCACGTAACCCCAAATAAGTAAAGTGGAGATTGCCATGTGTCTTTTGATAAAGTAACAGAGATTGCCACCTGTCCATGTGCCCCTTTTTTAAGTTACTCAGGTAAGAAATGTTGTGGGTCTTGTTTCTATTAAGTTGTTAAAGTTTTGAGGAAGTGGACTATGATAGGTGTCAAAGGCAGAATACTCATAAGCGAAGACATAAAAGGAGTATAAATTACATGGAAAGTGCCATGTGTCTTTAATAGGTGCTATAGAACACACCAAGTGTCATCTTCTGGTATCTCCTAAGTAATAAGAAGGTTTCTAAGGAATTGGCTAAGTGCCATCTTCTGTTTAAGAGAAGGGAGTGTCCTGTGATCTATTTTGGCAAATGAACTGTCAGAAGATGAAGCATTTTAGAATCTATAAAATATCTTCTGTTAGACATTTCTAGTTTGGTTAGATTTCAATTGGGCCATTAAATTGGAAATGAGCAGACAATCCAGAGTGAATCCAAGGATATAAATAAGGGTGTAGAGATCACCAAAAAATGAGGAGATATTAGAGAGGATTTTTTTAGAGAATTATTGTTAAGAGTTTAGACTTTTTAGAGCTATGACTAGGAATATCATTTGCCTTTGTTTTATTTTCTTAAGTTGGAAGTTTTATGTAACTGTGTTTGTTTTTGTGCCTTTTATGTGACTAGAAAATTAATGAGAAGATTGAATCCTATGCCTTTGTTGATACTTTCTGTGTCATTGCAAAAGTAGTCTAGGCTATGTTGTCAAGATTTTAGACTTTCTAGAGCTGTGATTAGAAATGTCATTTGCCTTTGTTCCATTTTTTTGAGTTGAAAAGTTTATATAACTGTGTGTGTTTTTGTGCCTCTTATGTGACTAGAAAATTCAAATAAAGAGATTGAACCCTGTGCCTTTGTTGACATTTTCTGTATCACTGCAAAATTAGTCTATATTGTGAGCCTTTATTTCTATTGTTTCCATCTTTTACATTGATCATGCACTTATTTGCTCTTAAATGTAAATGAATCTTACATATAGTCTCAGTGTGCTCAGGATTAAGGTCGAATTACATTCAGGCGCATCACCATAGTTATATTTTCTTTCTTGCATTTGTGTTTCTATTAAAATTCCTATCCCTTTTCCTAGTATACACTTGATATAAAGAAGAGACCAGCTTCTTAAAAATTTGGAGGTTGTTTCAAGTCGCAAGTCCCACATCTTGAAACTTCCCATTGTTGATGTTAGAACAAGTACAATTTTAAATCATCAATAGTTTTTGGCATGCTCAGTGAGACCAATCTTGAAGTTTCTTTCAAGATCATATGAACCAGAGAGCTATGAGGAGTCATAGCTATGGACCAGTAACTAGATCACAATCTACTATAAATCTAGGTATTCTTTTACCACCTTTGGTAACTAGTCCAAGAAGAAGAGTCAACCAGTTTATACCAATACCAAGAGCAAATATGGGAGCCCCTATACCCCCAAAAAATTATGCAAGTTGGAACACTGGTAGTCCATTGGTTCTCCCAATACCACCAGCCACTTGGGACCCTATCCCAGTGAATGCCCTAAAAGCTCTACCCAAATTTAGTGGGCAAGACTTTAAAACACCTAAAGAACATCTGCATGATGTATCAGATGTTTGTGCTATACATGCCACATAGGAAAATGTGGCCATAAGACTATTAGCAGCTTCTTTTAAAGAGAAAGCTCTAGAATGGTACTGGTCCTTGACCCCAAATACCATCTCTACATGGGATCAACTCAAAGATCTTTTCTTTGAAAGATTCAAAGAGAAGGGTGATAAGTCTTCTCTGTTACAAAAATTAATTACCATCCAAAGGGCACCACAAGAAGTGATGACTGACTTCAATTCTAGATTTCAAAAGACTTGGGAAAGAATCCTTGATATAGCTAGACCATTACTAGGTATGGCCATAGTGTTTTATCTTAAGGCTTTGAATTCAGATATATCTGTTATGATCCAGTCACTTGGAGGACACACTTTGATAGAGGCTTATGAATATGTGGTCAGAGTTGAGAACAATTTAATAGATGCTAGAAAGTTACCCCCAAGGCCTCCCATGCCCATGTTTCCAGAGATATCCTTGCCATTACCTCAAGAAGCCCCTAAATCTATAACCCCACCTATGTCTATGTACACCTACCCTCAACCATCTACTAAATAAATTGTCCCCACTCAGTCATCTGAGCTGGATGATATCAAGAATATCCTAAGGACATTTTCTAATGAGCTGATCAATATAAAAAGACAACAAAATACTTTCCCTAGGCCTCCATATCAAGGCTATCAAGGAAATAGATTTTCATCTCAGCCAAACCAATACCAGGGTCTTCTGAGGCAAAATAACCATCAGCTAACAAACTAATTAGTTGCAGTCCCCACACCCTCACAGACTATTCCTCCTAATTCAAATAGGGAGATTGTTTCAGGTAAAAATAACTATGCAGATAACACTAATGCCTCGTGTTTTCCTTGTAATAATGCTCATATGCCTAGATATTGTCTTATGGGTAATCTACAACGAAAGGTGGTAGAGCAAAGAAGAATGGATGGTCAATTTGTAAGTTCCAGTAACAATCAAGCCTACCAGTATTCTAGTATGCAAAATTTAGTTTTAATGGCTCAGATGCAAGGGATGTCTTTGCAACAAGAGGAAGAAATAGCTCTGGAATATGCTTTGTTCTCATGGGTTGAAGATGAAGAATCAATATTTTTGAATGAAGCTTCTATTTCCAAGAAACTAGTGGTGTAATCAGACTACTTTATTAGATCAAAGAGAAGAATGTTAGAACAACTTGAAGTTGTAAACAATGAAGCTATAGAGAATCCTTCATTTCAATATCATCAACACACAGCTGTTAGACAAGAAATGCTTCAACGAATGCAAAATCAAGAAGTTCCTGAATAAGTTTAAGGAAAGACAAGATATCCTAATCTTCTAAGAATTCAAACTTTGGGATCAATGAATGTGGTTGATCAATTGAAGATGACCCCAACACAAGTATCAATTTAGGACATATTAGCTATTCTTGAACAAAGGACACTGTTACAAGAAGCTCTTCAAAATTAAGCAATGCCCAAATATACTGAAGGACCTACTGATAAAAGAAAGATCAAAGACACAGTTCATCTATAGATAATAGCCTTAGTGAACAATGCATCAGAGGTAAGAAAATCCAAACCGGATCCCTTCTATTTTACTAAGATAGGTGACTGGACTAAGCATAATCAGGAAAAAGAAAATAACCAGTTGTTAGCTATGATGCATAGTGACCCATATGAAAATTATAACTCTACTGGTATGGGCACTTATGTTATTTTTGATGAGGACCATGAAATCCCAAATGTTTGAAAAAAAAATGCCAACTACTCAAGGATCTGAAAAGGATTCAGAAATCTTGACTTTAAATTTTGATGGGGCTAGAAGTAAAAATGGTGCTGGAGCAGGAATTTGTCTTACTGCTCCAAATGGTGAAAAAAATTTAAGGGCTATCTGTTTTCAATTTTCTTGTATTAATAATGATGTTGAGTATGAATCTTTAGTACATGGGCTCCTATTAGCCAAGAAAAAGGGAATAAAGAATCTAATAGTAAACAGAGATTCAGAATCAGTAGTAAAGCAAATTAGAGAAAAGGCAATAACAAAGAATGTCAGAATGAAATCTTATAAGCGCAAAATTTGGGACTTAATAGAAGATTTTGAAGCTTTTAATATTGAATTAGTTCCTAAGATTCAAAATTCTAAAGCTAATAGGATGGCACAGATTGGTTCACAGTTTGATCCAGCAATTGGCCTTTTAGTTAGCAATGAGTCAGTAAAGGTTATAGTAAGGCCAGCTATCCTTGATAATGATGAGAATTGGCAAGTATTTGAGAATGATTTTCAAGTACTCTCATTCTTGCAACAATCAGGGGAATTTGCCAATCAATTGGAACCAAAGATTGAAGAGGCATATGGGGATCAAATTATACAATTAAAGAATAATAAGCTTCCCAAAGGTTTAATCACTTTAGAGAGCCTTTTTGATCTAGAAGATGTAAGCCTGGAGAGGAAAAGGTTCCAAGAAAAAAAGTAGACTATTTTGAAATAGAGGTGAGTGAAGGAAAAAAAATTAAAAGTTGGAAACTCTGCAACTCAAGAAGAAAAGGAAAGGCTAATTGAATTATGCAAAAAATATGATAGAGTCATAGCCTAGAGCTATGAAGACCTTCATGGATATAATAGAGACATCATTCAGCACACAATAGAATTGACTGAAGGATCTAAGCCTGTCAGATAGAAATAGAGGCCAATGAATCCAAGGATTGAGCCTCTAATGGTGGATGAGTTGCAGAAACTTTTAGATTCTAAAATAATTTTTCCAATCAAACACTCAACCTGGGTATCAAATCTGGTACCAGTTAGGAAAAAGAATGGTGATGTAAGACTTTGTGTAGATTTCAAAGATCTAAACAAATAATCTTTGAAGGATCACTATCCTTTGCCCTCCATGGAACAAATTTTACAAACTGTGGTTGGATCAGAGAGATTCTCTTTGCTAGATGGGTTCTCCAGATACAATCAAATTTGGTTGGCTAAAGAAGACCAATACAAGACTAATTTTACCACCAAATGGGGAAAATTTGCATATGCTAAGATGCCATTTGGCCTATCAAATGCTAGAGCCACTTTTCAAAGAGCTATGGATGTTACATTTGGGGAACTGATAAATAAAATCATCCTGATTTATCTTGATGATCTTACTATTTTTTCAAAGAATGTTGTTGATCATTTTGATCATTTAGAAGCTATGTTAAAAAAATTTCAAGAATTTGGAATATCCTTGAATCCTAAGAAATTTATCTTTGTTGTCCCTCAAGGCAAATTATTGGGACATATAGTATCTAAAGAAGGAGTTTCGATAGACCCAAAAAGAGTGGCAGCTATAATGAACTTACCTCTTCCATTAAATAAGAAAGCAATTCAATCTTTCTTGGGAAAGATTAATTTTGTCAGTCGGTTCATATCTGACTTTGCAAGCTTAGTAAGACCAGTGACACTCTTGATGAAAAAAGACCTAATTTTTAGGTGGACTACGGAAGGAAGGCAAGCCTTTGAAGAGGTTAAGAAATATATCTCAACAACTCCAGTACTTAGAAACCCAAAATTTTATAAGCCTTTTGTAATGTATGTATATGAAGGAGAGCTCAATATTGCTGCTGTCCTAACACAAAAAGATGATAAACAGGAAGGGGAACATCCAATAGCCTTTTTCTCAAGGACTCTTAGGGAATATGAAACCAGATATAATTTTGTGGAAAAACAAGCATATGTTATGGTAAAATCTCTAAAAAAGTTTAGGCATATAGTATTAGGAAGTAAAATTCTGATACTTGTAGCACATCCAAGTGTCAGAGAATACATCATGGAGGGTGAAATTACTGAAAAAAGAGCAACCTAGATAACTAAGATCCTTGAATATGATGTAGAAGCCAAACCCACTAACTTAGTCAGAGGTAGGGGTTTGTGCCAATATATGACTCAAGAGCTTGAAAAGATGATACCTGAAGAAATAAATTTAGGAACAGAAGAAGAAATTGTATTAAGAATACAAGAAGTTGATTAGGAATCCTGGGTTACAAGTAGGATTCATTTTTATGAAAAATGGGATTTACCCAAGAGAACTCCCTCAAAATAAGAGAAGATACTATAGGATGCAAGGAGTTCATTTTGTTTTAATTGAACAAGTTCTTTTCGGAAGAAATTTTAATGGCAAATTGTTGAGATGTGTAGAAAAGGATGAGGCTAAGAGAATACTACATGAAATGCATCATGGAGTATCAGGTGGACATTTTTATATAAATAACACAGCTATAATGATAAGTGAATTAGGTTATTTTTGGCCTACTTTATTTATAGATTATTATCAGCTGGTTAAAAAATGTAAATCCTTTCAATATTATGTGGGGATGAGAAGGAATGCAGCAATGCCTCTTAGTCCTATAATTGTGGATGAACCTTTTTCTTAATGGGGTATTGACTTCATTGTAATGATAAATCTAGTATCTGTTATGGGTCACAAATGGATCTTAACAGCCACAGATTATTTCACTAGATGGACTGAGGCAGTGCCACTCAATGAAGCAATAGAAAATGTGATCCTAGATTTTCTAGGGAGTATCACTACTCATTTTGGGGCTCCTCACACCATAATTTTAGATAATGCTAAAGCATTTTTAGGGTCTAAAGTATCTGATTTTGCATTAAAGCATGGAATATATCTAAAAACTTCTTCTAATTATTACCCTTAGGGTAATGGTTTGGCAAAATCAACTAATAAGAACTTGATTAGACTCATCAAAATAATAGGGGCTGATCATCACAAGGAGTGGCATAAAGTGCTTAATTTAGCATTGTGTGCTAATCGAATTACACCTAAACAGGTGATCAAAATGTCCCCATATGAATTGGTATATGGGAAACCTCTTGTAATTCCCTTAAGCTTAGAGATTCCTACTCTCTAGTTGATAAAACAGATTGAAATTGAAGAAAATGGCCCCATGCAAGTCAGACTCATAGAAATTCTAAAAGTTCAAGAAAAGAGGGATGTATCACATGATTCATTGATAAAGCATTAGAAAATAATTAAAGATTGTTTTGATAAAAAGACTTCAAATCCCCATTTCGAAATAGGCTCAATTATTTTGAAATGGGATGCAAGAGCCACCAAACTAGGTCAACACACTAAGTTTGAAGCATTATGGACTGGCCCTTATAAAATTTGGGCATGTAAATAGCAAAATTAGTTTGAGCTAGAAATGATGAAAGGTGATCCTAAAGAGATTCCTGTAAATGGAATCTATTTGAAATATTTTAGTTAAAACTATGTTTTTTAGCAATTTCGGATCATGCAGGAGTTGTAGATTCTTTTTGAGCAGGCTCCAAAGTCTTTGGGGTCACCAATAAATATAGAGTAAAAAATACTCTATGTTTTATTCTGATTATCAACAGTGCATGATTTGGATCATTGTCCTTGCATAGTTTGGTTCGAGATGGCAATGTTTTGAAACAGAGCGCAGGCTATAATTTCCTTTTGATTCATCTTTCTCTAAGTGTTGAAGTCAAGCGAAAGCTACCAAGTGTCATTTTTTGAGGCACTTTTAATAATTTCAATAAAGTTGTGGAATGTGCCATGTGTCCTAAAGCAACTCAGTAGAATGTGACAAGTTTCAGCATCCGCATTTCATATCAGCACCCGCATTTCATCTTTTTAGTGGAAGGTTTCAACAAGCTAAGTATCAGGGTAAAGCAAAAAGTGCCAAGTGGTGATCACAGGTCTCAATTTTGCTTTCTAAAAGTGATATAATATGCCATGTATCTTAGCAGAAGAGAATGGAAGCCACCATGTGTCGAGATCTGAATTATCTTCATTTTGCTTCACTAATATAACAAAGACTATGATGGGTCTCAAGTTTTGTTTTAAAAGCAAGTGGAAGCCACCAGATGTCATTGTCCATGTAAATATGAAATGAGACTTGATTATTTCTATGGTATAAATAGATTAAAGTGGAGACCGCCACATGTCACCTTCCACAAGTTTCTAAAATAGTAGCTAAAAAAATGGAGACCACCACGTAACCCTAGATAAGTAAAGCAGAGATTGCCATGTGTCTTTTGATAAAGTAGCAGAGATTGCCACCTATCCCTGTGCCCCTTTTAAATTCACTCAAGTAAGAAATGTTGTGGGTCTTATTTCTATTGAGTTTTTAAGGTTTTGAGGAAGCAAACTGCGACAGGTGTCAAAGGCAAAACACTCATAAGTGAAGAAACAAAAGGAGTATAAATTACATGGAAAGTGTTGCGTGCCTTCAGTAGGTGCTATAGAACATGCCAAGTGTCATCTTCTGGTATCTCCTAAGTAATAAGAAGGTTTTCAAGGAATTGGCTAAGTGTCATCTTCTATTTAAGAGAAGGGAGTGTCCTATGATCTATTTCGGCAAATGAACTGTCAGAAGATGAAGCATTTCAGAATCTATAAAATATCTTCTGTTAGACATTTCTAGTTTGATTAGATTTCAATTGAGCCATTAGAATGGGAATGAGCAGACAATTTAGAATGAATCCAAGGCTATTAATAAGGGTGCAGAGATCACTAAAAAAGGAGGAGATATTAGAGAGGATTTTTTGAGAGAATTATTGTTAAGAGTTTAGACTTTCTAGAGCTATGACTAGGAATATCATTTGCTTTTGTTCTATCTTCTTAAGTTGGAAGGTTTATGTAACTGTGCATGTTTTTGTGCCTCTTATGTGACTGGAGAATTAATGAGAAGATTGAATCATGTGCCTTTGTTGATATTTTCTATGTCATTGCAAAAGTAGTATAGGCTGTGTTGTCAAGAGTTTAGACTTTCTAGAGCTGTGATTAGAAATGTCATTTGCCTTTGTTCCATTTTCTTGAGTTGAAAATTTTATATAACTATGCGTGTTTCTATGCCTCTTATGTGACTAGAAAATTCAAATAAGGAGATTGAACCCTGTGCCTTTGTTGACATTTTTTGTATCACTACAAAAGCAGTCTATGCTGTGAGCCTCTGTTTCTATTGTTTCCATCTTTTACATTGATCATGCACTTGTTTTCTCTTAAATGTAAATGAATCTTACATATAGTCTCACTATGATTAGGATTAAGGTTGAATTACATTTAGGTGCATCACCATAGTTAGATTTTCTTTCTTACATTTGTGTTTCTGTTAAAATTCCTATCCCTTTTTCCAGTATACACTTGATATAAAGAAGAGTCCATCTTCTTAAAAATCTGGAGGTTGTTTCAAGTCACAAGTCCCACATCTTGAAACTTCCCATTGTTGATGTTAGAACAAGCACAATTTTAAATCATCAATAGTATCCATCAAATAACTACCTACCAAGTTTATCAACAACTCACTTATCCCTCTAATCAACCGTGTCAAAGCTATGTTGCTCCTTCTTCACTTTTATCTAGATTTAAATAAACCATACTAGACCTTGTAAATATGATGACAAAGACTAATAAATAAGAAGAACATGGTGTATCTTATCCTATCTATCCTATTCAAGAGGTTAAAGAGATGTTGTAAGGCTTTTGGAGAGTGTGGGTAGGTGTTGATAGAGAAGATCATCTAACCAATGAAAATCTAGAGGTTAAAAAGTTGATACACTTAGTGGAAGACAAGCTGATGAGATGGGAGTAGGAAAAAATCCAATTCAACCAATCCTATGAACCTTATCCTATCCCAAGTCAACCTTTATTTACTCTAAATATCTTTCAAGTTGCAATATAACATCAAAATAAGATCAATGAATCTCTTAATGAGTCCACTAGCCCCAATATTCCAAGTTAGAAGAATTGTATTCCCCAAGAGAAACCTATGTCTATTCCAACTCCATTCACCCTTCCTCAATATCCTAAGACCATTCCATCTTGGAGACCTTTTTGTACCATGAATCCTAATTATACCATCCCAATCCTTGAGAATAAATCTTATCCTATGCCCACTCAAAGTAAAGAGAGAAAAGAGGTTGTAGAAGTCACACCAAAAGGATTTCTAAGTTGGAAGGACTACCTTCATATGCAAGCTCAAGATCAAGAGGGAGGAATAATTTTAGTGGTCAAACCAAGAGAGTCTATAAAGCCCTTGAACCCTTCATCCACCATTCAATCTACAACTATCCAAGAAACATCTAATCAACCTAGTTTTCCTAAAATACTAAGTTGGAAGGACATTCTAGTAGGTTTCAATAAATCTATTAAAGTCTTTTGACCTCCCACCCTCTCCTTTTGTGAATGATAATCAAGTGCATTGAGGGAATAATATGGACATTCAAATGTGAAGGAGAGTTTATCAAATATAGGTGGTGAGATGGATGTCCTTGAAAGGAATGATCAATTAGCTACAATTGAACCGAAAGAAAGCTATGAAGATAGTGTTTATAGTGTGTATGATGAGTAAATATTTCTTGGAACTCCTCTTTATCAATAAGGAGGTAAAATAATCCTTAAGGATGATGAGAGGGATTGTCTTGATGGTATAATGCAATCTAACATGGAATCAATCCTTTGTCCAAGTGATTCCATTGAAAAGAGTGAAGAAAATGATCCTAATTAGGCATGGCATAAACTTTACTATAATTTCATATAAGAAATGGACTTGTTGGGCAATCATGTGAACCCTCTAGAGCATAAAAATGAACTCCAAAATTAAGTTACAAAAGTTGGAAAGACTCTAGGAGAAGATAAATTAAGTTTGGCATAGCTTAGATATGATGAGTTGAGTCTAGAATGGGCAGAAGAACTTCCATTATTCATGGAGGAAGAGGATCATTCTAGTCTTGATGAAGAGAAATATGACTATGCATTTGTTGAATAGGTTTCAACTAAACATAAGGTAAGTCTTCTTAAAGATACTTTGTATTTTTATCTTTTTGAACCTCATGGGTAGAAGATATAACTTGAAGAAAATAACTCACAGCCTTGTCATGAGTATACTCAAGCATGTGAAACATTTGACCATTTTGTTGTCCTCAAGAGAATGGTGAAATTGTAATTCAGCTTAGTATGCTTTCAAGTGATGAAGAAGAAGATATATTTTGGGAAGAACTAGAATTTTTTTCTCTAATATAGATGGTAAAACTATAGCTCATGAGGATAGAGTTAATTATGTTGCCTTGGCCAATGAGCATGATCAAGAGATGCATGAGAAATCTCTTGAAGAGAATATCATGGTTAATGATCTTGTTAAACCTCATGGAAAAGTACATAGAGGCCTTGAGGATGTGTATAAGTCCTACTTGGACATGTTCAAAGAGTTTGAAGAGTTTGGAAGGCTTACACTTCAAGAAAATCTAGAGGAAGTTATTGATAATGAGTATAAAGTTCTTAGAAAGTGAAAAACTTCTCTTATCCATCTCCAAGAGGTTTAAGTTAATGATGTAACAATTTATTATGAGTATGATACTTCCCAAGATGAGTAAGAGATGGAATTTGAGAATCTAATTGAAGATGAAGTTGTTATCTTCACAAGTTAAAATGTGATCAAATTGGAGCTCTCTCACATTTCCAAAGGTGGAGAACAATATGAAATAAGATTTGAATCACAATATGAGTATGTCTACATTGGAGGTATGTTTGTTGATGATCTACTTAAGAACATGCCAATCAGGTTTTCAAGTAAGAAGCATGATCTATCAAATGCTACAATCAAAGGGAAGCTTTTTCCACAATATGTCTTATATCATGAGGTAACAGATCTAAAAATATTTCAATTTGACCCTGGAGGAGGAAGATATATAGGTTATTTATATATAGTAGTTTATTTATTTATTTTTCCTATGTGTTTTTTAACACAATTGTATGTGTGTGTCTTATTTTGGTGTGTTTGTTTCTTGTTGTTGTCTTGGAGGAAGTCAATTTTATCAGCTTTTTCAAGGCATTTGTAATCAAGTGTCAAGGTTAATCTAGGTCTGAGTTTGAGTGAGAGATGACTCCATGTCTAATGGATAGAATAGGAAACTAGTCTAATTATCATATCAATCATGCCATCCTAGGAGGTCACTAAAGATGTTATCCAAATTTTGGCTACCATAAGATAGGGTCATAATTTTTTTTCTTTTGAAATACATGTTAGCATAGTTTAAGGTAAATTTGATAAGTTTAAGGTAATGTTAATTTTGATCCTATGCTTGTTTACTCACTTCATGACATGATTCAAGATATTCAAGTGATGCTAAGGGTTTAGGGTGTCTTGTTAAGTCATATGAATTGTGTTAAGTTTATGTCATACTCCCTTTAGTTCATAAAAGTGCCTAAAGAGGTTTCAAACACTCTTTAATAATGTTATAACCCATTTGAGATGTTTTCTTGATCATTTTACAATGTTCCAAGGAGAGTATTGTAATAAATGGTAGGTTCACAATATATGGAATTTGATGACACATCACCCCATATCTATACAAGCATCTAAAATCTCCATAAACACTTGATCCATCTATTCAATCAAGTTTCAAGGCAAAGTATGACAATTTTATTTAAAAATAAGGGTTTTAAAAGGATGGTTGCATTTTTTCAACATATATTTTCACTCCCAAGAACTCACATGGATCCTTACACCTTTTAAAATCCCAAATATATGCTTGAGAGTGAGTTTTAGGTCTAAACAATGCAAAAACCCACTTCTATTCCTTATCGAGTTCCTTGGAAACCTCACAAGGCCAATGATTTTCACTTGGTATGGATAGGAGAGAAAAGATAAAGTCATGAGATCTTGACTAGAGGAAGGTACCTTAGTAACCTTACATTTTATGGCATTATTTATTTAATACATTCACCCTCTATGAAAAATCACTTAGACTCTAAGGTCATCTTAAACCTTACTAAAACCATTAAGGCTTGGTTTTGGATAGTATGGCTACAAGTTTAAACTCATTTAAGTAGGGTGAATATTTTAGAAGATTCCCATGGGTCTTCACACTCTTACACATATTTATCCATTCCTAGGTGGCATGTCTGATCCATCAAAAGAAAAAAAATCATTTTGATCAGGTTGTAGGATGGTGACGATTGAGTTTTATTGAATTCTAATTTTTAATATACAAAGAGCATGTTGTCAAAGTTCTCAATTACTTTCCTATATTCACCTCATTTGCATTATTCATTCAGAGTTTTCTTCTTAGGCCAAATCATTTTGGCATGTTCATTAAGAGAGAGCATTGTCACACATGTAAGTGATATTCAAGAAAGAGAGAAGCAACAACACTTGAGCATGAAGCTTGGAGTAGTCAAAGATAATGTATGAGGTGAATAATATTTAAATATTCAAGTCCACATATGAGGTGAAACGGTCATGAAAAATATTCCCAATTGCCTTAGATCCTTGTGAACTAAGAATAATCTAAAACCACTTGAAGAAAGGCCAAGAAAGACACTTCTAGGCTTGCTTATAATAGGATGAGAAAAAGAATACTTGGTGAAATTAAAGAAGGCATAAAAGATGTTGGGATTAATATAATAAGGAACCACCAATATTTTCCAATTATCCCCTAAATTCTCTTCAGATCCTCATGTCATGAAATTTACAAGTGATAATTTGTAAGTCCTTCTGGTCTCAGGAATGATTGTAGGATTAGAGAAGGGATAAATTTCACTACTCAAGGTTGATATAATTTTTGAAAAGGTATAAAAATGTATATAATACCCTCCACTTTATAAACCAACTCATACACCAATCTCAAACCTTTTAAATCTCCTCACACCAATAAGTTCATATACGGTCCTCTTGAAACTCCTTGTAAGTAGAATGTAAGCATAATGGTAATAAATAAAGGGTAAAAAAAGGACATTAGTAAGATTAAATACATATGAGAGAGTCATATAACATGATTAGGTACTATAAATAAGGTCACCAGTGGTCAGATAGACCCAAGAGAATAGGATAAGAAGAGAAATTTTCTTAAGCCTTAAGAGAGACACATAGGCCTGCTATAGGTAGACTTGAAGGAAAATACCCAATTTGAGTAAACACAAAGGTTAGGATGTTTGTGGGGAATAAGAGAGAATAATATCTGACTCTCCAAAATTGGTAAATTATCCTAAGGTGGCAAGGCTTCAAGAAGGTGATAGCAAATCCTCTAACATGGTAATCTATAAGCCTAATTGAAGACCCTAAACTTGCTTGCTCAAAAATGATAGAGAAATATATATGATTGTATTGATATTTAGGTTAATAAAGAGTTTAAAATACAAATTAAAACATTTAAAAGTTTTTTATAATTTTCATTAGGAGAAAAAACATTCAAAAGAAAGCATTCTTGATCCCAAATAGGGGATAGGCCTAAAAGAGCAACTTACAGGTCTGTTCATGAAAGATGGATGATTTGTAAAAGTGTTGAGTTGGATATGAAGATTAAAGGGGATTAAAAGTTTTATATTTAATTTAAAAATACTCCCAAAATATTCAAACTCAGAGGAATTAGGAGGAAATGACTCAAATAAGACACTAGTGCCACCTTTACATGATGTACTATAAACCCTAACATTAATGGATGTTGTTGAAGGTGTAGAGAATAATAATAGTAAATAAAACCATTATAATAGGTCATTATTAATGAAAAAAACCTCAATAATGTGTTAAAATTCAAAACCAAACATTTTTTTCCCCTTTTCACTTAATTTATTCTCTCTCGACCTCACAGTTATAGGCCTGCTAACTCGAGAGGATATTTCTTGTACTCATTTTTATGTTGAATTTATACATGGGATAAAATTAAATTAATAGGTATTTTAGGGGTCCATATACTTTAATTTTTTTTAATAAATTAATCCTAATAAGGCCTCATCCATATGAATGATTTTTAAGAGTGTACGATACTCATAGGTTGCTAAGAGACTAAAATATAACTTGATGACTAAGAAAACCTCCCCAATGATATAATATGCCTTTGAATGATAATAGAAACATTGGGATGAATTTAATGGGCTTAATGATCACCCTAATAAACCATTGGCTGGAATGTGTGGGTATAAAGTGTATAAAAGGGGATTAGAATGATTGTTGTAGGCTATTTAGAAGCATGAAAAGTTGTGTCAGATCCTAAAATTAGACTTGGAACATTATTAGAGGTCCTTAAAGTGGATCAAACATTATCTTAAAGTTTAAAATGTGTGATCATTGATTAGATCCAAATATCATTTCCAAGGCCTATAGACCTAATTAAGGGTTAATGGAGAGAGAAACAAGTGGATTAAGTATACTTGCATTGAGTGCCTAGTAATGAAATTTTGTAAAAATTAGGGAGATCTTTGTGGGTATTCAAACCTATGCTTGGTTTTATAAGATAATATATATATAATTTTATAGATAAGAAGCTTCATCTATTTTAAGGGTTACAAGGAAATGAAGACATGTATGGGCTTTAGGAGTGAAATTAAGTCTTAAAGAGTGTATAAGGCATCCAAAAGGGTTGATACAGGTTTTTTAAGGCATAGAGAGGTCCTTCATGGAAAAATATTGAACTCATGAAGATAAAATAAATATTTGAGACATTTGAGTAAGAGTGGCATAGTGAGATGAATGGGTTTCAAGACATCAAAGGAAGTATGACCATCACAACAACATCAGAAGTGGAGAGATCCTAAATATATGCAAAGTTTCAATAATAATATAAAAGGATAGTTCAAGGTGAGTTTATGACTAATGAATTCCACTTGTCACTTTCTAAGCTAAAATGAGGGAAATTTGAAGAAGATAAGATATGTCAAGTAAATAGAGAAACCCCTATGCCATTTGGGAGAGGAAGCATCATCAAGAAAGTAACACATGTCATTGAATACCTTATAAGAATATTATACAATCTCATTTTTTATTGTAACTCTTGTCATGAGTGATTTAGACTTATCATTTCTCTCCCATATGCCACTTATCTCTCTCCTCTCATTCTCTATATATACATCCTTGTTTGGCTTCATAATGATCCTTCAGCTGAGTATGGTGAATCCCTACTCAACTAAATAGTTTTAATATTACTTTGAATGATTAATAAAGATAATTATTACCTTTTCACATTTTTTAAACTAGTGTACTTGTGTAATTATGGATGAATATTAGTATTAATGTTTGTACTTCCTCTCATTTTTCTTCTCATACCTATTTGCAGATGGATTGTCTTCTTGCAGGTTAGATGGTGAGTTTGGTGCAATTTTGCATAGTTTTAAAGTATATTTCAATCATTAATTCCTTGTTTATACCTCTTGACCAACCCTTTCATTCAATTCATTATCTATAACCTCTATGTTGAAACATTCATGCTTGAAATTCCTTGTTGAGTAGTGTGATTAGATTCAAGCCTCATACATGTTCTTAGTGCATGATAGTCAAGAAGAGGGTGTTGATTTGGTGTATCACCTCCCTAGTTAGGTTTCTTTTCTATTATCCCTTCTCATTTTCCTTTTCAAGATAGTAGAGTAGTGTAGTGAGCTTAATTGATACATCAAGGGGAGATATCCCTATAATCTATATGTTTAGTCTACTTGGAGGTCACCCATAACCTAAGACTAAAAAATTGTATAGATCAATTGAGAAGGATTAAAACAACCTCTTAGGGGTGCAAATTTGAGTTATAAGAGGTATCTATATTCCACCCCTTAAATCTAGTAATGCATAAGTATGAAATTACTAGGTCTAAAGGGAAAAAATGAATTCCTTTTTGTGTACAACACACCTTGATTTTTTTGAAGCTCTATTTTAATTTTTTGTTTATGCATTACCTACAACCAAAATCATGTTATAGTGTAATAATTGTATATAATATGAAAGTGAATAATTGAAATGATTGAAATTAAAGAGAGTAAGGAAGGAATACACCCTTGTGTTGATGAAACTATGTTTACCCTTGGTACTTTACTTTGGTGATGACACTTTTATTGAAGAATTGGAGAGAGAGGTTCACAAATGACCCTTAGAGATTTGAAGAGGATGATTGGAGGGTGATCATTCCCCCAATATAGTGCAAGGGTGAGTTATGCCAAGCCTATTGAGTGCACTGAATCTCAATCGCAAAACTTAAATGTAAACATAATATAACCAATCTAGCCATTATCAAATGGTGTAACCATCTTAACTCAAAAATGGGAGTAGTTTCAAGACCATCGAGGGTGCTGAGTCTTGATTTCACTACTAAAGGGAACCAAATATTATAGATAGGTAATGCTCAATCGATACTTTTTAGTAAGGTTGGTATATAAATATGTATATAAATTGGATATTTATATGTGATTTGGTGCATTTTCATGGCATATGCACCTCTAATGTTTCTCAAACTTAAGTATCTATCAAAATGTAATCTCTATTTTGTAAATTGTGTATAATATCTGTCATAAATCTAAAAACATCTATCCTAAATCTATGAAAATTAGTGCCAAGTGCATAAGATTTTGACCCAAGTGTATATCTAAATCATGTAAATTATATAAAATTCTATCAAATTTTCAAACTGTGGATGTGAAATCATGTCTCCATGATATTTCCCCACTAATATGATTCCCCTTTTGAAATGAGGGGCTACAGCTTGGTAGTCACCTTATCTCAAAATAATAAGGTAACCATGCCATATTTATATCAATCATGTAGTAAAGAAGAATATAGTGGTATCATGTCTAAGTAGATGTATAAATGAAGCTTGAAATATCTAAAACAATTCCTAAAATTCATGATATGGATGATGGAGACGTCTATGAGTAACAAGAAAAATCTTAGAAAACAATCAAGTACACACATAAGAGCACTCAAAAACATGAAAAATGGGTCTAAAGAGACCAAAAATAAGGGGAATGTTAAAATTACACACACTTAAGGGGAGCACATGTTAAAATGTCCACATAAAAGAGAAACAACACTTAATGGCCATGTAGCCAAAAAATAAGGATCATGTTCAAATGTTCCACAATACAAATAATATAGTAATTGTTGACCAATTTTAACCCCCAAGATCAGAATATCAACCCCTATAGGTGAAAACTTGAGATTCATTTTTTTATAAAAAATTTCATAGTTTTTTCATGCCTTAATAGCCATAAAAAGTCTTCATAAAATATTCTTAGCATTATTTAAGGTAAATTTGGAGAAATTAAGGTAATACTTTGTCTTTGTGTACTAGCCTAGTCATGCCATGGAGTGATGAGACTCATCCAAGAGGTTTCATAGGTACTTAAGTGTCCTTAAAAGTCATTTTATGTATTAATAACCTTGTTTAAACATTTCATCATGATTTGAAAAGTTTAAGGTTCTTCTATGGAATTTAAGGTATGAGAAAATGAAGAAAAAGGTGATTTTTGCTAACTTTCATGTATGTCAAACCCCACCAAAGTGAATAGTTAATAAAATACACTTTACAATGACCTTGGAGTAGTTACATAACTATCACATATGTTAGAAAGTTATAAATTGGTCAGAATCTTGATTTTCAACACTTTAAAGGGGGTTTTGGGCACTTGTATAGACTTGAGAACTCATCTTCAAGAAAAAACATTTTAGAAGTGTCCTTTCAACTTATACAAGTGAAATAAAAAATTTATTTTTAAGGTAATTTTTTAATCATAATGAATTAAAAGGGGGGGGGGGGGGAGAATTAGTCTTCAAAACATTCATGAGCCATTCATACAAACATATAGATCAATCAAAGCACAAACAACCAACATATGAACATGAAATAAAGGGACACATCACATATGTGAAAAAACATGAATGAGAAGAAAAATAAATTATATATTCAAATTGAATAAATTATTATAAGACAAGAACCAAATTTAGTGAAGCACCAACTCCATATAGAGCACCAACCCTAAGTAGCCAAGTACCCACTTGACTAGGATTTAGCAATCACCCACTTGCAAGGAGGCACCAGCCACCTAGATGACTCAGCACCAAATTAGACACCTAATTTATATTATAAAATTTATAACACTATATTTCTCAACCAATACATAATGGCTAACTCTTTATATCTTCACACTTTTATCCATCTCAAACTACCTTCTAGGCCTCTTCGCTCAACTAGGTCTCTTCAAGACTAATTAGGTCATATGCCCTTGATCTTCATACTCAAAAATCTTATTATATATTAATGATAGTTTTTATACACCCATATGATGGTATATAATACCTACTTCCATTCAAGGATTTTTTATTTCATTCACTTCACATTGTAATCTTCTAGCTAGCCCAAATAGGTCTAATGTGCCTTGTTTATATACACAACTTATGAACACACACCTCTTAGTCAACCAAAAAAACTTAAAAAATTATATTGGATAGTAAATATATCTTAAATTTTTTTATCAACAATAATAAATCATATAAATTAGTCAAATACACCTTCATTAGGCCTTATCCTCTTTTAGGCCTTATGTAGAACTAATAGGCCTTCTTTAGACACACATTACACTTTGCCTTCCTTGAAACACTTTAAAAATCCACACATGGTAGTAAAATATAATATATAAATCAAAAATACCTTATAAAACATCCTCTAAGCACCATGACACCTTTTTTGTCCAACCACCACTTGAAACACTCCATTAACGTTGTTCACATTAGGCCTTTAAACACATAGAAAAGTATGTCTTAAACAACTAAAGATAACACATAATTTAGCCCATAATGATGAAAATAAATCAATTATAAAAAAATATTAATGACCTAAAAAATATCACCATATTCATTAGACAATTCCACTTAGGGCATAGTGCCTCAAACTCATCACTGCAACTTGCTTACTCAAAACTGCCAAGACTACCAAAAACACAATCATGAAACATTGACCTTATAACACATGTATAGGAATTTAAAATAATTAAAATGCATGAAAATTATCCTATAAAATATATATACCACATTAAAATATAAAAATCATATGTTTTATTATAAACTATTGGTCTTACAAACCAATTTGTTGACCTCACTACACACATTTCTCACTAAGCTAGACAAGCCATTTTAGATTCATCATTTTCACCATTTACACTATCTTCCAAGATATATAAAAAGAATTAATAGGATATAACATTAAAAAAAACAAAAAAAATAACTTTATTCAATTTTATCCATCATTATACCCTAAAAACATACCTAAAACCAACTTCTCATTATTGTCTAGGTTTTGCTCAATTTGCTCTATTAGGCTTGTGTGCCTTGAAAACATTATCTTGAAAGAATGAAGATAAAACATAATTAATACACTAAATATGATAAAATAACTATATATAAATAGTTTAAATTACCTCAGGGTCATCACCAAATTCATTATATACTTGCACTTAGAAGTTAAGGCTTCAAGAACACCTTTATAACTCACTCACTCAAAACTGCCAGATTACCTCGAAACATAGTCATGGTGACTTAGACCTCCAACACCTGTATAGACATTTTAGATGAATTATTATGCATGTATATTATCCTATGATATAATTATACCATTATTAGATAAAAATATCATATGGTTAAAAGGCAAATATTGGTCTTACAGACCAATCTCATGACCTTATATCTCACTATCTTATCTGAACTAGATAGGTCAACTTGTGAAAAACTTTTTCACCACATGCATGACCTCAAAATATTATTAAAAGAATTAAAATATATTAAAATTCATGAAAAATATATCCATGTACTTGGTTTCATCATTCTATCATGAAAACACATTCTATTTCATCTTCTCACTAATGCCTAGGTTTTTCACTGTTTGCACCATTAGGCTTGTTAACGACTGGCTAACTTAGATGAACGATTTAGAAAACTTGAGGAATGTATCATATCCATAAAACTTCATGGAAATTATTCATGATTCTCTATCTTCTTCCTTCTAATGTAATTTTGAATTATATAATAACTTTTTCAAAAACAAGCCTGTAACTCAATATTTTATTTCTCCTCTCTCTAACCAATACCACTTGAAGGTACCTAGGAGAGTCCAATAGCTTACTTGATCAATTAAATCCATCCTGATCAATTTTGAGAAATATATTCAACATCAGGTCTTCATTAGGGTTCTAAGAGGGTTTAAATTAGTTTCAACTCTTAACAATCTCTCATAAAGCATGACCCCTTAATCAAAAAACTAATGCCTAGAATTTTGATATAGGACCATTCCACATCTACCATGAATTGGTTAGATTCTCATAAAAAAAAATTATGAGATAATGAGCACAAGAAAATACTTCTTAGATTGAAAACCCTTATTCTAAGCAATTGAGATGCCTCTAAACAACTTTTCATGTCTTTTATTTCACATTATGACCTCAAACTACATGAAAAAACTTAAAAAAACATACCTCACCTATGAAAATGATTACATTCTCACACTTTCCTTGTAAACTAGTCCTAATACCCCATTAGGCTACACTCTATCTTTACACCATAGTCTTCATATCTTACTAGGCCTTAAACTAACCTTCATGCCTCTTTCCATGCTCTCAACACCTCACTATCATGCTCAACATCTCACTCTCATTTCATACAACATATTTCATGTTTAAATATTGTCATACATGTTTCAAATGACTTGACAATAGATCATGATACCTAACTAGGCTAGATAGGGTTTAAGATAGATCTAGATACATACCTAGACTAAAGGTCCTACCCATGTAGGCTCACCCTAAAACTCTCATGAGTATTCTAATGCCTTACATACATATTAAAGTAACCTCATGCAACCATTCATGCCTATGTTCACTCATCTCACCAATCCACATCCTCATACCTTCTCATAAGGTCTCTTCATGGCATGACTAAGCTTAGGCTACTTAATCACTTGACCTCAAAGACCTACTACCTATGCATCTATCAACAATGGTAACAAGACAACAAAACTCATAACCATTGAAATACTCTCTTTCAAACTACATACCTTAAATTATTATAAGCTCATCACAACACACACTGCCAACTGGTCTTACTCACAATAACACTCTTGTAACCTACTTGTCATCATACCTTCATATTAACCTTCAATGACAACACTAAAAATTCATGTTGACCTGAACCTTAATATCAACCAATATAAAAGACAAATCTCAACAAAATCACCTTGTCACATCAAGCTCACAAGCTCATACCTTAAAGACCACTCACCATGCATCTTCACCAGATGCACCTTGACATCAATGACATTGATCTTAACATCAATGACATAAACCTTAACATTAATGACAACACTTCTCAAAAATCTTCCCCTTTCTCATTAATGTTAAACACATTACAACCTGATTATTCTCATCTCCCCATTCTAGTATTTCTCCCCCTTTGACATTAATGACAAAAGGTCTTCCAAAAACTGTAATCTGATCCTTAGATCTCAAAAAACCATGCTTATTATGACTTATGCCTCATTGATACTAGATGATAACCATTCTCATAAAATGATCATTTTCTCAAAAGGATACATATCCTTATGATATCCATTCTCTGAGAACTAGCTCTTTTCTCAAATAAACATGATCACACTTTTAGTATCTGGAATCACACCTTATAATAAAATCTCAACACATAAAATATGAATCATTACAGGAACATACTCCCTCTTAATCCATGCATAGATCCTTTAAATGAACTCAAATCACAAGACCACTCATCTTGTCCTTGACATGACTGCTATGACTCAAACCTTTGATCACACACTAGGCCACCATATTTTTTGACATCAACTGAAGAGTTAAGGACTCCCATTTTATATTCATAGCTTGATCTCAACATGAGTCATTAGGACACTTAGACCATGCTCATATTCCTTCAAACATAATTATATTAATACCACTTCTCAAAATAGATCAAGCTCAACCACCAACTTTTAGAATCACAAATAGATACTTACCTCTCATATACCAATTGACTACATTTTGACCTTAAAAGCCTGATTTTAACCTTAGATATCTCACCATGTTTCCTACTAACTTCAAACCTCAAAGCTACCAGGCTCCTTAAACTCTCATAATATTCACAATAATGAAAAAGGAAATCTAAAAATGAATCATGCATAAAATCTTGCATTTCATACCATGGCTCCTCATGAAATTACAACATATACAACCAAAAATCCTCTCAAGATGAATCCTTCTTTGACTGCAAAATCACTCTTATAAATATATATGAGTGTCTCCATGAAGCTTACTGGAGTCACCCCTTTTCATAGGGCACTAAATCACCATGAACTCAAAATATTCCCAAATCTCTAATCCACTCTTCTCATCCATCTTGGAATCATGATACTAATAGTCCCTCTTTAGAATCTACTTAGGCTTGAATGAGGCATTTGACTCATCCACCTTGTCATCCTTCTTCTTCTCTTTGAATACCTTATCAATATATACATATAACAGATGTTATTGACATTCCTTGACATATGATCCTTGTTATACTTTAGTAAATAGTCTATTTTGGCTATTAGACTGATCATGACTCACCTTTACTATCTTTGGTTTCCATACAAATGTTTGACCCTTCTCGTGCACTCTTTGAGATTTATATACCTTGTTATGTCTTGAGGGCCTTTTAACTCTATTAGGATATAATATTTCAATGTGTCCTACATTATTATAATTATTTCAAATAATATTAATGTTCTTATCTCTTAATTGATCACTCCTATGATCCAATGACAACTCATCTCTTGAGATCATTCTACAATCGCTTGATTTATGACCAAAGATATGACAAGAAAAATAAAAACCATTGAAAGAATTTAAATAACTCATTTCATTAGGCTACCTAATTGGTCTCTTTATTTTTAATTTCATGTTAGTGCTCTTAACTTGGTCTGGATTCTCACAATCTTTCTCAAACTTGCTCATCTTGTCTATGAGCTGCTAATGCTAAGGATAAGGATAGCTAGGATATGCTTTAGTGTGTAGGATAGTATATCATATTCATTCAAAAGGTTGCAAAACATGAACATAGCAAGTGTGAATTATCATGCATTAAATAAGAGGTAAGAACAACTAGTTATTCATTAACATAAACAAAGTATTCAAATTAAATTAGATAAGAAGTAAGTAAACATTATACATTAGAATGCATGCAAGGAACAAAGTAAGAAACCACATAGGTAACCATAACTAGATAAGTCTTTATTGATCTCTTCAAAAGTGGAACACTATTATTCTTACAAACACAAGTATATATAGACATTTATAGTCTATGACTATTCATCTTCTTCTTGTACTTGTGACAAAAGTGGAGTTTATTCATATTCTAACCTATTACAAATCATGGAGATAGGATAAAATAAACTTATATATGAAAAAATGAGTACATAATGCAAGAATATTAAACAAATATCATGTACAACTTTACAATCCAAATTCTTCTCCCAACATTTTCATGAACTTAAAATGTTTTCTCGTACTAATAAAACATCATAGGATCTCTAAAATTGTATGAGTGGGCAGAGGCTAAAAAAATGGCTAGACCAGTAAGAGTCATAGTAATTGCTTAAGGTGTCATTTCCAATTTTCACCTCTTATGCACTACTTAGCCACCCTTTTAGGTTTTCAACTAAGTATCATACCATCATACTACCCTTTCAATTTTTTAATAGGTTAGCATAACCAGGTGGCTACCCTTTATGGGTTTTCAACCAACTTAGACCCACTTGTCTTACTAAATCATCCACAATACAAAATGTGTAATCTACGTAGTACTTAACTTGATAGAGGTGGCATGAATATAGATTATTATTGACCAAAAAAGTCCTTGAACTTGGAATGTGTAGCCTTACATCAAGTGATGATCTAATATAGCTCTGAAGGTAGCTTGTATGCAGGTGTGTTGATAATCTAGGTAAATTCACTAGAAAAGGGAGTCAGATTGGTCTTGTAAGCCTTATAGTCCAACATAAATTATTGGATAATTTTTAACATGGTGTGCAATGGAGTATGGTAACCAATGAGATACTTAAGATCTATGTCATTAGTTATGCTCATGGATGCCTTGGTGTTGGTGACCCTAGTTTGAATCTCACCATTCAATTACTCCATTTTATTTGCATGACATTGATCTTGGAGACCAGTGAAGGAACTATGTAGAAACTGAATCTACCAATTGAGGAGGTTATCATGCATGTTGTCCCTAGCATTGAGTGACTTCTAGAGTGTTCCATCCTTATCTTCCCTAGTGGTAGTGTGTTTATCCATGGTTTCTTTGGTAGTGGTGATCTTATTGAAATATATGCTAGAAATGATTAAGGAATTATCCAGTTGTTGCTTCTAGTCCAACAAGTTGTGCATAACCTATTGTGCTTATAGTGTAGAAATATCTAACATGCCTTAGTACTCCTCTAGTAAAGTGATAAGAGTCACAACCTTAGTTTTTAAATCCTATCCCAATGTGTTGATTACATAAATTTTCTAGGCTATGTACCAATATTTGGTTAACTTAGAGACCAAATTCTTGATTCTACATTAGTCAAAAATGACTTGGTACTTGATTGCTCAAGTGAATAACTCGAGATAAGCATCTTGTATAAGCTTTTTAGCTTGAAGGAGGTAAGCCTTCAACTTGATATTCTCCACATTAGATTAATCCATTTCCTAGTCCAAAGAGGTAACCTTTTGTGTAATGGACTCCTAAAATGATATTGAAACCTCAATTTATTACTTCAATGGGAGTTTGGAGACATCTAATGATGCTTCTTGCTTGAGTGGGAGTGTTGTCAATGTGATTGAAGTCACTAAAGGGTCTGATCATGGCATAGTTTCAAGTGGGAGAGAGAAGGTGGTACATCAATCACCCATAGTTGGGATGTCCCATATCCACATGCCTCTTATAAGCAATTCTAGAAGTTGTGGACTTATTTGAGCTGTAACAGGTTCTTCTTCTTATTCTAGCTAATGTACTTCAAATTGTTATTGCTCAAGTACCTATTATTGCTACATCATGGCTTCTACTACAAGTTTTAGTTATTGTGTGTTGTCTTCATCCTATTTTCATTTGACCTCCCCTTTCACTTTCCTATGTAGTTCTTCTTGCATAGGTTTTTATGACTTATTCTTCCTCTACCTGAAGCTTCTATGCACATTCTTCTTCTTCTTCTTTCTTTTTCTCCTCTAAGGTAGTAGCCTTAGCTTGTTCATCCATAGCCTATGCCTATGTTTGTGCCTGCTATTGGCATAGGGATTTATCTTCTTCTTCCTTATAATTATTTAAAACTTCATTAGCTTACTATTGTGTGTGCATTATAGACACAATATTTTCAAACTTTTATTGATTACTAACACTTCATATCTTTCAAGAACTTATCGATTCTCAATCTCTTTGAGTGTATGCCTTAAGGGGTGCACTATGAAAGGGGTAGGTAGACCATTGGTGATTCTTAAGATTGTTATTATTTTTGTCACTTGCCATCTATACACTTGTCTCTTAAAACCTTAAACCCTAAGCTTATTTTTATCTTTCATATCCATTGCATTTTATTCATTATCATGCTTTATTCCTTCATTTCTTACCTTATTACCCTTTTGACATGTTCAGTAAACTAGGTCAACCTGATCAACCTAGTGGTTTTAGGGACACTTTAGCTCTTTTGGTTTGTTAGCCTCCTAATCAACCTAACACATACTTAGTGAGTTATCATTTACCACCATTTTATAAGAGAGCAAATAATTAAGCAAAGAAGTGTGAATGAGTGTTTGCTTATTGACCATTTTTCTTGAGGAATAAAGCTTTAGGGTTTAATACTTTCTTTGGAGATCTGATCTTGTCTCGTGGAGAAGTATTTTGGATGCTTAGGTAGGTTGTGTAGCCTAGAGATAATTTATCTTGGTTATCCTTTCAAACCATAACAATCTTTTATAAAGCACTTTAGCCAAGGGAGAGATTTAGGCTTGGTAGGTTCATCTTCAAAGATAAGTATTCCTAACTTTATTTCTCATTTGTAAGAGTAGATAGATAATGTAGTATGTATTATTTTCTTCCATGTATTAGGATTTTGTATACATTGATGTGAGTGTATGTATCCTATGCATGTTTAGTTTAGTTGTTTATTTATTTTGTTTTAACCCCCACTTTGTGCCACAGGCTTTGGTGCGCACTAGATTAGTTTAATTTTCTTGGTATTAGAATAGTTTACTCTCTTGTTTGTTAGTATAAGTGAAATATCAAATCATAGGACTCTTTTAGGGTTGTTGTGTGATTATGTTAGAATATAAGCTTTAGAACCCTTCCTATCATGATATGTTATGAAAAGTGATACAAGTGATCCCCTAATCAGGTCTAACAGATCCCTATATTAGTCATGCTCCTTCTTAACAAGTGTATACCCAATCAAAAGCATAGGTGTGATCTATCTTATTTGATCCAAGATTAATTCATGTACACCATGCAATTTTGATTGCATACATTCTAGTAAACTTGATGTGAATCAAACCCTTATAGGATTTGTTTATTTTATATTTCATTTATTTTGATCATCATTTCTATCATATATTTTGATATACTAGTTTAATTATGTTGACCCAGTTATTTTTCTCTATGTACCAAAACAGATAATTAAATCGATCAGCTTAACCTAGTATAGGTTTTTAGTACTTTTTAGACTTCCATTTTAGTGTACTAGGTCGACTAGGTCAACTTAGTACACTTTTTTAGCTTCTGAAACATGTTCTTATATAGCTTGGTTGACCATCTCAACCTAGTTCTACAAATTGGATCAATTTTCTCCAAGGCTCTTAATCAACAATCTCCTTCATTTCCATCTCTAAACCATCAATGTTAGTATTTTTTTCTTTGTCTCTTTCTATTTTATAGTTTCCTTTCAACTTTATAGTCTTTAAAACTACCCTTGCATATCCAACTAGATTGACCTAGTTGGCCTAGTTATGTGTTCTGTGTGTCATCTAAAATAATTAGGTTAACCTGGTCAACCTAGTAGGTTTTCTAGATCCTATCTTTAGTAGTACTAGCTCAACCCTATCAACCTAATTTCGTATGTTGTGTATATAGTGTTTTCATTATACCTTGTTTCAAAGTTATAATTCACCTTGTATGTTAATCACATCTTTTATTTCAATTGTTTTCATGCTTAGAATAATTCACATATGCTAATTAGGATGTTTTTAATTAACCACTTAGTTTCACTATTTCTATTTTATGCACACATGACCAAATCACATAACATCAATAAGCATTTTAACATTTGACTACCTAGGCCAACCTACTTGGATTTCATCACCAAGGAGAAATATGACTTGATGCTTTGGTCAAGTATAAATCATGGTTAATGGTATATTCTAGATAATCACTCAACACCCTTATTGTTGTAGTGTGTGAAGTAAGGGGGTAGGCCCCAATACCAAGCCCGTATAATTACCACTACAATCCATTTCATCCTAAACTCACTTGAAACCATCCATAGATTGATATCTAGTACCTTACTTATAGCCAA
Organism: Torreya grandis; assembly: GCA_037957365.1. Taxonomy (NCBI): domain Eukaryota; kingdom Viridiplantae; phylum Streptophyta; class Pinopsida; order Cupressales; family Taxaceae; genus Torreya; species Torreya grandis. The sequence continues at coordinate 4,224,359 of JARHVA010000719.1, read as the reverse complement.
ATCTCTATCTTTTAAAATTATTCTTAATAATATAATTAACATTCTAGGTTCACCAATTAGCTAGATTTACTTTCCAAGTTCTCTGCTTGCTCTTTGCTCAATTGTGTGTGCAAGAACTTGCATTAGCTAGAATTGGTGTAAGGTCTTGATTTTTTTGCATTAGTTGGATTGGCCAGCTTCAATTCAATTTACTATATATTTACTTTTGGCATTTAATTTCTCAGATTAACTACAAACTATCTTGTTTCATTTCACAAACTTATTATTAGCTCTATTTTTTACTTCTTATTTACAACACTAAGTTAACCCTATCAACCTAACATCTTTTTCAGCCCCTGTACATTGCAATAGGTCAACTTGGTCTACCTATCACTATTTACAAGCTTTTCCCCCTTTCCCGTTTGTATTTGTTCCTTGTACTAGGTCAATCTTGTGTACCCTATATAGTTTTATAGTCCCTATTTTTACACTAGGTTGACCTAATTCTATTTTAGTCATTTTTTGATTCTTTGCTTTCTCATCTTGTTTCTTCTCCTTTCATCATGGACTATCTATTTAGTGACAACACTAAAGTTCAATCAATAGACATGATGTAATTTACCAATCCTAATAGGGTATCTCATAGACAAAGTAGGGTTCCTTTCAAGAATTCTAGTAATGTTCATATTAGGACCTACACAATGGACTATGGGACCCCTCCTCATACCTCTTTACAAAAAAACCCTCCTCTTCTCTTATAGGATCAGCTTGAGTTAGAGTATACTCCTGAAATTCTTTTCTTTATCATAGAATTCTCTCAACATAGAGGGAAAAATCCTTCCACCCTCTATAACCTCATGATTATCTGTCAAGTTGCAGAACCTCATTCTCCTACTCCCACTTTCTCAACTAGATTTGGGGGTACCGATTTCTTTACTTCTCAACCTCTTCCTTCAATCTTGACTCCTTATGACATGCCATATTCTTATTTAACTTCTTCTAGCTCTATACCTAGTATCTCAACTAACATGGCAGGTTCTACATCTCGTGGGCCTCTCATAAGACTTACTATCCTTAATCCTTCATATAGTTCATTTTTTTCTACCCAAGGCACTCATGCTTCTAGTTCTTCTTCCTCTCAACCATTTACTAGTCCATCTTTTGCTTCACAAATTTTTTTTGCCACTAGTGCCTCAAATTCTCTTAGCTCTTCTCAAGTTCATATCAACATTATAAGTGGTACCTAACCTACTAATACCAACACAAGCACCAATACTAATTATTATAATAATAGTAATCAAAATCATCAATTATTAATGCAAACTCTCAATAAAATTAACACATTCCAAGCTCATAATACAAATCAAATGACGTGAATGTAGAACCACCTTCTTAATCTTCAATACAATCCTTAACTAATGACTTGGGGCACACATATCCAAAGTGTTCCTCTTCCACCTCTTCAATATTCCCAAGGCAATCTCATTCCTCAACCTCCATTAATCAACAAAGTCATCAAGCATTTACAAAATGAACCTCTCACTACTGAAATTGCTAACATTGACATTGGAGGTATAACACTTAAAATTTCTTACAATGAATCAACTAATCCTACCTTTCATTTTAAGACATTTAGAAATATTTATAAGGATTAGGTAAAATTAAATTCCTTTACTAATACCAAACTCTTAGCCAAAACCCTCACAGGTGATGCCTTGGATTGGTACAATCAACTTAGAACACAATCTATCACTAGTTTGGAGGATTTAGTGAATGCTTTGGTTAAGAATTCCAAAATAGTGATCTTCCTGAAAACAGTTTAGCGCATTTAATCGATTGTAAAAAAAATGAAAATGAAACTGCCCAAGCCTTTGTTAAATGATGAAATACTTTGTCAAACAAGTGTGAACATAACATGTCCAATGGTAATCTCTTTCATCTCTTTACCAATGCTCTTTATCATAAATTACAATATTGAGTCTACACTCTCTCTCTATGTACCTTAGAAGAGGCCATTGACCAGGCTAAATGACAAGATTTACTTATGCATCAATTTGATATACCCCAACCTTCCACAAGTCCTCATCTATTACTTAAAAATAAAAACCACAATATTACCAATGATGGTGTTACCGATTCATATGATACCATTCACAATGTTCAAGCTGTCATTCCTACCTCTTCTTTGGAACTAGTTCCTTCTCAATAATATACTAATCCTCATTTCTCTTCACCAAATACATTAATGTTCATAAATATATTTCATTATTTTAATTACTTAAATGTCTACCTATGCGTCTTCCTCAAGATATTGACCCTACAAATACTATTAAAACCTGATATGATCCTAGCAAGTTTTATTGGTTTCATGCTAGTTGGGGTCACTCTCATGAGACCTGCAGACAACTTTGTAATATAGCTATGGAATTTCTTCTTGGACCTAATTTTGATCATGATTATATCATTTTAAAATGTCAACAATCTTATTGAAATGCTCTCAAGGACTAACACTCATGATAAAGCTCAAGCCTTGAATCAAGCAAATGCTCATTTAGCTATCTATAAATATTTTTTACCTAATCATCAACCTATTTAAGAAAACCAAGACAAGCCCACTCCTTCCACTAATAATTTAGAAAGTATTGTTGTAATAACTTTTGAAGATAATATGGTTAGCATGACTAATATGCAAAGGGTGGTGGGTTTCCTTGATTCCCAACTTATCTACACCCTGCCTCCTTCTAAAACATACTGTGTTATAAAAAATAATTCTCTAACTCATTTAAATGAGTTGGGGAAAGATACTATAACCTTTGATTATATTCCAATTTATGATTCTCCCTTGGATAACACATCCCATTCTATTTCTACCATTCTTCCATCATCTTCTAAGACCAATGATAATCAATCTTCCAATGATAATCAACCTTCTATTACCACTTCTTCCAAACTTCAAGATTAATCTAAATAAAATAATTATTCATCACCAAATGACTTAAAATATTATTCTAATACTTCTCATTCTTATCAAAACAAATTGCAATGCTCTTTGGCTCCTCCTTCTAAAGACCTATTTAACCATTATGCACCTATATCTAACATTATTCTCATGGGTTATTATGAGTGGGATCCCATTTTGGATCTCACTAGTCTCCCATCTTAGATTCCATTTCTTGAATTTATGAGGACCTATCCCCATCATTGAAACCATATTATGTAACTATTATTTGAGATGAATGTCCCTCATCCTCCCTTAGCAGGATGGGAGGTAGCCTTATCTAGTTTCGAGGATAGTATCTTACAATAATGTGAAGAGATGTCCATCAATGTTGATGAAACTTTCGACACTTCTCTTTCTTTAAAATTTCCCATCACATCTATGATTCTTGACGAGATTATGCTTCATGCAGATGATCTTCCCTTATTTATTAGCATCAAAATAGGTGATATCTAAGTTAAATGAGCATTGATTGATGAGGGTTATGGAATTTGTGTTGCTTCTCTTGATTTCATTAAGACCCTTGGATATTCAAAATGCAATCTTAAGTCTATACATAGCACCTACCAAGGATATGATAAAAGGAAAATCCCCCCTCTTGGGTATGTGTGGCTTCCCATTGTTGTCCCACCTATCACCATTCATGTAAAGGTGATGATCTTTAAATTGCCTCTTTCTTATAACATCTTTCTTGGTAGGTCATGGACTCATCATGTGTGATTTATGACTTCTTCCGCCTACCAATGTATTAAATTCTCTCATACTAGAGCCATTTATAGGATTCAAGGAGATACTAACCCTTTAAATTTTGAACAATTCTAAGATCATGGTGTTTTCAAAATTCCTTCTCTTGAGCCTTTACCTAGTGTTCCATTCCATGAGTCACAATGTTTAAATTTTCATATCAACTCAACCAAAGGTTATAATGGGCATCTTGAGCTCATTATTAACATTCCTCCCAACCTTTTAGACTTTAATGATGATGAGCTCGATGAGATTAAATTAAAGATCAAAGTTTATAATCTTGAGTGGCATCTCATTTTGCTGCTTCCTTGTAACCTCATTCTCATAAAGCTCCTTACAATGAAATTCTCGTAGTCTTATCTAAGACTCAACATTATATTCACCATGTTTATTCTAATGAAAAAGTTATTCCAACTTGTGTCATTGATTTTCATACACTGGATTATGATGATGGCTATTCTTTAGATGATCCTTTATTAGGTGGTCTTGTTCAAGCTTGTAATGCCAAGATTGTGTATTATTATTCTTCTTTACTTAATTATTTTTTAGCATCTTCTCATGTTCCAACATTTATAGTTCTTGATTTTTTAATTTTTCCTCTTTATTGTAGAGTAGAGATGGCACCGACACCTTTAGTTTCTAAGGATCTCCATAGGACTATGCTCATGGATCATGTTATGATTAGACCTTACCATTTTGGTAGGTTCCCTAACTCTCAATATTGGTTCACCCCTGAGGTTAGTGAAACCCACCTTAGAAATTTTGTTGATCTCACCCCTCCCATAGTGGAACCTATGTCAGAACCAGTTATTATTGCTATTTCCACTGTTACTGAGCCTATTCTTGCTTCTTCCACTAGTGCTCCTTCTATTATGCCTAGTTCCATTCCTTCTCCATCACCACCTTCTCTTGGTGATGGTTTTCTTCCTTTACCTAATATGGATCCTATACCCACCAAATGGGCTGATGATTCATCTCTTTCTTCTTCTATGCCTGTTACACCTTCTCCTATGAGTGTTTCTCCTAAAAATACTCACAAGCGTATTTGTTGCTTCCATAGGATAGATAATCACTCTTCTACCCATTATCATAAGTTACAACAATATATTGATACCTTACATCTTTCTTCCCTATCAATAGACACTACCTTCCCTCCTCCAAATATCCTTCTTGAATATATACCTAAGTATGGTGAGAGGTATTATCTATGACACTAATGCAAAACACATCACATTGATCATTGTCATATCCCTCAGTAGCATCTTAAGGACCATCTTATAGTTATTCCTAGACATTATAAAATTCCTCACATAGGTCATTCTCACAAGAAGGCTCCCCCTTCTTTTCCCATAGCTACACCTCATGTGGTCCCTTCACCACCTTCTGTAGCTCCACCTATGGTTCCTTTTCCACCCATGGACCCTCCTTCACTCATGGATCCTTCTCTACTAGTGATTCTTTCATCTCCCATAGATCCCATTCCCATGCATTCTCCTAACTAACCTTTGCCCAATTTCCCTCCTCAACATGATCTAATTAGTATTCATACTTTTTTATTTGAGGAGATTAGAAAAGAAGTATTTGCCTAGTATTCAATAAAAATTGACAAGGCATTAGAAATAGTTCATATTCAGCTTCATAGAGATTTATCTAATTTCTTGGATAGTGAGTGTGGATATATTTATGAATAATTATAAGCACATGCATGGTGATTCCTAATTTTCCATTGGGATTGGATGTGTGCTCCAATCTTATTTCTATTGTTGATTATATCATTTGACACTGTGTCAAATTATTTCCTATCTTATATCATGTTTCTCCTTCTTATTGTACTATAGTTAGCTTAAGTTTTTGTTTTACATTTCACATATACTTGTATTTTCCTTATCATTGATATTTTTCACTTATCATTGCTTTCTTCTCCCTTAGCATTTTTGTCAAAACTCTTCCCTTATATTTTCATGATTGTTTTGCTTTCTTATCTTTATTTTTCATAGATAGTTGTCATGGTGACTTGGTTATATCTACCCTTTTCCCTTTGGTTATTATCTCCTTTTACCACATAATCAGTTAGCAAACATTATTTCTCATTACTATTTCCTTTTACTAGTCCACCTTTGGATCTCCTTTTTCCTTCTTTTTTCAAAAACTAAGCATATACATAGTTGAGACTTGAGATCACATACTTGTTCATTGTCAAGCCTAAGTGTCCTAGTCAGTCTTTTGTCTTGGGTTACTTAGCTTCCTTTAGCCTTAGCCTAAAAATCATTCATGTGTATAACTATCTCTCTCATGATTGGTCATTCTAAATCCATATGGAGGAGGAATCTTAAAAAAACCTTCAAAAGAAGGTTAAAAGCCAAATCATTTAAATAAAAGGTAATGATATCGAAAGGCAAAATATGCAATATCTTAAAAGTCAAATCACACTAAAAGAAGTGATTCAAAGCACATATCCTTCTTTTAGTCAAATTTCAAACTCCATAATTGGCATCATGATAGATTTGAGGTCCTTTGGGATATGGTAGGCCAATAGATTAGAAGAGGAAAAAAATTCTAGTGCTACCTACTTTCTCATGTAAGTACCCAATCTTCGTAGTAGATCGATAGCTCTATAAGGGATTATGAGGAGTGGGGAACACATGGGGAGGTAGGTCCATTTTAATTTTCCTTGTACCAATATACCTTCATGAGTTGATCTTAATAGCACACTTATCTACCTATAAAGCTTTGTGTCTATAGGGAATACGTTTCCTTTATACATAGATAACCACTAGTCACTTAGTGTCTTCTCATGTCCTTAGTATGCCTCTTGCCTCCTAAGGTCTTATCATAATATGCTTAAGTATTTGATTTTTAAACTCCCTTTTTCATTCCTTTTCCTCATATTCCCTCTTGAGAGATATTGTTTTGATTTCTGATCACTCCCCATGGGATTTCATTTTTGAGTTGATTTTTAAGACTACAGATAGGACCCAACATCCTACACAAAATACCACATTTTCCATCCTAGTACCCACATCCTTGATTTACCATTCCTTGTCCTTCTAATTAATAATCTTGATTTGGTACCCCTTGGGTTTTTATTTTATGAGTTACAGTGTAAGACCATGGATAGGACTAGCCCTCCTCACAAAATTTTCCAATAATCAAGTCATCATCAAATTACATGTGTCAAGTAAGAGATAAGATTCGATTGATTATGAGGTTACATGTCATTGACATACTTCCCATGTTGATATTTAGTATGTTTTATGCTTGCTTCATTTTTCATTTACCTTTTATTTTCTTATTTTCCATGTGCATGTAAGATTACAACCATTTCTTGAATTTCTCATACTTCCCAGCTTGAATTAGTATGATAAATTTAAGACCAAATTTTTGCAAATTTTGTTTCTATTTTGTACTTCCCATCATGGCATAGTATAATTGATTGACTTAATTTTGATTTGTTTTTATTACCACTTGTTCCCTTTTACATACCTTCCATTTTATTACATTGTCTGTCATACTTCCCAATGTGATATTTAGTATGATTTTATTTGTTTTAATTTGGTGCAAAAATCTTTCACTTTGGTTTGAAAACAAATCCCCTTTTTACCATCTTGTTTTCCATTTTTTATTTCTTTACACTTAGTCATTTTTTATGTTATTACACATTTCCCAGCTTGAATTAGTGTGTAGTGCATTTTTTATTGATTATATTTTTCCAAGTCTTTTTGCCTATTTATTTTTAACCATGCATGTGTTTTTAATAATGTTAGGAAAAAAGCCACATCACATATATTTCCTATAAAATATACAACAAGATAAATACATGTGCTAGAAAGAAACATATCCAAATCATCCATGGCCTCAACCATAATGAAAAAACACATCCATCATAAAGACCAAATACACAACCAACACCATAAAGACAAAATGATACATCATATATATATCTCAAGAGTTTGATACAACATATAAAATCATATATAATGCTCTAACTCTAGGGTTGAGCTCCATAATGTCTATCTCATGGCCTAGACACGTTTCCTATTGAGGCCTCAATCTAACTCTTCTAAATATTATGTTTTAATGAGGTAGTCTGAGATCTCAATCCCTCTACTTATCCCTATAGATGTGCTATCTTCACCAATGCCTATACCAACTTGGTCTGGGTTGCTACATGTGTTTGTATCATCTAGGTCTACATCATTATATATACCTATGTCATCTATGTGACCATGTCTAAATGCACAACTCTCTCATCAACTAGGGCCTGCCAGGCCTACCTCTACCCTACACCCATCTCTGATGGTGGATACACCCTCTCTCTCTAAATCTATATCTACCTTGTGGACTCTCTCGCTATTCTGAACCCACTCACCTAAGTTTGGGTAGATGGTACACTTAGATCCTCTAGTGTCATGGGGTCGTATGGCTATAGAGTCTCATATAAGATGTCATGGAGTGCTCCCCTAACTAGGGACCCCCATCTCTCTTCCTCCTCCTCCTTAGGTACACCTATAAAATCACACTAGATGGATGTTAGATCACTGTCATATCTCACAATATGTATCTATCTATTTCTAAACTTAAGCAATAAATCAATCATATTTTTACCTAGTTATGTCTCGGCTCCTATGGTCTTGCCATCCATATGACCATATAGCACAATCTTCCCATATTTAAGGACTCATAATACCTCCTCTATAGGTGTTTCTCTACGTTTTTCACTATAATTATTTTCAAAAGAAGGAAGAAACTAAAGTTAAAGGTTAGGGGTTTGATTGATACCTAGATTAAGTTGCGCACTATATCTAAGCATTGTGAGAGCTCCTCTTTGGCTGTGGAGGAAACACCTGCAATAAGAAAAAAACTCAAACAAAAAAAATGTTACAGGAGGATATGGTGGACTGCCAAGCTATGCGCTCGATCTCGAAAGCGTAAAGCTCCGTAAGGGATGACATTCCACTATTTAACAAAAAGAGTGTTGTATAAAAAGAAATGATGAAAGACTAAGAAAGAGAAAAATAGATAACGTGTTCTTGTTCTCTATAGTCAGTCTATCATAGTCACCAATGTCGATAGGCCTACCGAGGTCAGTTTGAAATGATGCCGACGTCAGTTATGATGCTGATGTCAGTAGGGGCAGTGGGCCTTAAACAGGTTTTAGGGTTATGTTTGTGGTCGATAAAAGAGTCTGTGGAAATTTAAAGGTTTGTGAAGGGTTGCAAGAAAGTGAATAAGGTATAAGGAAGGGCAAAAGGTGGGTATAGGTGTGAAGAGAGGATAAGAATAAGAGGAAGGCTTTTCAGACTCTCCATGGAAGAAGTTGGGTTTCTCTCAATAGTTCTTAGAAATATCAAATGGAAACTAATTACCAATGTATTTTAAAATACTAAAATGAGACAAAATACTTAGCTCTATTAGATGAAGAACCAAAGGTGTTAGAATTCTTATTCTTGTTGTGGCTAATGTCGAGGTCTTTGTACAATGTTTCAATCCAATGTCTGGAGTGACTTGTGTAGAGCTTCGATAGCCAGGAGAGTGATAGTCAAATTTTGATGATTGGTCTCAAAGTGTGCACATTGATATGCAAAAAGGTGGGGGTTAGCTTAATGTTAGAGCTAGGCTTATGTAACTAATGTCAGCTATACCATTGGTGTCAACCTAGGATGATGATGTCGGCCGATGGTTGTTCGACGTCGACAGAGGGAAAATAGGTAAAAGGGTTATTTTTAGCTCCTCACCTATTTCTCCACCCACCAAGTGATTTTGCCATTGGAGAATGGTCAAAAGACAGGTTTATTAGGCATGAGAGTTGGTTAGGGAGTTAATAGGGAGTGAGAATAGGTCATGGGTAGTTAGGATTTGGAGGACCTAGTCTTAGGGTGACTCATAGGGTAAGAAAAGGTCTTAGGGTGAGGTGTCCAAGGTGAGGTGTCTAGGGTGAGGTGTCCAAGGTGAGGTCATTAATTTAAAATAAGTAGTTTATTTTAAATTTAATAAGGTGTGTAAGTGTTTAGAAGGGGACCAAGGGGGGTTGACACAATATTGGTGTCTACATTTGCCACTTTTTGTCTTGTGGTTTGTTCTGACGAACTGCAAGACAAAAATAGGTGTAGGTTGCCCCAGGTATGGGATGAGGTATTCCCCCTCAAAGTGGGAATTGAGAGAAGGGAACCCAAAATCGAGTGCCGATTTGATAGGCAGTGAATGGATATGGTGAAGTTGGAGTGTGAACATTGCAATAGTTGACATTGCGCGTATACCACTTCACGTGATAGGTAGGTCAAATTGTCACAGGCAAGGTCAAGGAGCACTAAAATCAAAGTAACTAGTCCCCAACTTATTAGTGGTAGTTGATTGGGTTAAATGATTAAAGTTGTAGCTCCAATGGTCAAAGAGGACTAAAATCGAAGTAATCGGTCCCCAACTTATTAGTGGTAGCTGATTGGGTTAGATCGATCAAAGTTGTAGCTCTAATGGTCATCATGTTCCAAGTATCCCAGGCTATAAATTTATCTTGGAAATCATGAAAATGTCATAAATATTGGGGATCAACTTGGGTGTGATCTGACAATAGGTGTAAGGGTGCGTATAATTTGCTAGCTATTCGTGAGGTAGCATATGCAATCAAAACAACTAAGGCAAAGTTGTCTCAAAAGTGGTCGTGGTCTGAGGAGATAGTCACAATCTCCAAGGTCATTGGTTGAGTCAAGCTGAGATATAATTAATCTCAAGTGTTATTTGTTTGTGGATAGGGAGATGTATGTGATCTCCAATGTGCCCCATGAGAAGTCTAAGGTGACTTCTACAGTGTCAGGGCTGGTTGTTTGGTCATGATTTTGGACTGGTTTAGATAGTTGGTCCATTAGGTAGATGAACCAATGACTAGCTGAGCTAACCTTAGAAGACCCCATGTCAATTGAGTGTTACCTACATAGCCCTTATTTTAAGGGCCTCAGGCCAATGTAGTTCTCTGAAAAAGGAAGAAGAGGGTAGGTTATGGATTGGGTTTGACTAGGTTAAGTCATGGTTAAAGGTTATATGGTTGGTCCATCAAATATATGAATGAACGAATGGCTGAGCTAACCTCAGAAGACCCCATGTCAATTGAGTGATGCCTACATAGCCCCTATTTTAAGGGCCTCAGGCCAATGTAGTTCTCCCAAAAGGAAAGAAGAGGGTAGGTTATGGATTGGGTTTGACTAGGTTAAGTCATGGTTAAAGGTTATATGGTTGGTCCATCAGATAGATGAATGAATGAATGGCCAAGCTAACCTCAAAAGACCCCATGTCAACTGAGTGTTGCCTACATAGCCCTTGTTTTAAGGGCCTCAGGCCAATGTAGTTCTCCCAAAAAGGGAAGAAGAGTCAAAGAGGTTGATAGTTGTTTTGGTCATGTCAATGTTTTTATCACTTCCCATATGTTTGATGGTATATGCTTGAAATGATGAGTGTATGATGATGTTATATCCTTTTACATATTGTGTGATGGTGTATGCTATAACATAGGTTATGTGGTTTTTCATTCTTAGCAATTTTCCATGTTGGTGATGGTGTATGCTAAAAATGAAATGAGTGTATGATGATATTACAGTCTTTTCCATATTGTGTGATGGTGTATGCTGTAACATAAGTTATGTGGTTTTTCATCCTTAGCTATTTTCCATATTAGTGATGGTGTATGCTAAAAATGAAATGAGTGTATGATGATGTTACAGCCTTTTCCATATTGTGTGATGGTTTATGCTGTAACATAGGTTATATGGTTTTTCATCCTTACCAATTTTCCATATTGGTGATGGTGTATGCTAAAAATGAAATGAGTGTATGATGATGTTACAGCCTTTTCCATATTGTGTGATGGTGTATGTTATAACATAGGTTATGTGGTTTTTCATCCTTAGCTATTTTCCATATTGGTGATAGTGTATGCTAAAAATGAAATGAGTGTATGATGATGTTACAGCCTTTTCCATATTGTGTGATGGTGTATGCTGTAACATAGGTTATGTGGTTTTTCATTCCTAAAATTTTTCCACATTGGTGATGGATGTATGCTAAAATGAAATGAGTTTATTTATGCTTCAGCAGGTTTTCATACTGGTGATGGTATATGCCTGACATAAATTGTATTTGGTTGATAGTTTCCATGTGTATTGTTTTCCATAGAAACTAATGTGAATGGGCTATGATAATTTATTTAACACAAATTAATATTTGCATTAAATAAATCATGAGGTTATGTTATTGGTTAGAAAATATTTTGGTTTGGTTTGGTTTGGGTTGGGTTGGTTTGGTTTGGTTTGGTTTGGGTTGGTTAGAAAATGTTTTGGTTTGGTTTGGTTTGCTTTGATTTGGTTTGGGCTGGTTAGAAAATGTTTTGGTTGCATATGATGAATGTGTGTAAGAAGTGAAAGGCGCATTGCTCTTTCATTGACAAGGACCATAATGATAGCATAAATAAGGTTTTTGCAAACAAAAGTCTCGTTTATGTATTACATCGTTGACCATTGGTTTGTGTTAAAGAAGTATTCTAATCACTTGACATTAAGTGAGCTCAAAATCCCTTGGGTATGTTGAGGTAATAGGTTTGATTATGTGAAGATAGTGTAACCCCTTTTTTACCATGGATAACTTTGCCCCTTTTATAGGTGACCCTGAGAATGACTATAGGCAAGTCCATGACTTAATAGTTTGTCAGTCATTTTTTTTTTCTTTTTTTTTTGGGTAGACTGATCAATGCGGAAAGTCTACTTGGGGATGTTGTTTTGTATTATGTTCATGTTGAAGATGATCGATGCGGGAAGCTTCTGAGAGGGTAATGTGTTTGTAGCAAAATTTGGGCATAGCCATCCTTTGAGGGAGTGGTCTATATTTTGCTTTCTATGTTGTGATGTTTTTGAATAGCTATCCTTTAAGGGAGTAGTCTACTAATTACAACAATAATGTAGCTGTCCATCAAGGGAGTAATTTACATTTATAGTTTATGACCTTTTAATATTTTGTTAGGTATCCCAGTTTTATGTTTTTTTTTGTTGACTGAACTTTTAGTCATGGACTAGACTATAGAGGTTTAGGGGTTTCCCTTTTTATTAGGACAAAGCATTTACTACTTTAAGAAAGGGTTAATTAATGTTTGTAGGGAAAAAGGGTTGAAAGGAATAGGAATGAGGATGATAGGGGTTACTCAAGGGACGAGCTCAAGTTAAACATCAAGTGAATGATTACTTGGTTAACAGTAGAATGGTCATAGATGCAAGGCATTAAGGGGCTCAGGTTCTGGCTGGCCTTCGAGAGAAGATAGACAATAAGTGCATGATCCATATTTGTGCATTATTATATAAGGTCTGAGCCAATTAGAAGCAAACTTGCCCCATTTGCTTCTTTCCATATTGGTCACATGTTGGTTTTCTTTAAGGACGCGATCTCTGATTTTGAAATCTTGCTCTTTCAGATTTTTGTTGTAGGCACACTTGATGCGATGTTGGATGTGAAGTAGGTTAGCATGTTGCTGGCATTTGATACAATGCCAAACATAGTCACTGCAGTCTTGGTTAAGAGTGGACCAATAATAGCCGAGGTGGAGGATGCACTTTAAAACTGAGTTACCACTGAAATGTCCCCCACAAATCCCATCATGGACTTGTTTTATGGCATGAGATGTCTCAGTGGTGGTTAAGCATCAGAGAAGGAGGCTGTTTAAGCCTCATTTGTAGAGAAGACCCCTTAGCATGGTGTATTGAGCAATACTCTTGATAAAAGCCCATCATCCATTGCTAGAGAAGTCAAGAGGAATGATAGAATAAGTCAAGTAGTCGACAAGTTGTTTATACCAAACATCATGTGGACTAGAGAGGTTAGGAGGATTTTCCCCCAAAGATGTTGGTTGAGATGTGCCAAAAATAGAAATTTTGGGATTTGGTGGTGGAGAGGGCTTGGCGAGTGAATATGTCCAAGGGATAGAAACCCTCTCTTTTTTTTTATCCTTTAGGGTTTGGAACCTGGTGGCCACATTAATGGTGTTGATTTCAAATAAAGGGGGAGAAGGTGGTAGAGGGACCATAATTTTGCATTGGGATCCCAATTCAAGTGAGGAGGTTTGGCAGGCATGGGATGGTGTTGGTGGTTTGTCAAAAAGGTGGTCAAGAGAATCCTTAACAAGAAGGGTGTTCTTTTCTAAGTGTTGGTGAATGACAACCTTAAGAGCGCAGTAACTCTTAGTATCATACCCAGGTGTGCGATGATATAGGCAGATTTGAGTGTCGTCAAACCAAGCTAGTTTTGATCTGAGAGGTTGGTATGGTTTAATGGGCGATAGAATAATGCTAGATGACTACAAAAATCAGCATAACAATGAAGCATAAGAACCCACCAATGGTTCTACACTCTTTGTGGCAGTAGGGGTTGACAACTTTTGTTTAAGAGTTATAGGGGAGTTTTTTGTACCATATTTTTGGTTGGTGGTGTGACCACATGCGTAGATGGCATTTTCTTGATGAGGGGTGTTGGATTTTTTGGAGGAAATATGTTTTTGATGGGTAGAGGGGGTAATGGAGGTAGTTTATTTTTGTGAGATGCTAGAATAGGGAGCACTCCTATTAAAGTGGAAGGATGTGGACCCAATATAGAGGGCAATGGTGAAGGTGGGGGAGTTTTTTGTACCACCTTTTTGGTTGGGGGAGGAGTAGACTGACGTGGTTTAGCATCATTCTTTGGTTTGGTGTGAGGACTAGGGCAAGGTTCAAATCTACTTTCACTTGAGGGTGAGTGAGGTTTGATATAGGGCGAACACCAAGAGATTTAATCTGTGTTGGCATGATGGACCCCTGTGAGGTTTTAGGTTTAGATGTGGAAGGCTGAACTTCTGATGATTTAGAAGTGGAAGCCTGACTCTTGTTAGAGACTTTGGGGTGATTTGTCATGGAAGGGTCGGTAGTATAAGATGAAGCTGGATGTGTAAGATAAGGAGCCTTAAGTCACTCCTATAGTGCCTCATGTTTTAGGTTCCTAGAATGGAGAAATCCTAAGTTTTCTACCAATCAAGAGAAGGGTTTAGGTGACATGACGCGAGGTCTTATAGTCAATTTTTTAGAGGATTTGGGTGATTGTGAGAGCAAAAACATGTTGGATGCAGCAATCTCGGGCCAAAGGTGAGAGAGAACCATCACTAAATCTTCCTCAGTTGAAGTGGGAGAGGTGGCAAGTGCTTCTCTTGATAGAGAAGGGATTGGAGAATTTGGCTCTTCAAGTGGATAGAGCATAGGGATGATCATGCTTTCCACATGTGGTCTAGGAGCGTGGAAAGTATGATCCTCCATTGGTAGTAAGAGGGATGAAGGTGGGACCACCAGTGTTGGTACCGTCAAAGCATCCTCTAATATGGGAGAGGTCAAAGTAGACTCTCTTACATTTGAAAGAGGGGTGGATGGAGGACTATCCTCCATCAGTGGAAGAAAAATAGGGGAGGAAGACTCCTCTAAAGGGTGAAGCAAAGGGATGATGGCCCCTTCCACATGAGGGCATAGGGTGTGAATGGTAACTTATTCCAATGGTAGAAGAAGAGGGAAAGTGGGGGCAAGAGGAGCAAGTAATACAGGTTCCTCATGAGGTAGAAGAATGGGTAGAGGAGGTGTTTGATGTCGTGGGGCTGATATAGGTCAAATGGCTTCATTCACACAAGGAAGAGGGTGAGGCAGAGTGAGCTCTTCATTGTGTGGGGGTGGTATGGGTAAAATAGGCTCTTCTACTCATGGTGGAGAAATGGGAGAAATGGGTTGACTAACCTCTTCAAATTATGAGAGAGGTTGGTTAGGAATAAAAGAAGAAACCATGTCGATTATGCGTATGTTGCATTCTTGAGGGTCATCAGCTATGGTCTGAACATTGTTCTGACTTGGGGGATGGTTAGGAAATGGTTGCCTAAAGACATCCATGTTTTAGTTCACCGATGCATTTAGGTTATCCAAAACAAGGTCACCTTTGTCTAACATATCTTGAATAATGTTTTTTAAGGTTTTGCAATTGTCTGTGTCATGACCCTTGACACGATGATAGTTACAAAAGTCATTTTCCATATACCATGCAGGGATGGCTCATGAGGGGTCAAATTGGACTTGTTAGATTTGAGGGAGGTTGAGGACTCCTTGCTTCACTAATTTATCCAATATGGAAGCATATGATTCTCTTATTGGAGTGTATCATCATTGTTCATACCGTTGTTGGAATTGTCTAGTGATACTTTGTGAAGTGGAGGGCTCAGATTGGTTAGTTGTGGTAGAAGATGATGACCTAAGGATGATAGCATTCACTGATCCCTTGGACATGGAGTGGGAAGAAGAAAGTTTAAAAGAAGAAGGGTCATTAGATTTTGTGTTAGTATTTTTGCTACGAATTTGACCCTATCTTCTTTGACCGTGAGGAGTTCAAGCTTTTGGGCCATAGTGAAAGCTTCATCGAATGCATGGAAAGTTTGAACCCGTAAAGTGGATGAGATGTGCTTGGTACATGCTCTTGAAAAGAGCTCAATGAGCACATGTTGAGGTAGTGAGAAGGAGAGTTGGTTGATCAAACCTCTCCAATGGGCGACAAAGTCTGCTATTGACTCATCCTCAAATTGTTTAATGGAGTAAAGGTCTGTGATAGAGACCTTCTTGGTGATGTTGATTGAGAAATGGTCAAGGAATCACTGAGCGAGTTGAGTAAAGGTGAAGAGAGAATGACTGGTAATGGAGCTATACCAGTCAAGGGCAGTGCCAAAAAGTGACATAGGGAAAGTGCGAAGTAGTAACACATCATCATGCGCTATGAGGTAGCAAGTGTGTCTAAACACTCGTAGATGTTGTTGTGGGTCCTCTTTACTCTGAAAGTGAGTAAATTTTGGGAGTTCTCACTAGCTAGGGTATGGTTGAATAGGAACTAAAGGGTGGATAGGTTCATTGCAGATTTGTTCATATGAAAGAACATTCTTCAAACCTAAAATAGATATCTCGAGGTTGGACATCTTGTCCATCAGCATCTTAATTAGATCAATAGATGGATTGGCATGAGGGGCACCCCCTAAGTTATAGGGTACTTGGAAGGCATTAGGAGGGGTGTATGACGTACTAGGTTGCATTTGTGTAGGTGCAACATAATGATAGTTTGTCATAAGGGCCAATGTTGAGGCCAAGGGGGCTTGTGTCGTGAAGTTGGAGGGCACAACTTGACTAGATGCCGCCAAGGGTGGCTAAATGGTGGCAACACTAGTTACAGGATAGGTGGTCACTCTCATGTTTATAGGCACAAGAGTGGATGGAATGGAGACAATCAAGTTCTGGAAAGGTGTCAAACTTGGTTGAATTTTTTGTGGTTGAGGGGGTACAGAAACCCCTATGGAGGTAGGGCAAGAAAGGATAGTAAGGGAGGCAAAATCTTGAACATTGGCTATGGTTGGGTTATTGGTCGAGGAAATGGCCTGAGTGACCATGGGTTGGGTAGCAGATGCTATTGATATCATTGCCACTTCAACCAAAGAAGTTAGCATCCCATAAATTGGGTTACCTGAAGGATCTCACATTTGGCTTCTAGCGAGATAGTGTTGGAGAGCCTTGACGTTGTGGTCAAGGAATCTCTCAAATTCTTGATCCCCTTTAGGAATAATAAGAGGTTGATCAGGGGTAAGTTGGATAGGAGTATGCTTAGTATCTGAAGTATACTCCATTGGATAACTCGGTATGAAGGGTGAAGGTGGGAGTGGATATTGACATATGTGGTCAACAAGGGATTTGGCTTGACTGCATGTCAGAACCATCCAAGGCAAAAGGGGTTTAGGTTCTAAAAACTGTGTTTTAGTTTTAGAAAACTAGAAGTTGTGTTAAATAGGCAAAAATTTGGGTTTTAAGCTGGCTATTTGGAAAGAAAATTTATTAACAGTGATCGATGTTGATTATTTAACCGATATCAGTTGTGAGATGTTGCCGAGGTCAGTTAGACAACTGATGTTGGTGTAAAAATTGATGTCGGTTTCTGTGTAATTCTAGAAACAAAAAATTGATAGTTTTTGGAAGAAGGAGAAATTCTGAGTTGTTTTTAGACTTTAGAATGATGTGACCTTACCAGCTCAAACACTTAGATAAGAAAAGTAGAATAGATGATTAGGCAAGCAACCTCTAAAATGTTAAATTTCTAATAATAAATTTTAGAGTCGTGGTGGCTTATGCCTTAATAGAATATGTTGGGAGTTGGGCTTGTAGAACAGGGCCTAGAGAGGAAGTATATGGCTAGTTTTAGGTTGAATTATGGTGCTCAAAATATCTATGTTAGGTTCAGTATGTGGCCTGGTGCTGGGGCTTGCTCCCTTCACTTCACAAACCCAGAGCCGCGCTGGGATACTTATCCAAAATATACTTTGCCTATAGTTTATACTCTGCCAGAGAACGGAGTGGGTCCTCCTCTTGGTGGTGAAATCCAAGTAGGATCACCAGGTGGGGTAAGGTATCTGCTAGGTGATGAAATCCTAGACAGGCCTTATCTCAAGTAAGTTTAAATGTTTGATTTGATTGTGATTATGGTTTGGTTGTGTAACATTTGTGTACTATGATTTATTCATAATGCTTTAATTACTAAGTGGGCTAAGTATGCATTCAAGCAAGAATGAAATGCTGTAGTTTTTAACCCAAATAAAAATATGCTGTTTCACATGCAAACAATTGAGAAGAGGTTAAGAGTATGAATTTTCACTACTCTATGATGTGTCAGGGAAGTCCAAGAACAAACACACCTGTTTTGATTCCTCTTGTTGGATCTTGATCCTCAGAAAGAGCACAGTATGATTACCAAATATAAGCAATTATAAATGCGGAAATAACCAGAAACACAAGTAGCTAGAATTCACCAATAGCACAGAATATGAGAGACAATACACTATCTTGTATTAACACTTTACAAAAAAGAATACAACAAAGAGCCGCCACACTCTTTCACCTTACAGAGGTTTGCCACACCTCAAGTGTATAGTAATTCTTCTCACACAACACTCTCCTACACAAAAAACAGTCCCAACAACCAACTCACAAACAGAATTGGTGTTCACCTCTCCAACTAGTCAGTAATAACCCTGCCAGTTCACCAAGCACTCAATAGTACTTCAAGTTGATCTCCCATGAACCTGCAACCTACAATTCAACAGACCATACTCACACATGTAGATCTCCTATGAGCTTGCAACAACCTGCAACTCAATGATCTTACAATGGAAGCAACTTACTTGCCTTCCTTTCTATCTCATGCCTTTTTATTACAATACATGTCAATGGGTCTATAAATAGATCCCTAACTCAAACACTAACTTATACTCTTAATTTAGACAATTATCCTCGTAGCCAAAGACTCTAACTGGCCTTTACATGCAAACACTTCGTTCACTTAACTAACTATCCATGTAACGAGCAGTTTTGGAACACACAAGTGACCAACGTCGGTCCCTGCTAGTCTGGTTCTGCCGACGTCGGCCGACTCCCTACCGTCGCCGGTGGCCTTCTGCACTGGTCACGACCAATGTCGGTCCTGATGCCGACGTTGGTTCTCCTGGATCTCAGCAACCTTCTTGTTCCACCTATTTGCAAAGAGTTGAAACTTTTAGCTCCACAACTCAACAATCTCCCACTTGGAGATAAACATCTGCAACCTGTACATGTACCTGTACTCCATCTAGTTTGTTCCCTTAGCTTTGTATCCCTCCTCAAGATCACTCTTGAAGACCAACCACCACAAACCTGTAGTGCAAAACCTGTCATCCAAATCACCTGCCACATCCACATCTACAAACCATGTAGAAAATAACCTGAACCTGCATAGCATGTGCACCTGCTGCTAGTCCCTAAAAGAATCCATTGAACTGTCCTCCAATGGTTCTCTCTCGGATTGGCTCCAACTTGTGACAACTCCCACTGCTTGGGAAAACTCAGGTTTAGTACATACCATGCACTCAACCTCATTATGTGAATCAAGACACCTGTTCATAGAACTGTCCAACCATCGGCGTGCTAACCAGTTTCACACAATCATCCTGAAACAAAGTCAACAAATGACCTACCATGTCTCTAGAACACACTCATGCCAAAGAATCTTGCTGCTCCCAGATTCTCCATGATAAACACCTGAACTAGCTTTACCTTTAGTTCAGCAATACCTGTATATGTAACCCTGCAATGAGCACATCATACAGAAATAGGATAGTGTAGCTAATACTATCCAACCTGGTAAAGAGAAACACAATGATCAAACCTCCATTGCCCTGCAGCTAATACAAGACCATATACCCTGATCTTCCATCTCATGTATCCATTTTTGCTCTTCTTTATCCTCAACATCCATTCGTCTCTCAGTGCTTACTTCCAGCTGGCCACTCTACCCAAAACACCTGTTTGGTTCTCCTCCAAGGAATCACATCCTCATCCATGCCTAGCTCCCATTGTTTCCTGGATCTACCTGTTCTACTTCTTCAACAACTTCCTGGTCTTATGCCATAAGTGAGCAACAAGTAGTGTAAAGAAGGGAAATGATGAATTTAAGAACTTACTTACACCTTCAGTCCTCCATATGGGCGCTTGAGACTCCATGACAGCTTGCTGTCCACCCAAAATTTGTCTCAGTAACTGATGCCAGTCACATCTCAGTCTGCACCCGACCGATGTCAATTCCCTGCAACTGCCACCTTGCTAACGTCGGTTTCCCCTGGCCGATGCTGGTAGTTCTCTACCCTGAGTCACCGATGTCGGTCTGCACATAGCCGACGTCGGTCCCTGTCTGGATGCCGACGCTGGTTTTCCTGCCAACGCCGGTCTCTGTGTTTTTCTTGTGAGACCTGACTTTTTCCTGCGAGCTCTTTTTGGATCAAATCTTTGTCCAAGTCACCCTTGCTCTGCACAAAATTCTTCTGCATCTTGTGCTGAACTCTGTCTGTCACCTTCTCCTTGAAAGCCAAGGCTTTCTTATTCTTGTCACTAACATCGGATTCCTCAATAAATGTTACCTTCTTCTGCATATAGAAACCACGATCCATACCTTCCAAATCCGAAAGCATATCCTTTGACTCAAGAACAAGCATCTCCTTCTTGTCTATGTGACCAAGCCTATCAAGCCACATCTCTGAATCTACAGCTGAAGTAGAAAAACCAGAAAGAGAATCAGTAGTACAAGTAGATAGATAAAGCATACCTACTTTCTTACCTCTAGCTACAACAAGTGTACCCTTGGTAACCTTCCAAGAGTCCGCTGTGAGAGTTACTGTGCAACCCTCATCACCCAAACTTCTAACAGAAATTAAATTTTACTCCAGAACTAAGACATGCATGACTTCTTTTAACACCCATGTGTTACATGTCTACAGTTTCAGCTTCACTTTCTCTTTGCCAACAATCTGACAAGGCTTACCATCCCCTACATAAATTTCTCCAAAATCTCCCTGGACATACTCATGAAAAAATTCCCTATGTGGGGATGCATGAAAAGAGGCACCAGAATATAAAACCCAAGATTCTACTTTATCCAATGAACATACCAGAGCATCCTGTGCAGCATAATCTGCAACATCTGCTTCTTCTTCATGTTCTTCATGCTAATCTGTACCCGATCTACAATCTCTCTTTAAGTGCCCTTGCTTTCCACACTTCCAACAGGTTATTCTGCCATACCTGGACTTGGATCTCTTGCCTGTCTTGGACCTTGATCTCCCATGCTCTATCTTTTCTCTTTGCCTTCCTCTGCCTTCAACACTCAAAGCATTTCCTGATGATTCACCTGTGCTATTCCTGTGTATCTCTTCATTCAAGATCACACTCACAACATCATCCACTTTTAAGACTTTTGAAGGAGACACAGTATTAGAAACTGCCATTACCAAACCTTCCCAACTTTCAGGTAATGAACACAAGATTAAGAGAGCTCTAATTTCATCATCAAATACAATATTGACTGAACTTAGCTGGTTTACTAAACCATGGAAATCACTAAGATGGCTATGAACAGATCCACCTTCCAACATTTGCAAATTAAATAAACACTTCATAAGAAATACCTTATTAGAAGCTGAGGGTTTTTCATATAAATTTGCCAAAGATTCCATCAACTCCACCGTTGTCTTACACTGTGATAAGCTAGAAATCACAGATGATGCAAGACTCAATCTGATAAATCCCAGAGCCTTCCGATCAAGAACCTCCCATTCTTCATCTTTCATATCCGAGGGTTTGCAGTTAACCCCTCCCAACGGTAAGTATAAATCTTTTTGATACAGATAATCCTCAATCTGCATCCTCCATAATTGGTAGTTCTTGCCATTAAACTTTTCCATCCGTAGCTTACTGTCTTCTATCATTGCTCAACTCCCACTCAAACAGAAACCCTGTGAGTACCTGTAATCAAAACACACTAACCAGATCTAATCCAATCTGTTAGTATCCCAACCAAAAGCTCTGATACCACTTGTCAGGGAAGTCCAAGAACAAACACACCTATTCTGATTCCTCTTGTTGGATCTTGCTCCTCAAAAAGAGCACAGTATGATTACCAAATATAAGCAATTATAAATGCGGAAATAACCAAAAACACAAGTAGTTATAATTCACCAATAGCACAGAATATGAGAGACAATACACTATCTTGTATTAACACTTTACAGAAAAGAATACAACAAAGAGCCGCCACACTCTTTCACCTTACAGAGGTTTGCCACACCTCAAGTGTACAGTAATTCTTCTCACACAACACTCTCCTACACAAAAAACGGTCCCAACAACCAACTCACAAACAGAATTGGTGTTCCCTCTCCAACTAGTCAGTAATAACCCTGCCAATTCACCAAGCACTCAATAGTACTTCAAGTTGATCTCCCATGAACCTGCAACTTGCAATTCAACAGACCATACTCACACATGTAGATCTCTTATGAGCTTGCAACAACCTGCAACTCAATGATCTTACAATGGAAGCAACTTACTTGCCTTCCTTTCTATCTCATGCCTTTTTATTACAATACATGCCAATGGGTCTATAAATAGATCCCTAACTCAAACACTAACTTAGACTCTTAATTTAGACAATTATCCTCGCAGCCAAAGACTCTAACTGGCCTTTACATGTAAACACTTCATTCACTTAACTAACTATTCGTGTAACGAGCAGTTCTGGAACACACAGGTGACCAACGTCGGTCCCTGCTAGTCTGGTTCTGTCGACGTCGGCCGACTCCCTGCCATCGCCGATGGCCTTCTGCACTGGTCACAATCGACGTCGGTCCTAATGCCGACGCCGATTCTCTTGGATCTCAACAACCTTCTTGTTTCACCTGTTTGCAAAGAGTTGAAGCTTTTAGCTCCACAACTCAACATGATGCAAGCAAGAAATGACAAGAAGAAAAAGAGAGATGTTCTTTTTAACTTTTTCTAATGGTTTTCTTTTATAACAAAAAGATAGAAGAAGAGGATGCAAGAAGAGAATATTTTCCTAATGCATCTATATGAAAGTTTGCTTTTTTTTAAAAGAAGAAAAATGAACCCAAGGAAAACTCTAGGGGTCCCACCAGGCGTGCCAGAATGTTTCTCTACATTTTTCACTATAATTGTTTTCAGAAGAAGGAAGAAACTAAAGTTAAAGGTTAGGTGTTTGATTGATACTTGGATTAAGTTGCGCATCGTATCCAAGCGTTGTGGGAGCTCCTCTTTGGATATGGAGGAAACACCTGCAATAAGAAAGAAACTCAAACAAAGAAAATGTTAGAAGAGGATATGGTGGACTACCAAACTATGAGCTCGGTCCCGAAAGCATAAAGCTCTGTAAGGGATGACAGTCCACTATTTAACAAAAAGAGTGTTGTATAAAAAGAAATGATGAAAGACTAAGATAAAAATAGATAACACATTCCTATTCTCTGCAGTCAGTCTGTCACAGTCGTCGATGTTGGTAGGCCTACTAAGGTCAGTTTAAAATGATGCCGATGTCGATTATGATGCCAATGTCGGTAGGGGCAGTGAGCCTTGGACAGGTTTCAGGGTTATGTCTGTGGTCGGCAGAAGAGTCTATGGAAATTTAAAGGTTTGTGTAAGGTTATGGGAAAGTGAATAAGGTCTAAGGAAGGGCAAAAGGTGGGTATAGGTGTGAAGAGAGGATAAGAATAAGAGGAAGGCTTTTTAGCCTCTCCACGAAAGAAGTCAAGTTTCTCTCAACAGTTCTTAGAAATATCAAATGGAAAATAATTACCAATGTATTCTAAAATACTGAAATGAGATAGAATACTTAGCTCTATTAGATGAAGAATCAGAGGTGTCAAAATGCTTATTCTTATTGTGGCTGATGTCGAGGTCTTCGTAAAATGTTTCAATCCAATGTCTGGAGTGACTTGTGCAAAGCTTCAGTATCCAGGAGAGCGATAGTTGAATTCTGATGTTTGGTTTCAGAGTGTGCACATCGATATGCAAAGAGGTGGGGGTCAGCTCAATGTTAGAGCTAGGCTTATGTAACCGATGTCAGCTATACCACCAGTGTCGGCCTAGGATGATGATGTCAGTCGATGGTTGATTGACGTCAGTGGAGGGAGAATAGGTAAAAGGGCTATTTTTAGCTCCTCACCCATTTCTCCACCCGCCAAGTGCTTTTGCCATTGGAGAACGGTCAAAAGATGTGTTTATTAGGCACGAGTGTTGGTTAGGGAGTTAATAGGGAGTGAGAATAGGTCATGGGTAGTTAGGATTTGGAGGACCTAGTCTCAAGGTGACTCATAGGGTAAGAAAAGGTCTTAGGGTGAGGTGTCCAGAGTGAGGTGTCTAAGGTGAGGTCATTAATTTAAAATAAGTAGTTTAAATTAATAAGGTGTGTAAGTGTTTAGAAGGGGACCAAGGGGGGGTTGACACAATATTGGTGTCTACAATAGGTCACCTCCTTAGTTAAAACCCACCTATCATGGCTTGCATCTATCTTATCTTGCAATTGAGTGGTCTCTCTCTCATCTATCTCTCCTTTGGCTCCTTTATTGACTCACCAAGGATGATGATGGTCTTTAATCTCTCCTCTTGCTTCCATTGATATCATGTCCTTAGTGTCTGTAACTCATCTCTTTATGGAGCTAGTGGTGGTACATTTAGTATTTCAACCTCTACCTCTCATCATGCCTAACTAGTCCATGGTCACTTTTAGCATGGCCTCAATGTCGGTATCACTATTTGTGGTTTGAGTCCCCTCTTCCCTTGTGTCTTTCTCACATGCCAAGTACACTACTAAATCATGAGTATCAATGTCATTAGATGAGGTATGCCCATATGCCCTATCACTCATGCCACTAGATATGGCTCTCTCTACCATGTATAGTGTCATATCACCTCTCTCCTCTCTAACAATAGTCTAACTATGTGTCAGCTCTCCCAAGTAGTCACTAGATACTCATATGGTCATCAAACTATATTAGTGCA
This sequence comes from Torreya grandis, assembly GCA_037957365.1. Taxonomy (NCBI): domain Eukaryota; kingdom Viridiplantae; phylum Streptophyta; class Pinopsida; order Cupressales; family Taxaceae; genus Torreya; species Torreya grandis. The sequence goes on along the minus strand of JARHVA010000719.1, from coordinate 4,199,204 downwards.
TCTCACCATCTATAGTGTTGAAATGTGGGGCATGACCTACACTACCTAGTCCTCCTTCCATATCCTCACCCAAGGTGACCTATCATCAACCATATGGGGCAACCCAACTAGCTGATATATAGGAAATCTCTCATATATCCATGTTTTCAGTAGTATAATTAGTCCCATGGTCTTATGTCCTCTAACTTGCTTATCAAATAGATCATGAACAATCTAGACCTAGATGATAGAGCCCAGATCATATAACACTCCCTCCTCTAGCATCATCTTACTCAAGGCTACCACTTATAGTGGTACCTTACCATCTGACTTATGAAAAAGCACTCATTGTGTCACATGGCCTATCACAACCTTCTAAAGATCTAAAATATGCAATATATATACATCATCCATACTCATTATCTACCCTGATATATCATCTTTGAGCCTATAGCCCACATGGTTAAGTCTCTCCTCTCCTCTATATTGTTTGGTATCCCTATGGTCACTAGTGCTCCTACTATGGGTAGTCCGAGGATGGCATGGGTATCCTCTAATGTGATAGCCACCTCTACCACATCCCCATCCACCTCCTATCTAAAGGTGTAAGTCAATTATTCCCAACATCTTAGGAATATGACTAACAGGTCAGCTTTGAGGGAGATCCTACACATATCTAATATACCCATGGCTACTAGTCTAGCTCAGTCTTTATCTGTCAACCTATCTAATAAATTTGACAACCAAGACACATCTAACAACCTCCAAAATCATGGTTATCTTTACAATCAAGAAACAACAAAGGATGTATTAGTTCCTCCATGTCATGTATAATCATAATACATTATTTATACATTCTATTTTTAATTAAAAACAAGCATAATTTATTCATTTTTATCCATTTTATCTTATTTTGGTCCCTCTTGCCCTTATTTGGTCATTTCAGGTCAGTCTAGCCCACTTTCAACTTTCAACATGCTTTTTGTGTTTATTTTGGTTACCTGGTCAACCTAGTTTGACCAAAATTTCCTTATTTTTGTCATAGTTGACTTCAAATTCTAAGTCAAACCTCTTATTTTCTTCTCTATGGTGTTAATTTTCCATTATGGCATTTACGAACTAACTGGATACTTTTCCACTAGGTCTTAGCTTGTAAATTACACTAGGTCGACCCATACCTACTAGGTCAACCATATGGATTTTTATCATGATTTAACTTACTAGGTTGACCTCGTTAACCTAGTACATTTTGTGTGCTAACCTAGTATATTTTGCTAAAACTGTGTATTTTTCTTATTTTCTCCCTATTTCACTCAAACCCATTTCCTGTATTCATATTTTCTACCTTTCAAATCTAAGTTTGTTCATTTTTGACATATATAAATGCTTAAATTCAAAATTTCCTAAAATTTCACTTAAGTCAATACAAATTTTAAAAACTAGTTTGTGATCTATAGTTGCATACTTGTAGTGCACCTGTTGTCACTTCTAGAGCTCCCTCTCACCTAACATGTTATTCCTTCACCATCTGAGATCATTTTATCTCCAGAGATCTCTTTCTCTTCTCTTAAAATTCAAAATAAAAAAATTACTTCTCTTTTTCCTATTTAAAAACCACTTTTCAACAATTCAAATTCTTCAATTATTTTCCTTCAGATTCTTTATTTTGCTCATATCTTTATTTTTTCTCATTCATTTTGAAAACCATAAAATGTGTTGGATTCATGATGACATAGAGATTTTTTTGCACTACTATATGCCTATCTTCCAAATTTTTTGCTTTTTGGGTATTTTTTGCACAAACTTCTATAGGTTCACCTAGTGTGCTTTACATTAGACGCCTTCACTTTCTTTGCAATCTTCTTCTTTATCTACAACATTAAGGTAAGTTAAAGGTATGTGTTTTTCAATTTTGTCTTTTCATTTATCTTATTTTATTCTTACTTCACTTTACTTAGCATTAACATTATGTGTTATCATGTTCTATTTCGAAGCACCATATCATGTTACACTTATATGACACATGATGAGATTTGGCTGGGGCATATATATACACATAATATTTTCAAACTTTTATTGATTACTGACATTTCATATCTTGCAAGAACCTATCGAGTCTCAATATCTAAGAGTGCATGCCCTAAGGGGTGCATCAGGAAAGGGGTGTGCATACCATTGGTGCTTCATAATATTATCATTCTTTTTGCCAATTTCCATCTACACACTTGTCTCCTAAAACCTTGAACCCTAAGCTTATTTCTCTCTTTTCTATCCATTCTAGTCATTGTCATGATTTATTCCTTTATTTCTTGCTTTGTTACCCTTTTAACCTATTCAACAAACTAGGTCAACTTGGTTGACATAGTGTGTTTTCGGGACACTTTAGATCTTTTGGTTTGTTAGCCTCCAAGTTGACCTAACACAGACCTAGTGAGTTAGCCCGAAAATGTGCTAGGTCGACCTGGTTGACCTAGTATAGCTGACATGTCCAAAAGTTTTTAGGTAAGATCCTACTATATATATAAGGTCATTTACCACCATTTCATAAGAGAGTGAACAATTAAGTGAAGAATTGCAAATGAACATCTTATTATTGACCATTCTACTTGAGGAATAAAGATTTAGGGTTCAATACTTTCTTTGGAGCTTCGATCTTGTTTTATGGAGAAGTATTTTGGATGCTTAGGTAGGTTGTCTAGATTAGAGCTTATTTATCTTGGTTATTCTTACAAACCAAAACAATCTCTTACAAATCACCTTGGCCAAGGGAGAGATTGAGGCTTGACAGGTTCATCTTCAAAGGTAAGTATTCCTAACTTTATTTTTGATTGCTAAGAGTAGATAGATAATGTAGTATTCATTCTTTCTTCCATGTATTAGGATTCCATATACATTGATGTAATTATATGTCTCCTATGTATGTTTAGTTTAGTTTTTTTTATTTGTTTTGTTCTAACCCCCACTTTGTGCCACAAGCTTTGGTGCGCACTAGATTAGTTTACTTTTCTTGTTATTAGAATAGTTTACTCATATTTAGTATAAGTGAAATATCAAATCATAAGACTCTTTTAGGGTTGTGTGATTATGTTAAACTATTGGATTTAGAACCCTTACTATCATGATATGTTGTGACAAGTGATACAATTCATCCCCTAATCGGGTCTATTAGATCCCCATATTGGTCATTCTCTCGCTTAGCAAGTATATACCCAATCGAAAGTGTAGGTATTCTCTATCTTATCCGATCTAGGATTAATTCATGTACATCATATAATTTTTATTGCATACACACATGGCATCTTCATTGGCATACTTTTCTTGTGTTGTTGCATACTATTTCTATTATTCTTCTTCTACCTTAGCCTTGGTAGTGAGTTTAGCTTCTTTGTTATTATGTGCTTGTACCTCCTATGCTTGTTTGGCTACGTCAGTGGCTTCTTGTGCCTTCTTAGCCACTTTAATTTATTTCTATCTATCAACCTCTACATCTTGGACCTTTTGTGTAGCCTTGGCTTGTTCAACTTGTTGACTTGCTTATTGTTATTTAGCTTGCTCCTTGTGTCATTTCTTCTTTTCCTTTCTAACTCACCATTATATTATGTGAGTTACTTATTCCATTGAATCTTATTTTTATTCTATTGTGGTTTTCTCAAGTATCAGCTCTTTTACCACTTAGGCTTATGGTGAAGGCAACAAATTACTAGGCTAGACCACAGAGCTAGAAACCTATAATTTATTATGTCCCAGGATGACCAACCTAAATTTGGGTGGTGGTGAAATGGAAGATGGAGTAGGTTGTGATTCTTATGTGATAGTTGGTTGATCAAATGTTCATTCTTAAAGTGTAGGTGAAAACCCTAGCCTCATGTCTGGTTTAGGGCCTACAGATGAATGACTTTGTTAGACTTTTTGGCAGTATCGATGATGATGGATACAAGACATGATGGTAGGTCCACCCCTATATTTTGGAAGAACATTTTTATGTACTTAGACTATGTGTATAACCTTCCAAAAGAATAATTCCTTATATTTATCCTTGTCATAGAAGTTTCCATCTATATTAGCAACCATGACAAGGTATACTTTTTGTTTGTCCATGACCATTTATGGTAGGTCATACAACCTTATGATCTAGGGCACCTTAGGATCATCTAACCAGGTTAATGTTCCTCATCTTGAACTTCACTAAAGGAGACACATATTAATGTTTAATGTAAATTTTATGCTTTCCTTTCTATGGTTTCAAATTAGTGGTTTCCTTTGGTTGTTAAGCTATAGGAATGACTACACTAGGTGGTATGGCTTGAAGTGGTGTCACACGCTTGGCTATAAAGGATTTCCGCTTGGTGAATTTAGCCTGCGCTATGGCCATGGTGACAAATAATGGTGGAGATCCAAAAGGTGACCTCAACAACTCATTAATATATATGAATACACCTTTCAATAATAAGGTAATAGAATCATGTTAGCCAAAGTACTACATTATAGCTAGTGGTACCTGAGGATGTGTGGTGATTGGATCCAAACATTCCTCCTACCATGCTTTGAATTTGATCTCATGAGGTAGGGATTCATGCTCATGTGTCTGTATTAGGTTGGAAAATTATTATACTGGCCAATAATCAATGTCTAGGTGCACCTCTCCCTCTAAGGACTTCCTTTGTGTAAAACATAGAAGAAAAATGAGGAATTGGTAATGAAATGTCTACTTGGGTGATATGTGGAACTTTTTAATGTTTGTGAGAATCTCATAAACAAATTATTTAGGCCAATTAAACTACTCATTTTGATGGATCATGCAGTGGGTGATGTCCATGACCCTTTTAGAATTTGCTTTACAGAGATGGTCATCTGCCAAAACCTATGTATAATGTATTTGACAAGGATGCATACTAGTTCATCATGAATTTATTCAATTGGGATCCATTTGAATCTTTGAACATACAAATCTCTAACTCCTAGAGAATATGTAGTGTTCTCATCTTGTATGGATCAAGGGAGTCCCCTTGCACAGACATGCCCAAAGCTCAAGCCATAGCTTCTATGTTGATGATGATGGTGGTTTTCAGTCCAATATAGATGTTGTCATCATTATATTATCCAAGTGTGACATGTAAAATCTCCCCCAAGTTACCAAAAGTAGGAATTTGAAGTAGGTACTTAACATCTATATTATGGAAGTGATGAGGGGCTACAAGAGCTAGTGGTTGTGTAACATCGATGGGATACGGGTGAAATAACTTTTGATCTATTACTCAAAGGAAATAAAATGGATTTATATCATTGAATTTTTTTTGCCTTAGTTCCATATCAATGCCCATTACTTCTTTTTGTGCATATGTCAAACCCCTAATGAGTTGTGAAGTATTGACGATTGCAGAAGTGATGAAATTGCAATGATATTGACTCTGTACAATAAAATTAGCTTAGATATTTAAAATTTTAGGTCATAAAAATATTTGTAATATTAAAATGTAGACTCAGTTCACAAGGTGATGCCTTTACAAATTTCATGCCTGTTATTTTTGTGTAAATGTTGTGCTAAGTTGTCCATTAGACATGAATACAATTTTTGATGTGGTAAATCTTATCTGATCTAGAAATTAAGATAGTGAGTCATTGGCACATGTATGAAGAAACACCATTATTCTCTTTTTTGTCTATATAGTAGTATGAGCATATGATGTTAATGGGCTACCAATTTGTTGAATATTAAGTCAATCAAACCTTGGATTTGGCATTAAATACTTAGGGATGACCATTATACGATGAAGATCTTAGGTGATGTGACTTATCTATATATTTACTAAACTTAATTGATTTCTTTTGCTCCTACTAACATCTATGATGGTGCATGCAAATTCTCTTATGCATGGTTGATGTATTCTATACTTGGTTATTTTATTCCCAAATGGTAGTGAATAGAGAATCTACAAACACACACATAAATAAAAAAATAAAGACAAAAAAATATGAAAAAATGAGAAATCCTAATCTACTCAGTGCTACTCAATACCCACTCACTTAGCAGAATGAAATCAACTAAGACTATTGGTAGTAGGGCTTAAGACTACAACCATTCACCTACTCTAGTAAATTGGTTCCCTATAGATCTCTTAAAATAATGGTTCCTTGTTGTGATATTTCATGTATAACAAAAGGACCTTTTTATTAAATCTATAATTTACCTATAAATGCTCTAAAATGACTATCATATAACAAAACTAATTAATCTTTATGAAATTTCTTATGGCATAAATTCTTATCATGTCATGCTTTCTAGATCTGCTTATGAGCTTCATGCATCCAATATGCTCTGTGTCGATATTCATCCATCATATTGAGTTCAAGATGTATATTAGTGGGAGAATCATGATCCCATAGTCTCATGACCATTACAATGCATAGACTAGGTGCCAAATATTCCATTGGCATAACTGTTTCAATCCCATAGACCAATTGGAAGGAAGTAAAACCTTTATCCCTCTTGTAGTGCATGCGATATGCCCAAAGAATCATAGGAATGTGATCTTACCAATCATCCCTCTTGACATCAGAGATATTTGTCATCATTTTTCCTAATGATTTATTAGAAACCTCAACTTGGTCATTTGCTTACGAATGGTACATAGTTCTTTTATGATAAGAAATCATGAATTCCTTAGTTAGAGCCTTGATGGTGTTGTTCAAGAAGTGTGTCCCTTGATCGGTAATGAGCTTTATGGGGCATACCTTGTAATAATGTTCTCATAGAGAAACATTGTTTCATCCTTTGCACCATAGTTGGGTGTCATAGTGGCTTTAACCGATTTGGTAAAGTAATATGTCATAGTGATAATATAACTTGATTTACTACATTTACTTGATGGATTGATAGGTTTGACAAAATTAAATCCCTATTATTCAAAAGGTTATTTGGATAAAAAAAGGTTTTAATTGAATTTCATCTCTTTGTAGTGGTTTACACATTCATTTACATACATCACAGTGTTGTGCCACTCTATGTGCATCCTAAAAAAGGTTTAGCCACCATAACCCACTTTGTAACAACTTCCTAGTAGTAGTTTCTCTAGCAAAGTATCTTCTTGATATTCCTTGGTGTGCCTTCTGTAAGAATTATGTCTGTTCATGTTCTAGAACTACCCTACACAGTACTTCATCCTTCCCTAAATGATATAAAGCCCATTTATGATGTTATATGGTAAAGCTTTTATGACAAAATATTTCTTGTCTCTTTCTTGGTAGTGTTTTAGGAATACTCATTATTCAAGGAAGTTAGCAATTGCTTTGAAATTTTTAAGGATTGTGGAAATATGAAATAGATAAGCATCAAGAGAATCTTCCTATAATTATTTTGGTTCTTTTCCATTGGGAATGTGACTAAGATGATTTAGCCCCATGTTTTCTCTCTCTGGCTTAATGTTAATGCAAAATTACAATTCTTGAAATAGCATTGACCATCTAGAAATGTGTCCTCCAAGCATTAACTTATTAATAAGGTAGTGAAGAGCTTGATGATCCATAAAAAATTTAAATGGTGTCACAAGAAGATAGTGTCGAAATTTCTATATTCCAAACACTATATCTAATGCTTCTCTTTTAGTTATCATTTAATTATTTTCTACATCAGATAATTTTTTATTTGCAAAATGAATGGGCTGGTCTAGTCCACCATCTCCTAGCTGCACAAGCATGACACCAACTATGATATTTAAATCATCAATGTACACATGAAAGGTCTTACTCTAATCTAAAAATAAGAGTATAATCATAATAACCAATCTCTACTTTAGTTTGATAAAGGTTGATTGGGACTCGAAAGTCCAAAAAACTTCATACCTTTGCACAATAAATACTCCAATGGAGATGAAATGGATGAATATACCTTGATAAAATTATGATATTAGCCTATATGGAAAAAAAAATATCACACTTATGTGGAGCTAATTGGTGGATGCATACCCAAAATTATTATAATTTTGGCCTAATCTACCAAATTACCTTCACTACACACTATGTGACCTAGCAGGACACCAAAAGGTGTAAAAAATAAACATTTTTTTTAATTTAGAGCAATGCACAAAACTTGGAAATGCTCTAACATTAGGTGAAATTTAGGAAAATGTTATTTAAACAAATAAAACACTACCCAATCATCAATATAGACTTCTAGGAAGTTATGAATGAAGTCTTTGAATGTAATCACCATTACGTAGAAAAAAATAGCAAGTGCATTCTTGAGTCCAAAAGGCATTACCTTGTATGTAAAGGATCCCCATTCTATGGAAAAATTCATTTTACCTTTGTCTTATTCTGATATGGGTATTTAATGATATCCATTGAATCCATCTATGAAAGATTAAATTTCATGTCCTGTAATAGATTCTAAAACTTCATCTATGAAGGGAATCAAAAATGGATAATTCACACTTGCATCATTCATAATTTGATAATCACCACATACATACTCTGATATCCTCTATTTTCTTAGGTTGCACTACCATTGGACTAACCCAATCTTCCTTTTTTATGGGATAGATTATACCTACGTTTTGCATTCTATTAAGTTTAGCCTTCACTTTCAACTTCATATTTGGATTCAACTTATATGGCAATTTCTTTATGAGTCATGCACATTCCTTGAGTTTGATATGTATTTTACTAAGAAATGGATTGAATCTCATAACTCTAAAGGAAACACATCTTGATAATCTCTTAGGAGTTGCATAGGTTCAAAAAATTCAACTTTGATCTAGTAATCACCTATATGTGCCAATTCAAGAATCTCCTTGGTTTTGATGTTTGCTACATGATTTTTAATAGGCTATTGGTAAATATTTCACTTTTACTCATCAATATATTCTTGTGTCATTCATTTCCCTTCTTGTTTTTGAATTTTTATGTTGCACAGTTTGTCTTTTTTAGTAGTTTTATGTTAGGATCCTTTACTAGTTCTATTGGCCATTCAGGTTCAAACAAATTAGTCACATCAATTTCACCATCAATATCTAAATCTTCAATGTCCTCTTATTCATCTTGTATTCAATGACATGGTCACATGAGATATTATTCTTCTTTGTTGGTAGCTTTATATCTTTGTAATGCCATATTTAGATCACAAGTTGCATTCTTATGCACAGTGGATTTCATCATGGTGCTTACATCTTCTACACACCCATGGCATAGGAAATGTTTATTTTCAATAGTGCATTGTGAACCATAGGGTTCTCATCTTTAAAAAAAAAATTTGTATGAAGTCACTTTACACCTTCACCCAATGATTTATCTCCCTCTTGCATTCTTGATGCATATACCATGTTAATGGTAAAGGGGCAAGTGGATAATGAATGATGTGAACCTAGTATTTTGGGGTGACACTTTCTTTAGTCCAGATTTTAAAACATTTGTGAATATGGATTTTATGACACTCACCTTCTTGGAATAAATTCCAATTGATTTTGATGACTTGCAATAGTTGAAATCTGTTAATCATGAGTTCACATGAATCATCCCAATTGAGCTTATCATTTCTATGAATTACCCACCATGTTGCTACAACTCATTTTAGAGAAAAATTTAATGCACTAACCTAATGGCTAATGGTAAGTACATGAACTTGTAGGTAAAAAATGAATTGATTGATATCCTCAATCACATAGTACACAAGAAGTTGTCTCTCATGGTCAAAGACCATTCTCATATGTCAAAGTTCATGATCACCATGAACCCAATTGAGTAGGCACATGTCTAAGTCTCCACTAATGGATGAAGCTATTTCTAAAGGTAAAGTGCCTTCTTTGGTTGAATATATATAATCTTGCATATGATCATCTTCTTGATAGATAAATTTAAATTTTGAACAAGTAGAGAATTTAGCAGACATAGATGCATAATCTTTTATGACAAACTAGGTTACTAATGGATGAGTAACTACTAGTTTAGGCTTCCATTGCTGAAATGTCTTCAAAAATTGAGTGAGTAGAGATTACACCTAAGGTTTAGTATGCTCATACAAGTAGTTACACTCGGCTATTCATAGAGCTTTTGGGTTTGCTTTAGAGTTTACCTTCATCTAGCTAGTTTTCTATATGACATATAGGGTATCTAGTTCAACTAAAATGATGTAGGATTTATGCACCCTATTCAAAGGAATGATGACAAACTTATCTCCCTGATGCACCTATAGTTTATTTTTCATAGTATTGATAATAATCTGACCATCATATTCCTATTTATTGCCAATTAGTACAAGGTAATGTGTTGTTATCTTTATATCGATGACTTCAAAGTCACCTCATAGGGTCAATTCTATGACTTTGATCTTAATGTCTTCTAATCTGCCAATGGGATCAACTCTTCCATATTTAGCTAAGCTCAAAGTTATTGGGTTGTAACTTAGAATCGACCATCCAATAGCCTACCTTGTAGATCTCGAAATCATGTTGACTGTGCTACCAAAATCAAAGACAACATTTATTATTTCATCTACACCCCATGGCTTCTTTGTTTTGATGTAAGAAACAAGATTTTTATCTTGTATTGTCCTCATTATGCACACTTCAACAGATTATGTAACAAGTTTGTGATATTATAAGAGATGTATTCATTATGCAGTGTGCTTAAAAAGTTTCAATAGATCTATCAACATAGTAACAACTCCATCCTAACATATAATGTGTATGATCTGGTCATACATTTGGGTATCTATTACTACAACATCTCCTTTAGTAATGTCTTGGTGTTGAGTGTTTTTTAACATTTATGCAGCTTCATACATGAGCCCCTTTTATATATCTAGGTCTTGGTATTTACCCTATTTTGATTTTTGGATTCCCTAGTCTTGAGGCATTTCAAGAGGAGTTAAACCTATTTATATTTTACGATGTCATGTAACAATGTTTAGGAATATATCCTTCTTAGACTATGCATTCACCATATTAACATTCTTGAAGGCTTTATCCTTTCTTTTCTTTTCCAAAATAACATAGTCTTTTGTCTCATGCTATTCATATATTCTGCAATATGAAAAATAAGACTATCTTTGAGGATTCAAAAGGCAATTATGATGCCCATTATTATGCTCTCCACATAGATAACATTACAAAGGAGGACATTGATAGTTATTTCCCCTACCACCTTGGTAACCTCCTCTATATCCACCCCTAGATCCTCCTCTATTGGACTGATAACCTTCTCTATACCCTCCTTTTTATTTTGTTATATTCCAAATGTTGATGCTACTGGGTATTATCTCCAATTCCAAATTATTGTTGTGAAACTAGTGGGGTCCAACTAGTTTGCTTATGTTATGTCATTCTTGGACTCTAGGGTGTTGCATACTATTATTGTGGTGATGGTAGTGTCCAAATTGATAAAAAAGGGGTCTAATTGACTAGACCTTGAGGCTAATACTATGGTGAAATAGGAATGCATAGTGAACCTACTTCGGTCACACAACCTTTATCGACCTCTAGGCCTGGAATCATTTATTTTGTCAAGGATACTTTCTACACAATGCTGGAAAATATATTTTTGGTGTTGTCTTCTTTGAGTTACTCTAAATCCTTATAATTATTTTCTTTATGATTATATGACTTATAAAAATTAAAATATAAATTATATGGGTTCTTGACATACTATTACAAGAGATGGCACTATGTTGTTGCATGCCCTACTACTCGACATATTTCACATAAATCTATCTTGAGCTTAGGACAATCATTCTTATGGTGTCCTTATTTCCCACACCCCATACACCATAGATTCAACTTAGGTTTATCTACCTCATGATATTACTCCATCCTCTTCATAAAAATTTTCAATCTATTTTCAATCTTAGAATTTATGATGGGAACTTCCCTATAATCTTTAATTTGCTCCACTTGTAGGGAAATATCTCTAACATCTACTTTAGTAGCATATTGAGTTTGCATAATAGCAAATATGATTCTAGAATGTAGTCCTTTGACAAACCATGGAACTTGATCTTTATCTGTTAAGGCAAATTCTACCTTATTCATAACATCAGTTAACCTATGATCATAGTCATAGATTAATTCTCCCAAATTCTACCTTATTTATTCAAATCCTAGATAGTATGAATTATACATTTATTTATCTTAAACTCTATGACAAGCTATTCCTTAATTTATTTTAGACTTACCTATTGAATTTATTTTTAGTATATAAACTCAAGTGATCTTCCAATTAGTGCCCCTACTAACTTTCACTTTTTGACAGCTTCATCTGTGATGACCTTATCTTGCCATCTCATTTTATAAGTTAGTAAATATTGTTTAGGGTCCATAGACCCATCATAAATTTTTAGAATTGTAAATGATCCTAAATCACCAATTAGGTAAACTAGTATCAAGGGGATCTATTACATATTATTATAAGAGGAGACTACATTCTGTGTGATCCTACTTTTGTACTATGAAGATTTATCTGTGCACTAGGAGAGTTAATCTACACACTCTGTTTTTCTATGTTTCCTTCTTTTTTGTGCTTGGTTTCAATAAACCCTATGGCCTTCAAATCATTTAAAATTAATATTGTTTCAATTTCATTACATAATGATGCAATTATTCTAAAAATGGACCTTCCCAATTACTATCTTCCTATCCACTTAGGTGAAAATTTCTATTGGAATATAATAAATTAGGCTACGAGGACATGTGCTCTGCTAGTGAATTATTCTTTATTATGACTTCTTCTATGCTTGAACCTACAATTAATCCATGACTTGGTTCTATTTATTTGCCTAATTATTCATATCCTTCTTTTAGTAATACTTGTTCTTGTACCTACACCCTACATCTATCATCTAACTATTCTAATTCTACACTATTCTTGCATTCTTCTTTCAACATCTCATCTTCCTCTCATTCTTTATTATTTCTTTATGTCTATCAACATTCATCTTCTTTCTTTGTCCTTTGTTCTTTTTCTCTTTCATATCTCTCATCACATCTTCTTACTCAATCATCGTCTATTTTACTACTACTCTTAACTCTACTCACAACAACCTAGGTATTCTTCTATTTGTTCCATCTATTCTATTGTCACATCTCACGTTCTAAATCCAAAATTTTATTTTAATTATTCTTCCCTCGTGTCTCCATTCTAGATTCAGGTTCAAGCCTTATCCACTCATCTAATAATCATTCACTATCATGTCACACACACCCTAATGCACCTGTAGTGACCACTCTATATTGACTAGAGTAGGCACCATGGCCTTATCTATAACTAACATCTTCATAAGGAGAGGTAGTCACTATAAAAATTTCCTTTGAAATCTTCTGATAAACAAGTCCTATACAATTTTGAAAGCTATGTATCCTTTTATTACAAACTCAATTATATATCCATCTACTATAGTAGTAACCCAATAATCTATTGCTCTTTCACAGTTAGTTTCTAATTTCTGCAACTGGTCTATCTTTGATTTAGTCCAAATTATTATTTCTTCCATTCTTTGGTTAAAATAATAATATTCTAACTATGACAACCAGTTAGCTAAAAATTTAGGTAGTTCACACCATAAAATTTTATAAGTCTTTCCATAAATATGCTCTCAAATTATTTCCAGTATGGTAAGACTAGTTCTTTTTTATTCTTTTTCTACAAAATTACATATTCTTTGGTCTAACCATGTTTCAATATCTCTCTATCTTGGTGTAGACACTAAAAAATTGTGCACTTTTAGTTTTCAATGACTAAATTCCTTGGGACCCCCCTAAATACCTCCTAAACCTCTTTAACCCTTAACAAACCCCTCTTAACCCAGTTAAATCACTATTTCCTAGTCACATAATACTATTCAAAAATACTATTCAAAAGTACTATTCACTATCACTATTCACTATGGGACCCACTATCACTATTTATGATGACATGACAAGTGGCATGGCATGTGACTTAGCAAGTGACATGGAATGTGACATGTCAAGTGACATGGAAGGTGATTTGGGAGGTGATATGGCAAGTAACATGGCTTAGAAGTGATGTGGCTTGATGTGGGACATCATACCCCACTTGGGACCCTTCCCAAAGTGTTTTATGACCTTATTTAAGCATCACAAGGGCCCCCCTTGAAATATGGAAAATTTCCCCTCAAGGGACCATTAGTCAACATGTAGTTTACATGAAATTAACCTCCAAAATAAGTTACCCACTTATTTAAGATAAAGGGCACCCATTTTTTACTTCTTAACCCAAATGGGACACTCACCAACCCAAATGGGAATCCCCACCCACCTCAATTTGAATAATTCATAAACCACATATAAAATGTTTCCATACCTCTATTTTTCCTCTTTTGGCATGACTCTTCACAACATATGCTATAAATCCCCCCCTTTCCTTCACCTAGGGTTAAGTTAGAAAATGGAAAATTAGTATTTTTTGTTATTAACATTTTATTGCCAATTTTTTGAGGAGGTTATCCAATTGAGAAGGATTTCATCCTCATCTTGGAGGAGAAAATATTCAAAACATAAAAGATCTACTAAAATCACTCGAGGATTTCATCAATAATATCATCAACAATACCATCATCGACAACCATCTCAAAGGTAACCTTGTTTGTTTATTTCATTTCAACTTATTATCTCCTTTGGTCTCTTATCTCTTGACTTATAAACCTGATACTTGGCCTATTCCTTCTTTAATTATAAACTATAACCCCTTTACCTCTTTTTTTATCCATTTACCCCATTTATCCCATTTATCCTTTTGTCCCTTTACCCATTTTCCCCTTTTGCCATATTTGTTCTTTTGACCATTTACCTCTTTTCCACCCTTACCCTTTTACCATTTCATCCACTTACCAACCTCAAATAAACCATCCTTTTTACCCTTACCAAATTACCAAACCAAAATCATAACCCTCAACTTGGCCAATTTTCATCATTAGCATTATTTAAACTACTTGCTTAAGTTTAATCATCTTAGCAAAGTATTTTGGTTTCTTAATTAATTTTCTACTTTTAGTATTACTTTGTTGTTATTTTATTCTACCCTTCATTCATTTTATCAAACTTAACTTGTTTTAAAGTAGGTGGATTGACATCATCCTAGAAAGCTTTCACTTTTAGGATCTAGCTTACGCTAGGCAATCCACCCATCTCCTTGTCTAAAAAATAAGTATGTGGTAGTGTTTTCTTATTTACAGGTATTCTTCCCTAGCCAAAGAAGAGTTTTCCACAATCATATGGATTCAATGCATGTATTTTTAACAAGTTTTTCTACACACCCCTTTATCACTAGTTTCTTTCTTCCAAAACTAAGAAAAAGCAGAAAAAAAAATAGAGAGAAAGATTTTGGCACACTCGGTGGGACCCCTTATGGGTTCATAGTTTTTTAGGCATATAGTTGCATTTATTGAAATTTTTAATACTCTTGAATTTCTATTATTTATAAATTCTAAAAAAGAAAAAATTCTTTCCTTTCTTCTTTTCTAAAAAAAAAAATTCATCCTAGGGATAGGTTGCATTTTACATCTTGCATTTAAGTGCATTTTAGCTATTCCTTGTTTGCATAAAAAGACACCAAACTCTTCTTTTGGGTTAAAATTGAGTGCATTAATTGTATTTCCTACTTAATTATTAGATCACCTAGATTAGTTAAATGCATTATGAATTAATCATATCACACATATGTTACACTACAAACCACATGCACAAATTAAACATCAAAACTTATTTGAGACAAGACACATTAGGATTTCATCACCATTTGGATCACCTTACCATACCTGATGATCCCACTTGAATTTCACCACCAAGGGGAAGACCCACTCTATTCTCTGGTGGAGTACAAACTTTAGAAAAATGGTATATATTGGCTAAGTGCCCGCACTGGCTATAGGATCATGAAGTGAGGGGAGTAAGCACCCAGTACCAAGCCACATACCTAGTCTAGTGTAGATTATTTGAGCACCAAAATTCAACTCAAAACCATCCTTAGATGGTTTTTCTAGTACCTAACTTACAAGATAATTTCCCTTTACACACTCTTTAAGGCATAAGCCAAAAGTGATTTAAAATAAATCCTAGGATTAATTACGCTTTTAGTGTGTGCTTTGTTTGCTTTGGTTTTTTTGTTTACTCATTGTGGGAGGTGAGAGGTTTGTTATCCATTTATAAATTTCTTATATGGTCTTAACTAGACAATAAGTGAAAATCCAAAACAATCCACCACCATCTAATTCTTTGTCCTCATCCATGAATTATACCTTAGACATTGAAAGATTACCCCATGCTCCTCCACAACATTATCCCCCACCTATGGTGCCTTCAACAATCTCTGAAGGTGATTTAGATTTTTCCACCTTTATAGACAACAATCTGATTAATTTACAACACTATCTTAATACTTTAGCCTACCATACTTTGATAGCTTTGATTCCTCCTACGGACCCACCCTATGGTATAGCACACCACCTCATGGTTGGTGTTGCATCATCCCACCCTTATGTTAGCCAAGCTTCATCTTCTATTGTTGGTCCATCTACCAATACCACCCAAACACATGTTACCCCAATCAAAACCTCTAATTTTGGCTCAACTTTACCCCTTTTGCCAGCATGATATCTTCCACACCCATTTCTACCATTCCCTTCAGCTTAACCAATATACCAACCTCAACCCCCTTTCAAAACCTTGTACTCTCCATACCACAAACACTTCCCCATATTATCACTAGGATCACTATCCCTCAACAAACCACAAACACTTTAGCATTACCAACCCAAACCATGGCCCCATCAACCAACCCAAATGTGCCCCTAAACCAACCATTATTAGTTCCTCTACAATCCCCTACAACCTCCTATTAGTATATCCCCAACCCCTTGGTATATATTATAGCTTCCACCTAACCCTTAATGCTTATCAATCTTATATGGACACTATCCCAACCTCAAATTACCACATACCAATATGTGCCCACTTTTGTACCTCATACCATATACCAATTCATAGTTACAACCCAACCTCAACAAAACTTTCCATCAAATTATGTAGTTGTCCAACCCCAACCTAACCTAATCAAGATTCTTGTAGATAAGATGACCCAACTTGATTCATCTATCCTTAGGTCCCATAATCTTTTATCATATGACCAAATCTAAAATGAACCTATCAACCCTTTTGTCTTGATTCATACTTATCCTCCTCAGTGGGAGCTTCTTAAATTCTCTGAGTTTCAGGGGAAGGGGGATCCTCAACAACATTTTAGGGCATTTCACCACTCTTGTTGCTTGATTGCCTATGATGACGCCCTCTTTTGCTAAACCTTCCCTATGTCTTTATCAGGGCCCACCTTGGATTAGTACAATGCCCTTCTGAGACATTCTATCTTCTCATTTTTTGAAATTGCCCAAATTTTCTTAGAGCATTTTTCTGTCAATATATCCAATAAGGTCTCCATAAATGACCTCTATTCTATCATGGAGTTTGATGATGAACCAATTTTTGACTTGATTGCACGATGGTGAGGCCTCATTAATCAATTATCCTTTTCACTACCTTAAAAAAAACTCATTGAAATTTTCTCTTGGGGATGTGTAAAACACATCACTCCCACCATTCAGGTGTAAACATTTAGAACCTTTGATGAAGCATTCACAATGGTGCACAAACTTGAGAATCGAGCCACATATGAGGGTAAATTGAAATTGTGGAATAAGAATTCCACTTTTAAACTCAATGACCCCTCTTCCTCTCTAATAATTAAACAACCCAATTATAAAGCTAAAACATTTGTAAATGTGGTTTTCTTGAGAACTACCCCACCTCCATCTGTTAACTAGCCACATCAAAACACACCTTCTAATCTTTCTTACCCACCAAACCAAAATTAAAGCCAGGTTCCCCCTAAAAAATTCACCCCTATAGGGAAATATTATGCCTCCATCTTGGATAAATTTATAAAATATAATGTTATTCCACTCCCACCAATCAAACCACCTCAACAATTTGACCCCTCTCACCCTATGCCTGGGTGGTACAATGAAAATGGCCATTGTGTTTTCCTTAAGTTCATCAGACATGACATAAACTGATGTAACACTTTTAAAAGTCTTATCCAAAACCTAATTGACAATGGTGAATTGACTTTTGACAACCCTAACATACCCCCCAACCATTCTCTTGATATTTTTCACAAACCATTCCCTAACCATCCTCCACCTACCCAAACCCATGACAACCAGTTTGAACCATCTTCATCTCATGAGGCACACATAATCAACATCATCATAAATGATTCCATGGAGGATGAGCCTAATATTCCCATTTCCTCTTCACCAACCTCACATATGGAAGAAGCAAATTCACCTCTTACCCCTTGGAGACCCAAGTAGAAGGATCTATAGCCCCCGTTTCTCTGCTTGATCAAACCATATCCATGCCCACCTCTCTTTTCATAAAACTGAACATTGATCTAACCACCCATTCCTCTACCCCACCAAGTGAAATGGTAGAACTCCCATCTTATCCTTTGGATACCCTAGAAAAATAAGGAGCCAGGACCATACCTACATCTTTGATTAAACAAACATCCCCTCTCTTAATCACCCCACAAACAACCATTGTTTTGGAACCTTATAGCTCAAGTAGAGATGAAGGAACCATCCCCTCTTCTTCACCCAAGGGCTTGACATTTTAAATAATAGATCAAGGAACAAAACCCATTTATAAGCCCTTTTCTTGATTAATGCAAAGTTTGAAATTTGCCTCACAACCCGACCTGGATAGAACCACTTCATGCCATCATTTGGGGCTCCCATACCAAAACAAAACCAAACCCTTGACTTCATTGTCATATAATTTCCAGCCTATTACCACCCCATCATCAAACATTTATTTCCCTCAAGATGTGAGATAACCATATCACCCACCTCCACCTAGATCATCTCATAATCTTCTATCTAAACCAGTCAAGAATTTGGGTATCTTTCCCACACCTAGCATCACCCATCCCCCCATCAAATTAGGCCTAACCCCCTCTAGGCCACCTAAAAAACCACCAACCAAGATGGATCGAAGGGTACAATTACTTAAACCTTATCCTCAAGTTAACCTATGCTACCTCCTCATTTTCCATCTATTTTGGGACCCCACCCATCTACCATACCAGTCACTTATTTTGATTTAATTAAACCAATGCCCTTTTCTATGCCTATCCCTTCACTACCTATGTCATCAACTTCTTTATTATTCTTATCTAATTTATCCCCCTCTACTTTTCCACCTATTATGAACCTCCCATCCTCTACTTCAAAACAATCTACCATTAACCCAATCATAGCTAAGCCAACCCGATCTAAACCATCTACCAAAATTACCAAACCACCAACCCTCTCTAAGGTCAAGACCATGCCTAAAAAGGTTCTTATTTCCCCAATAAGCATCTCAACACCTTCAACACCTCTGAAGGAATATTACTCTATTCTTTTATAGAGGTTATAACAAACCTCCTCCTTTAAACTTCCACCTATTAAACCATTTGCCCCTTTTAACACCAAACCCTCTTGGTTTAATGATACTCAGATCTGTGTGTACCATAGGACACCAAGACATAACACAAAGAGTTTCAAAGCTCTCCAAGCTCTTGTTCATCACTTATATGAGGATAATGATCTACCATTAGGTGAACCACTATCACCTACCTTACTAACCCAACTACTAACCCAACCAATCCAACCACTATCCCAACCTACACTAACTTCCTCACTCTCATCTACAGGCAAGGGTGAGGAGTTGAAGCAATCACCCAATTCAACTGAGCCCATCATCCATACCATCCACATGATTACCAAATCTTGAGCATAATAGAGGGGTAAAGGAAGAGCCAATGGTTCATTCCATGGACATATCCTTCAAATTATTAGCCTCCTAACTAAGACAAAACACCAACACCACCACCCAGGCCATCACCTAGACCCAGAGTATCCATCCTAGGTATACCTCCCATCAATTTCTCTGCATCCATTCAAAAAACCATGTTGAAGCAACTTTATCAAGTACTGATGAAGATGAACCTTTATGACTTGATCAACACCTCACCTCATCATTTTTAGGAATTAATAGATGCCTTGAAATCTATTAAGGTTTAGACAAATGACTCTCAACCCCTTGCCTCCTTTGTTGGGACCCTCCAACATTATATTATTGTCACCTTTCAAGATTTTGAGATACCTCCAGCACACTCTGAGGAATTTGACCCACCTCTATTTATCACCATATATATCAATCACATCCACATCAAAAGGGTGATGATTGATGGAGGATCTAGTATCAACATAATTTCCTCCCATGATTTTGATTAGTTACATTTACCAAATAATATCATGGCCAAAAGCACAACAATTATTTGTTCTTTCAATGACACCATGGCCACCACCTTAAGGATGGTTGATCTTCAAATACACTTGGGACCTCAAACCATCCCTAAGCTATTTTATGTTGTAGAGGGTGAGTTCTAATATAACATTCTACTCAAACACCCCTGGATCTAAGATATGAGTTTCATCCCCTCCATTTTACATTGGTGTGTTAAGTTCAAACATGAAGGGAAAGTCATAAACATTAAGGTCGATCCCATTCCTTTTACATGTTGCAACATGAATTTTAGGCCTAATGATGTCCTTATTCCACATTCATCTCTCTCATAATCAACCAATTCCATTAACACAACTGCACCATCAACCACCATCCTCAGTGCTTCTACCCTTAATAACGATGAAGCCTCAACTAGTGTATCTATCCCTTTTTCCCAAATTCCTATTAAAGACTCCTTGACACAAACTTTCCAATGTCTTTCTCTTGGGGAGTACATAATTTTAGCCTTAGATGCCTTTCCCACTACCTAGGAATATGGGAACCTTCAAAATGACCCTTATTATGACCCCAACATAGGTACCATCATCCTCTTTGGACTTCCCAATAATTGAACATACTTTGTCTATGGGGGACTTGATCAACTACTCCTCACTCCTATCACCACTCAATATATGAATAAGGACCTCAAAAATTGCCCATTGTCAAGACTCAAAAACCTTGTGAGTTCTTTGGGCTCAGGTTTGAACCACCAAAAGAACCCACCTCACCAAAACCTATTGATATCTCCATAGAAGAGATTCCATCTTTTCCTAATACATCTTCTCAATCCCAAGATACTGACATCATACCATCCAAAAAATTTATAAGTACCATTAGTTTAGGCCCACTGACCTATCATTATGATGGCCAAACTAAAACCTTTCCTCTCATCCAACCAAAAATGATCAACTATGATTCCACCCCCATATATACCATTCAATGCCAAGATGATAACTCTATCCTCACCTACCTTGGTGTAGGAGACTCTCCCATCCATAAATCCTTCCCTCCAAAAAACTAGACCATGCTCAATGAATCAACTATTGACATTAACTTAGGAACCCAAGAGAATCCTTTTATCATTAAACTAGGCCAATCTTTGGACTTAAACCAGAAATGTGATTATCTCACCTTCCTTTGGGATTGTAGCATCACATTCACTTGGTATTATCAGGATATGCCTAGGATTGACCCCTCCATCACCCTTCATAACATTGTTACCTGTCCAGAGTCTAAGTTGGTATGGCAAAATCTTTGCAAAATGCACCCTCGTATAGCTCTTCTCATAAAGGAAGAACTTCAACATCTTTTTTCTATTAAATTTATTCGACCCATTAACTACCCAAAATGGGTCTCTAATATTGTTCCCGTTACCAATCCCCCTAGGGGACTCTACTTTTGTGTGGATTTATAAGACCTTAACCTTGCATGCCCTAAAGATGACTTTCCTTTACCCAACATCAACCAAGTAGTTTAATTTACCATAGGTCATGAGATTTCATTCCTCATGGACACCTTTTTAGGATACAATCAAATCTTGATCACCCCCTCAAACCAACATCAGACTACTTTTCTACTCCTTGGAGAATCTTCTGCTATTAGGTCATGCCTTTTGGCCTAAAAAATGTAGGAGCAATGTATCAATGGACCATGACCTATGTATTTTATGATCTTATTCATAAAATTGTAGAGGATTATGTGGATGATCTCCT
Source organism: Torreya grandis (assembly GCA_037957365.1). Taxonomy (NCBI): domain Eukaryota; kingdom Viridiplantae; phylum Streptophyta; class Pinopsida; order Cupressales; family Taxaceae; genus Torreya; species Torreya grandis. The sequence goes on along the minus strand of JARHVA010000719.1, from coordinate 4,177,123 downwards.
AAGAAAATCTAAACACTACAAGGACCATTTATCTATTATTACGATCATTTTCGATCGACTGATCCAATTTTACATTTAGCTCAATCCCAAAATATGCATTTTTGGGGTTTTATCTAGAAAGCTTCTGGGCGTTATCATCTCTCTTTGTGGAATTGAGATTGACCCTACTAAAGCAAAGGCTAGTGTATAAATGCCTCCTCCAACAAAATTTAAGCAACTTCAAAGTCTATAGGGAAAACTCCAATCTATTTGTTGCTTCATCCCTTAATTATCAAATAGATACCAACCCTTTCACCACCTCTTGAAAAAAGACACCTCCTTTATATGGACCAAATATTTTCAATAATCCTTTGATTCACTCAAAGAGTACTTGCTTTCTCCACTTGTTCTTATCACACTTAGGGATGATCAACCTTTCTACCTTTACATATCTTCCACTAATCACTTTTTAAATGTCATGTTAGCTCCTCAGGGTAAACAAAGCAAAGAGCAAGCCATTTACTATATTAGTCACATGCTTTTAGAGTATGAGACATGATATACCCATCCTAAAAATATTTGTCTCACTCTCATTTTTTTTGCCTATAAGCTTCATCACTACCTTCTTAATCATAAAACATATGTTATCACTAACACTGACCCACTTAAGTATATGCACTCCAAGACATACCAAAATCAGCATATGGCTAAGTGGCTCATGCTTCTAGCTAAGTTTGATCTTGAGTTTCTTCACCAAAAGTACATTAAGGGGAAAGTCATTGTTGATAAATTCGTTGAATCCCCTCTCCCAAATAACCATCACATTCCATTAACATTTCCTAATGAGTCTATTGTAACTCTTTCTTAGGGAAAACCCTCTTATCAAATGACCATGTTTTTTTATGGTTCTAAATGCCAAAATGGTGGGGGTGCATGCATAATTCTCATACCCCTTCATGGTGAACCCATTTCACTATCCTTTAAACTCAACTTTGAATGTACTAACAACATGGTAGAATATGAATTTTTGGTCATCGATCTCCAAACCACCCTCACCTTAAAAATCAAAACCATTTCTATCTTTGATGATTCTCAACTCATGATTAACTAGGTCAATGGGTCCTATTAGTGTAAAAATGACATTTTACAAAAGTATAAGCTCCTCATTGATGAGATTCTATCTTTTGACCATTATCAAATCCAATTAGTGCCTCAATCCACTAACAAATTTATAGACATAATGGCCTCTCTTACATCTTGAATACCCTCTCAACTTGTAGAATCTAAATTATTTGTCACCATCCACCATTTCATTAAGCCCTCATGTATTATTTCAAGCCTTCCAACCATCTGTAGTGTGGAGGCATCTCCTTCTGATGTTTGGTATGACCAAACCTTTAATTACCTTAACTTGGGCATCATTCCACCTGACCTCTCAAAGAATGCCTATAAGGACTTTGTGCAAGACACCTCTCATTATACCATATTAGGGGGAATCTTATATAAACATGGCTTTAATGGTCTTCTCCTCTATTGTTTATGTAGTCACAAGATTCCTCATGCCATCAATGAAACCCATGATGGAGTTTGTGGGGGATATTTTAGAGGCCTCGCTATCACCAAAAGAATCCTATGCCTAGGTTATTATTGGTCTACCCTCAATCAGGAATACTGTGACTATGTAAAGAAGTGTGTTAAATACCAATAAAATGCTAAATTACATCATGCACTTGATCACAGCCTTCAGGTATCTATGGATTACTAGCCATTCTCATAGTGGGGGTTATATCTCATTGGAGAAATCAATCCTCACTCTTCTTAGTAACACCAATATATCATCACCACTATAAAATATTTCATTAAATGGGTAGAGTCCATCCCCCTTATCTCTATTAAAGCCAAAAAAATTATAGATTTTTATCAATCATCACATTATCTATCATTTTGGGGTCCCTCATAAAATCATAATAGATAATGGAAAATCATTCAAAAACAAAAAAGTTCAAGCCCTCTACGATGCTTTCAGCATCAAACTTATCCATTTGTCACCTTACCATCCATAGGCAATTAGATAGGAAAAAGCCTCCAACAAAACTCTCATAAAAATACTGACCAAAGTTGTAAGTGCTTTAGGCCAGGATTGGTACATACACATCCTATTTGTTTTATGGTCTTATCACACTAGTATCCAAACCATAATAGGTGTTACACCTTTTTCCTTGGTCTTTGGCATAGAGGTTTTTATACCTCTTGAAGTCCAAATTCCCTCTCTTTGTATTTCCTTACATGACATTATTTTTGAAGAGGATTTTTATTAAGAACACCTCACATGCCTTGAATTACTTGATGAACATCACCTTGTTTCCCTTAAGCATCTTCACATCTATCGAGTGCATATTACCCATGCTTATAACAAGCACCTTAAATAATAAGAATTCAATAATGGAGATCTCATCTTAAAATAAAACCAACACATGACCAATATGGAAAAGAGTAAATGAGGTAAGTTTTCTTTCAATTGGCTTGGACCCTACATCATTACCCTTAAGTATGGATCAGGAGCTTATCATTTGTTCTTTCTTGAAGGCAAACTAGAACTTGAGCCTCTCAATGCTTTGCATTTATGTCAAATTTTCTATTAAAGAAAGATCAAGCTCACCTATTTTTATAACTTAAGCTCATCACTTGATTATGAGATTTTAACCTTTACCCACCTTCCACCTCCCCTTTTGAGGACAATTGATTACAACATAGAACCATGTGATTAACCTTCATAGTCATGGTCTAATCCTAAATATGGGTACCATGGCTCTACTCATAGTATGGTTCTCATGGATACTTTTCATCTCTAACAAGATGGAATCCCATGGTCATTGTCTCTCAAAACCATGCCCTTTCACATAGCATTGACCTTCTTGTGTAAAGTTTTTCCCTCATAAAGGTAAACCTCTGAACCTAATTAGATTGGTCCATGCCTAAACACATTTCATCTTGAAATAATTACTTGGGTTAATATATTAATCATTTCAAGCTACTCCCTCGAAGGACAGCTACCCAAAAACTAAATAAAAACATCCAAATGTAAGGTAGACTGCTCCCTTGAAGGATAACTATCAAGATCATTAAACAAACCCAATAAGCTTAGACCAATCCCTTGAAGGATGGCTAAGTTCACTTTGTCAAAAGTAGAGAAATTTCTTGGAAGCTTCCAACATTGATCAGCTTCTCATATACAGAAATAAAGCAAAATACCTACCATCACAACAAATTCTAAAGCCACAATCGGCTCTTCAACAACATAATAAGTTGGAAGCCGTAATTATCTTCCACATGTAGACTTCTTGCATTGATCAATATATATCTAGTATATAACATGGACTTATCTATTATTGTTCTTAGGTCACTTATAGAAGGGGAAATTAATTCAAATGTGGTCATCATACATATCACCCATTACCCTTCACACCACCCATCACCCATCCTCCCTTTAGACTATCTATAAATCAAGGGATCTAGAGCTTACTTGGCACCCTGTGATTAAGAAACCTTTTTTTAATTAACTAATGACCACTTATGTATAGCATTTGAGGGGCTTATATTCATTAAGTTAATCCCACTTTGGGTCTATTTTTAGTCCTTGTCAAAAACAAAGCATTTTAGCATATTCTTAATGTGCTTGGTTAGTGTTTTCCTCATGTATTTTACCATCTTGTTTTGTAACAACAATAATCATTATTTTTACATTCGGTGAGATTATAACAACCACAACTATACCAATCATAACCATAACATTTATAAGTATCCACACAACCTTAAGCATGTAACCATTCGACTAGTGACATCTAGCACATTTTGTACATAGCAAACTATGCAATACTTTATTTAGGGTGTGAGAAATTTCATGACACATACATAGTCATCAGATTACACATGGCACAAAGCACATGCATACATTGACATACCTTATGAATAAGGCATCATTTATTTAAGAAAGTTTGCCTTATGAGCTAGATGGTAGCATTAGTGTGGGATGAGGGGATGACACTCTTGTTCATTATTGTTGTTGTTTTTGATGATGAATGTGGTTGAATATGGTAGTATTAGTGTGTAGAGGGACATACACCATAATTTACAATGGAAAGTTGAATAATTATTGTGTGAAGGTAGGTGTGCTCATATGAAGGACATGATATGATCCTGGTACTGGTCCTTATCATGATTCTTTAAATAGAATACCTACTCATTCTTCCTTGCCAACCTGGTTCTCCATTTTATCAATTAAGAAGGTCATATGATGTCATTAATTCCTTTGAATAGTCTTCCCATAAGAAACAATCATCTCTACCTACCTTTTCATATGGACACATCACCCTCGATATGATTAGTCATCTTGATAAAGCCATTATACACCATCATGATATCTTTTTGTTGCCCTTATCATCTGATGTCTTTCCTTGTTTTGTTATCTCATGAACCTTGTAGTCCTGGTGGTCATTTTCATCATTATCATATTTGGCCTAGTTAATGCAAATTGGCTTCTAACCATGGGCTATTGTAATGATCACACCTTTGAAACTACCGTTATTTCTAGTGGTGGTAACTCCCAAATACTTGCCACTATAGTAACTCTTCCATCAGAGATAGGCCACCATGAATTCACACCAATACATTCATCTTCTTGTCCCCTCTACCCTCCCCTTACTACCAACCCATTGCCATAAGCTCTGAACATCAGACCCTAACCATTAGCAGTACCTACTCTAACATGACAGTCTTTTCTTTTTTGTCAGTTGAACATTCATCCATATTAAGGTAACTACCATCTTCTCCTGAACAAATAGCTTCTTATTGGTTGGGCCCAAACTAGTAGAACCAAGAAGTCATTAGGTCCATAGAGCTAGGATAAAAGATGTAGACATGGCCACCATTTGTCTAGCCTACCCATGCAACTTTTGGATCAGGTAAGGTCCATCCTTTGTCACTCACCATGTTACTAACTTCCTTACTTATAGAATCTACTTGACCATCAAATAAATTCTTTACAAGTCATCACTTCACTACTACCCTTAAAACTTGACTCATAGCAGTGATAAACCTTGGCTAAAGTGACTTTGTAGATCTGGATAGACCCCCACCTCCTAAAACTCAACTCATAGTGGTTAATACTATGTCCAAACTCCTACCCTCACACAATTTTAGAAGGTGTAACCTCCTAAAAAAGGCACCTCTTATTTGGATTAGCTCCATTGAAGATCATCCTACCTAGTTTATCCTACCTTTCCCATCTATATCTCTCATCCTACTAAATGTAGGATCATTATGGTAACTATTTATTAGTCTACACCATTCAATTTCATCGACACCTTCACCAAAACCCAAAACTATTATTTCACAAACCCTTCTCCCTCAACCCAAACCAACCCATGTGGTCCATCAAATTGGGGTAGCCAATTTGAACACCAGTCATCCAAACCTTGTTGAACTACATTGGCATGATGTCTATGGACTATGTAGGCACTGCTTCACTTCTAAGGGTAGTTCGACCATTAAAAACTAATTCCCATCCCCTTTTTATTCTCACTCATTTCCATCACTAACAATGCCCTCTTATTTAGGGCATCCTACATCAAAGAATCTTTGAATTCTTTCTTCAGTGTCCTTATGTTTTAACATTATCTAATACTTATTCTTAAGTTTTTCCCCAATTTCTAGGAGAACTACATCTACCTAAGGTCTTTGTAGACTATGTAGGTAGTGCTTAGTCACTGAGATCAACTTAGCTAGATCCTTTATTTTATTTTCCCTTCTCACCTAAAATATCTTCCTCCACTTCTCTACCTGTCCCCCCACCACCTCCCTCCCTTCAGCTTGTCAATCTCTTTTAACCAATTTTCCATCTTGTTAATCTTTTTTAACACAAGGGTTAATAGCCTTCTTCATTGGCCCCTCTTATCTCCCATAAAACCACCACCTACTCTACTTCACTAGCCTCCCCATCACATTTCTTTGTGTATACTTCACAGATCACTCCCTCACCCACTTTTCATGTTTTTGGTCTCTCTCTCCACTTATTACCAACCTTATCCTTTATCCCCTTCAACTTATTTCACCATCCTCATCATCTCCCCTCACCCTTGGTTATTTTTTGTACCCTTTTTATCACTCTTTTTCCTCACCAATTCCACATCATACTATGCATCTTACAAGATTTCTATTTCCTCTATTAATGTACTTTTCTTTATGTGTACCACTACTCTCTACCATTTCACCATTTTTCCCATCATAGCCATTTTCCATTATTCTTGTTTGCTTTTTTCCATCCTTTTTGTCTTCTTTTTTTCCTCCACCACTAGTTTTTCCTTGGGTATTTATACTTTGAGAAGCCTTCCATAATTTCCTCTTTTATTCTTCTCAATTCTTGCCTTTTGTGTTCCCCTTTTCCTCTTTCTATGTTGGTACTCACTTCTCTTTTGCATCTATGTGAGTATCCTTGATTTGTCTCCCTACTTCAATTCTTACTTTTTCTTCTTATCATCCCAGATCTTCATCCTTTATCTTCATCTCATTTCCTTTCATTATTTTCCACCATCCTCTCCCTTTTCTCCATTTCCTTTCATTTTTATCATCTTGAAGAAATTCCTTGTTCTTCCTAACCTTCTTTTTCCTCCTATATAACCATGCTTGGCTCCTTCCATCCTTCTCCACCTTCATCTTTATTTGTGACCTTGTTATTTTCTCTACCTATTTCTTCATCCATCTCATAGTCTACCTTCACCTCATCCCTTGTTGAAACTCCATTATTCTCTCCCATTGGCACTCCACCTTCTAACTCATTAGAGTGTGGTCACTAGTTGAACTACTTCTGAATACATCTCCTTGTTTGCTTCCTCATGTCCTTCATGCCCTTACCTTAATACTTGAAATTTGGTTAGGTTCATTACTTTAGGTTCATCCCTTTCTTCCTTTAATGCCTCAGTGTGTTTCACTTAGACCCTCTTTTTTATACCTCTCCAACTACTCCATTCACCCTGCCTATCACCTTTCTCCATTTTAAACGCTCTATCCATTTTGAGCATGTTATGGCCTCAAAAGTATTCCACTCAATTTTGGTTTACTATGATATATATACCAATCCTATGGCTTTATGACATAATTGGCCAAGACCATGGGCTCATACGACCAATCAGTAAGCTTGAACATTACTAAGCCATTAGGAGGAAGATTTCTTCCCCACCCCCTTTATCTTACCTATTTTAAACCCCTTTTACTTTGACCTTCAAAGATGTTAGATTCAAAACTAAAACCACCTTCAAATGGAAAATTTGGGATACCCACACGGGGATGATAGCTACACCCTCTCACATGCCCTAACCTTCTAACCAATAATTTTCCTTGATTCTCCCTTCTCAAACTAAATCTTCTTACACCTTAAAATAACCCTGCCCTTTAATCACAATCCACAACTTGCTCCCTCATTTAATTAATATTATTATTATTCACCTCACTCCATATTCTAAAACCCCTCAACATCTTTCTATGAATTCCCTCAAAACTCAATGCTTACTTATTTTAGGGCCCCATTGACTCAAGGGTCAAGGTTTTGAATCTTCACCACTTTTCATTTACCCATTTTACGACTTTGCTTTCCCAAATTGTTGAATCATACCCTTCCATAGCCTGTTAATGACATTATTGTGAAGTATACACAATATCAGCTTATTTATATGGTGATAAAATAACCCGTCGAATCACCATGGCAAATCAAGTGGTGCTAGAATTTTTAAATCCTGATAAATCATATTTCTCCTTTTTTTAAATGGTGACCAAAATTTCATGCTTGAACCTACTTATCCATGGTTGTAGATTTCTTTTACATAATTTACCCAATCCTCTAATTACATCCTAAGTAATATCATCCACCATTTCTACCAAACCAATCAAAAAATATTTGATACCTATAATTTCCACGCTTTTAGAACTTCCCTTTCTCCAATGTCTTTCAACTAGACCTAACTATATGATATCAAATTGGGGAAGCCAAGTTAACCAACACTCTTCACCTCAAAATAACTACATTTGGCTTGAATTTATTTTTGCATTCCTATCCATGGAACTATATAGGCATCTTCCACTTAGCACATGCATCTGGAGTCAGCTCAACCATCCCCTTCCAACCCATACCCAATCCACCCATGCTTTCACCACATCCACCTTGACATTGGTTGCTTCTAACCTAGAATATTGGTGTGTTTTAAAAAAATATTTAACCACAACAACAAACCTTACCATGTTGTAGTTTTTAATGTTTGCACCACCTCATGCATCGCCTAGCCAATTATGGTGTTTTATAGGATCACTTCCTACTTTGGATACTTGCAACCAGCATTGAACCTATCTAGATGACTTGATAAGCCTAACTCAATCAGTTATGACCAACTATGTGGACTGATTGTCCCTATCACATGTCTTTCTAAGATTTACATTATTGTTACCAACATTTTCAACTTTAATCTTTACACAATCTTGACTATCATGATTAGTCACATTTTGTACACCCATTTGCATTTCACATGCCCAACTACCTTGTGGCACCACCTAGTACCTCCCCACTAACTGCTTATCAAACCTACACTTGATTTGGCCTTCCCTCATCAAATTTTAGTTTGAGGGGGAATACCTCCTCACATACTCACATCACCCTGAACTTCAACTAAGTGATTCATTTTTATTTTGCAGCTTGTTCACTCAAAGCTGCATAACAAAAAGGGGCAAAATATAAACACTAAAAAACTGTGCACTTGTAGTTTGTAATGACTAAATACCTTAGAACCCCCCTAAATACCCCATAAACCTCCTTAACCCTTTAAAAACACCTCTTAACCCAATTAAATCACTATTTTCCTAGTTACATAATATTAATCAAAAATAATATTTGAAATTACTATTCAAAAGTACTATTCACTATAGGACCCACTATCACTATTCATGATGACATGGCAAGTGGCATGACATGTGACATGGTAAGTGACATGTCAAGTGAAATTAAAGGTGATTTTGGAGGTTAAATGGAAAGTGGCATGGCTTAGAAGTGATGTAGCTTGATGTGGGACATCATACCCCACCCGAAACCCTTTCCAAAGCACTTGATGTCCTCATTTAAGAATCACAAGGGCCCCCCTTTGAAATATGGTGAATTTACCCTAAAGGGACAATTATTTAACATGTATTTTACATGAAATTATCCTCCAAAATAAGATACCTACCTCTTAAAGACAAAGGGCACCCATTTTTAACTTTTTAACCTAAATGGGACACTCACCAACCTAAATAGGAATCCCCACCCACCTCATTTTGACTAATTAATCCACCACATATAAAATGGTTCCATACCTCTATTATTCCTCTTTTGGCATGACTCTTCATAACATATGTTATAAATCCCCCCTTTTCTGTCACCCAGGGTTAAGTTGGAAAGTGGAAAACTAGTATTTTTTGTTATTAATATTTTATTGCAAGTTTTTAGAGAAGGTTATCTAATTGAAAATGAGTTCATCCTCATCTTAGAGGAGAAAATATTCAACGCATTGAAGCTCTATCAAAATCACTCTAGGATTTCATCAACATCACCATCATCGACAACCATCTCAAAGGTAACCTTGTTTGTTTATTTCATTTTAACTTATTATCTCCTTTGACATCTTCTCTCTTGAATTATAAACCCCATCCTTGGAATATTCCTTATTGAATTATAACCTAAAACCCCTTTACCTCTAATTTTTATCCCTTTAAGCCCATTTATCCCATTTATTTCATTTTCACCTTCATCCCATTTACCCTTTTGCCCCTTTACCCATTTGCCCCTTTTGCCATATTTGTTCTCTTAACAATTTACATATTTTAAACCATTAAAATTTACCATTTAAACCACTTACCAACCTTAAATAAACCATCCTTTTGACCCTTACCAAATTACCAAACCAAAATCATAACGCTTAACTTGGCCAATTTTCAGCATTAGCATTATTCAAACTACTTGCTTAAGTTTAATCATCTTAGCAAAGTATTTTGCTTTCTTAATTAATTTGATGTTTTTAGTCTTAGTTTTATATTATTTTATGCTAACATTCATTAATTTATCAAATTTAACTTGTTTTGAATTAGGTGGATTGACAGCCTCATAGAAAGCTTTCACTTCTAAGATCTAACTTACGCTAGGCAATCCACCCATCTCCTTATCTAACAAAAAAGTGTGTGGTAGTGTTTTCTTATTTGAATGTATTATTACCTAGACAAATAAGAGTTCTCCACAATCATATAGATTCAACATGCACACTTTTAATAGGTTTTTATACACACCCCTTTGTCACTAGTTTCTTTCTACCAAAACTAAGAAAAAGTAAAAAAAAATAGAGAGAAACACTTGGTAACCATCTTAGCATAATTTTCTCTAGAAGGAATGTTCCACACTCACCACACCATTGTTAGCAGAGGTTACTAAAGCATCAAAACATGATAATAATGAGGATATCTAGGATATAATTTAGTGTGTAGGATAGTCTATCATATTTATACAAAAGGTTGGAAAATAGGAAGGTAGCAAGTGTGAATTATCATGCAATATTAAATAGGAGGTGGGAAAAACTAGTGATTTATTAACATAAATAGAGTATTTAGATTAAATTTGAAAAAATTAAGAAAAATTATACATGAGAATGCATTCAAGGAAAAATGTAAGAAACCACATAGGTAACCATAATCAGATAAGTCTCTATTGATCTCTTCAAAAATGGAACTCTATTCTTCTTACAAACACAAGTGTGTGTGTGTGTGTGTGTGTGTGTGTGTGTGTGTGTGTGTGTGTGTGTGTGTGTTTGTTTACAGTCTATGATTATTCATCTTCTTCTCATATTTTGCATCTCACATGTAGCTTTACAATATAAATTCTTCTCCCAACAATCCTTGATGATCTTATTATCCCTTTTGGATTCTTTGACCTAGTCACTCTTTGAGATACATATTTTTTCCATAAGAAACTTGACCATAGATCTCAACTCATGCTTCCTCTTATTTGGGTAATTCAAATAATCTAGGGCACTTATGAGCTTAGCTTCAAGATCTACTTCAAATTATCCTTCTTAATTATCATAATATACCTCATCATACATGATGTCTTCTTCCTTGGAGCAACCTACTTATTTAGCCAAGAATAGAACTCCATTACCAACTTGATCAACATATTCACCATCATCATCAAAAAAATTATAATCACTTACCTCAAATGAATTCTTTGTGCCTTCAAAATTATTCAACATATCTATTAAATACTTATCTTATGAAATGAATTGATCTTTATTGTTATCATGATAAACACTGTCATCATCACAATCCATGCTTGCACTTCTAGGATCTCTTTTAGACTATTAAACCTACTTCAAAAGACTATGGATATGATACTAATTATTGAAAGCATATAAATTTAGAGGGGGTGAATCAGTCTTCAAAACATTAATTTAATTCCACTTAACATTCATGAACCATTCATACAAACATATAGATTAATCAAAGCACAAGCAACCAACATATGAACATAAAATATAAGGAAACATCGCATATATGGGAAAATCTTAAAGGGAATAAAATATATTTATCTCTACAAATGTATTATAGTTATATAAGATAAAAATAAAATTTAATGAAGCACCAACTCCATATGGATGACCAACCCTAACTAGCTAAGCACCTACTTGACTAGGATTTAACAAGCACCCATTTACAAGGAAGCACCAACCCCATGGATGACTCAACACAAACTTAAAAACCCAATTGATTTGATAAAATTTAGAACACTATTTTTCTCAACCAATAGATGATGATTACCTTTTCATCTCTTCACAATCTTATCCTTCTAAAATTGCCTTTTAGGCCTCTTCGCACAATTAGGTCTCTTCAAGAATGATTAGGTCACATGACCTTGATATTCATACTCAAACCTATTTATATATATTTACTATAGTTTATATACACCCATATGATGTTATATAAGACCTCTTTCCACTCAAGGATCTTGTATTTCATTCATTCCACATTGCAATCCTCTAACTAACCCAAATAGGCGTAATATGCCTTGTTTATATACACAACTTATGAACACACACCTCTTGGTCAGTAATAATAAATTAACCACTTATATTGGAAATTATATAAATATTAAAACATTTTATCAAAAATAAACAATCACACAAAGTAGTTGACCATAGCTTTATTAGGCCTTATCCTCCTTTAGGCCTTATGGAGACCTAATAGGCCTTTTTTAGACACACGTTACACTTTATCTTTATTGAAATACTTTAAAAATCCATTAAAAATATAAAAATATCATATAAAAATAAAACATACCTTATCCAACATCATTCAAGCACCATGACACCTTTTGGGTTGAACCACCCCTTGAAACACTCCATTAGCACTATTCACATTAGGTATTCAAATACACAAAAAAGTCTATCTTGAATAACTAAGGATAACACATAATTTATCCACATAAACATGACAATAAATCACTTATAAAAAAACTACATGATCTCAAAAATATCACCATGTTCATTATACACTTCAACTCAAGGCATAGAGACTCAAACTCATCATTGCAACTTGCTGACTTAGAACTGCCAAAACTATAAAAAAACGTAGTCATGAAACATTAAACTTATAACACATGTATAGGAAATTTAAAAGACTTTAAATGTATTAAAATTATATTATAACATATAAAAATAATATTTAAATATAGAAATCATAAGGTCTAGTGGGAACTATTGGTCTTATAGACCAATTTGTTGACCTTAATACACATAGATCTCATTGAGCCAAACAAGCTATTTTGGCTTCATCATTTTCACCACTTACACTATCTTCCAAGATCTATACCAAGAATTAATAGGACATAAAATTAAAAAAAAACATATTACTTCACTTTTATCCATAATTCTACCTTGAAAACATACTTAGAACTAACTTCTCATTATTGCCTGGGTTTTGCACAATTTGCTCTATTAGGCCTATGTGCCTCATAAAATCCATCTTACAAGAATGAAGCTTAAACAAAATTAATACACTAAAATATGATAAAATAAATATATAAATATAGTCTACATAACCTCAAGGTCATCACCAAATTCATTAGGCACTTCCACTTAGAAGATAAGGCTTCAAGAACACCTCTACAACTCACTCACTCAAAACTACCAGATTACCTCAAAACACAGTCATGGTAACTTAGACCTTCAACACCTGTATATACATTTTAAATGACTAATAATGAATTTATATGATCTTATGAGATAATTATACCATTTTAAGATAGAAATATCATATGATCAGATGGAAAATATTGTTCTTACAGACCAATCTCATGACCTTATATCTTGTTGTCTTATCTGAACTAGACAGGTCAACTTATGAGTAAATTTTTCACCACACACATGACCTCAAAATATTCTTCCAAGAATTAACATTTAATAAAATTTAAAAATATATCCATGCACTCAGTTTCATTATTATATCAATGAAAACACATTCCAATTCATCTTTTCACTACTGCCTGGATTTTTTATTGTTTGCACCATTAGGCCTATTAGTGACTGACTAACTTGGATGATTAGTTTATCACACTTTATGACTATAAAATATCCAAAAACATTCATGGACATGAGACATGAGCCTTTACCTTCTTATTCCATCCATTTTTTACTATGTCTAATGTAAGTTTTGACTTATACAATAACTTCTTTAAAAACAAGTTTATAACTCATCATTTTCTCTCTCCTCTCTAACCAATACCACTTACATGTACCTAGGAAATTCCACTAAAAGACACAATATCTTACTTAAGTAATTAAATCCATCTTGAGGACTTTTAGCAACATCTTCAACATCAAGTCTTCATTAGGGTTATAAGAGGGTTTAAACCAGTTTCCCCTCTTAATGATAATTTATAAAGAATAACCCCTAAATCCAAAAAATAATGCCTATAATTTTGATATTGGACCCTTACCCATATACCATGAAATTATTAGGTTATCATATAAAGGTTTTAAGAGATAATTAGCACAATAAACTCCTTATCAGGTTGAGAACCCTTCATTATGAGCACTCAAGAGACCTCTAAACAATTTTTCATGTATTTTCTATCACACTATGACCTCAAACTACATGAGAAAACTTGAAACAATATAACTCACCTATAATAATTCTTACATGCTCACACTTTCCTTTGAAACTGATTTTGATACCCCATTAGGCTACACTCTCTTTACACCATAGTCTTCATGTCTTACTAGTCCTTGAACTAACCTTAATACATCTCTATATGCTCTCAAAACCTCACTATCATGCTCAACATATCACTCTCATGTCGTAAAAACTCTCTCATGTTTAAATACTATCATACATACTTCACATGCCTTGACAATAGATCATGATACCTCATTAGGCCAAGTAGGGTTTAAAAGATGTCTAGATGTAGACCTAGACTAAAGATCCTACCCCTGTAGTATCACCCTAAAAATCTCATGAGTGTTTCAATGCCTCAAATACACACTCAATAAATCTCATACAACCACTCATGCCTATGTGCACTCATCTCACGAAGCCACCATGCTCATACCTTCTCACAAGGTCTCTTCATGCCATAACTAGGCGTAGGCTACTAAAGCTCTTGACCTCAAATACCTAATACCTATGTATTTGTCAACAATGAAAACATGAAAACAACACTCATAACCACTAAAATACTATTTTTCACACTACATACCTTCAATGCTCATAAGCTTATCACAACACACGCTACCAACTAGTATTACTCACAATAACACTCTTGTAGACCTCCTTGTCATCATATCTTCAAAATAAACTTAAATGACAACACTACAAACTTCATGCTAACCTAAAACTTGATATTAACATTGACATCAACCAATAGAGAAGACAAAGCTCAACAAACTCACCTTGTCACACCAATATCACAATCTCATACCTCAAAGAGCACTCACCATGCATCTTCACCAAATACACCTTAACATCAATGACATCAACCTTTAAATTAATTACATCAACCTTAACATTGATTAAAATACTTATTAATAGGTTAGTTCCTAAAAATACAAAAGTTAATTCAGAACCTCCATTGCCCTCTTCATAAGCTTGCAAGGGGAAAATTCAAGTGGATGGTATGGATAGAGGAGAAAGAGTTGAGTCTTAAAAAAATTTCCAGAGGAGGATGTCCTAGTAGGATTTAATTTTATGGAAATATTTTTTAGATTCATCCCCTCTTCTTTATTAATAATTTTTAAGAACCAAAATAGGTTTAAACCCTCCTAAATCCCTAGTAAGGACTAGTTGAGAGAGATGAGATCCTAAAGTTGATTAAGTGACATAAGTTTCTCATCCAACCTCTTGAATATTTTTGAGAACTCCAATTAGGATCCCAACATGTAATTTTTATATACTCACATTTGTATAGACTGCATTAAATGCACTATTTTGTAAGGTTTTTTGGTGTTTTATAGGGTTTTGAACAATAAATAACTTGAAAAACATTAGGAGAGGTTTATTTTTTAGGTTTTACATCTATTAAATCCTATAAATATGTATTTGACACTTTTTAATTTATCAAACAAAGCTCATTTTTCAAGGCAATCTCAAACAGGCCTAAAATGAGACTAGGTTTTAAGGCCATTTCATGGTTCTCACACTTCCACAAGATCTCAAGGCCTTAAACTTGACATAAAGGTTGGTGATATGATAGGTAAATTTAATCACATGGTTTTTGGTGATTTCACATTTGTGGGAGAGATCTGGAGTAGAAAATTAGGATTCTAGGCAAGGAGGCCTAATTGAGGAGAGAGAAAGGCAAAAAAAGACACTTCCACTCAGAGTCAGGACCTATAATTTGACATGAAGTTATAAATACATACTATATCTTCATATATTTCCTTATTTTACTAATAATCATACATTATTATACACAAGGAAATTTACCCATTTTCAAGGCTATAAAGAATGAAGCCAAATGAGAGATTTTGGTGTAGAATGAGTTCTTGGGGGTAGTTTGAGACTCCTAAATGAGTTTATATATGTCTAATGTGATGTTAATATTCCATCTATGGAGAGATAATGAATTTTAAAAAATTAATTAAAGTTTTGACACTTGTAAGTAGGATTAGCCTAGTGAGGCAAAGAGACTTCTAGACACCTAGTAAGAGAATGAAGTGATGTGTCAAAGGGAAATTATAGAGACCAGTTGAAAGGTGTCAAGATAAAATAAAATATGTAACTCAACATGACCTAATGTTAAATATTTCTATTTTTCCTCTCACAAACCAAAGAAGGGGTAGTTTTGAAGAATAAATTCAAGGTGTCAAGCCAAGTTTCAAACTTTCATGCACTTGTAAGAGGAGAGCATCTTCAAGATAGTACATTCATCTTATAAAACCTATTGAGATAGTTTCATAGCTCTTCTCTTGATTTTAATTTTATGATGTGATATTTCACACTTGTGGAGGAGTTATTTAGGCTCTCCCACTCCCAAATATAATATTGGGACAACCCTAGGCTGTGGGTAACCTATGATGGGGTTGAACCTCTAGATAAGGATGAATTAATCTTGATGCATCACCTAAACTAATGATATCATATGTAAAGGTTTATAAATGGGTAAAATTCTCTTAAGAAGGCTAAAAGGTGATGCACCAAATAAAAATGGGAAACTCCCATAAGCTTGAACCCAAACTAGATCAATACAAGATAATGTTAGCTCACACAACCTCACAGAGTAACTAATTGCATAAGTGTTTCATGGACTAGGTTTAGGCAGGACAGTAATCCAACCTTGTAATATATTGAAAACACCGTAAAGGAGGTCATAAAGGAGGATAATGGATAAGGAATATTTTCCTTCACTATGCCATCATGCACAACTCACCCAACATAGATCCAAGGCAAGAGATAGGTAAATAAAGTATTTTATTACATCAAGAAGTAGTTATTACAAATGTTTGACAAGGTTTAGCCTAATCAAGATGAGCATATTTTTTAATATCTCAAATATTCCCCTACCCTTAAATATTAAAGATTCCTTGTGAGATTCTAAAATCCTAGAGAGTGAGAGAGTGATTACAAATGGAAAGAATGGGTTATATAAATAAATGGAGAAGAGAGAAGAGGGAACACGTTAACTGAGAATAATCAATGAGATTCCACCTTTCAATGAATGATCTACCATAATTTTGATTAAATCAAATCTAATACATCATATAAAATATAGCCTTCATTTATCCCAATAGCCTTTGAATCATTCCATTGATTGAGCAAGACACTAGAGGACAAGAATGTGTCTAGGGTGATGAGTCATAATCTTGATATGAATATTACTTGAAAATATATTAAATGATCCATCTACTTTCTCTAATCACCATATCTCTTTGCTTTGATCTTCTATGCCATCTCCAATTTATTTCATTATGAGGATAAACTCCTCATATCCATGGACTTGCTAAAACCATACCTAAGTCTAATTTTAATGGCTAGAAGTACCTGATTGCTAAAGAAATGACCATGTCAAATATGAGCCAATTATTCATAACCATTTATATCTACCTCTACTTCAATATCTAAGCATATGTCTTACTATAGATTAAAAACCAATCCAATTTATTGTTTTTCATATAATAATTATCCATGAAGAGCTTACAAACTACGTAACATCATTCTTGAAATATATTAGGTTTAAACAAACCTATCTTGCATTTGATCTTTAATGGTAATAAAGACTCATTATTAGCAACATTGACTATATAACTATTCATACTTAATTATGTTCAACTAAACTCTAATAGAAGCAGATGCCCCTTTGAGATATTTTTTTTGGTTTGACTTAAACCATATTTTACCTCCATTTGAAATCTCCTCACTTCAACTCTTAACAATAACTATCGATCTACTTTTGCACAGCTTGCATGTACTCTATTGATTTATTTAGCTTTTTCCATAGTCTTAACACTTGGTATCTTCTCATTCATTCTTGGGATCCACTAATTAATTGACCCTTTTCTTGTTTTTGATCTACTTTGCTACAATTAATCACATATTTTCAATCTATTTGGGCCCACTAACTTTATCAGTCACTATGCACCGTTAGATTTTATTTAGGTACCCTATATCTTGACACTTTTTAGGATATATTGACCTTTTGACTATGAGCTCGCCATTTATCTTTAATGCATGATTTAATGCACTCCATTAGATATTTCATACCCACTAACATCATTGATCGCCTACTCATCATTGGATCTTGACTTGAGCTTCCATGATTTTGACACTTATCAGCTCTATGTTCACTATTTTGAATCCAATTAGCTATTTAACGAGGCCTAAACTTGATATCATCATGCATTTCTTAATTTTTAAGTATTTTTAAATCCAAATGTTTAATTTATACAAATTTAACTTGATGTCCCCACACATATTTCATTCTACTTGTTCAACTTTGAATGCTTATATCTTGAGATAGACAACTCATCAAGACATGAAATTTGTAGAGAATGTTTAAGGCATAAAAAACACCATGTCCACAAAACTCTTTGACACTAAATTTTCAAGTGCATCTATCAAATGTGTACCCAAACTGATATGTTTACTTCTACATGATGTGTCATGATGGTATGGTTCTTCTAGGCTTATGAAAGAAATTGTTGTCTCTTTAGAAGGCTCTAATGAACTTTTAATACTTTGTGTAACCTAAGTCATGACCTTGAATGCTTGAAACACCATGAGAACCTATTGGTATTTTTCACTTTACAATTCTAGACCTATTTCCAAGCCTTTGGTCCACTCAGCTGATCTATCCAGGTAGAAGCTTTGTGTGTGGGCCAAATTTGGCCAACAAGTAATTCATGAGACACTTGTCATCTCTTTATCTCTCCTATGCCCTTCTCTCATTATCTCACATTTTTATATATATTGAGATTTGATAGGCTAATTTTGTATCCTCCCACTGGGTATGGTGAATCCATACCCATTTGTAGCCTTTGATGAATAAGAATAGTCTAGTTTTACCTTCTCCATATACTAATTTTAGTATGCATATTTAACTAGTTGATCTTGCTAAGTGATAGGCTTACTTCCTTGGCATGATTATACTTTTTTATCATTCTTTTTTAGTTTTGAATCCTTTTTATAGGTCTTTTGAACTATCTAAATGAGGTGTAAGTGTTTAGTGAGTTGCCTTTTCAATAATGTCATGTCCTGACCTCTTAATTAGTCCTCCTAGCCCAATCATTATTCACAACCTTTATGAGAAAAATTAATGTAGAGAGGTAGATTTGGATTAGTGTCATGTGTAGGTTATTATATTTTTTGAAGTGTGATTACATCATTGGTAGTTGTCAAATCATATTTGGTGCATCAACTCCATTAGAATAGGTTTCTCTCCCTTTTCCTAGAAAGTAGTATATTAGTTTTTTGAGCCTAAGTGATTCATCAAGTGGAGCTAGCTTTTTAACCTAGAGATTAACCTCTCCAATAGGGTACCTATAACCTTGAGGTGTTTCCATGTTACATCAAATTTGGAAGGCTTGAATTACCTTTCAAAGGTTGAACATTTGGCTGATAACATTTTTGGCATGCCCAATGGGACTAAGGTCCAAAGTTATGGAAGAATTATTTATGTTATTATTCTACATATAATCCTTTAGAGGCATTAAAAACATTAATGGTAACTCCATGCACAATCAGTTGTTTATAGTAACCCAATCACTTGTTCAAAGTAAGTATACTTTTAATTCATTATTTTGATGAAGTTGTTGTGGATGAATTTTAAGTAAATTTCAATTTAATTTAAGTTAGTGAAGTTACTCAATCCTATATTATTCCCTATCAGTCTTATGATGAGCCTTATAAACCAAACTATGATCCATATATGTCTTATGATCAACATTCTCAAGCTTAAGATGTCCTTAGCCAATATAGTCACTTCTCAAATCAGTCCATTTTGAGTTTGAAAAAAAATCTCTTAGGCTATGAGAGGTACATGATAGGCCTTGAAACATAAATGGATTATGTTCAAGATATCCCTAGTCATCTCATCCATGATATGAGAGATTCATTATAGACAATGAAATAAGAATGGGCATTTATTGAGAGAGAAAACTTGTAAATCTTCTCAAGTGAGATAATTGATGTAAGTGGTCGCATTTAAAGAATTTAGGATAAGATAAGAAATCATGAGGGATAATAGGTTAAATCCTATCATCCCCATATGTCTTCATATACATCACCTCAACCCTCATATATTCCACTCACTCTTCCATAAGATACCATTCCAAGTGAGTATCAAAGTGTTTCAAGTTCTTCATATGTTCCTAAAACTTTCCCTTCTTGGATTTCAATCCAAGAGAGCATTCAAAATAAGGAAAATACTATTGTTGAGGAGCCCATTTTTATAACCAAAATGCTACTTATTGTCCTCAGTAACCCCCCAAGAATTATTTCAAGACTCTAAGCATAGATTGTGGATTTGAAGTCAAAGAAGGAGTTGAACCTATGCAACTCCATCCTATCCTTACATAAGAGAATTATTGTATATCATATCAAACTTATTGTTTTCCTTATCCTCATGAGGTCACTAACCACCTTTAATATAATTTATTATAAGATAATATAGATAAGCAAATCAAAGAGTTAGATTTGAAAATAAATAAGGAAGAAGAGAACCAAGATTAAGAGATTAAAGTCAAAGAAAGCCTTGTGCCTATTCAAGCTCCTCTTCCCTCTCCTCAAAAACATTTACTTTTGTCATATTGGAGGTCTATTAAAAAAGGTTTTCAAAATAATAAAGAGGCGTTAGCTAAGAAGGTTGAATATAAAGTTGCAGTTGTTGAAGACCCTTGAGAAGGTTATGATAAAATTGAAGTTCTTGTTGAGGATAATGACGTGTTTGTTGCCCAACTCAACTTGTTTTCCCTTCAAGAATTCCTTTAATAATTAACCATCCCCAAGGTTTAAAGTTACAAAAATGTCCCCTCCATTCCCAATCCCATACATGATCCATCCACAATACCTCATATCCCCTCTCTAACTCATAAACATGTCCATTACTCTCCCATGACATCTCGTCTTAAATAATAATCTGTCTTATGGGAGGTAAGTGAAGAAGAAAGAGTTGTATTGATAGTTAATGAATATTATTCAAGTGAAATTGATGAGGAATTTACCATTGGCACTCCACTTGGGGAAGAAAAGAATAATTCAGTTTTTAGAGATGGAGTGAAAGAAGATCTTGAAGTAAAGGTAATCTCAGTTGAACATGCAAAATAATAAATACCTAAGGATGTGATTTAAGTTGTGTCTCTTCAAAAATAATTTCAAGAGAAGGATGAAGATATTTGACAATAGTACCTCAACATATGAAATGAGTTCAAGGCTCTCCAAAGGCCTATAGCTCATATTGGACAAATTGAATATGATGTTGAGGTTGCTCTCTTATGTAATAAAAACTATGATGATCCTCATGAAATTATTCAAGATCATGTACTTAATGTCATGGAGTTCCTAGAAGATAATTTTGATGTTTATCTTATGAACCAAGGGATGGTCATGTTTGAGATAGGCACAAGCATCAAAAGGCATCATGAGAAGGAGTTTAGGCCATATGATGAGTTCATATTCATAGGGGACTAGTTTTCTGTCACCACTTCACTTGAGAGCATGCTAAGAGGATTGATAGGCATGAAGAGCATGAATACAACAAGAGAAAAGTCCAAGAGGAAGTTTACCTCATGTCATTTACCACCTCATAGAGCAAAAAATTGTACAAGCTTCCCCTTCGATCTAAGAGGAAGAATTTATTTTTAGGTTAGTTTTATTTTTATGAATCCATGATATCTATTCTCTTTAATTTGTTAGAATAGTAGTTTCTATGGATGCATATGCTTTTTAAGTCATCCCATGAGCATTTTATCTTATCTAACATTCATGGGAAGTAGTATTTTCTTAGATTAGAATTCATATATAATTAAGTGTTGAGACCAATGAAGGCATCCACAAAATTATTGTGTATTGAGCTTAATCAAAGGAGGTTTCCCCTCAAAGTAGCCTATGATCAATTAAATATTTTCAAGTGTTCAATTAGATTTAATTCATGTTGCTAATTCCTCTTATTTTGTGCATTTTTATTAGATGTTGTAGGATCCTTTCATCTAGTATCAGAGCACACTCTAGGCCAATTTTTTCTCTTTATTCAGAAATTCTTGCCTCTATTCTACTACATAATTCATTTTAGTAATTTTTCAAAAAATATTAACTCTGTTCTATTACATATCTAAATTTTAGGTAGATATTTTCAGTAGACTCAAAAAAATCAATCAACAGAGTATTCATAGACTATTAGAGGACTTACAGGTATATATTTGATAGAAACCAAAATCTACAAACCATATGCAAAGTATCAATAGACTCTCATAGGAATTATCACCAGATAGACATCAGAAAAAAGAAATTAAAAAAAACTTTATATCTCCATCTATAGCCCCATTGATCCTCAAACTTTATTCAAACACTTGAATTTACATTCCCTACATTTTCTTCTTTGAGGTCCCATATCCAAATTCCACTCCTAATTATCTCAAATCTCAATTTTCCCTTTTTTCAAGTTTTGCCATAACTTCTTATGTTTGTATCTATTTTCCTCAAAAAAATTCCAAAGTGTTCATTGTCTCTTTCTACTCTTTTGTGTCCCTCTTTGAAAAATTTTCCATTTTTTCCATTTTCACTTCTAAAATTTCCCTCACCTTAGTCAATCATACTCCCATTGTGCAAAAAAATTATTAAAACCTCCTTTACCCCTTCCATTTTCACCCAAATTCAAAAATTTCCTTACTAAATGTGTCTTAACTCTAGTTTTCCTATCCATTGAAAAAACAAAAATCTGTAATTTAGGTCATGGTAGTAACCCAAATAGGAGAAAAAAATATAGATGATGAAATTGTCACCCTCAAGACCCACATCAAATATCTTGATGAAAAAATTATTGGCCTCAATCTTCAACATACCACCATAAACAACAAATGACATCTAGAGTCTTCTTCAGACACTGGGGTTTCTTCTTCCAATAATTATCATGTGTTGAAGCTTAATTTTCCTTGATTCAATGGTGTAGATCCAACTAGATGGATCTATCAGGTAAAATAATATTTTATTTTGCATAATACTTTTGATGCCAACAAAGTCTCGCTTGCATCCTTTCACTTGGAATTTTAAGCCCTTCAATGGTATCATTGGTATACCAAGGCTCATGATGAACCCATATGGATCAATTTTTGCATCCTTATTTTACAATGGTTTCACCTTACTACTTTTGATGACTTTACTAGATCACTCACTAAACTTTTCCAAATAAGAACTGTGAGAGAATATCAAACAGAATTTGAAAAATTAGCCAGTCATGTAGAGGGATTGTCTGATGACTTCTTTAGGAGTTGTTTTTTCAGTGGAATGAAGGATGCAATTTGATCTAAGGTCAAAATGTTCTGACTCAACATAATGATTGAATCCTTAGGTTTGGCTAAGTTGGTAGAGGATAATATCACATCTCAGTAATGACTCAAATGCAATTTTGCTCCATTCAAAAATACAACTCCATAATGATCTCAAACAATGTCAACCCCCAAAACCACCCCTTCAAGCATTTAATAGAAGTAGAGATGCAAGCCCATAGAGAAAAAGGACTATATTATAACTATGATAATAAATTCACTCAGGGACATCGATGTGTTAAACAAAATCTCTACTTATTGGATGTGGACTCTCCACCCAAAACTAAAGATTGGGAATATGTTCAAGATGTAATAGATTATTTGAAATAAGCTCAGTCGATTGTGGAACTTGCTTCTCAGAAAGACCAACCAGATATCTCTCTCCATGCCTTAGTAGGACTCACTACTACACAAACTATATGATTCAGTGGTTACTTCAAAAGTATCCCTCTCACAATACTCATTGATTTAGGTATCACTCATAACTTCATTGACCCTCAAATCACTAAATAGGTTAATTATTTTATCCATCCTTACTATAGTTTTGAAGTCATGACTGTTAATGGGGGCACATTACCTTGCAAAGGGAAGTGTCATAATGTGCATATCTCTATTAGAGATTATAATTTGCATTCCAACATGTTTGCCTTACCCTTAGGAAAATGTGATGTTGTTTTGGGAGCCTAGTGTTTATGCACACTTGGACCCATCTTATGGGATTTTTCTAAACTTTGAATGTAGTTTTCAAACATTGGGAAAAAATACACATTAAAAGGCTTAAAACTAAGATCTCTTAGCATCATAAGTTCACATCACATGGAAAACATTCTTAAGAATAATTCACATGATGTCATTGCCCATCTCCATTCCATTCAAATTCAACCATCGACAATCTCCACTACTCCTAATATACAAACCATTCTACAGAGGTATGCATGTGTCTTTGCCAAACCAATGGGGTTTCCACCTTAATGACTAGAGGACCATCACATTTATCTCCTTCCTAGAAGAATTCTTCCCAACATCAGGGCTTATCACTACCCATTTTATCAAAATACCAAGATCGAGATGCTCATTCAATACTTATTGAAGCAAGGCATTATTCACCCTAATACCAGCTCATATTCTTCCCTAGTTCTCTTTGTTCAAAAAAAGATGGGTCATGGTGCCTCTAAATTTATTTCCATGAACTTAATCAATTCACAATCAAGGATAAGTTACCAATCAATATTATTGATGAGCTTCATGGTGCTCATTTTTTCTCCAAGTTAAATCTCCATTCTAGATATCACTAGATCCAGCTTCATGAGGATGATATCCCTAAGATAGGTTTTCACATGCATGATGGCTACTATGATTTTTTGGTCATGCCTCTTAGCCTCACTAATTCTCCTTCAACATTTTAGGCATTGATGAATAAAATATTCTGGCCTTACCTACAAAAATTCATTCTGGTCTTCTTCAATGATATCTCATATATAGTAAAACATGGTCTAAGCATCTCCAACATCCAGATCTCATATTACAACTTCTCTTTGACCATCATCTTTCTGAAAAATATTCCAAATGTGTTTCTGGAAAGGACAAATTAGAGTATCTCAGGAATATTATTTCAGCCCAAGGGGTTTGAGTGGATCCTGAAAAAATAGCTACCGTGACAAATTGGCCTCATCCTCAAACATTCAAGAGCCTCCATGGTTTTTTGGGGTTGATTGTATATTATCAAAAAAAATTAGTGATTATGAGAATATTATAGCTCTAATGATAGCTATGTTGAAAAAGGATTCTTTTAATTGGACATAAGCTACTAAGTGTGCATTTAAAGAATTAAAACAAACTATGTACTAAACCTATTCTAGCTATGCCAAATTTTGCCAAGAACTTCACTATCAAGAGTGATGCTTACAAAAATGGACTTGGTGTTGTTAAACTCTAATAAGGATGCCCCATTTAATTAACTATTAAATCCATTTTTTGAAATAATTTATCTCTCTATTTATGAGAAGGAAATAATGGCCATTTTGCATGCAGTACAGAAGTGGCTGCCATACCTACTATGGAATCATTTTTGCATCAAAACTGATCACCAAAGTCTAAAATATTTATTTAAATAATGGGTCTCTACCCCATCACAATATAAATGAGTCATAAAACACATGTTTTATGACTATAAGATCACTTACAATAAGGGTAAAGACAATATTGTGTTTGATACTCTATCTCACACATTTACAAACCAAGCTTTCCTTTTAGCTATTTTATTGCCTATTTTGAATTGATTGGATGTTTTACAATAGGGGTATGTCATTTCCTCCTCATTATATAAAATAATTTAATATATTACCACTAACCCCTCAATTATACCACATTATTCTTGGGATGGTGCTTCTCTGTGATACAAGGGTCATCTGGTGCTTCCCTAGAACATAGATCTTCAACAGGTTGTATTCTATGAAATCCATACTTCTTCATCTGTGGTCCACTTAGGGTTTCTCAAAAATTATGAGTGACAATGATGTAACTTTTTTTGTAAGGGACTAAAAAATGTAATTCAATAGATGTTGGTTGAATGTGATACCTACCAATGCAACAAGGGTGAAACACTCATCCCTAGGTTGCTCAAACCCTTGCCCATCCCTACCAAGATTTTGATAGATATGTCAATGGATTTCATTAAGGGGCTCCCTAAATCTAGAGGTAAAATAGTGATATTGTTTGTGGTTGATTTACTCTCTAAATATAGTCATTTTTGTGTCCTCAGCCATCCTTATACTACCTCCACAATTGAATAAATTATCCTGGACTAGATTTCCATCTTCATGGCATTCCTTCATCCATTGTCTCAGATCCTGATGCATCTTTCACTAGCCATTTTTGGATATAACTATTTTGATGCACCAACACCCAACTAAAGATGATCTTTGGATATCATCCACAAATGAATGGCCAGACTAAAATTATCAACAAATGCTTAAAAACTTTCCTTTGTTGCTTTACCTCAGAACAACAACATAAGTGGGAAAAGTGGCTCCCTCTCACTGAATGGTGGTAAAATACCTCCTACCACACTCTAAAAAAAATGACTCCACATGAATTAGTCTATGGTCAAGCACCACCAGTAATCCTTTCATACACCCTAATAGTTCATAATTTTAAGTGGTTGACACAATTCTTTGAATCCAGGATCAGATCTTTAGTACCATATGAGACAATCTTCATATGGATTAAAATTAAATGAAATAATTGGTAGATCAATACCATTCTAAGCACACTTTTCAAGTAGTTGATATGGTTTTTATTTACTTGCATCCGTATAAGCAATCCTCCATAAAACTCAAAGGGAATCATAAGATAGCTCCCAAGTTCTATGGGCCCTATAAGGTTCTTTATAAGATTGGGTCATTTACTTATAAGTTGGATCTCCCACCTTCTTCCTGAGTTTACCCAATATTTCATGTCTCTTGTATGAATAAATTTCTTAGCACAAACATCAAAGTGAAAACTATTTTACTAGAAATTGATAATGAAGGATCCATTCTTCTTGAGTCGAAGGCAATCCTAGACAGTACACATGCTAACTTCTCTCCCACTCAATAATTGAGGTTTTAATTTAGTGACATGAAATGAAACCAAAGGAAGTAACATGAGAATCACTATTTTAGATTCAACACCAATTCCCACATTTGAAGCTTTGAGGACAAAGTTTCTTCTAAGAGGGAGGGGATGTTATAAACCCGTGATATATCTTCTCTTTGCTTTGTTAGTATAGTAGTTGATATGGATGTATATGCTTTGTAAGTCATCTCGTGATCATTTTTTTATCCCACATTCATGGGAAGTAATAGTTTCTTAGATTAGAATTCATATATAGGTAAGTGTTGAGGCCAATGAAGGCATCCACAAAATTATTGTATTGAGCTTGCTCAAAGGAGGTTTCCCCCTAAAAGTGGCTTGTGATCAATTCAATATTTTCAAGTGTTCTGTCAAATGTAATTTTTTCTACTAATTCCTATAATTTTATGCATTTTTATTAATTGTTGTAGGAGGATCCTATCATTTATATAGCTAGTTCGCTTTTTTGTGTAGCATATGTGTGTTTGTTTCCTTTGTTTAGTGTGTGTTATCCTTGTTTTATATGTTTGGATATCAAATCATTTTTTCTTATCATGGTCAAGGTCTAGTCAGGTCTGAATCTAAGTGAAAATAACTCCATTTCCCAATGGAAGGAGAAGGCTACTAGTCTATTTAGCATAATAGGCATGCTACCCTCATGAGTCACTAATTTGTTGACCAATTTTTACTCCCAAGGTTAAAAATATCAACCCTTATAAGTGAAAAATTGAGTGTCATGTTTTGATAACTTTGTTCATATCTTTGTCATACATTAATAGCCTTCAAAAAGTCTTCATAAAACCTTATTAGCATTATTTAAAGTAAATGTAGAGAAATTAAGGTAATATGTCTTTGTGTGTACTAGCCTAGTCATGCCATTGGGTGATGAGACATGTTCAAGAGGTGCAATAGGTCCTTAGGTTTCCTTCAAGATCATTTTATGTCTTAATCACCTTGTTTAAACAATTCATTATGATTTGGAAAGTTTAAAGTTCTTTTGTGGACTTTAAGGTATGAGAAAATGATGAAAAGGTGATTTTTAATAACTTTCATGTATTCCAAATCCCACCAAAGTGAATAGTCCATACAAGACACTTTACATGGACCTTGGAGTGGTTACTTAACTACCACATAAGTTAGCAAGTCAAATTGGTCATAATCTTGATTTTCAATGCCTTGAAGGGAATTTTTGGCACTTGTACAAAATTTTGAACTCATATTCAATAAAAAAATGTTTTATAAGTGTCATTTCAACTTATACAGCTGAAATACATGTTTGGTTTTTAGGGTTAGGTCCTAAAAATGCAAAAGTTACTTCAGAACCTCCATTGCTCTCTTTACAAGCTTGCAATGGCAAAATTTAAGTGGATGGTATGGATAGAGGAGAAAGAGTTGAATCCTAAAATTTTTGATAAAAGAGGATGTTCTAGTAGGATTACATTTTGTGTCAATATTTTGCATATTCATCCCATCTTCTTTATAAACAATTGCTAAGAACCAAAATAGGTTTAAACCCTCCTAAAACCCTAGTAAAGATCAGTTGAGAGAGATATGATCCTAAAGTGAATTAAATGACCTAATTTTCTCTTCAAACCTCATAAATATTTTTGAGTACTCCAATTAGATTCCCAATGTGTATTTTTTTGTACTTTCATCTATATGAACTACATTAAATGCACTATTTTGTAGGTTTTTTTGTTTTTCAAGGTTTTGAACAATAAAGAAATTGAAAACTATAAGGAGAGGTAATTTGGGATGTGTTACATATATTAAATCCTATAAATCCATACTAGGCACTCTAGAAGTGATCAAACAAAGCTCATTTTTCAAGGTAGTCTCAAACAGGCATAAAATGAGACTAGGTTTCAAGGCAATTTCATGGTTCTCACACTTCTACAAAGTCTTAGGGCCTCAAATTTGGCATGGAGGATTGTGAAAGGGTATGAAAATTGAAGCACATTATTTTGGGTTATTTCACATGTGTGGGAGAGATATGGAGTAGAAATAAAGGAGGCTTAATTGATAGATAAAAAGGTAAAAAAAGACACTTCCACTTAGATTCAGGACTTAAAATTTGACATGAAGCTATAAATCTATATTGTGTCCTTAGATATGTTTGTATTTTCTCAATAGCCTATGTATATTACTCTAGATAAGGAGGTTTACCCATTTTTAGGGCTACATAGAATGAATCTAAATGAGAGCTTTTGGTGTAGAACAAGTTCTTGGGGGTAGTTTGAGACTCCCAAATGAGCTGTTTCAAGTTTGATATGATGTGAATAGGCCATCCATGGAGAGATAATTAATTAGAGAATATTAATTCAAGTTTTGAAACTTGTAAACAAGGTTAGGCTAGTAAGGTAAAGAGACTTCTAAACACCTTGCAAGAAAATGAAGTGATGCATCAAAAGGAACCTATAAAGATCAATTGAAAGGTGTCAAGATCAGATAAAATATGTAACTTAGCATGACCTAATGGTCAATCATGTCATTTGTCCTCTCACAAACCAAAGAAGGGACAGTTTTGAAGAGTAAATACAAGGTGTCAAGCTAAGTTTCAAACTTCCACACCACTTTTAGGAGGAGATCATCTTTATAAGAGTAAACTTGTCTTCTAATACTTGTTGAGATGGTTTCATAACTCTTCTCTTTCTTGTAACTCATGAGACACTTGTCATCTCTCTCTCTCCTACGCCCTTATCTTCTTCTCTCACATTTCTCTATATATTGAGCCTTGATAGGCTAAGTTTATATCCTCCACTTGGGTATGGAAAAGCCCTATCCATTTTTATCCTTTGATTAATAATAATAGTCTAGTTTTAGCTTCTCTATGGACTATTTTCAATAAACATGTTTGACTAGTTAATCTTACTAAGTGATAGTCTTGCTTCCTTTGCATGATTGTCCTTGTTTTGCATCCATGTTTAGTTTGTAATATTTTTTATAGGTCTATTAAAGTATTTAAGTGAGGTGTAAGTGTTTAGTGAATTATATTTTTAATAGTGTCATGTCATGACCTCTTGATTATTCCTCCTAGACCAAGCATTCTTCACAACTTTTATGAGAAACATTGATGTAGAGAGGAAGATTTGGAGTAGTGTCATATGTAGGTTAGTCTCTTATTTGATTTGCAATTACAAATGGTTGGTAGTGGTCAAATCATATTTGGTGCATCACCCACATTAGAGTAGGTTTATCTCCCTTTTCCTAGGAAGTAGTATCTTAGTGTTTGAGCCTAAGTGATTCATCAAGGGGAGATAGCCCTTTAACCTCTATATTCATCTCTCTAATATGTTACCCACAACCTTGAGGTGTTTCCATGCTACATAAAAATTTGAAGGCTTGAACAACCTTACAAAGGGTGAAAATTTTATTGATAATAGTAACCAAGAAGTACACTTAAGTAAGCCATGTGAAAATATAAATAAGTTAAATATTAGAAACCAACATAAACATATTATACTGATTCTTGCATGCATGTGTTAACAAAATTTCATGTAGCATAGCATATCTAACACATTGTGTAAGATGTAAGCATGAGTATAGACACATGTAAATGTTAGTATATAAGCTCAATATTATAATGTAAATTGATAATAAAATAGTGTAACATAGATGTCATATAGCATAGCATATTTGACATACTGTGTAAGATGTAAACATGCATATATACATGTGTAAGTGTTAGTATGTAAGTTCAACATGATAATATAAATTGATCATAAAATAATGTAACCTAAAACAATCATGATTAAAGAAGCATAATCCCCCAACATTGTGTGTGACATGGGTGGAGGAAAGGTCTAACATCTATACGCTCATGCATCATGTATCTAGTGTATGCATTTACAACACTCAAATACTCATCAAACATATATGTGTATATAAAGGAAATGATATGATATCTACTAACATAAATTAAATAACATATATGAAAAATATGGTAAATATGTGAAAATTATGAATATTTTTTATAGTTTGATTTATTTGAATGTATTTGTATTTTCTTTATTTTTTATTTAGTTTAATTTTTTTCAAATTTAAGTGTAATATTTACACAAATACATAATGTTCATTGGGTTGTTGAGGGTTTTTCTTGAAAGTGTAGCTAGGTGGTACATGTTTTTTTCCAAATTTTATATAACAATGAACGGGCCTAACCAATTTGGTTTGAATTTAATTTTCTTGTCTTTTTATACAATGGTATTCTTTTTATTCTCTTTTATTACCAGATCACCAACATCAAACTTACATGGCTAAATTTGTTTGTTATATGCTTGCTTAACCCAATCCTAATACACCTGTATATGCTCAATAGCCTATAAATATTCTAACTGATGTAATCATTTCTCTCCATACTCATTATATTTAATAATATACTTGAAATAAACACACAAATATAGGATATTGAGCTTAATTGGAAAAACTAATTTTGTACCATAAACCAAAGCATAAGGTGTTACTCGAAAAGATGTATAGATGCTAGTGTAGTATGCCCATAAGGTGAAAACCATCTACTAATACCAATCTATACTATATCTTATAACTATTTTTCCTAGTATTTTGACAATATTCTTATTTATCAGTTCTACTTGATCATTACTCTGTGGGTATTAAGGCATAGAGAAGGTGTGGCTAATTTTATATTTATTGAAAAAATGCTTTACCATTTTGTTCTTAAATGATGACCCATTAATTATAATAATAATTAAAGTTAAACCAAATTGGGAAATAATATTGATCATTATAAACCTACAATGTCATCTCTAGTAGTAAACTCAAGTGTAATTACTTATAATAATCTAGTGAATTATTTTATAGTTGTGATTATGAATTTGTGGACTCCTAATACCAGATTATTTTTCCTATCAAATCAAATCCCCCAAGGGAAAATGGTTATGGTGAAATAATTGATTGTAACTCATGAGATGAACATGATTTGTATTTCTATATTTCTAAAATTTCACATAATTTATCATTCTCAATGAATTCTTGATCCATTTTAGTCTAATAACAACTTTGTCATAACAATTTGTGGGACATTGATGTTTCACTAAATTGTCCCACACACTCCCTTTTGTGCATCTCTAGAAGTGCAATTCTTTCCTCATCTTTGATAAGACATTGAAGTAAATGTCCATTGAAATATATTTTTAACAAGGCATCCCCAATAATGACATATCAAAGTGACTCCCTATGTTATTTTCATTTTTCATTTCAAGTATAATGATCGTGTATAAAATCTTGGTATGTAAAATTGTAAATATTATTGTACCATTTTTTATTTGTTACACTATGTGTAACTATTAGAAATGATAAATCATCCATTTTATCTAGTTAAATTGTTAGGTTGTTTTAACTATTGTATCATCAAATTTATGTAATCATCATTTATATAAAGAGGCATTAATGATGACAAATGGCCATTACATCATCATCATCATGATAATTTTTACATGGGATACTTTTTATAGAAATTATGTCAAATGTTTCTTTCAATATGTATACCATTTTTTATATGGAATTAAATTCTATTGTTTATTTTGGTAAAGATTTGTAACTTGATTAATAACCAACTAAGTGTCAACATAAACCTGAATATTCTTAACATGCAGCTTCTATGTGATATATAATTCATTGATCAAGGCCTCATATTCAACTATATTTTTGGTACAAGGAAAATATTTAATATAATAAAATGACATGTATTCCCCTTTAGCAGTACAAAATATGACACCTACTCCTGCACTTTTCATACATCTAGATCCATTGATGAACATGGTCCATGAACTAATAGCTATATGATATATTATTAACTCACTGTGGAAAGCCTTATTTATTAGAAAAGGGTCTGGCAATGAAGCCATGAAAATATAATCAGTTACAACTTGGAATTTTATTGAAATATGAGATACAAACTTTAGATAAAACTTTGAGTAGCATTACCCATTTAGTTATATATCTTTCTAGATTGGTTTTGTTCATGAGAAACTTTAAGGGGTCTTCCTTGACTATGACATGGATGTCATTATTATGAATGTAGTGTCATTACTTCTACATGGAAAAACATAATGATAGACATAGATTTTCCATTTTAGTCTACTTATATTTGTAACCAATTACTTGACTACTAATGTAGTAAATTTCCCATTCTTAATTATTGTCATCATATTTTGCTAACAGGGGCCTTAAAGCCTCGTCGGTTGCTAAAATATAAAACAATAACAATGTCTCTAGTATTAGAGGCATGAGTACTAGTGGATTTTTTAAGTATTCTTTGACTATATCAAATATCTTCTAACAAAATTCATCTTATAAAAACTTGGTATCCTTTTTTAGTAGATGCATGAAATGTATTATTTTGTTATCCAATTAAATGATGACACATCAAATTACCTAAATTATAATTTGTAAACATCATAATTACTTTAAGTTAGTTGGTGGTGGTGTCTTAGTGATAGATTTTAAATTTTTTGAATCAACTCATTATAACATTGATAAATAATATAACCCCAAAAAAATTTGGAAAACACTCCAAAAACACACTTTTTTTAATTTAACCACAGATTAAACTTTCTCAAACTTTCAAATATATGTCTTATCTTGATAGTGTGATATTATTAATTTTTGTATTTTGATGATAAATGATCAACACAGTCTTCAACAGTATTATAATGAAATCATATAAAATGTGTGTCATTTCCCTTTGATATATATATCTTACATTTTTTAGTCCAAAAGGCATGACAGTTTATAAAAATGTTCCCCATAGTGTGGTGAATGATGTATTTTCTTAATTTGTTGGGTTAATTTTTATGTTAT
Source organism: Torreya grandis (assembly GCA_037957365.1). Taxonomy (NCBI): domain Eukaryota; kingdom Viridiplantae; phylum Streptophyta; class Pinopsida; order Cupressales; family Taxaceae; genus Torreya; species Torreya grandis. The sequence continues at coordinate 4,143,122 of JARHVA010000719.1, read as the reverse complement.
TATAGTCAGATAAGTTGTCCATGAATGATAATGTCTCATACTCAACTATAAAATCAATGATCATGTCAATTTTAGGTAATGGGAAATCATCTTTAGGACAAGCTCTATTTAATAATCTATGCAACATTGAACATCACTATTAGGATTGGTGGTTAGAACTGTATTATAAAACCAATAAGAATGAGCAATTTATATAATTAAACATACATATAAGAGTCTTTAAATTCATTTTTTCATGAGTAGGGTTATCTTGGGATGAATATTGATAGTTCTTTTACTTCACCAATTTTGCATATGGATATAGTAATATATTGTGCATTACCACAAATGAAGTAATGCCAAGCATGTCAGTATAAGCCCAAAAAAATAATTTTGGATAATCATATAAAACCTATCCATAACATTTGCCTTTATCATCCTATATCATTGTGATAATTAGTATTGATCGAGGATCTCAATCTGTTATATATTTATATTATATTGTTTCTTCATTGTGCAAAGTAGATCTATCTATGATATATCGTGTAGTAGGAATGGTGTTATGTGCATTTTTGTTTCCTAACATGCCCCATATTATAATAATTTCATATGGAGACCCTCTTATTCTATTTTGGTCTTCAATTTTTAGGTTTCTAGATGGAAGGTTCTACCTTCTACGTGCTTCATTGATATTAACCAAGTCTACATAATCAAGTCTTCATTACAAATGCTTAGTCTAAATAAAACATCTAAATTAGTCCTTGATATGAATGTTTGAATTTGCCTAAGATCAAGATAATATTGCTCATTTACAATCACACCCTGAAGCACTTTGAAAACCCCCCTTATGAGTAAATTTTGACTTGGACTTAGGTAAAGAATATGAGTTTCTTTAGAGTTATGTGTAAATTCCCTTGGTAATTTAGTCTGCACTTGTATGGTCCTTTTGACAAAATTAAGTAGGAATTCTTAATTTTTAGATATTATATTTGGTTAATTCTAAAATACTTGTTATAAATTATATTTACACCCTTTGAGAGGGTGTTTCAAGTCCTCTCAATCTAAGTTACACATGGAAATAATTGTATGTTATGGATGAGCTAAAAAGTTGATTGAACCTCTAGATAAGGGATAGATCCCTTGATTAATAACTTAATACCAATCACTAATATACTATATTTAATGGAAAAGGGATAAGAAACTATGAAATATGGGGTGATACACTAAATTTTATGACCACTACCACTGATTTGCATGTGCACTAAGACCTATAGGACTGAAAGAAACATACATTTCTTCTAACAATAACCCATTACATCAATGATTTGTAAAGAGGTAAGGTAATATGAGATTATAAGGGAAGATATTTTCCACTTCTAACCCAAATGGAACCCCTAATGACACTCTCCACAACCTAAAATAGATGATCAAACTGCATAAAGGCAAGATGAATAAGACAACAAATCAAGGTGAGATAAGTTTACACTTGATTAGATCAATCATTCAAAAATTCACACTACATACAACCATAGGAGGTAAACAACAATCATTTATTGATCAAATGCATATAAAAGAGTAGGTATTTTTTCATAATCCTAGTGGAATGATCCTTTTTTCAAGGTTACAAGGCCATACATATAGAATAAAATTAGGAGAGAGAAGATGGGCATTATAGAAGCCTATGACAAGTGTCATCTCAAGATTAAGCAAGTTACAAAAAATAAAAATTCCAAATAACATTCCAAAAACATCTTATTCATAAGGTTTTCTTGATGTGATGATAACCTTATCAAATGTGGCATTAGATTTGCTTCATTGCCTTGGTGACTCATCCTTGAGATCTTAAAACTACCCCTTTTCACTAATTAGGAAATTCAAAGTCATCATCTTGGGGTCTAACTACTTATTCTTATCTTGGACACTTGTTGAAGACCTATAACCAATTATAATTCCACCTTTGTTCTACAATTTCATTCATGATTCTCACATTTGCTTCCTTTAAGGCGTATTCCTTGTTGCCCTATTTTGGCATAAATCTCTTAGGTTTGAATGATATAAAAATATTATAATAAAAATAAATGAATATTTTATTTCTCATTATCTTATTTCATATTCACCCAAACTTTCATGACCCAACTCCCAATGCAAACCCATTACCTCAACATCTTCTTTCACAATTAGGCCTAATTAAGCCTAAATCAAGCTTACATTACTAAAGACCTTAGAATAAAATAAAATACTTCTCCAAAACCACAAAAATATTTTAGGGGGCATAAAATAATGTTAGATGACAAATTTTCATGTAATTTAAAGGTTGAAACCTGAGTTATGCAAAATGTAAGGTTTTCACCCTAGGTTAGTCTTGACACATGCTGAGAGGGAATAAAAAATAATGGGGAGAGATTTAAACCATTTAAATATTATTTATACCCATGTTATTTCTTACCCATCTCTCTTAAACTCATCCAAATATCATTTATTGTTTAACCACCTTCATACATCTACAAAATGCCAAGTTTTAGTATTTTGCATGCATTTTAGGACTATGAAATAGGCTATAGGTTTCCTTGTCTTTTCAATGAGCCTATAAACATTATAAACACCTTAAAAGTATTATCATGACTCCTTTACACCCTTATTATTCAAACAAACTCTAATCCCAATGCAAATATTTCATACTTTCTTCATTTTTTGGAAGTGAGTTTGCATTCTCTAATAGGCCTAGATGTATGTGCTCAAGGCAAGGTTATAGATAAAAATGAAATTATTATATCCATCCTTAATTCTAAATGATTAATTATGACTTTATACCATCTCTATTATGATGTTAATATGACCCTACCCTATATTTAAAGCTTCATCATGCTTATAAACTAAGTCTCTATACCCTAATTTAAGCTTACAACCTATAAATTTAGGTCATTTCCTTCTGTATTTTACTCCACACATAAAAGCATATTGATCCACTAGATTATTATGATACTTATAGAGGTCATCCAAGTGTTTTAGGTAGAGATATATGCATTTTGAGTCATTTAAAGGGTAAACATAGTCATCGGGTCACTCTAGCCCTTCTAGGTAATTTAAGAGGTGTTTATCTTGTTAACAATTATTGACCTTCTAGGTCACCCCAGTCAATGCAAGGAATATAAATATTAATTCACCTATAATGTCACATGTACTATAATAAAAGGGTATGCATGCACTTCCCATCTACACCCAAGCCTAAGATAGAGGTGTAGGTCCATGCACTAGGATAACAATAATTTGTTATTTCATAAAGATCTTAATACATGTATTCACACAAGATTCTATGGTGCATAAGTTTAAGAGCACACAAGTTCAAGGATATAGGTCCTTGGGTCTTGGAATGGCTAAGTGGTAAGATAGTATAGAATCAGTTATGAATCATGAAGGGCGTGCCTATGATTTTCAATCTTCATGTGCACCCTTATTTTAAGTCTTCCTCATGCCTAGATAACATAGTCTTGTGCTCGCACATAGGATCCTATGTCTGTGCTTTAGACATGTGTAGCATGTAACCTTCCTTTCATCATTACCACATAGATACCCAATACTCATTTGATGCAAGGATCTTCACAATTATCCTAAGAGAAGCATTGTCTCTCCATGTGGTGACTTGACACTCATCTAAATTTGATCCCTTTCTGATATAGATACAAGTTGTGCCATTGGCTGGGATAGAAGGAAAAGTGGCTCCCACATGTCATGACTACACTAATTTCATCTAAGACTCCAAGGATAATCTTTTGAGATCCCACCAAGATAACACATGTTATTCTTATAGTGTCATACTCAAGACTAATCAAAAAGTGCCACATGTTAATTGGTAGTCAAATATAAAGAAGGTAGTTGGAGGAAGTTGAAAGGAGATCAAAGACTGGTCAGAGTGATTAAATTCAATATTAGCTATCAAAAATTAAGATATGTATACATGGTACCCTCTAACCTTATTAGGTAAAACATTGATTCCCTTATGCACGTGTATCTAGAAATGATCCTACTACCAACTCCAAATCCAATCAATGGACAGACTTTAAGAAGTATGGTTGTGATGACATAAAAGAATTCAAAGTTACACCCACTACCCCAAGTGGTGAATTTATTGTAAACTAGGCTTGATTCACTATAAAATCCTATCATTCTAGTGTTAAATGGTGGACACATTTATAGAAACCTCATGCTACTAAATTTTCCCTCTGTGAGCACTTGTATTAGCTACATCTTGTAGACTAATGAGAATTAAGTTCACCTCCTTCTAGTATTCTAATGATATGTGTGTTATTTATTTTTGTTGATCCTTGATTGTGGGTAATGTTTTCCCCTCTCATCATTGTCCATCCCTAGCACCTCCTCATTGAACTTAGACCTTACTTTTAGGTCATATTTTGTGTGCACTTGGGTCTATGTTGATACAATCTATAGACCATTTGTCATCCCTCTCAGTACCATATTGTGTTCCCATGCCTCCATGTGAAAAAATAATTCACTTGGAGTATCCTTGGTAGAATCTATATGATATTATCTTATTCTCAAAGGTATGTATTATGTTTATGATAGTAACATCACTCACTTTATTCTAGGTGCATCACTTCCTTTACTTTTCATCATCTCTTACCTTTTCCCTTCCTTTTTCCCCATAGAAATCTTAGGTTTAGACTAGCAATAGATTTACCTTTCTACTCTTTAGGCCTACGTACCAATCTTAAACTAGGTACATTTAGAATAGAAGGAATATGTCTTACTCTAGAGGCCCATCACAAAGATTTCAAGGGTCCCAAACCTTGGGGACATTCTCATTATTGCGATGAGACAAATGATGCTCATGTGTGCATCTAAACCATAATACTTCCATGCCCAGTGTCAAATCCTCCTACACCCTATATAGGACCTTTGTGCTCAGTGCCCCATAGAAAAAAAAACTCCCTGGTACTGCAAAGTATACATGGATACATGTTTCAAATGATAATAGTTTCTAGCATGCTCAGTGGGACTAGTTTGAATAAGATCTAAGGAATTGGTGATATCTTTAGCTATCAAGTGTAGTAGACACTCAGTAGGAGCACCTAGAAACTCTAAACATATATGGTTTGTAACGATCGATGCATATCTACATTCTAATAGGAATAAGTTCATCTATAAGAGGCATTGAGTTCCACTTCAATGAGATTCTAGTGCCATCAAGAAGGAGAGTTAGATCATCCTTGTTCCCTATCTAAAGGATCAATGCAAGGCAATTATCTCCTAGAGCATAGTCTACTCCTCCATTTAGAAGGTTCTTTGCACCAAGAAGAGGCCTATTTCTTATCATATTCATGGTTGTGTTGAGGAATCAAGTGTTTATGCCCTTTAATGGAAGTAGTCCATTATCTCTCATTTAATATGATGACATCTCGATGTTATCCCTCAAAAGATTGTTCAATTTTACGGGTGAGAACTCAACTTCTCCAGTAGAGAACATTCAAGATATTTCCAATATCTACTTGGTGCACCATATCACTAAAGCTAATGTTATAGTCAAACCACTCACCTCTTCATTAAAAGGTAAATCCTTCCAATGGAATCAAGGCTTGAGACCAAATTCTATTCACAATTAGGACAAACTTGGTGAATAATTATGCAAATAGTTTGAAGACCAAAGCAACCACTTGTCCCTGATAGAACAACTCATGACCATTAAGTGAGTGCTATATGAAATGATGGTTGACTTCAACTTCAAATTATAGATATTTTGAAATATAATCCCACATTTTTCTAATACATATCCCAATACTACATCCTTATATTTCTTAAAGGCTCTTAATATCAATATAGTAGTGATGATTTAGTCCATGGGAGGCATATTCCTTTCTTATGCTTATGAAAGGGTAGTGCATGCTAAAAATTGTTTAATCCAAGTAGAAAATATTTCACCTAGACCCCTTATGACTATATTTATAAACCCATTCCTTAATCAAGTAGCTACACAACCTAAAACAGTCTTTATCCCTAATATAGTGAGCCTATCGAGTTCATCCATCATTTCTTCTAATGAATTACATGAAGTGAAAATATTATTATAAAGCTTTGGGAATGAGTTAGTTACCCTCAAAAGGTAGTAAGTGAAATATTCCAAATCTCATCAACCCTTCATGCAATAGTACCAATCAAATAAAAATCCCTACCAAAGCAATGTATAAACCTAAAATTAACTCACTTATAATAGGATGCCTTATGTGTAAAAGGTTGATACTACTAGCACCTCTAAGGCCCTTGTTCTAGTACAAAATAATCTAGTGTAGTATTCTAAGTGGTGCTTTCCATGTAATCAATCACATGATCATGCCACATATGCAAACATGATTTTTAACCAAGCATTCATGGTAGGGTCCAAGAACTAGCTCAGCCATAAGATGGGTTTGCTTTTGTTAATTAGGAAGAATAGGACTTTAACTATGTGAATCAAAGTAGTGTACCTAATGGAGGAAGCACCCTAGTTGTCTTTGACACAAGATTCAAAAGAAGAGCTATAAAAGAGGCTATACCAGATACATCACCCTTATCTTCAATGCCCCAAGTCACTCATGTAGGTACGCAAGCTAAGATGCCTGCAAAACCCTTGTGCTTAGAAGAAGTCATGCAAAAAGAAGGGCCACCTCAAATTAGTGCACCAACACCAAAGGAGACTGTTCTCTCAAAGGAAAAATCAAAAGGTGCTCATGTCCCTTCAACATAGTAAAGTAGATGAAGAATACAAACCTTAATGTAACTATGTGGGATGCACTTACTATTCCATCTAAATATAATCTACCCCAAGATACTCTAAAAGGATTTCAAAAATGCTAAGACCTTCAACAACCACCCTCTAATTCTATGAGTCTATGTCAGCCTAAATCAGAAGAAGTGTAGGTGCATAATAACAATAATCCTCCCCCATTCTACGTCTCTGTAATCATTAGCTAACATCTGGTACATAATTGTATGATCGATTTCGGTGCAAGCAACTCAATAATACTCAAAATGATTACAGATATATTATAAATTATGTATTCACCTATGTCAAAAGGAGTGGTCCAACTTGATGAAATGATAGTCAAAGATGTAAGGATCATCAAAGATTTTAATCTCAAACTACATATATGCCCAAGCCTCTCTGTTACATAAGATATCATAGTTATTGACTTACCTCCCTATTTCACCATCTATCTCTCTTGAGACTTCAGGATAAAGATGGGTGGGTATTTGTCTTTAGATTGGTCACACATGTTGCTGAGAACTAGATACAAGACCAAAGTGACCATAAGGGTAGATCCTATCTTCAAAATTCATGTAGAACCATACTCTCCCAGCCCAATCAAGTAGAACTACATGATGTTTGACCAAGAAGAGGATCCTATCCTTCATGAGGCCATAACACTACTTGAATAAACCCTAGATAATCTATTGGATGAATGGGTGTGTGAACACTTTGAGTGTGATCTATATGATAATGTAGAGATAGGGTTAGGCACATATTCCATCATAGAAGATAATCTTACACTGTTAGAGATCATGAAGGCACATGAGGATCCTAAATGTATGTGGTAGCTATACTTTGATGGCTCCTATAGAAATAATGGTGCAAGATCTAGTGTCATGTTGGTCTCACCCCAAAAGGATAAAGACTTTCATGCCTTTAGGTTGTAGTTTTCTTACATGAGTAATGTTGTTGAGTATGAGACATTAATCCAAGGCCTTCAACTTACACAAAAGAAAGGAATCAAGGCCTTGTAAGTACTAGATGATATTGAATTGGTCATTAATCAGGTTAGAGCATATAGCATGACTAAGAATGGCTTGATGAAAGCCTATAAACATAAAGTATGGGATATGATTGAAGGATTTGATGTGCTCAATATCATTTCCATACCAAGAGCCTAGAACGTTGATGTAGATAGGCTTCCAACTATGGGCACACAATATGACATTTTATTCAATATAATATAAGGATCTAAGTAGTTCATCAGGCTCATGGTTCAGTTAGCAGTCCTTGATATCATGGAAAATTGGTAAGTATTCAAAAATGATGAGAAAATCATAAACTTCTTATAGGATGAGGCAGAGGTTTATGCTATGAACTAGGTGCGATTGTGAGCCCAATATGGAGAGAAAGTCATCCAATTAAATGGAAACAATCTACCAAAGGGGTTAGTCACCCTAGAAAGCATATTTTATTTTGATGACTAATTCAAAGGAGAAAGGTGCAACATGATAGCTAAGGAAGATATCTCTAGACCCGTAATAGTTTTAGAAGGAAAGTTTTTGAAAGATGATAAGGTATGCTCCGCACTAGAAATTAAAATCATTATTCAACTCATCAAGAAGTATGATGATATATTTGCATATATCTACAAAGATATTAGAGGCTTTGATCTAGGCTTATCATTACATACAATTGAGCTAGATCTTGGTGTGTAGCTTGTATGCCAAAAATAGAGGCTTATTAATCAAAAGCTAGAACCATTAATGCATAAGGAGCTCTCCAAACTCATTAAGGCTAATATAATATTTCTAATCAAACATTCTTCATGGGTTTCTAACTTAGTCTTAGTGTGGAATAATAATGGTGAGATATGTCTTTGTGTCAACATCAGGGACCTGAAAAAGGCTTCTCTCAAGAACCACTACCCTCTCTCACCGATGGAGAAAATCTTACAAATGGTCATAGGCACATAAATATTTTTGCTTTTGGATGGTTAATTAGGCTATAACAAAATCCAAGTACAATAGTACAACCATTACAAAACTACATTTACTACTATGTGGGGAACCTTTACATATCATCACACACCTTTTGATCTGAAAAATGTAGGCATGACATTCCATAGATCCATGGATATGGCATTCAAATAGATTATTAATAATGTCATCTTGGTGTACCTCAATGACATAATTTTTTCTCTAAATGCATGGAATATCATTTGGATCACCTAGATCAGGTCTTCCAAAAATGTTACGAGTTTGAAATGTCTATGAACCCTAACAAATGCATCTTTATAGTACATAAAGGCACCCTCCTTGGACACATTGTCTCAAAGAAATGACTTTTAATTAACCTATAATGAGTCAAATTAATCTCATCTCTCCCACTTCCAAGCCACAAAAAGAGTCTCTAGAGCTTTCTAGAGAGAATCAACTTTTTGAGAAGGTCCATGCCTAGTTTTTCCATCCTAGTCAAACCCCTCACTATGTATTTAAATAAAAATATTGCATTTAGTTAGACATGTGAGGGAAATTTTTGAGGCCATCAAATACATTATTTCATAAGCTCCCACTTTGATCAACCTAGATTAAAATTTAATCCTTTATGCATTTGATGGAGCTGAAGGTATATCGATCATCCTTACATAGTAGAATAAAGATCAATTGGATCATCCAATTGTAGTCTTCAACTAGGCACTAAAGTATTATGAGTTGTGTTACATATTCATATAGAATCACACCCTTGTAGTTATGAGAGCACTCAAAAAAATTTGACACATTCTCTCTAATAACAAGATCCAACTCATGGTGACACACGTAGGTGTTAAATAATGTTTGCTCAGTAAGGACATTAGTGAGAAAAGGGTTGGGTGGAACATAAAAGTGATGTAGTATGATGTGGATATCTAATTCACCAAGATAGTACAAGGAAAGGGACTCTGTGAGTAATTGGTTGATGTGAAAAAATTGGATGATGTAGTCTTAGTTTCATATAAGGAAGGATGCACAAGTGAAGAAGTCATGACTGACTAGGTATAAGATATGAGAGCCTTCTTTCTACATAAAATACACCTTTCTAGCCTTGATAAAGCTAAACATAGACATTTTAGGCTATAGTACATTCCCTATGTGCTCATAGAGAGTGCACTTTTTATAAATTATCTCAATGGATTCCTCTTAAGGTGCATAGAACTAGAGTAAGTAGAATTATTCAATAATTCCATGATGGTCTTATAGGAGGGCCATTATTCTCCTAAGACCACTGCTATGAATGTCATATGAGCCAATTACTATTGGCCAACTTTGTTCAAATATGTACATACATATGTGCAAAGATACAAGAAGTGAGCTTCATTTATAGGCAAGAAAAATATAGCATCCTTACCATTATTCCCAATTCAAGCTAACCATCCTTTTGTGTAATGGGGTCTATATTTCATAGGCATGATTAACCCACCATCGAGTGATGGGCATAGATGGATTCTCATAGCCATATACTATTTCACAATTTGGATAGATGTTGTTGCACTCAAAGAGGCTAATGAGACATCCATCCTCAACTTCTATGAAGGCATTGTAATGAAATTCAACATTCCTACCACCATTATCTTTGATAATGTGCTAGCCTTCCTTAGAACCAAGATCAATGAATGGACCTTTAAGCACAACATTTACTTGAGCACCTCATCATAATATTACCCTCAAGGTAATGGTCTAGCTGTGTCCACAAATAAGAAATTGATTCACATCATAAATGGGACTATGGGGGATAACCAATAAGCTTGGCACACTAAGCTCAAAACTGCTCTTTGGGCTGATCGAATCACACCCAAGAAAGTATTGGGAAATTCACCTTTCATGATAGTTTATGGAAGGGAAGCTAGATTACCATCATCACTCAATTTGACTTCACTTGAACTCATGCATCAGTTAGAGTTTCTCAAGAATGATCCCCTCACCAATAATATTAACCAAGCTAATGGAGCTTAAAAAAACTAGAGTGTAAGCTACATGCACCATGGAATTTTAATAGGCACAAACCAAGAGAGTCTTTGAAAATAAATACAGTAACAAGAGTTTCCAATAGAGAATTAATGCTTAAATGGGATACAAAAAGAGTGACGGCATAAATGCACACTAATTTTGATGCAATATGGAGTGGTCCATATATCATAACTGGTTGTAATCCATCCAACACCTTCCATCTTTCCAAAATGAATGGAGAAGAGCTACCTGTCCTAGTCTATGGGATTCATCTCAAGTACTACCTCCATTGACCTCTTATATAATTTGTAAATAATTAGATTAGATGATTTTTATTTCCCTAAAAATCACCTTTCATTTCCTATTTAGGAGTAGTTTTAATTTCTCAAAGCACTTACACATCGTGTTTTTCTTAGCTTAGATCTTTTTCCTCTAAGTGCTTTTGGTGTAGTTCTTGTTTTTCTAGGTGTCTCAATTCATTTGAAAGCTAAAGGTTCATAGCTAATACATTTTCAAGTGAAATAAGTTAGAAACTCCAAAGAATCCATTCCCAATGGATTACCCAAAGGCTATTAGATTCTCACTTAGTAGGCAAATGGCCCACAAAGATCACTAGAAGTGTTAACCTTTTAGGTTACCCTAGTTAGCGCAAGGCTTATAAATATTAGCACACCTATGCAGTCCCATGTACTCCAAAAAAAGGGTACACATGTGCTTCCCATATGTGCACAATCCTAAGATATAATTTTAGGTCTATGCACTAACATGACAATAACTCACTCTTGCATAAAGATCTCAATTCATGTCTTCACGTAGGATTTTATGGTACATAAGTATAACAGTGCATGAATTCAAGGATACAAGTCCCCAAGTCCAAGAATTGTTAAGTGATAAGATAACATAAAAGAAATTATTAATCATGAAGGGCATGCATAATATTTTCAATTTTCATGGTGCCCTTATTTTAGGTCTTCCTTATGCTTGGCTAACATAGTCTTACACCTACATGTAGGATCCTACATCTACACCTTAGACATAAACAACGTGCAACCTTCCTTCCATCATTACCACATGGTGACCCATCACTTATTCAATGCAAGGATATTTGCATTTATCCTAGGATAAGCACCATCTCTCCACATGGTGACCTAATTTTCATTTAAGACTGGTCCCTTTTTGATATAGATGCAAGCCATGCCATTGGCTAGCATAGAATTAAAATTGGCACCCATGTGTCATGACCACACTACTTCTATCTAAGACTCCAAGGAGACTTTCAAAATCCTATAAAGATTATGTGTGTCACTCATATAGTGTCATGCTTAAGACCAATCAGAAGGTGCCACATGCCAAGTGGTAGTCAGATATAAAGAAGGTAGTTAGAGGTATTTGAGAGGAGATCAAGGCATGATTAGAGTGAGTAAATGCAATAGTGGCTATCAGACATTAGGATGTGTATACATGGCACCCTCTAACCTTGTCAAAGAAATATTCTATTCCCCTATACATGTCTATCCATCTATGATCTTGCCACCAACTCTAGATCCAATCAATGGATAGACTTCAATAAGCACGGCTATAGTGCCAAAAAAGAATTCAAAGTTATACCCACCACCCTAAGTGGTTCATTTATTGTAAAAAAATCTTGATTCATAGTAAAATCCTATCTTTCCATTGTAAAATGGTAGACACATTTCTAAAAACCTCATGTTGTTAGAATTTACCCTCCATGAGCATTTGTATTGGCTACATCTTGTAGACTAATGAGAATTAATTTCACCTCCTTTTGTTATTATAATGATCTATGTGCTATTTGTATTTTTTTATCCTTGATTATGGGTAATCTTCACCCATCTCATCATTGTCCATCCCCAACACTTCCTCATTAAACTTAGAGCTTACTTGTAGGTCATATTATATGCATATTCAGATCTATGTTGATACTATCTTTGGATTGTTTGTCATCCCTCTCAATGTTATGTTGTATTTCCATGTCCCCATACAAAATACTTATGCACTTGGAGTATCCTTGGTGGAATCTATGTCATATTGTCTTCTCCTCAAAGGTCTGTATTATGTTTATGGCAATAAGAGTGTTCACTCTATTATGAGCACATCACCTCCTTTAATTTTTATCATCTCTTTCATTTTCCCTTCCCTTTTCCCTACAGAAATCTTAGGTTTAGACTAGAGGTATATTTACCTTTCTACACTTTAGGCCTATGCATTGGTCTTAAACCAAGTGCATATAGAATAGAAGGAATTTGACTTACTTTGAAGGCTCATCCCAAGGAGCACAAGGGTCCCATGCCTTAGGGATGTTCTCATCATTGCAATGAGAAAAATTATGTTCAAATACAAGCTAAGCCATAATAATTTTGCACCTAGTTCTAAGTCCTCCTACACCCTGTGCAGGACCTTTGCACCCAGTGCCCCACAACAAAAAACTCCCCTGTAGTATAGAGTATACATGGGTGCACATTTTGAATGATAATAACCATCATTAATAGAATATAAAAATATAACTAAACTCTTAATTCCATCAATTTTGAGCACACCTACCCCTTTAACATACATAAACACCATTCCTAATTGTGCACCTACTCTTATATGGGTTGAGCAAAAGATTGGGCTCCTCAAGCTTACATAATTATAGGTTTAAACCTAGTTAGGAGTTTTGTAGGAAAAAAAGTCATCTTGATGTTTCATTTTGACTACAAAAGGCTCATTTAGGTCTTAGACATCTTTACCTAGGTCTTTAAGTGAATTTATTATGGGTATTACTTTCCTTTTAGCTTTGGATTTTTTATTAACTCGGGCCTAGGGTTTTAGGCTATTCCTCTTGTTTTGACCTTAACCATTAATATTTTATTTTTTATCAATATTACTAGGGTTAAAAAAACCCTAAAAACCTTCTCTAGGGTCATTATTCCCCACACAAATCCCATACTTCTATACCAATGACAAAATGCATGTTTTCCATGTCTTTTATAGGCAAACCTGTAAGTTTTTATTTGGGCCTAACACCTATCAAAGTTTTGAGAATACATATTTTGATGGGATCTTATTATTTCATTCATGTACAATATATATTGGAATATCCTTCATGGCTCCATAGTTTATCATGGTTTATAGTTTCTAACCTAGGCTCAAAAATTTAGTCACTCCAACTACCTCATGGATCTAGACATGTAGGTCTCCATTTTCTAGCTAAACACTACTCCCAAGCCATTCTTGAGATGGATTTTTAACTTTACAAAGAGATATAAACCTATATCATCTTCTCTATGATCCTCTTCACATATTAAAATCTTATATATATCTTTTCAATCCAAAATAAGTGTTTCTTCTTCATAGGTTTACTCATAGTCTTGACATAGTCCATCAAGCCCTGTATATATACACTGTCTCCTTATTTTCTAATTGTAGATGGTTTGTCTAACTCAAAGAAGAACTGAAACTTTTATAAAGCCCCTAATTATATTTTTATGGAAATTATTATTCTTTTCCAAGACTTATCACACCTCAAACAAACCTTAAACCTCATATTCATCACACAAAGTGCATTTTAAAGATAATATTATAAGCGTATACATGTATGATAGTCCTTCTCAATTGCTATCTTGATCACGCATGGTTAATTAGGGGTTTTTAGGTTGATTAGGATCCAATAAACAATGTTAAAATCTTAAATATATATTCAAAACCATCCCTCAATTATCTGATTACACTAAAGTTTTCAACACTAAAGATCTCTCAAGAGCAATGAATTAATACTTTCTCAATTATAAAGATTTGTATGTGAGCATTTAACTCCTTCATAAATATGATTTTTGGCTTGTGGATGGTTTCAAATAATTCATTAACCTATTTGGATACTCTTATACATCATTTTAACATGCTTCTAACATTTTCATGCTAAAAACACTTCATACTTCACAAGAAACTTGCTTAAACCTGTAAATCTTGACAAAACACCACATTCTTAGCATCGACAAACCTAGACCATGGTTAAATTCATAAAACTATATGTTTTAAAGGATTATAATATCCTAAAATATATTTTTTCACCTTTCATTTGCATCAAGGACTTTGAAAACTAAAAAAATTGACCTTGTAAGGTTTTGCATGGGTTTTAAAGGCTTTGTAGTCTTAACAATAGTTTATATAGCATAATGGATCTTTTTTAAAACAAATTTTATATATTTAGAGGGCATAGGCACCCCATCCAACATCTACCATCACTATTCTTGAGATACTCCCTCCTTCATGAATGATCCTCAATATAACCACCTTCTTCAGCCTATCAAGAAATTGATAGGGAAGGTGAAAGGTTTTTTTACCTTACTTGGATTGACCAATGATTTCAACACTTTATTTTCCCCTAAATACATGTAAAGACATTGGCATCATCATCTCATGTTGAAAAATTCCTCTTTTCATTTTGAAACCTAATTTTTTGGAGCCTTGACAAGTGTATTCCAATGTTGTATATCTTGGACAAGCATGAAACAAGGAAAAGATACCTTAAAGTTTGAAAACATACCTCAAAACATGTAACACCTTATAAAGGGTTAATTCACAAATATTGGTTAATCACTTTTAGGACCATGACCTCACAATTTGGCTGTACCATCCTAGGAGACTTTAATCATTACTAGGATAAACATCACATCTTTATCATGACAAGACAAGATATGACCTAGACTAGAAACTTCAAGGACTATCAATGAAGTTAAAAAAATTTAGATAGAAAATTTTTAATATTAATCACCTATGGTAGCCAATTTTGAATAACATATTTGCTAACCTCTTGGGATTGCATGCTTGTTATGCATCTAGACTAGTAGCTTTATTGCATCCATTGGACTATGGAGTCACTTATCACTCAACCTCAGACCTGATTAGACATTGAACCTAATTGTAAATTCCTTAAAACAAGGATATGTAACTAATGATGCCTCTACCAACACACAACAACAATAAATAGGGAGAACACAAATAATAAATTAATAAATAACTATACATACTAAACAAATGTGCAACAACACTTAAAGGAAGGAAAGATAGTTAATATACCCTATATGAACCTACTCTAACAACTTGAGACATCCCTAAACAAAACCATTAATGGGTAAAACAAAGTAGCTAACTTTATTCACCAAACTCATGTGACTAGCAAGATTTTTAGCAGCCTTGAGATAATAGAAGATAGGCAACTGTATGTTGAACTTGATAACCTATTCTCCTTCAAAATTAACCTGGGACACCTTGTCCACCTTGTTTCAAGTAGGACTGAGTAGAAGTGTATGTTTAAACTAATCTTAGACATATTTAGGCTCATCATCATGTTCTAAAACAAACATGATAGATAGTGGCTTTTCCTTATTATCTTCCAACCTAGCTAGGTATCTAATAGGACATGTTTTGGTATTAGTACACATCTCACCACTCTTCTCTTTATGCCAAACTATCATCTTATCACATTCTGATTGATCAAAATGAATCGGTTGATATGATTCTTACAAAATACTTAAGGATCCATCTTTAAGAGGAGATGTTTCTTGATCCTTGGGAAGTTGAGGCCAATATATATTTGTATTATCTTCCAATAGTAAACAAGTGTCTAAAATTGGACCAAGAGGTTGATAGCCTATATTGAAAAAATTAAAAAACTCAAATTCAAATGAGGTACCTTCTTGAAATGACAAACTTAGAGAGCTACCTCCTCTATACTTGTTGGTTTGTTTAACAAAATTGCCTTCCTCAATCTAGATCAAACCATAACTTCCATGTAGAAGAGTGTAACCTACTCCTAAGACTTCAAAAAATTCGTCTAACTAAACTTCAATTATTTCTATCTCATTTAGACTTTCTTCAAGATTCATGGGAGTTGGTATAGAGGTGTTAAAAACAAGAATTGAGAAGGAATTAAGTTTTGTACCTCCTTGATCATGCTCTTGAGACTCAAATCAATCCTTATCCAATTCCAATGAATTATTAGGAGATTCTTATTTTTCTATAAAAAACTAATCATAACCTTTTTCACATTAGGGAAGATCATCTCTATCAATGTCTACTATCAGTTAATCAACTTGTACTCCTTCATCAAGATCACCTTTATTTTCATCTTTAAAGACTGATTTGCTTCTCTTTTCACCAAGAGTGTCACAATTATTATTCCTTCATGATATTCACTTGAATTATCCTCCTCATAGCCTTCTTAAGACTCACTTACAACTATAACTTGGTCTTCCTTATTTGCCTCCCATAGAACAGGTTCTTCTTCAAGAATGGGCTACTCAAGCTCATGAGTAAGCTTTGGGATTTTGAGATCAATTAGCTTATCATTATTTTGTTGAGGTAAATATACCCCCATTTTTAAAATGGGGACTCTTGTTTTAAATTTTACAAATTTTTAGCCTAAATTGAAAATTCACTTGATCATATTGTCATTAGCATGTTACACATTGTCTTTATTTGAAGATCATCCAGACCATGATTGGGTTAGTATATTTTCATATGATTTTGGTTTGATCTTGTGAATTTTACTAGCATTGGATCTTTATGTTTCTAGGTTTTAGGATTAATGGAATCTATTTGAAATGAATCATGATTAGGGTTTTATGTTTAAATGTTATTTTGGTCCTTTATTTGATTAGCTGAATCTATGTTTAAACCATGCTAAAACCCTAGTCCAATTTACTTTAGCCTAAGTCTTTTTAAATAGATTCAAATTTAAAAAGATTCATCAAATTTGAAATTTGGTAGGATCTTTTATTTGAATTTTCATGAGAACGCTTTAATTTTGACTTAGTTTAAAATTTTATCCTAAGATATTATTCATGTTTATTAACATAAATAAGACCTTAGTCTAAAATATTTATCCTATGTTTTTTTATTTCCTAAGCCCCTTTGTTCCTTCTATCTTCATGTGATCTAACTAAAGATGGGGTCCCCTTTATCATGTTCTAAAACTTAGCCTAAGTTCTAAAAATTTTATCCTAGGGTTTTATCATGTTTATCAACATAAATAAAACCATAGTATACAACTTTAGCCTAAGTTCTTTATATTTCCCAAGCCTCACTTGCTCTATTTCATTGCCCACATGATCAATGGTGTGCATTTGATTGGGAAAAAAGGATCTAATGGTACAATATTAGATCTAAAAATTCTAAGCCCAAAAAATAATCAAGAAGGGGATAAGTGTCATAATTATGGTAAAAGGAATAGTGAGAATCTAATAGTATTCAATCCCTTAGATTGAGATCTAATGGAGCATGTTTGATCAACCAAATATTATCCAATGATGAAAAGTAGAGGTTGAAATTTCAAATCCCAATAAGCAAGCACAAAGGTGCAAAGTGTCATGCCCATAATGGATAGTTAAATCTTGAGCATTTTCCCAAAGATCAATAGTACATAGCTAAGCATACACATTCTAATCAATTATGCATATTAAGTCAATTCTTTAATGAGGCCCTAGGTAGAGAAAGGAGGTGACAAGTGTCACCATCATGAAGATTGATTTAGAAGATCAATGACTCATGGAATAAAAGATAAAACCTATATGATCTAGATCAATGATGCACGTTAATCTGTGTAACCAAGATTCAATGGTGCATATTAAAATTTAACTTTTTAAAGAATCCAAGGATAAGTGAGGATCTGCCACATGGTGAAAATACATTAGACTGGATGGAATATAACAAAGTATCCAATGTCATTCAATCCTTTAGATTAAAATTAATGGACCATAATTATCTGAGCAAACATAATCCAATGATGCAAACCAAGGTAGAATTTTCAAAGGGTTCAAAACTAATGAGATATTGACGCATGTCCTAAAGGCAATAGTCACATTATGAAAGTTAATGAGCAATGTGCCATAGTGGTTCCATATAGGTGTACACATCAAGTTAAACTATTTTGTGGACCTATAAAGGTAAAGGTATAAATGTGTAAATCTAAGTAAAATCTGAGTCACAAAATCTCACATTATTTGACTAGCTACTACCATTAAAGCTCTGTAACAACACTCAAAAAAATCCTTAGGAAGTATGGAATCCCTAATTTGACCCTGAACTCATTATAATTGAGCTAAATAACATTGAATTATTAGATGTACAAGGATAATTCAATCTAAAATCAAATTATAGTCCACTAGTAAGAAACTAGATCAATTCATAGCCATGGCAACTATGAAAGGCGTTTCAAAAGAAGATGTGGAGCTATGTCTAACCTCAGACGCATAAGGAAGGGTTTTCAAAGATACAGATTTCAATGCCACTAATCTAAATGTAAGAGATAGTAATTGGTTGAAGCTTTTTTGGACCATTTAAGACCATCCCACCATCACTCAGGAAGAGGAGAAAAATGTGTATGCAAAGAGGCTCTATTATGACACAGTCATCATTCAAATGATCGATCTTCACTATGATGCAGTAAAACTTGAGGTACTATATTTCATCAATGTCTTTGATTCAATTTTTAAAGATGGAAAAATAGATAAGGACATATTAGTCAATGAACATACTCATATAAATGTAGCTTATATTTATGCCATAGAATTTGAAAACTACTATAAATTTCATAAACCCAAAGTTGACCTACCTTCCATCAATGCCTGGGCCCAAAAGAACAACTTGAAATAGATTCTATCATTGTGGCTATATTCTATAAATTAGGTCTTTTTAGATTTCAACAAAAATGTCCCAATTATCTAATTCAAGCCCAAAATTAGGATGATTATGACTTAACTGAATAGATTATGTGGGAGTGTGACCACTACTTATGTAGAGCAAGTCTAGGTGCCTATTTTCTACTTCATGGTTGAAAAATAGCTAACCCCTCCTCTAGGTGAAATTATCTACATCTCTTTGATTAGACATATCTTTACCATTAAACAAAAGAATAAAACCCATTCCTACATGATGTCACACCTATTGGATGCTCTTTATGCCACTACAAAGATTCCTAACCAGAGGGAATGGTCACCCAATGGGACATAGACCATCTCCTAATACTATTCCAAGCTCCATATATTCAAGTACAAGGATCACATCTAATTCATATGTGATTGTGTTTATCCAGCTCTTAGTCGGGCCATAACTAGTCACCCCATGGAAAGAGTTAGCCTATTGATCAAAAAATATGTTCAAGATATGGGAGATATCTAGTTGTATCTAGATTGTATACTGATTAGAATTAAAGGAACCCAGTACATTCCTCTCAGGCTACCCATTCATGTGATAGATAATATATAAAATCAAGAGGTAGCATATTAGTTACTTCATGTTATAGATGGTATTTGTAAGACCAAGAGGAAAGGGCTCATCCATAATTTCCCCATCACTATTGGCAAAATCATATTCAAGCAATGGGACAACATTGAGGTAAATTCCAAAGTTAGGACATCATTTAACTTGTAGATAGATGAACTAAGGTAATGGGACCCTTATGGAAGGGTTAAAGAATGCTTGAAATCCAAAGGGATACTAACTGTACCTTATGAGCATCCACTAAGAGCTTATTATCCCATCTATACTAAGGTATCTAACTACTTTGAGGTCATAAAAAGGTTAAAGGAACATAACCTTAGACCTAAGCCCATATTGGAAAGGCACCAAAAAAGGAGATGATAGATGGTAACTTGAGCCTAGACATTATCATTTGTTGAGTAGTGCACCTGCAAGACCTCCCTCATCCCAACCATTATCAGAACTTAGACCTAAAACATAGATTAAAGAAGGAAGACTAGAAGAAAGAAGGCTTGATGAGATTGCATCTTCTTTAGCCCAAAAATAAAAACAAGGATCACTTATTGAAGAGGTTCATATGGTAGCATTATACCCTAGTGAGATATTTGAAGATGCTTTAAAAATGTTATCACTGGCTTATGAGTTAGATAATGAAGAAACTCAAGTTGAGTAGATAGGGGAAGAAAAAGGGAAATAGATAGCATTAGACCTAGTTCATATGGAGACCCCCAAGAGAAAATTAGAGCTAACCATTATTCCAATAAAGACCAAGAAGTCTAAGGTGACTTTCACTCCCCCTTTGGATGAAGTTAACCTCTTTAGTGAATAAATTTTGATTTATGGACTAGCCATTCCATAGTGGTTTATTTATGGACCTAAATTATGGAAAGTTCCTACTACACATCATCTTTAGGTAATGATGAAGGCCATCAACATTAATATACACCAAGAAATGAAGACTTGGATAGTGGATTTGAAAAAATAAGAAGAGAAAAGATTGGCTACCCCAGGGGATCCAAGTGGAGCATAGACGGATATTCCTACACCACAAGTGACTCAATCATTAGTGGGAGTCAATTTTGATCCCAAGATAGCTAGACTATAGAGAGTAACAGAGAAAAAGATCATGGTTGGTGGAGAGATTACTTTATAGAAAGTAGAACCATTCACAAATTTTAATCTGGTGGGAGGACAGAGGCCCAAAAAAATCCCAAATTTGAAGAGAATGTGCTTGAATTGATCTAAGCACAGTCAGCAAAATTGTAAATTGCCCTTAAAGGCATGAAATAGCAAAAGGAAT
Source organism: Torreya grandis (assembly GCA_037957365.1). Classification (NCBI taxonomy): domain Eukaryota; kingdom Viridiplantae; phylum Streptophyta; class Pinopsida; order Cupressales; family Taxaceae; genus Torreya; species Torreya grandis. The sequence continues at coordinate 4,121,857 of JARHVA010000719.1, read as the reverse complement.
ATTTGGAAAAATAAGTTATATTATCAATCCTAAATGCTATGATAAGGATGTTTAAAGCATATTTGTGTGACATGTTTAATTATTTAAAGTCAATAAATTCTAAGCAAAATGTGTTGAACCAATAGGATGCAACAGCCAAGAATCTATTCCACCAATGGAAGAACTCAATCAGCAAGGTAAAGGATTTGATCAATATCCTAATTGAGGATAAAATTCTTGACTATGAAATAATTATCTTCACTCACCTCAATATGGCCATGGTAATTATGGTAGATAAGATCAAAGGACTAAGAAAATGGTCCAAGAACCTGGAGAACCTTCATGAAGATAACAAGCAACTGATAAGAAGAATGGAATAGATACTTGGGAGCATGATTACTAAACCAACTTCACTTATCCCCTCAAGTCTAATTACTAATGAATATTTCATGTTGATAACAACTTAGGTCATGAATGAGGTGAGGAGCTAGAGCCAAGGAAGGACTAGAGATAATAATGGCAAGATCCTAAACATGATCATGAATGCTGAAGAAAGAATAGGGAATGCAAGGAGTGTTAAAGAAGCTATGGAAAAGAATGATAAATACTTTAGAGACTTAGCATATCAGGAGGATGGGATCTTCATGGAGCTATTTGTCAATTTTAATTAAATTGATGAATAACATGCTAAGGTAGTAAGGATTTTGCAACAACATCAACAAGGCACTCCAACTTCAAAGGGATCTCAAGGCCAAACTAGTTGATTTAGCAATATTACTTTTATAGCTTAACTTGTATAATATTTTGAAAAGAGAATATTATTTTTTAAAGGAAAGTGCAACTTTTATATCATATTTTGTATAGGTTAGTTCATTAGGAAGTGTCTAGAGTATTCTAGAAAGATGTATAAGGGATAGTTGTCCTTGACACTAATACTATTATGATTTGACATAACTGACTGACATTGTTGGGGATCAACCAACAATATGATTACACTTATTAAAGCAATAAACCATGGAATTAAATCAGATAGATAAGTAACTAGAATTAGATAATAGCAAAGAACAAGAGATATAAGAAACCACCCTGAAAACTTGTATTAAACTCTTTACAAAAGGAATACAATTGAAGAAACTTCTTTCTTCCACACCTCTCTCAGATGCACAAGATCTCTCTCTAGATCTCTATCCCTCAAGAGCTCTCTCTCTCAAGTACAATCAACTCCAACAACCTGGATTGATATAACTCTGTACTATTCTTTAATATTCACATATAATGAACTACTATAATAATCACACTAAGCTAAGAAGATCTAATTCTGCATATAGAATTAGGAGACTTGAGCATGCACTTACAACCAATAGTTAAGCCTCTTAAACAAGGGCTCTAAAAACAATCTTACTAATAATAGAAACATGAACTTAAGACTAAGACTTAAACTCATCATGCAAACACTCGGTTATGTCCTCAGAAATAGCATTTTGGACGCACAGGTAACCGACGCCGGTTCCTGCCTGCTTGCCTGTGACCGATGTCAACCGATTCTCTACCGATGCCGGTGTCTCTTCAACTGCACCTGACTGACGTCAGTCACTCCTAACTGATGCTGGTGACTGTGTAAACTTGAAACTTTGGTAATGCACTCATATGTGAAGCTTTTAGGCTCCACACCTTAACAATCTCCCACTTGGAGATAAACAGTTGCACCAGTACCTATACAGCAACATCTTCTAGCTCCTCCATCTTCAACTCAATCATGAAGACCAACAGAAGTTGAATGAATATTCAACTTCTTTGTAACCAGCTTGGTTAACATATCAGCAGGATTCCTATTTGTATGGATCTTCTCCAGCTTCAAATCACCATCTTCCAATACCTGCTGTATGAAGTGGTACCTTAGCTGTATGTGCTTGGTTCTTGAATGGAAGGCTGAATTCTTAGCCAAATGGATTGCACTCTGACTGTCACTATACAATCTGAAACTCTCATGCTCCCTTCCAAGCTCTTCCATGAACTGTGTCATCCATATCATCTCTTTGCTAGCCTCTGTGGCTGCAATATACTCTACTTCTATAGTTGACAAGGCAACAACCTTCTACAACTTAGATATCCAGCTAACCGCCATTCCACCTATAGTGAAAACATAACCTGAAGTGCTCCTCCTACCATCCAAATCACCTGCCATATCTGAATCTACATAACCATGTAGAGAAGTATCTGAACCTCCATAGCACAAGTGTCTACTGCTGGTTCCTCTCAGATATCTGAAGATCCATTGAACTGCTTTCCAATGTTCCTTACCTAGATTGGCCATATACTTACTTATAACTCCCACTGCTTGGGCAATATCCGGTCTAGTACACACCATTGCATACATCAAACTTCCTACTGTGGAAGAATATGGAACCTTACTCATGTACTCTACCTCATCATGTGAATTGGGACATTGTTCTTTACTCAACTTAAAATGTCCAACCAAAGGTGTGCTTACCGGTTTAGCATCCTGCATATGGAACCGTTTCAACACCTTGTCCAAATAATCCTCTTGAGACAATATCAACCTGTGATTTTTCCTGTCTCTCTTAATGCTCATGCCAAGGATTTTCTTTGCTGCTCCCAAATCCTTCATAGCAAAAGTTTGAGCTAATTTCACCTTAAGCTCAGAGATATTCTGCATGTGTGATCCTGCAACTAGCATATCATCTACATACAACAATAGAATAATATATCTACCATTATCCAATCTCTTGAAATACACACAATGGTCAGATTGACACCTACTGTAGCCATGCTCAGTCATAAACTTGTCAAATTTTAAATACCACTGTCTAGGAGCTTGCTTGAGGCCATACAAGCTTTTCTTCAATCTGCACACTAACTTCTCCTTACCCTTGACCTCAAATCCTTCTGGCTGTTCCATATATATTTCCTCATCCAAATCTCCATGAAGAAATGTTGTCTTAACATCTAGCTGCTCAAGATGCAAATCCTCAATAGCAACCAAAGACAATACAATCCGTATAGAAGTCATTTTAACAACAGGAGAAAAAATCTCACCAAAATCAATACCTAGCTTTTGTGAAAATCCTTTCACTACCAATCTGGCCTTATATCTCATCTGTCCATTCTCACCTTCCTTTAACCTATAGGTCCATCTGTTCTTCAGTGTCCTCTTACCAGCTGGCAATTCAATCAAATCCCATGTTTGGTTCTCTCTTAAGGACTCCATCTCCTCAACCATGCCACGCTCCCACTGACTCTTGGACTCCACCTGTATTGCTTCTTCAAAACTCTCTGGTTCTCCACCATCAGTTAGCAATAAATAGAATAATGAAGGAGAATATCTAATTGGAGGCTTACTTACCCTTGTTGACCTCCTGATGGGTGTCTGAGACTCATTCACAACACACTGTCCACCCAAATTCTCTGACAGTGACCGACCTCGATCACCTCCAGACATGTTACTGGCTGATGCCGGTTCTGCCTGATCGACGCCGGTGCCTGTCCTACCGACATCGGTCTCTGTATGACCGACATCAATTTCTGTTTTGTCGATGCCGGTTCCTATCCTGTCGACATCGATCTCTGTGTTTTCCTGTAAGTGATTATTTCTTTTTCCCACGAGCTCATTTTGGACCGTCACCTCGTCCAATTCACTATTGCTCTGCCCAGATTGATTTAGCTTCTTTAGCTGATCACTATACATCACTTTTTCATTGAAAACAATGTCATGGCTCCTAATTATCTTGTTAGTTCCTAGATTCCAAAATCTAAAACCAAAATGATCTGAGCCATAGCCAATAAATGTGCACCTCATAGACTTAGCATCGAGCTTCTTTCTATTTTCCTTATCTATGTGCACAAAGGCTTCACACCAAAAACTTTGAGAAAAGAGAGATCTACCTTTTTACCTGTCCAAGCCTCTTCTGGAATTCCACCATCCAGAGCTGTAGAGGGTCCTCTGTTAATCAGGTACACTGCAGTGTCAACAGCTTCTGCCCAAAACTCTAAGGGTAAACTAGCATGCAATCTCATACATCTTGCACGTTCCATGATTGTTCTGTTTATCCTTTTAGCAATTCCATTCTGCTGAGATGTCCTTGGAACCGTCCTTTGCCTATGGATTCCATGCATGTAACAATACCAGTTAAACTTATAACTGTAGAACTCTCCACCATTGTCAGATCTCAGGCACTTTAATCTTTTGCCTATTTCATTCTCAACCATAGCTTTCCAAATCTTAAAAGTCTCAAATACATTAGATTTATTCTTAATACAGTAGATCCATACCTTTCTTGTAGCATCATCTATGAATGAAACATAATACTGTGATCCTCCAATAGAAGCTACCTGAGCCGGTCCCCACATGTCTGTGTGAACAAGCTGCAACTTATGCTTCTTCTTTGTAGACCCAGTCTTGAGAAAACTAACTCTTTTATGTTTTCCAAATACACAGTGCTCACAAAATTCTAGATCCATGGTTTTCAAATCTGAAAGCTTACCTTTAGACTTAAGAATTGACATCCCCTTCTCACTCATGTGGCCAAGCCTTGAGTGCCACAATTTTGCATCCACATCTGAAGTAGATAATACAGAAGGAGAATTGTTAGTAACATAATTACACAAATAGAGAGTACCTACTCTCTTACCTCTGGCCATAACAAGTGCACCCTTGGTCACCTTCCAAGATTCTGCTGTGAGAGTTACTGTACAACCCTCATCCCCTAACTTTCCTACAAAAATCAAATTTCTCTTCAAGCTAGGAACATGCATAACTTCTCTCAACACCCATGTGTTGCCATTCTGCATTTTCAGTTGCACTTTACCTTTGCCAATAATCTTACAAGGCTCATCGTCCCCTAGATACACTATTCCAAAATCTCCATGGATATAGTCATAGAAATATTCCCTATTAGGGGTAGCATGAAAAGATGCACCAGAATCTAACACCCAAGATTCTATATTATTATGCAAAGAGAATATTAAAGCATCTTGTGCAATACCTGTAACCTTTGCTTCTTCTTTTCCTTTGTGTTGATTGTCCTCCTTAGGCTTTGACCAGCAATCTCTACTTATGTGCCCCATCTTTCCACAATTCTAGCATTGTGGCCTTCTGCCATTTTTGGATTTGGATCTACCTCTCCCCTTAGACTTAGATCTTGATCTCCCTTTCTTGTTCTTCTCTTTTTGCCTTCCCCTACTCTCAAAACTTAAAGCATTCCCAGATGTCTCTTCTATGCTTTTCCTGTGAATTTCTTCATTCAAGATAACACTAACAACATCCTCTACTTTTAAAATATTTGATGCAAATGCAGTATTGCTAACTGCCATTACTAAGCTATGCCAGCTTTCAGGCAAAGAACATAATATTAAAAGAGCTTTTATTTCATCATCAAATACAATTTTGACTGAACTTAATTGATTTACAATACCATGGAAATCATTCAGGTGATTAGATACAGATCCACCTTCCTGCATATGCAAATTAAATAGCTACTTCATAAGATATACCTTATTAGAAGCTGAGGGTTTTTCGTATAAATTTTATAGAGTAGTCATCAACTCTACCGTTGTTTTTGCCTATGATAAATTAGATATCACAGTAGATGCTAGACTCAGTCTTATAGACCCCAGAGCCTTTCTATCAATAACTTCCCATTCTTCATCCTCCATGTCTATGGGCTTCTTTGCAATCCCACCTAATGGTAAGTATAGATCTTTTTGATACAGATAGTCCTCTATTTGCATCCTCTAATGTTGATAGTTTTTGCCATTGAACTTCTCCATTCTCAGTTTACTTTCATCTGCCATTGCTTCTCCCACTCAAACAGAAATCCCTGCAGAAACTCCTGTGAGCAACCTGTAATCAATACACACTACACAGATCTAAACCACCTGTTAGTGAACCTCAGCTTTGATACCAATTATTGGATATCAAACTCTAAACCTATAACCAAGGTTCTGATACCACTTTTTGGGGATCAACCAACAATATGATTACACTTATTAAAGCAATAAATCACGAAATTAAATCAGATAGATAAGTAACTAGAATCAGATAATAGTAAAGAACAAGAGATACAAGAAACCACCCTGAAAACTTGTATTAAACTCTTTACAAAAGGAATACAATTGAAGAAACTTTTTTCTTCCACACCTCTCTCAGATGCACAAGATCTCTCTCTAGATCTCTATCCCTCAAGAGCTCTCTCTCTCAAGTACAATCAACTCCAACAACCTGGATTGATACAACTTTGTACTATTCTTCAACATTCACATACAATGAACTACTACAATAATCACACTAAGCTAAGAAGATCTAATTCTACATATAGAATTAAGAGACTTGAGCATGCACTTACAACCAACAGTTAAGCCTCTTAAACAAGGGCTCTAAAAACAATCTTACTAATAATAGAAATGCAAACTTAAGACTAAGACTTAAACTCATCATGCAAACACTTGGTTCTGTCCTCGAAAATAGCATTCTGGATGCACAGGTAACCGATGCCGGTTCTTGCCTGCTTGCCTGTGACCGACGTCGGTCGATTTTTTGCCGACGCCGGCGTCTCTTCAACTGCACTTGACCGACGTCGGTCGCTCCTGACTGACGCCGGTGACTGTGTAAACCTGCAACTTTGGTAATGCACTCATATGTGAAGCTTTTAGGCTCCACACCTTAACAAACATACCTTATGAATTATCTATATAAAGAGGTATTTTCCATTGTAAAAATGGGAGGGATTTTTGGATCCAAAAAACCATTTATAAAATTTTGCGTTATTAATATAATCAAGGAGTTCTGCAAAGTTTGTCCACATTTACTTGTGTAAATTGTTATCATAGCTTTTCTCTCAATTGTCTAGTTTGCAACTCATATTTGAATGGTTCTTTTTACTCTTGATGTGCACCTTTTTCAAATGTAGAGTGGTTAACTTATGCCAATGTTAGGTTAATTTAAGGTTTTTAAGTTCATTTTGTTATCTTTGCCTTTCATGTGAATGTGCTTATGTTGTTTACTTAAAGGGGTAAATATTTAAATTGAACCAAGTTTTTATTTGCATTCTCTAATTTCTTTAGGTTTTTGCCTGATGTGTATTAATATTTGATATTGTGTTGCTTCATGTTATACATTGGTTCCAAGTGCATATTGGGATGATATTTGAACTTTGTCATAATATCTGAGTTAAATATCAGTAATATGAATATGTCTCTTTTCTACCCTACCCTTATTTTTTCTCTTTGTTTCATCAATTCACTTTAGATTAGTTCCCATTGTGAATATACATCTTAGTTTTAGATTATATTTAGTTATTTGAGCATAATTCACTTCATTTAACTTAGATTACTCTCATTTTCAAAGGTTGACTAGTAAGCCACAATTGCTCCTAATAACCAAATTTTATAAATATTATGAAACAATTAACTTATTTTGTCATTATTTCATCACTGATATCTTGAATATCATAACCTATAACTCATGCATTGATTTTATTCAATTCAAAAATGAGTAGTGTCTCTTAAACACTCTAGTGGAGTAGATGTGGTCAATATTTGCTTTTGTTCCCTATTCCTCAAGGGGTAGGTATTCTTCAAATACTGTTGAAAGGCATGCATCTCTTTAGGAGCATATTTAGGATCAATCTCTTTTTGAAAATTAAAATCAAAGGTCTCCACCATCAGGGTTGTATCTACAGACTTGGATGACCTTGAAGATCTAGGTGTACCTATAGAATTGTCTCTATTAGGTGCATCTCAAAATGTATTCAATTCATCTTGAAATAAATCAAAATCATTATAGAATTCAATGTAATCTAACTCACCATGATTTGAGGTATTGTGTACCCTGTAATACTTAGTTAGTGCAACATATTCTCCTTCTGTTCACCCATCAATCTCTCAACTCTTGATATGATTTGGTATTCAACCTTCTCAAGGACATCTTTCTTCTTTTAGATGCTTTCTTGGATTGACCTCCATGATGGGAAAGTTTGAGGTTCTTGAAGAGGGATGGGTGGGGATTGAATAGACAAAGATTCCTCTTTGGCCATAGTTTTTCAATCTAAGCCTTTTCTATTTTACTTATCTCATGACTCCACCACTTACTTCCAACTTGAAATTTTAAAGGACCTTTTAGGAAGATCTTAGGGAAGGGAAAGATATTTTTATGACAAGACTTCCTCATTATTTTCCCTCTAATAAATAACCAAAATATTTAATTATAATTTATCTTGGTCTTCATGGATAACTCTAACTTGAGGAAAGCGTGGATCTTGTATAGACATAAGCTTTTCTTAATGTTATATTATAGCCTAGGGCAAATTGGTAGAAAAAGAAGGCTAGTGTGGAGTAGGAGAAGGCACATGAGACTGATGGTATTGAACTTGTTGCCTCTTGTGAACCACTAACCTATCTTATATGCACTAAATTAAGCCACATATATCCAACGTTTCATTGGTTAGTCTTTGTTAATTCTCTCTCTCAATATGTGCCCACTTACTCTTAACCAACTATAATGAGTCCCTAATATTATGAATGAGATGAATATGGATAATTAGACCATACCCCCTTTATCTATCAATCTCTGTCATATACCTTTTATATCCTAGTAGAGTTTATTTAAATCTTGAAATAGACTAAGTAGAAATGTGACTATGTTGACTAGGGGTAACATAGTTTTGACAAGGCTGATTAGAGGGATGAATAGGATACTAAGGAGGTTTAGTTGGGGTGGTAGGGGGAACATATAATTGGTGTAAATTTTGATTATATTTATATTAATTTTTACAATCTTGGTAGGTTTATTGAAGAAGAGAGAAAAGATAATACTCTTGATAGCAAGTTTGTTGATATTGATAACTAAAGCCATATGGGGGTAAGTAGAGTCATTGTAGGACTGATATGGCTCAACATAAGGCTGATAATTATCACCATAGTGATGATAAGGAGGCATAAAATAGGTAATAACTCCATATTTATCCATCACACTTCATAAATCTAACAAAATAATAGAAACTATCAATAATTCTTGAAATATGTACCCAGGCTATTTAAACCAACTGACAAGAGCTTGGAGTCACCAATAATTCTTGTGTTCATGCCTCCAAAGGATTATGTATTGAAGAGAAGCATCAAGAACTCTTAAATAGATGAAATACTTGTCCCATCGAGCATGCTAAAACTATTATAAATTAGATTTTCACCCTTTGAGAGGGTGTTTCAAGTCCTCTCAATTAAGATACACATGTGAACAATCCTAGGTTGTGGGTGACCTAAAAAGTGGATTTAGCCTCTAGATAAGGGATAACTCCCTTGATTCATCACTTAGGACCAATCACTAATCTACTTGTTATAGTAGTTTTTCATTTCTATTTAAATTAAATTACTTACTAAAAACTCAAATGAAAATCAAGGTTTATGATGAATACCTAGAGATTAGAAGATGTTATGTACCCCTTTTAATTTAGTGACTGAGGGAGATTATTTTTTTCTAATAAGAATAACCTTCACACATGTAAACAACTTGAACAAAAAAATATTAATAGATAATCAAGTGAGTTGTCTGGTCAGAAACTAATCTTGAGAAGTTATGAGCTTCCTCAAGTGGATGTCAACTCACTTGTTTACACAATCAAGTGGATAAATAACATATGAAATTAAAATATATAAAATATATGATAACAATGATATTTAATATTAAATCCTCATTTAAGCTATCAATATAATCATAATATTCATCCCAATAAGCCATGGCAGCATTTACATCATCCTATATGACATTTAGTTGGTCAACAGTAGCTTCAAAAGAGGGAGAATAAATAATATCACAGAGAGCTAACTTGAAATCTATGTAACTCTAATCAGAAAATAGGGGTTGGGATATTATACGAAGATCAGTGATATTGATTACATCATGCACTATGCTTAGTAGAGTTATCTACATATAAAGGCCATATTCAAAATGATAGAAAATAAATAAAGATTAAGGTAAAATTGGATTTGATGAGTGTGAGGTTGTTAGTAATGAAATCATATAGGGATAAAGTAGTTGAGAGGTAGATTCCCTAGGTTATTAACGGATTGGGGAGGTTAGGGAGGGTCAAAAGTTAATAGTAAAATCAGGTTACCAAGTTATCAATGATAAATATACTAAATCTAAGGATAAGGATTATTTAAGAGATTAAATAAAAATAAGGGCCTATAACAACTAATCAATCATATATAAGGTATGAAATTATAGTGTCTACATTTTCCCCTTTTTGTGGAACGGTGTGGAATACATACTATAAAATAAAAACCATGAGAGGTTTAATACCCTAGGTTTATGTGAGGAGGTATCCCCTTCAAACAAGGATTCAATATAGGACAAGGAATAGGTGATGGGTTTGAACAATGGAATAATTTATGGGATGAGTAGGTACCAAATAAGCTCTAATAACATGAATGCATAACATGAAGTATATATATTGCATAAATAAGGTGTAAGGTAATACAAGCAGAGATGCCCCAAGGCAAATCCCATAATAAAATGCCAAAATTACAAATAGGTGGACTTAAAGGAAGGATAAGGAAGAAGACAAATGATAGGATTTGGTTAACTAAAGCATCTAGTGTGTTATATAATGTCTGCTACCTGTAGACAGTTGTTCTCAAGAGAAACTATATGCTTGGGACCCACTAAGGGGATATACCCAAGAGATTGCATGCTTTATATAGGCTATGGGACCAATAGCGGGTTAAAATCCACAAACTTGAAATGGTATAGGATAAATAATAGGGTAGGTGTAGTAAGGTATCAAGATAAAGCTAAGGAGTAGGACTAGATGTTTGTAAAATTATAAGTAGTGCAAAAAAGATCAAATTGACATAGATGCAACATGAATCGACACTGACCCACCAAATCAACACCGATAAAAATAGATCATCACTGATTTAAAGTTGGGTATTTAAATAAATTCAACGTGGAAAAGGGCTCATTTACTATTTTTGAAAATGAAATGATGCCTGAGAACTTAAATGATGAGTATGCTATGAAATGATGAGTATGCTATGAAATGATATGGAGGCTAGAAATAACAAATTGAGGTGATGGCAGTGCTCACATGAAAAGGTAAGTTCATTATTTTATTAATTTTTAGTTTTTTTATTTATTTTTTAAGTTTTTTGCCTTTTTTGGAGGTAGGATAGGGGTAACACTAGGTTAGGGTGGTGTCAGAGAATTGGTGTTTATTCCCTATAAATTGATGATGATTTACTAAGAATTGACATCATTTCATGAAATGGCATTGATCCCTATAGAATTCCATTGATCCATAAGGAATCAATATCAATTCACACAAAAAATGTGAAGGTATTAGATTAGAGTCTAGGGTTAGGATAGGCTAGAGATTTTAAGAGAACTTAGGCTTATAAGGGATGTCGATGATAGGCACATACTCTATTGTGGATGTGGGATCAAGTGTCACCCTTACTAGAGTGATTGTAATTCCATATCAATGATGATGAATGGGCCCACCTAGAGGCCATATTCCTAGGAGGAGTAAATCATTATAGATGCTTTCATCAAGATACAATCTTATTGGTTGCCTTGTTGGATCACTAGGATGTTACTACCTAAACATTATAGCTTCCTACCAGAGAGATGACCATCACTGACGAGGAAATATACCATATTTTATGACTACTTATGTAGGGAACACCTATAGTACCTATAGATGAGAAGGGATGGGGAGCAACATTGATACACCTATATGGTGAGGAAATGGAGGATATCAAATTTATTATTGGTGGATTTGCTTTTGAGATTCTATATGTAATTGATATAGTGGTGAGAGGTGTAATTACATTGATGATGTTAGTTATATCCTATTATACACTTCTAAACTTAGGGAGAGGTGATTTCCATGGAGATTAACTAGGGTGGTCACATATATGCTAGAGCATATGATAGTTTTTGCATGGACATCCACTTTACTAGCACATATTTATAGGGATATCTAAGGTTAGAGGATCCAGAGATGATATGGCTTAGATGTGAGTGTTATTTTATAGTGTTGGGCCTATGAGCACATCATGATAGTGTGGCTCATTGGTAACCCATGGATACGATTGTATGAGATTAACTTTAGCATGGCCTTCCTATGATGGAAGGCCAATTTGGCATAAGATTTTATATGGTATTATCTTGTTGGGTGAATATTTTATCGCCAACTAACTGAAGACAAAATGGTTATATCAACCACAGTGTAATGAGATAATTCTCTCATATCAACAAGGGGAGGCTCCCTATAAACTATCACAAATTTAACTTATACTAAATATTAACTTAGGGCTAAGATCATATCATCCATTTCTCTTTTTTCAAAAATGATCTTCACAAAACAAAGGAAAAATTCCTTGATATTAAATGGATTCAAAAGAAACCCATGAAAGTACAAATCCTATTGTTACTTCTCTTACTAATTTATAAATTATATAAAATAGTAGAATGAGGCGCAGCCCAAAGTCTTCACTAAAGACTACAACAGAGTATATGATTACAAAAGATAAAAGTAGTTTAAAGCCTTTCCAATATCTTTCATTGTAAAACAATAAAACATAAACTCAAGATAATTATAAGAGCACAAAGTCTCCATAATCTACTTCAAGATATCTTCCAAATTATTTACACTCACTCTACTTATTTAATCAAATAGATAAGATTGTATTAGGAAAAGGACGTAAGAATAATTTCCCACATAACACAAGTTATTCCAATACAAAGTCTAAAAAGTTACTTGATTTCTCATTTACTTAATAAAATATGATTTACAATCTGAGCTCAAAGTCTCAAAAGGCATTTCAAATTGAGTAGAGTTTTTGCTTCCAATCACTAAAAGAAAATCCATTTACAAAAGAGGCCCTCTTTATTTATAGGGAGAGGCTTTGAGGATTTTAAAAAGACTTAAGTACGTTGACCAAGTCAAAGATATGAGTCCTTGTTGACTTTGACCTTCCATATTTTTACATGTAATTACATATGTAAAAAGTAAATGTAAAAATATCTAGAGCAATTGCAAAAGTACATCTAAGAAGTGAAAATTAAATCAAAGGAAAATTGATTCTATTTATATCCCCATCTTTCTTCATGTGAGCATTGTACATAGTGAAAGCCTCCTGCATCCTGATATTGTTTGGATTAACAATGTTTTTGAAAATCATTTTAGCTCTGACCATGGCATATTTTGCTGCTATGACTGATTTGGCATGACTAGCTAACTTGGTCTTCAGATTATCTAGAGTTAACTGATTATGTAAAATGTTGTCCATAGAGTTTATTGAAGATGTCTCATCTTCAAATTCTCTCTAGAACATCCCTTTGAATTCCTAAATCATTTCTTCTACTGAAAGGAATTGGTTATCTTGTGATGTAAGTTTGCAAGGTAGCTCCTCTAATTTGTCCAAAAGACTGACATCACTTTGATCACTGAGTTTCCTTGAAGATTCAAGGTCACTAATCAACTCTCCAAGCACCTGGATTTTATATGTTAATGCCTCTTTAGTTTCAATGTAAGAGTCTCTATCAGTAATGACACCAATGGATATTAGGGTGCTTATTTTTAGTTTCTTCATATCCACCCATTTATCAAGATACTTTTCAATGCTTTCAATGTCATGAGAAATAGTATTGATGATATCATCAAGTTCTTTTTTTATTTTTCTCATTTTTTTGTCTTCTCAAATAACTTTGTGAGTAGGGAAACTCCTTGTGCACACATCTTGTCCAAGTACTCTTCAAGTAATTTTCCCTTGAGGTAGGTCTTTTCCACTTTCTAAATAATGGGGTCTTCTATAGAAATGGCTTCAGGAGCTACCATTTTTGAAGTGAAAGTGATTCTCCTAACCACAGCAATCAATTGCTCCACCATAGCTTTGTAGCAATCCTTCATCTCTTTCTCTCTATCAAATTTCTAGAGCAAGATGTCCATGGTTGACTGCATATCACTCTTGGCACTCTCATGAGTTGTCTTACATAATTCAACTCTAGAGATAAAGTAATCATTTATATCTAAATTTTCAATGGCTACATCCTACATAGGTCTCACAATTTCTAGAAATTTGTGTCCCTTATCCCCAATCATCTTTGAAAGAATCCTTGGATTTTTTGGATCCTTAGATTTTACCAGCATCATCTTATTGAAATCAAAGTCATCTAGAGAGATGGCTTGTTTCTTCCTTTTAGGAGTGTGAGCTAATAACCATGGTGGAAGTATAGAAATACTCATATTAGGATCTATCTCCATTGTTAGCATCATCAAAGCTATACTTGTACAAATAGTGGAAATAATAGGTGGAGTATAAGTAAAAATTGCACCTTTTACTAAGTGATGAAAAGTAGAACCATCTCCAATATCAAAAGATAGGGATGACAAACTGGGAATTGACCCTAAGGAATGAAGGATATCCTCAAAAGTGTTATGAGGGTTGTCAAAAACCATTTTGGAAGAAGAGCGTGATCTAAAATAGGGAACATTAATTGGAGAAGCGGGTGAAGGAACTGGAATGAGTGCAGTAGGAAGGGAAGAAGAGATTCATGTTCCTTGTTGCACATTCTCTTATGGAGACAAAGATTCCTCTCCTCATTGGTTTTTAGGCCTATCATCAGTCTCCATCTATTATGTTGCTGGTTCTTTAGTGCTTTATTTTTAAACCTCCATATTTTCTATTTCTGACTCTTTTTCTATAATTTTTGACTTCTTCGTCACAAATATGATCTTCAGCTTATTTGGCCTAGAAGAAGGAACATCACTTTTATTCTTCATTCTATTTTCTACTCTTCTTCTTGTTTCCTCTTAAAATTTATCTTCTAAACCTATGATGAATTCTTTTCAAATGATTCCTTTATTTGCTAACCAATTATTGGTGTTTACCAATATTGGTTCAAATCTTTTCCTTAAGAAAGTCAGCTCCTTTTGTGACCATTAGATTGGGGTAAGAGGGGCATTGGCAACCTATTTAGCATTGTATCTATCATTAATCAAATCTCCATCATCCACTAAATTCTTCAAGATATCATCAAGTCCTAGATATTGTATCTACTCAAGAGATAACCTACTACAATCCATTTTCCTGATATCTTCTACTGTCCTCAAGTCTACCCAAATATATTTAATCATAGGTTCATGAAATTGGATTTTTCTCTTGATTATGTCCTTTACACCCATGTGATCGAAATTTGGTCTTCTTTTGAACTACTTCATGGTTACAAGTTGTATTTTAGTTTCCATAACTCTATCTTTCCCAGTGGTTAACACTGAAAACCTACCAATTTTAATTAAGAACTTGAAACCAAGTTTTTTGAGTTCCATCTATTTATTATGTATGATAATTATTTGTCTACATAGCTCCATCAAGACCAATTTGTTTGAAGAGAATCTTGGAAGCATATAAGGATGACCTTGGAAAAAGCCAACCCACAGGTATGAAAAAGAAGAAAATTAAAAGAACATACATCCAAAATCATTCACAACTGCCCAGGCCTCATTAGACATTCTTCTATGTTCTAATTGAGGATCAAAGAGACACAAAAATACTATAAAGAAAGCATCATTTACTCTCTTGAAATGATGAATAGAACCCTTAAATGTTAACTAAGGCTAGTATTGATACACTGGGGTTACTCTCCTATCTCCTTCTGATGTTAAACCTAGAAAGGTTCTCATCGAAGCTGCAATGTACAACAGGTAGGAAGTCATGTAGAATTTAAAGGTAGTGGATACCTTCATAAATTTTTCATGTAGAGAATTTTTGATTTTCTCTCCCCAGAAGATGACTTGTTTATGTTGGATAATTATCTTGATGAAGGGATACATCCATTCATGAAATTGTGAGGAAGAAGGTAAACCTCTTACCCTGCTGAGAAGAGTGATCAGATCATTGACTTCTTTTGAAAAGTCACTCCTTGGAAAAATTCATGGCCACCTTGACAAATTTTCTTTTGGATTCTTGAGCCATTTATGGTTGATTATTTTTTTCACTTTTTTAGGATCTTTGTCATATTCTCTTTGTGCTTCGACAAAATCAAGCTTTATTACTTCGGTAGCAGGAGGACACATGAATACTTTATTGATGAACTCAAGGTCCAGTCTAATTACGACATTACCACTAACATCTAACATAGCCTTGGTATCCTTATTATATAACTGGGCACACTGGAGAACAAATTCTATGTTGTGAGCTACTATAAGGAAAGAAGATACCAGATGAATATTACTTTCGATTATCTTCTTCATTTCATGGCTGAGATTGCTTGATTTAGTTTTTTCCATAAACTCGACCATATCCACATGACCAATCTCTATATCTCAAATTTCATCAACATTGGAAGTAACCAAGGTGATTAGAAAAACACCTTAATATTTAAACTTCATTATCTTCAACTTCTTCAGAGAAACCTTAGTCATCTAGAAGAGCTTTTGTCAAAAATATGTCGATGAAGAAGGATCCACAAGAGAAACTACAATAAAAGTCATGATCATGCAATTAGAGAAAATACTAACAAATTTAATTAAAATTCATGTCGATGATCACAACCATGGGGATGTGCTTGAAAGGGCTAAAGTGTGAGTAGGCCAAAAAATTAGAAGAAAGTAGGTTCAAAAAAGTGAAACTAAAAATTTCCCAGAGTTAGAAAATTTAGAGGAATGTTTGCATGGATGACAAAAATTGCTACCCTTGCATACGGGGGGTACTATCTTTGGTATCGATGGCAAAAATCACTGCCCGATCAAGTGAAGGTAAAAACATAGATGATCGGAAAAAATCACCACTCCAGAATGTGAAGGTAAAAATCCACTTATGCAGGGGCGATGATTTTTGCCACCTTTGTAGGTTAGATTTATGCAGGTGTGGTAAAAATCACCACTTATTCATAAATCTAGGTTGTAAAAAGGTAAGGGTGGTGAAAATTGCTGACCTTATAGGTATATATGTGTAGAGAATGATTCAGCGATAAAATCCACCACTCTTGTAGGCAAAAATTCACTCATACGAAGGAATTTGATTTCTTTTTAAGCCCCTGCCTAGTAGGCTTGTTCAGAGAAGTGAGGCTCACTAGGGTAAAAAATAAAATAAAAAAGGGGAGCAACAACAAAAACCATAATAAAAATGAAATAAAATCTCAATGGAAAAGGAAAACTAGGAAAACTAAAACAAAAAGACTAAAAACAAAACTTACTTGGCAATTTTGAAATCCTAAGCTTGAAGTTAGTGAATTCATGATCCCACTTACTCACATAATTGAATGACTGCAAGGAAGAGGAGTAGACAATTTAAAATAATTATATGAGTAATCAAATAGTATTTAAATTCCCTAAACCAAGTGCCAACCATTCAACATGCATGGTCATAAATGTTGTGTGTGAAAACTAAGATCATGTATTAGCAATGATTTTCACCACCCATGCATGATATGGAGGAATTCATGCATTGGTGGTGAAAATCATTTCCCATGCATGAAGAGGTGTAGAAAGATGCAAGGGTGGTGATTTTTACTGCTCCTGCATGAAAAATGGGGAAGAAATATGTAAGGGCAGCGAAAATCACCGCTCTTATATAAAAATTAAAAAAACTTGCAAGAGCGGAGATTTTTGCTGCTATTGCACTCAAATATATAAAAACATGCAAAAGTGGCAAAAAAAATCCACTTTTGCATTAAAAACCAAAAATGGTCTAACACCCTAAAAACTATCAAAACCTACCATCTGATCAGATCATCACTGCAAACATTTTTTGAGAAAATGCAACGAGGGAGTGTTGAAAACTTTCCCAAGATGTTTAGACAACCTCCCTCAAGATGAAGACAAAATTGCCTCGAATAAAAAACCTAGATTGAAGACCATGAAATGGACAAGTTTCCTTTGGGTTGTCCCTAAAATGAGTGTCGTTGATTTTAGGAACAACAGTTGGCTCCAACTAGGGAACTTCCATTGATTATAATTTGAAATAATTGAAAGGAGTAGAATACAATCTATAGGTGCCTTCATCCATGCCATTAGGCCATGGAGTCAAGCTAAAAAAAGATAAAAAGACACAAAAAACAAAAACAAAAAGACAAATAAAAACATAAAACTATACAGATGTATAAAATAATTTATCTGATACCTTAAGGATTGAAGTATTTCAGATGTTGCCCACTATGAGATAGTGAGAATGGTGTTTCATCTTGCTATTCTAGAAAGAAACAATTTTTACCATAGAATTGATGAATGGTGAATGAACCTCTCCATAAGGAATCAAATTTTCCATACATTTCTTTTGGTTCTCTCCTCTTGTCCCACAACAAGACTTGATATTCAATCTAAAACTCATGAATCCTTTCTCTCTTGTCGAAGAGTTTCTTTACCTAATTTTGATGTATATTAATATGGTCCACTACCATAGTTCATTGCTTTTCTAGTTCAATTAAGCACATGATCCTCTTATCAATAGAATTTTTAAAAGTTTAATCTTTGACTACCGTTGCCAACTTCAGTGTTGGTAGTTCTAAGGTGATTCGTAACTCTGCATTCAAACCATATAGAAGTTAAAATGGTGAGACACCTATTACCCTCTTGGGTGTAATCTTATCTACCAAAAAATCATCGAACAATGCTTTATGCCAAGTTCTTTGATTTTCATCTACCATTTTCTTGATAATAGTAACCAAATTTTTGTTACTTGATTCTGCCTGACCATTTCCTTATAGATAGTAGTCTGAGGAGTGGGAAAGAATAATCTCATAATTGTAGCAGAAATCAGTAATCTCATGAGAAGAGAAATAAGTGGCATTATCCTCTATAATCTTATTTGGAACTTCAAATTGAGAAATAATATTTTCCTTAAGAAAATTACATACTACTTTTGAAGTAGCATGCTTAACTAGAATGGCTTCCACCCACTTGGTAAAATACTCTATTGCGGTGAGAACATAATTGTGTCCAACACTTGAAGATGGATTCACAGTGCCAATGAAATCAATACCCCATTGCTAAAAAGGTTCTTCAATCACCACCAGCTTGAGAGGTAGTGTAGCCAACTTGGGTTTCCCAGCGAATTGTTGACACAACTCACACCTACGTACCTAATTGTATGCATCTTGAAACAGTGTAAGCCAATAGTATCTGGCTCATAGAATATTTTGAGCCATCACAAGTGTGAAAAAATATCCTCCACAATCCAAATTATGGAAGGACTCTAAAAGTTTACTTTGTTGTGCTTTATCCAAGAAATGAAGAAATACCCCATCAAGACTTCCTTTGAACAAACCATTGTCCCACAAGACATAGTTAGTAGCTTTCAACTTAATAATTCTTTTTTATTTATAAGATATATGGGTAGGACACTCACCATAGGGAATAAAATGAGTGATATTGGAATACCACTCATTAGTAGTAGTGACAAAGAGAACTATAGGCATGTCTTCAATCTCTTCTTCTTCATGTCTCATTTCTTTTGATATGTTATCAGCAATCAACTAACAGAGGCCTCTTCCCTGCACAAGCTTAGTAGGTTTGATATGAAGATCAAACTCTTGAATTTTAGCAATCTAATTTTCCTTTTTTGTATTGAACTCATCTTGAGTTTAAATAGACTTTATAGTGGCATCAGGCACTAGAACAATAGTATATGAATTCAGGCTATAGAATCAGAAATGTTTTACCACCTTAACCATAGCATAAGCATACTTCTGTATTTTTTAATATTTCAATTCATTATCTTTAAGAGTACAACTCATAAATGATATGGGAGATTTCACACCTTCTTCATTCTATTGAACTAAAATAGCTAAAAGTGTATGTTCAAAAGCATAGCTGTATACTATGAAGTCTTTGGTATAATTCAAACAAACCAGGATTGGGGCATGGGAAATAGCCTTCTTGATATCTTCAAATGCTACTTTTCCTTCTGCATTCCAATGGAAAGTATCTCTACCCTTCATCATGTCAACAATGTGGGGAGTTTTCTCTATGAATTCAAGAATGATCCTTCATAGAAAATTCACCTTTCCAAAGAAATAATGAACTATAATTTTACTAGCAGGTAGAGTAAGATTTTGGATAGATTTGACTCTTTTTGAGTTGATTTTTATGCCTTCTCAAGATACAATGTGACCAATAAGTTTACCTTTTGTAACCCCAAAAATTGACTTCTTTGGATTGAGAGAAATACCATTTTATCGACAGTGTCCCAACACTTATTGTAAATGATGCACATGATCAGGATGATGTTTATAAAAAATGGTCAAGTCATCAAGATATACCATAATAAACTTCCCTATTTCATCTATGAAGGCAAGATAAATTGCTCTCTGGAAGGTGGCACTATAATTGATCAAACCAAAAGGTATTATGTGATATGCAAATGTGCCCCAAGGTGTAGTGAAAATGCTTTTATGTTGATATACTTCATTGACTCCCACTTGATTATACGTGAAAAAACCATCTAACATGGATAACATTTCTGAGTTGGTTATTATTTTTAATACTTGATCCATGATAGGTAGAGGATAGCTATCCTTTAGAGAAGATTGATTGAGATTCTTGAAATCAACATAAATATGAATCTCTCCATTCTTTTTTCTTACAGGAACTATGTTCACGATTCAAATGGAATGAAGAATTAAAAAAATTATTCTTGCATTCAACATCTTCTAAATCTTTGAAAGGACAGTATCTAATATTTTGGGATTGTATTACCTTTGTTTCTACTTAAGAGGCAATGACCCAACTTTAAGAGGAATTTCATGCCAATTTTATTTAGGCCTGAGAGATTTCAAATCATCATAAGAATACACTAAAACATCAAGTAATGGTGAACAAGAGTAATGAATTTGAACTTTTCATCAGAAGTGCAACAATTTCCAATGTTGACCATTTTAGGATTTTCTTTCATACTCAAATTTATTTGATCAAACTCCTTAGAGGAACTTGAATCCATTTGTCACTACTTGATATACTTTTTATGCTTATCAAATAAATTCTCAAGAGAAACCAAACCTTTTGGAATTTTATTCTCTTTGAGTTGAAGAAACTCTTCACCAGTTTTTAAATTTATTTTAAGAACTGACTCCTGTGATGGAGATTCACTACCTTCAAAATAAATCTCTTCAAATTTATCTATCTTTTCTAAAAAAGCAATGATTTTATTATCATCATTAAACACCTACCAATGATTGGCATTATCAGGTACACTTGGTCAAAAGACCAGCTCAATAGTGTACTTGTTTCCTTTGAAATATATGAGGAACCATGAGGGTCATGGAGACAGCCAATGAATCTGAACAATCATTAAACTTTCTTGGTATTGCAAAAATATTAAAACATCAAAACTTTCAATGCTATCCCATACAAGATTGCGATAATGTCATAGTCTTTTATTTTTGATTTGGTACAAACTTCTCACTTGACAAACCACCAATTTAGCATCTCCTCGGGCATGAATAATTTTAACACTTTTAGTATGAGTAGCTTTTAATCTGAGCAATAATGATTCATACTTAGCAGTGTTGTTGGTATTGTCAAATTACAACTTATATGAGTAAGAAAAAATATCTCCTTGAGGGGATATCAAAACAATCCTAGTTTCAGAACTGATAGAAGAGTAGCGACCATCAAATTCTAAAATCCAAACATCATTAGAATTTGATCTTCTTAAAGATTTCTCTTCGATAGTGAGGGAAGATTCCTTTTTACCTAAAATTTGCTCTAAAAATTCTTCTAATTTTCTATCTAAATTTTTTAAAATTTCACCTAATAAAATTTCTTTTGATAAGATAAAAAAATCTTTAGTGGACAAAAAATAATTACCCATTCTTGAGGATTCAAACAAAATTTGAGCTTCAGGGTCTGACATTTGGGTAACAATATATTTTGACTCTTTTTCAAGAAGCAACTCTTGCATAATGCATTTAATAGGTATCTTTGCTTCACATAGATCCATGTTCAACTCTTCACCTACATCCTTGCAAAAATTATGTCTAATCAGAATGTCATAGGAAGCTGGAACATCTTCCACTAAGATTTTCATCTTAATCTTCTTATCTGGAAAAGTCGCAAATGTAAATTAGGCATCTTTGATTTGACCCAAAAGTGGTACTTGCTTATTTTCTATAGATAAATATCTCCCAAATGCCTTAGTTAAGGTAAGACAGAGAATCTGCTATCTTGGTGGGTATAACATTATCAAAGGCTCTAGAGTCTATTATACAGTTGCTCAACTTATGACCATTTATCAATAGAGAAACATAGAAAGGTTCTATTTTTATAGGGGCAACAAGAAGAGTAGAGACAAGATTATTTTTGGTGGATTTGTTCTTTGGGGGATCATGAATCACTTTTGAAAAATCTTGTCTTGTAGGGACAGTTTTGTTTTTGATGTATTCAGCCAACCTATCAAACTATTCAGGATTGGCTTGTAAGTACTCAACTTCAGACATTTGGATCTTGGTCTTCCTAGCATGATCAGTTATGTCAAATAACTAAAATGAACTAGAAATAGAGAAAGGAAGTCCATCATCCTTGTTTTTATTTGATGTGGTACTAGTCTAAGAAATTGAAGAAGAAGGTATATGATTGTTCGAGGTACTTACTTTCTTATTGGTCACCGGGTCCTTTGATTGATAAGGTAGTGAGGTCCCCCATTTATAAATTGAGATCACTGGCTAAGGTTCTTCTCTTAATTTTCTCTTATCAACTTATTGAGTTGATTGGTTTTGGGACCTAGTAAAAATAGCATATGATCCATCAAATACTTCTTCCTTTTTTCTAGCTTCATCTTGGTAATTCAAAAAATTAATGTTGGAGTCACCAACTAATTATTCTTCTACTTATGCAAAGAGATTAGCATCATCTTCTTGGTCCAACTTAGGTTGAAAAGAGAGGTCATGTTTGGCTTCATGATAACCAACTGCTGAGTTGATTGGTGCTGCTTCAATGGCAAGCTTCCCTTGTGTGAGAGGAAGATGATTGGATTGCCCTTGATTTTTGACAGCATTGCATTGATGTGAATGGTTGGAAAATGTCCTCCTTGGCATATCTTGATAAGAAGGAGAAGCAGACATACATTGGAAAATTTGCCTTTTCAGAGCTAGAAATTCATTTACTAATTTTTACACCATGGGATCAGTGGTGCTTGTAGAAGAACTTTCAGCAAATGAGGAAATTTTATTTTTATTAGAATCTTTTCTTATCTTACCTACCAAGATAAGATCATCTTCAACCTTGGTAGCTAAAATCTGAGCTATAGAAAGATATATAGGGCCAGCCTACCTCAATAGAAAACTCATTTCAGGAAGTTGAGAATTGATGAAGAAGCACTTAAGATTTTCAGGTGTTGGCTGAGCAATTGCAAGAATTCTATTTCTTAGCTTATTGAATTTAGAAATGAAGTCTCCATATAATCTAGTATATGGTTAGGAAGCAAGAATGTCTATTTCTCTTGAATTCCCTACTTTAAAATTAATGCATCAACTTGAGATAATAGAAAATGAGCCAATGAAAATTAGCTGAGCTCATGGAGCTAGAAGAAACAAGACATCAGTCTATGTTGGCTATGGAGGTCCATCAATCAATGGGAAAGAGATCTTTTGACAAAGGAACTTCATTAAGAAGTTTTCAAGAAGGAGATTTGGTCCTTAAGTAGGATAAGGACAAAAATAAGCTAGGAAGGCACATAAAATTTAAATCTATCTAGAGCGGTCCATACACAGTCTCTAGCTACAAATCCCATAACTCTTTCTAGCTTGCAAAGATAGATGGTGAAGTGCTTCTTATCCCAATCAATGGGATACATCTAAAACATTGTTATTGAGAAATATAAGTTCATTATACATAGTTAGTTGGTCTTGTTTTTCTCTAATTATTGATCTAACACATTAGTTTCTTTTTTTAAATCCTAAAGAAGTGCATTATTGGCATAATTGTTCAGTAAATTAGTTGCCCTTACTTTATTAGGTTATTTTCCCTTTCAAGTTTAATTAATTCCCTTTTTTTTTGAATTCTTTGTCTTTTCAAGTCAAGAGAATTTCTTGAATGTATCATGTAAATGTTCCAAGAGTCATAGAGATTTTAGGTTCTCAAGCATATCATGCATGCTACCTAGTTAAGTCACCAAAGATGTTGACCAAATTTGGCCCACATAGAGATATTTTCCTAGAAATGATTTGAGTAGGTATACCAAGTTCTAGATGGAATGAGTGGTCCAAAAATCACCCATAGCTTGAAAATATTTTGAAACACTTTAAGCTAACTTAAAGTGTATTTTTTTAGTTTTAAGGGATAGATTTATAGAGTAAAGAGGAAGGTTATAAGTAGGTTCCCATGGTGATCAAAATGGTTCAAGATCAAGTTTAATATACAAAATATTCAAGTCTTCATAGTTCATTTGAGAATTCAAAGTTCAAACAGAAGTTCAAAAAAGCCTTCAGGCTTTAAAAAATCTAAGTGCAAAATCCTTTTTTGGCTAAGTCCTTAGGAAATATTTTAGGATTTCTTTTTGCTAAGTTCATTTCTTTCAGACCTTCTATTCAAATCAAGTGTTCATATTTCTTTCAAGAAAATTGTTTCATTTTTTTGGCTGAAAAAGAATTCTTTCAAACATTTTGTCTAAAACAAAAATTCCAAAGATCAAAATTCTTTTGGGTATTCTGTCAATAGAAAAAGGCCAAGTATAATTCTTTTGAGAAAATTGTTTGAGACAATTTCCTCAAGGACCATGTTTTTTCAAACATTTTGACCATAATAAATGTTCTATAATAAAATGTTTGTAGCATAAGTCCCAAAGACCTATTTCCATCAAGGAAAGTCTGCAAGAAAGTTCCTTAATTCTTTCAAGGAAAGTGGCTGAGAAAAATTCCCACATACATAATTCTTTCAAGGAAAGGGGCCGAGCAAAAATCCTATAGACAATTATTTCGAGGAAAGTTGCCGAAACAAAAGTTTGAGGAAATTGTCCTAAAGGAAAAATATTGAAGTCATTTCCATTATAAAAATTATTTGATACAAAATATTCATAGCAATGGTTATAAAAAAACAAAATATCCAAAACATAAAGTCTAAAAAATTGATTGTTTCAGGGAAATTAATCTAGTAAGGTGATGACTAGTGTGTAAGTGTCAAAATCAAGCCATGGTGACTAGCCATTTGAATTCAAAATCCCAAGACATTTTCATAAGTGTTAAGTTCAAGCATATAATATGAATATTGTTTTTTAAATATGTAATTATGGGCATGCAAATGTCATTGACGAGCACACAGATGTCAAAGTTAAAGCCATGGTAAATAGCTATTTGATTTCAAAAATTAGAGATCAATGGTCAGTATTCAATAGATAGAAGATCTAATGGCAAGTGATGACTAATAGGATAGTGGGTCTCGATAATTTAATGGCACATATTCAACACATATTCAGATCAACAGTGGGTAGAGGTCAAATGGGGTTAGCAAATCTCATAGGCAAATGCACGAATGATAAGTGTTAACAACACATTCAACTGGTAGAATATTAATGATCATCATTCATTAAGATAAGTAGGATCCAACATAGTTAGATGAGTCAATATGTTAATGATTTGAGTCAGCTTTTAATGGACAATCAAACAAAGGTGAGCTTGGGTAGCTTTCAGTGGAGGTCAACTAAGCAATATTTGACCTAGGTGAATATATTACAAGATTGAGCTATACTATTGAAGCTTAGTAAAGATAAAATAGGAATTTTAAGACCTAATACAAATCAAGGGTTGGAAACCATTTTAAAAACAAGATCAAACAACTGACAAGATCCATCTCAATGACATAAATGTTACAGGAAAGCCAATAAAAATAATTGGTTTTCAATCTATAGAGTGATATGGCTCTATCAGTTCTATGGCATGAAGAGTTTTCATCCTCATGAATAGGTCAATTTAAATATGGTTTAGATTCCTAAGAAGGTAACCTGGTGGTTGGATAAATATCAATGAAGTGTTCAATTCTTTTATGAGGACCTTCTTTCTTGATAAGATCATGGCTCAGTGTCTTTGAAATGGTGCTAATCCATTGAAAGTGGTTGGGCCTATTTCAATGCATAGCTCTCTCTCTCTCTTTCCCTTTTCTATAAATATATGCTTCTAAGCCTTAAAATGTGTCCCTCTTTTTGGTATGACAAAACTCTAACAAGATTTGTACTATAACACCTATTTGATATAATAGAGACTGAATTCCTCCTTTTATAATTGAACTGAAGTGTGTCTTTGAGTTCATTGATTGGTTAAGTGAATGTATGCCTTCCTTGCCTCTATTTAAATTTTTTCACCTTTGTGATCTACTTTTTCAACCCTCACATGTCATTCTAAGTGTAATATATGGTTTTTTGGTCAATTTTAGAAGTGTATAACTACCCTCCCATAATAGATTAATAGTCAATTCATGTTTTTTTGTGAAATATTGATGTGAGTGATTTTTTTAGTCTTGAGTGCATCCTATAGTGTGTCTTGTGTGATTTTGAGTGATTCAATCATTATTTCATCACCTCTTTTTACATATTTTCATAAGTTATTGTTAAAATATTTCTCCCTTTTCCAAGCAACTGCTAGCTTAAGTTTAGTAAAGTGAAAGATCCAAAAAGAAGCCATCCTTCTCTAGAGGTTTGATTTATTATTAGGATACCCATAGCTTAGGATCAATCCCATGTTAGACTATATTTGAGTAAAGGATCTAAACAATCCCCTTCTCAACTAGGGTGTAAATCTAGAACACCAACAGTAACCTCTAGAGTAGTTTTAGGTTTTTTGCTAAAATTGAAACTGTGTTTTCATGGGGTATCCTAACATATCCCAATGCAACCTCATGGGGGCCTTATTTGTAGTGTCTTATATTAAAACCTTTCCAAGGACACCACTGTAGGTATATCTTTGAAAAGTGGGGTTTATTGAGGAATGAAAAGTTTGATGTAAATGGTTTAGCATGGGTTTGGTTAGAAAGTCCTAAGGAAGGTTGGTTGATCCCCCCATAGATCAAATGGGTGTAGAGGAAAGGGAGATTAAAGGGAATGATTTCTCCTAAATTAGGATAATATGCATGTTGTTTTTCTAGATTCCCATATTCCTAAGGAGTGGGGAGAGTATTATGTGTTAATAACTGATATTCTCTAATTAAAAGATACTAAAATGTGGAATCAATGGACTCCTTACCATTCCTTGATGTAAGGATTGTCATACTAGAGGATGCTTTGTTGGATGATGATGAGGTAGTGCTTTGTAATGTAATTAAGACATAATTTTAGTGAAAGGTGAGGTTACACATTTTAAATGGATGGAGATTGGTTGGGATATTATGGATTTTACCTTCGTGTTTAAATTTAATACATTGGTACAAGGTAGAAAGGATGTAATGCATAATATGTATCTAGGGATTCCTTAACAAGATGTTGTATTGAAACTCCCCTTATACTACATAAAATAGTTCAGGTAGAACATCACACCTACTTGAATTTGGAGGACCATTTTTCCTAATGCAGGGTTGATAGTGTCATTTATACATGCACCATTATCAATCACTACTTGTTTGATTTGATTTTGATCAATCTAGGTAGTGATAAATAGTGTGGGATCTTGGTCATCAAGTTGTAAGGGTGGTATTTTTGAATCATGGAATATTATGGATAAGGGTTTTTGGTGTGATGTAATGAAAGTTGATAAAGGTTGGGGTTCATCAGCTTGTATCTTGGTGTCATGTAAGGCTTCAATCATAGCCTCATGATTCTGTGGAGAATTTTAGACAAGTTCATATAGAGACATCTTGACATGAAGGTGATGAAACTACTTTAGAATAAATATCTATATAAATTTTGCAGCATTGTTATTTTTCACTTTTTTTAAAATAGAAATTTTAGGTTTTGGAGTAGGTGTTATTGGAATATTTGTGGTAGGAGTTAGTGCTTTGACAATAGTCATTTTGGCTTTTTCATGATTGTAGGTTTTATAACCCTGGGCTTAGGATTGCATAATTATGTGAACTACATCTATCTAAAATAAAAGGGGATTTGTTACATTATCAGAATCATCAACATCTAGTGGGTTTAAGAGAGGTTGATATTGATCTCTATTAGAGTTTTTATCTTCTTTTATAGCTTGTTCTAATGTTGGTAGTAGTATGATACTTTTTGAGGTGATTATGATCCTATTAGTTTGACTATGGGGATTGTCATGATCTAATTTCTCCATTAACAGATCATCTTCTTATAATAAGTTTCAGACCACAACCTTTAATGCATTATAACTTTTTGTGTCATGACTTGATATTTGATGATATGTGCATTTCTTATTTTATCTATGCCATGATGGTTTATGAATATGAGGATTAATGGGTTTTATAAGTGGTAGAGTGATAAGGGATGTCTAAATAAGTTGATCTAGGATCTTATAATAAAACCCCTTCAGTAAATATTGACTAGGCTCTTCAATCCTCTGATGCACTGGTAGGGAAAAGGTATGTGACTTCATACCTTCACGTTTTGAACTGGTTGTTTGAATATTTTCTACAACATGTACTTTATGTTTAGGATAAACCCTTACACCTAAACCTTGAAAATATTATGGATTTAAAGGGTTATGTATTGGCATTATCATGGTGGGAAGATCCATTTGTGGTGATACATGATCTTTAATAGAAGATTCTATAATGGTAGTTTCTAGTCTTTCTAAAGGATGAGGTCCTAATATAGATGCTTTTATCTAAATAGGTGGTATTGGCACTTTTCCTTTTTGAAACTAATCAGAGGTAGTGGGTATATCCTCTTTACAGAATTTAATCCTAATGGGAAGATGTAAAGATTTTTCTCTTGGGGCCTCGAGGTTTTTGTTTTTTAAGTTTATAGCTTTCCCCTTAATTTCTCTAAGATTTAGCAATTCCTAAGTAATGGAGGGAATTGGTCTTGAGCTACTTTGGGGTAATGTAATAGTTTCCTCAAGCGGTAATAAGCTATATGGAATGGGTATGCTACATGTAGGTATCGAAATGATGTAACGAATAGTATGTGTATCTTGAAGAATGTCTAAGTAAGCCTTTTCTATGATATTACTTTTCTCTTTTATTTCTATTTGATCATGCTGAAGGCTTTTAGATATTATTTCCTTGAGTGGATCCCAAAAAATTAGATTCAAAAAACTTGAGGAAGTTTTCAAGATGTCTTCATTTAGTTTGGATGGTTCAAAGGTGTCTCCTATAAGGTGATTGAGGATAGGAGTACTATCAACTTCTATAGGAAGAAGTTAGTCATGTATTGTATTAATTACATGAGTTTCATGGTCTGAGGTAGATCTTAAATTACCCTACATAGAATTTGATATGGAAGCATGATTAGGGAATGGTAATATGAATATGTCTATAGACTAATTAGGGGGTGTGTTAGGGTTGTCTAGTTATAACTCCCCCTAATTAATAATTTTCTATAATAGTACCTTAAAATAATGACACCGAATAACGTCATGACCTATTACATGATTAAAGTTACAAAATTCATTCTCCCTAAACCAACTAGTCTTAGGGTGAGAATCATCGAGAGGTCTTATCAGAGGAATCTCAATGAGAGATTTCTTTAAGACATTATCTAATATAGATGTGTAAGACTCTCTTAAAGGTGTATATTATCATGGAGCAAAATGTGTCGATGGCTATTAAGATTGTGCCTAAGAGGTGGAGGGCTTAGATTGGCTTTTAGTTTATGTTGGTGTTGATTTTACAACTATGACATTAACATCTCATTTGGTTTTATTATTATTGTTGGTCCCTTTATAGAGATTATGTTTAAAGTTTTTATTATGTAATTTAAATTTCCCTTCTTCTAGGTCTCTAATTTATAGTTTACAAGCCATAGAAAAGGCCTCATCAAAGGTTTTGAAAGATTACACCCATAACATCAAAGAGATGTGCTTAGCACATGTTCTCATGAATAATTTGATCAATTCAGGTTATAGAAGGGAAAAGGTGAGTTTATTTATGAAACTATTCCATCTAGCGACAAAGTTAATGATAGATTTGTCATAGAACTATCATATGGCATAGAGGTCAGTGATAGTGACTTTTCATGCTATATTGATAGAAAAGTGCTCTAATAATATTTGGGCTAGTTACCCAAATGAAAAAAGGGAATTCTAAGGAATTGAGTTGTACCGATCTCGAGTAGGTATAGCTAGAAACATAGGAAAGGTCCTAAGAAAAAGTGTCATCATGTGTTATAAGGTATCAATCATGTTTGAATACTTGAAGGTGATACTAAGGATCTTCCTTATTTTGAAACTTCATAAAATTTAGAAGTTCCCATTGCAGAAGATAAGGCTTAATGGGGATATTTGGGTTAATAGGTTTGTTAAATATTTTCTCATAAATGAGCATGTTTTTCTAATTAGATGTAGAGGCTTATAAATTATCCATCCTATTCATATGGATATTCATAAGGTCTAGTTGGGTGTTGTATTGATGGATACCTCCAAAAACATTCTATTGTGGGAGTTGATATGTAGGAAACTGAGTGGAAAAAGGTTGGGATAAGGGATAACCAACTAAGATGGTTATGATTGGTTGAGATGCCACCACATAATGTGGTGCTTATAAGGGGATATAATTAGACCCAATAACTTGTGTAGGTGTTATTAATTGGGTGGTCAAGGGGATATATTGTTGAGGTATTTTACTTATAGGAGCTTGTTGTAAAGGTTGAGTTTGGGTATTTAAAGGTACACTACTTTGGATAGGTGGAAGGGTTGTTGGGACTTAGATAACTATATTTTGAAGTGTTGTGGTAGTAGGTTGTGTAGATGTAGGCTGAGGTGTAGTGATATTTTGAGTTTGGGTAATAGTTGGGTATGGAACACTAGACATTACCAGAGGTGGATTGCCTAAGGGTTGCATAGTAGTAGTGTCAAAAATAGTTGTAGGAGGATTGTTATGGGAAGAAACCATAGTGATCATAAACCCTTCACCTTCATCTAAAGGCATGACATATGGTTTCCTAGAAAACTATGTATGGGGGGAAGTGGGATAACTTAAGAACTAAGGTAATGGTTAAGTGTGATTGGGTTTATATCCAATATAGTGGTGAATTTAGGATAGAACTAGGTATAATACTGAGGAATACCTTCCCCTGTGGACTTAGGGGAAGTAGGATGACTAGGAATATTCTCCATGAATGAGGATGAATCTAGAGGTTTGGTTTTTTTTCATGACTATTGTCACATCAAAACCATGTAGTGATAAAGGAAAAAGTAATAAATAAAAACAAAAAACGCACTAAAGTCTTTTTTGAATATATCATATTTAGTGAAGAGGAAAATACACACATGCTAATTATGTACCTAAAAGATTTTACTTTTTAACTTTAAAGTGTGATAAAAGAAAAGAAAAGGTTATTGAGGGTCTTAAGAAGTGGTAATGTAAGGATAGTTTCATGTTTTTTAAGCTCAAAAATATTTTTTGATTAGAATTGATACTTGGATTGGTATTGGGGCCTACTCCCTCACTTCACACACCATATCATAAGGGTATTGGGTGCATAGCCAATATATATAAAAAAAACCTAGGGTTTATACTCAGTCAATGCACTAAGTTGGTTCTACCCTTGGTGGTGAAATCCAAGTGGGATAGCTGATAAGAAGGCTATTTTTAGGTGATGATATCCTAATCAGTGCCCTTATGTCAATGTTTAGTGAGTTTGTTATGCAAGTGGTTTAGTCTGTGTGTGAAAGAAGTGATAGCTATGATAAATTTAACCCACCTAGATTATTCTATATGAGTTACTATTCTCACCCAAACTTGTACCCTAAAAGATAGTGTAAAATCCTCTTCTATATTTGGGCAATATGGGAACACTTCCAGGTATGTGGGTGTACCCATAGTGGAAGTGAGCCTCTAGATTCAAGGACCATCTCTCTGAATGTATCTTCAAATGCTTATCACTTAAACTAGTGCTTACTTATGGGGAAAAGATTTAGAGTGTGCATGAAATGAACCTATTCTAAGGGGGTGATACACCAAGATGTTTTCCACATGACCATCATATTTCATTCACTAAGAAATAAAGCATATAAACTAGTCTCAATGTCTTAAAGGATTCTAACATGAGTGTTTCAATATAGAGGTGAGATGTATGAAGAAACACAAATCAACTGAATCAGAGGGAAATTTTCACACTCCAATTGAAATCATACACATGAAATGAGCCTAACACACTTGACTAAACTCTATATGACACGTTAGAATGAGAGATTCTTGCAAAAGACATAAAAGGACAAGGAAAAGCAAGGATAGAATCACTGAACTTGACCATTCATCACTTTACACACTCAAAAAATATATTCTTGAACTTAAAACCAAATTGATTGAATTTTTCAATGGCAAAATATGACATCAAACTAGTAGGACATCATCAACTAGGTGCGGTATTAGATTATAAAGGCCAAAATGGCTGCTACTTATAGAATTGGAGAGAGAGGAAGAGAGAATGAAGTCCAAGGGTCACTTGAAAACTTGTCATGATGAGAGGAGTTACACATGCAAGAGAATGAGTGTAATATAAACCGTGCAAGTTCTAATAAGACAAATGGCCCTCATAAGCATTAAACTCCATGAAATGTGGTGTAAGACTCCTTTTTGCTCAAAAAACTACCTTCATCATTTTCCCCTTTTGAAACATCAAAAAATTGACTAGGGACATATCTCATGATTTCAATGAGAGGTAAGGGTTGTAGACATTCTCCAACATGCATTGGTTGCATTCTTAATCTTCTAAATTTTTATGGAGGTGAGACATCACTGCATGTAGTGTAAAAAAATCCTCTTTCACTTACCCCTCACACTTGGCCTCAAATTTGGCTTTATTTTTCCATAATAGGGTGAATGACACTTGGAAAGACCCTTTATGGGCCTTAAACTACTCAAGTAGACCCTAAAAGGCCATCCACTTGAAGTTCTCACCCTTCTCATTATCTTGCTCACTTTACTAGTTTTGACTGGATGAGATGAAGGTGATGATATAAACACTTAGGATTTTTTATGAATCATTAAATGATCATAGTGACTTATAATAAGTTTCAACCTCACTCCCAAAGTTTATTTCTCTTCTTGAAAGTCCTTATAACCTACCAAACACCCAAAATAGTCAAAGAAATCTAATTTACCTCCTATTTTTATAAATAGGGAATACCTCAAGTGGATGGGAAAGATCTCTGGAGAGTCCCATACAATTTTTAATCACTTTCATGTCAATTTCATCTCATCTAGATAGCTTTCCATCCTTATTTTCCCAATCAGGTCCTTATCTAGGGTTTTAGGTTCTTTTTACTCTTAGGCCTCATTCATAAAGATGTGACATTGGAGTTGCAAATAAATTCCACAAAATCAATTATCAAGACCCCTTTCAACTTCCTCAAACTCATTTAACCTCCACAAACACTCTCAAAGAATATGTGAGCTTTCAAACCTGCTTACTCAAACCTTGACCTTCATTTTGCATAACTTGAATTAGCTTTGAGCCAAAATATGGTTTTTCTATGGATCCTTTGGCATGCTAATAACTTTATGCACATGTTATATCTCTCTATACACATTTCTAAATGGTTTATAATATTCCTTTGATGCTATAATTTATATTGACCCCTCACTTGGGCTTTAGGCTTGAGTTAGGCCTAAAGGCTTTGACTATAACCCTTGTAGGTTTAGACCACTTTTTCTACTTCAAACCCTTAGACATGTTTTTCCATGTTCATTACAGCTCCCCAAACTTTCTTTCAAGGTTTAATCAACTCTTATCTCACCTTATCACCCTATTTCTTCAAGATCTGTCAGTTTGTATACAAAGGGAATGCCCTCTATCTGAGATAAATAGAGGTCACTTCCCCTATTTTCTCAAAAAAGTTAGACATTGGAGGGGATTATCTAAGTTACATATTCACTTTATACCAATTTTCAACCCTTGGTCACATTTTTAGACCATTTAACTCCTTCAAGACCCAAGATAAACTATGATGAAGGGGACTGTGTGCAGGGTTTAGGATATGGAATGTGTGTTACATCATTAGATTCCTCTCTCTAATTTTAATCCACCATGATAGTATCATGAGTTGTTATTCCCTATTTTTAGTCTCTTTCAAACATGTAAATCATTAGACTCCCTTTAAACTTTGCATTGTTTACCTTCTACCTTGATTGGTCTAGACTACAAGTCATATGGCTATGACTATGTTTCTCCTTCCTGTAGATGTCACCTACATGGTTTAAGATTGAATTAAATGTTTATATGTCTCCTTAGATTCTATTTTTTTGGACCTATTTAACTCATAGTTAAGTTGTGTCAACATCAAAACATCACTCCATAACCCACTGTTATCTACAATCAACTATAGTTAACTGTGTTGGAACAATTAAGATCTAATAGGTGAGAATTCATTTGTAATATGTGTCACATCACCTTTTAATCCTCTGAGTCATTTGGAATCATCCTCCATCAACCAATTTTGGCATTTCCATGTTTACATCCTTATCATGAATGATGTAAAAGGTTTCTCTTAGTTGTAGGTGGGTAGTTTCAAAAGAGAAGACACATGTACGTGTATATGGGGCTCAAAAATCTACATATCAGCCTCTTTTGACAATAATTGTGTTCATTATTATGCCTTTATTATTACATAGATAATTCAAACATGAATACATTCCCTATTTTCACTTTAGGATCCTAGAGTCATCTTAAAATTCTAAACCCCTAGGTGACTCAAAAAGACATATGGGATAATTATACCATGACCAAGACTAAATACATAATATATAACATTAAATACACCCTATAACATCATATTATACCCCTATATAATTTTTTTAATATAGGGGTGTTGACCCAGTTTGATTTGTGGTAAAAATGGTCAACATTCTTGGCAATTTCCCAAGGGTGGTAGGTTTGCTATGCCAAGACCAATTGCCTAATCCTATCCATTATGATATGGAGTCACATGTACACCAATTTTGACACACAATTTCCTTTGACAACACACCAAACACAAAAATAACACACAAAATAATACAAACTCAAAAAAACACATGTGTTCACTAGAACAATTATGAAACACAACAA
Source organism: Torreya grandis (assembly GCA_037957365.1). NCBI lineage: Eukaryota > Viridiplantae > Streptophyta > Pinopsida > Cupressales > Taxaceae > Torreya > Torreya grandis. The sequence continues at coordinate 4,086,766 of JARHVA010000719.1, read as the reverse complement.
AACTGAAAGAGAACACACACAGCTATTATACTATTTACAAAAGCTCACTCCTGAGGTGAAACATCTAATCATACCTCAACTAGGCTCAAAAATATTCCCCCCCACATCTTTTTCACTCCATTAAGGTAGCTTATCATGACGATCGTGCTCATCACCAATCACTGGAATATGTGTAGGGTCAATAAATCCACCACCTTTGAATATTATTAAGTCTACAAGTGAACTATGTTTAACCTTCATGAAAGAACATTCTTGTTCTATAATAACCTTGATTGGGGCTATAACTATTGTGATTTCCATCATATCCATTAGATGTTTTCCAAAAAAGTTTAGACTGGAATGTATGGAAGTCTTCTCAACCTTATCCTCTTTTAGGACAAGAAGTGCTTGATGTTTGAAAGCATAAATTTATTCTTCTTCATGATCTAATCCCTTTGGATATGGCTCAACATCAGGTGGATCTCTTGACTATTCTTGAGGCACAATAACTTCTACCTTAACCTTATTATCCATGTCTACAACTTCTTAGATACTAACATCATCAAATTACTTCAAGGTAGTAGGTTTTTTATCAGCAAAATGACCTTCATCTTTATGCTTGATGGAATACTTGTCACCATGATGATTAGTCTCATTAAAAACCTTGACATTAGATATAGAATCTCTTGGATAAAAGGGACTTACCCAACTTGTCAAACTCTTTACATATGGCATTGAGATTTTTCCATAGTTATTCTTCATTTACAACATAAGACTTTTCTCCATAATTATTGAGACAATAAACATCATGTTTGTTAGAGGAATTAACCAAATCAGATGTAGACTTCTTGAGATGGGAAGTAACATTACCAAGTTGATAAAATGCATGACATATGACATCAAACCTTTGCCACATGTCATTCTCATCCACTTCATGAATGTCATCATCCAAAGCATCCTCATCAATGGTATGGATAAAGACTTCATTTTTTCCACTATGGTGATCAATTAGATTTGTCAACTTATGATCATCATACTCATGAATCATCTAGTTACCTTTAGTATCATGAGAATGTTTGATACTTACCTCAACTCCTTCAAATGGCTCTTCATGCATGATATAAGTCCCAAGGTCATTTTTTTCAAATTAGGCATAAGGATCATGTTTATATGTATCTACACCATACTCATCCAATAATAGATCAAAAATTCCTTCAAATATAGAATCTCCATCATCCACATTAGGCTCTTCCTTCTCATTAATCACACAATTCAAGTTAGAGCTTGTTTCAATGTAAGGCTCAATATGAAATCTTACAAGAGGTTGAGTTCTAATGGTCACTTTGGTCCCATATCTTGTCTTAAAGGACAAGAAGGACCAATTAGTTGAGATATAGCCACCTATCTTGGCTGTAAAGTCTCTTGAAAGGAATATTACAAAGTGAGTTAGGAGTTCAACAACTATGTCTTGAAGGATAGGAAAACTAAGACAATAATGCAAGAGGACCTTTAAATTTTTTATCATCCCTATGGTTTTGGAAAGTGTACCATTTAATTTTAGAAATACTTTGTTATGAGGCTCATATTTTAGGCCCAACTTATTAGTTACAACTTTGGGCATGACTAATGTAGAGGCTCCACTATCAACTATGCAATTGTGGACCAATTTGTCGCTCAATATTTAGAGTGAGATAGAATCGTGGAGGTTTCTCAGCCCTAATTGATGGTTCAATAAATGTATTAGGGACATTTATAAGGAAAAAAAGACTAGGAATTTGGTTTGAAGGTGAAGAACTATTAGTAATAGTGGATAATTGCTTTTGTAATAACTCTTTTTAGCTAGGCATATGAAGGACATCTCATAAAGAGACTGATGCTTTGGAAATTTTCAATGAATCCACTATGTTAATGGTATTATTCTCACCTTTTATTAAGTCCTTGGAGGTAAATAATTTCTTGGAACTTAAGGAATAGATGCACTTTTGAGTAGACCTTACCACATTTTTATTTGAAGGAGGTGTAGGATCTTTTAGAACTATCACACTTGTAGCCATGTTTTATTCTTTTGGAGGATGATTGGATGAGATTTTAGGCATGTTATATTCACCTCATATAACTTTCCTCTAGGCCCTTTTATGTTATTCAATATAAGCTCCTTGATTTATCACAAAAGTTCTTTCCACCAAGAAGTTGGTGAAACTTTCTCCATGGGGTTGCCAATCTTCATTTGCTTGCATCATGACCTCATCTTCAGTTGATAGGAGAGGAGTAACTCTCCTTGATCTAAAGATCTTGATCTACACCTTAATTAGCATCCATGAATTGGCCTTATTGCCAATCTTCTCCTTATACCAAATTTTTGTGCATTGATATCATCTCCTTTATATTAATGGTGGAGTTAGGATTGTACACCTCTTCCTCTTCTATATTTCTAACCAATTTGTTATTGATAAGGATATGAATTTTTTTGGGCACCTTGCCACTTATTTCCTTATCTATTTTGAGATTCTAGATATTGGCATCTTGACTTAAATAACTTGGATCTTGACTACCAATCAACATCATTTTTTGCCTTCTTAAGAGTAGCTCTAGGCTTATTGTTAGCATTGGGAATTTGTGGCACATTTGGAGTATTAGAATAAGTATGAGACAATGGAGGCATAGACACCTTAGGATGCAACCTTCCATCTTGGATGAGACCATTCTTAGCTTTGATATTAATTTCATATACTTTAGGGAGATTGAAACCCCCCATAGATTAAAGCACGATAGCAATTTTGGTACCAATGGTTCTCAAGTAGTAGGGAACACAAAACTAGGAGGTGACCTCATAGAGGGAGGCAATCTATACCAAGTATTTTAAAACCTCTAATTGAATTCATGAATTATGTTGATGTGGTTTGTATGCATACCATAGTCAACGAGGTAGCCTCTAACATTTCAGGATCTCAATGGAGATAAACTCCACTCCAGGGCATGAGTTGTAGGTATGTGGTTTAAATAACTTGTTGATGGGATAGCTAGTAGAGCATGTAAGTTGTTGACAAAGTTTTTAGGATGGAGATGTGATCTCTAAAGGGTATTGAATTCCTACATGATTTGAATGGGTGGTTGGTTTCTAATATAAAGTGGGTAGGTATAAAAACAAACTTAAAAGGAGGGGAGGGTAGGGCAAAAAATAAGACTTTATGGTTTTTAGGAATCACTTCCCTAGCTAGGTTCTAAAAGGATGAGTGTTTTTAGAACCTATGTTTGTAGTTAACAACTATTACACACACATAATCATATGTGGCTAAGAAGTCAAAAGAGATAATGATACCATAAATTTATAAGCCTCAGATAAAGTTTCTTCCTTTTAGGGCAGTTATTACACACCCTTAATCAGGAGATTATGGCTCAGGCTAGTGAAGTATCTAAGGTAGCTATTACACACCTATAAAAAACTACATTAATAAATCACTCATACACATTTAAAATTATGAATCAATCAACTTAATTGACTCAATCAAGATAATTCACCAATCTTTCAATAGCTATTGCACATCTAAGATTAGTACATTAATCAAGATAATCAAGAATCAATTCATGGATTTTACACACTAAGGATTATTAAAACATACAATTAGAAAAATAACATCTAATTACATAGATAATGGAAATAAAATACTCAAACACATGAAGTTGACAATCAAAATTGCTTCACTCCTTTGTATTCAAAAATCTTCTAACCCCAAAAATCTAAGTTGGATTACAATTATTTAAATAGGCTTTGGGGAAGGGGTTGCCTCATCCTCCAATCCCATGTAAATTCATTACATATTATATTCATAACTTGAGTTCTAACAATGGTTGAAACCATATAAGATTCTTCTTATTATTATGAGTTTAATTTATCCCTTGTAAAATCTATGCAATATGTGTATGTCTATAAAGAAAGGTAATTTATACAATTAAATCTTTAACTACATGAAAACTACAAATATGACAATATCTTCTTTTAAAGGTTGTGATAAAAACCTATCAAATACTTTAAGTTATCCAATTCTAAATAAACTTATACATGTGTTAAGGACAAGTGCCCCTTTACCAATGCCTCATAACCAAAATCTTTACTTTACTGGGACTAATTTCCTGTTACTATGTGTTACATGTTGACCCTGCCTTTATAGAATAGAAAATTCCTTCAAAAAGATCTGTAGGGTCTTTATCTTAAATAATATGTCATGTCAACTTAATATTTGAGATGCCTGAGTAACTACATTCTTCTCTTTTTCTACTGCTAAATCTTCCTTTTTATATTCACTAACTAGATTAAGTCTAAGACTCATGTGTTCTTCACTGGTTCATAATCCAACATGTCATTTCCATGTAACAATGTCTATTACAAGCTATCCATTTAATTAAAATATGATTTATTTTGTCTTTAGACACATGTCCTTACTTCGTGCTTTCTTGAAACGATATCAAAGTCAATTTTTATCTTTGATCTCATGAGATCATGACAAATATCAATTTTATACTAGTTTTAAGACCTTTGAAAAGTCCCATTGATATAGCACCATTGGATTTGTTTGTATGAATAAATGTGGTTCATTAATCTTGAGCCAAGAAGTTAAACACCATTATATTATTTATCCATCCTCTATGGTTGTGACATTTGTCACTACTACATTCATTTTGAGCTTCATTACAATGTCAACATTAATCTTACACCATTAATCTCTATTTCACACATCAATTATTCTCCATAGATATTTATCCACTTGGTTCTATCCTTATCTCCATATACCATTGGATCTATGACAAGGTCCCTGTGATGATGACACTTGTCACCCTCTTGCTTCATTGTGATGTCAACATTAATCTCATTTTGTTAGATCTTTGTTAAATGCTCCCGTGATGGTAACACATGTCACCCTCACATTTGCTTTCAAAATCCTTTGTCTTTGATGTTAATCTTACACCATTAGATCGATGGTGTGTGAGTTAACATGCACTTTATATCTTGGTTCTTAACCTTTGACTTTACATGAACTTGACACTTGTCATTTATTCAGGACTCCTTACAAACATAAAATGACTTAGAGTAAATAAACTTAGACTAAGGTTTTTTTTTTTAAATAACTTAGGACATAAATCTAACCTAAGGTTTTATTCATGTTAATAAACATGGAAAAAACCTTAGGATAAAGTCCTTACCTAAGTTTTAAAATTTCTCATGTATGTGCCACTTGGCAGCTTTGTGGGGCTTTCATCTTATTGACATGTTGACCCTGGGAAAAGCTCGCAGACTATTGATCTACTATTTAGGGTCCCAAAATGTTAACACTTGGCACCCTCATATAACTCCATATATCTCTTGAATTTTTAACCATGTTCTTATATCATTAGATCTTTGGTACACAAGTTAACATGCATCATTGATCTTCCTTTGAACCATTGACTTTTAACTTTGATCTCACATCATTGGATTAATTGAGCCCGAGCAAACATGTACCATCAGATCTGAGGGCATAAAATTGAAGACATAAGTTAATAAATCCTTAGCCTAAAGTTTTGTTGTATTAATAAAATATGATTAGAACCCTAGTATAAATTTTAATCCAAGCTTAGAATATAATAAAAGAGCCCCCACGTTAATTAAACCTCATGAACCATAAACCTAACATAGTGATTTTAGCCTAAGGTCTGAGTTGCATTAATAAATATGACTTAGACTTGGGCTAGAGTTCTAAACTAAGGCTATAAAGTGATCTCTAGTAATTTTGACCCTATGTAAATTTTGAATCTATTTCAAAAGGACTTTAGGCTAAACAAATTAGGCCAAGGTTTTTTTTACATGATTTTAAACATAGATCAATTTAATCAATAAGAGACTAAGGGTTAATCAAAATAAAGATTCAATTTAACATTTAAGGTGTAAAACCCTAGGAAATGTTCACATCAATGAGACCCCATTAAATTTTCAACATGAAAACATAAGAATCCAAGATTAGTAACATTAGATGAAGTCAAATGAAGCTTATGTGCTAACAAACCCATGTAAACTAGATCAACACACAATATTCAGTACTAGTTCCTGATCAAGTTAAATGTTCACTTTAAATCACAAAATTACATAATTTGAAATAAGGGTCTCCATTTTCAAAAATGGGGTGTGTTGGGGGTACAACAAATGGTGATTCATAAGGGGGAATACTCCTAAGTATTCAAGAACCCAAAACTTTGGTTAGAAATCCTTAAATAAATCATGAAGTATGTCACAGAGAATACTTAAATCAAAAACATGAAGGAGACTCTTAAGTTGATTCACATAACATACTTGCCTTCTAATTTTTTTGATGTGTGTGTGTCAAACATGCAATTCATTTAACCCTTGCTATGATGAGTTTTTTAGAGGCTTGATGAAGCTATAGGTTTCATTTTGGTTTCTCTTAAAGCTCATTAAATCAAGGGAAAATCAAGCATTGTTCTACCACCAGCCAGACATCTATAGCCCTGATAGAGATACCGTAAGCTCATTTTCTTCTCTTTTCATTATTTTTGCTTAATCATGATGCATAATACATTGACCTTATTTCATCATGTGAGCCTTTTTATTTTATTTAGATAGTCTTTTGCTCATTTAAACTCATTGGTTTATTTCTTCTTTTGTTTTTCTTTTGTTCTTGAATGAAAAGAGAAGATCTAGAACCCCAGTGAGATGGTATAATTATAAAACAAAACATTAACAGAATGTCCCTACCAGCCACACCTATACCTAGAATTCTCATTTCCAATAAGTATTTAATGTGATAAATGCATTTGATCCAATAAAATAAGAAAACTTTCTAAATTTGTATGAAGTACTCTGAGAGCAACTTCCATATGCCTAGTAAAAGTATTCAATTGTGAAAATATCCAGAATGATTCATGATGATATACCTTTATCTTGAAGACTCAAAACATAGAGATGTGCCCAATCTATAAACTAGTCTTAAATTTCCAAAAAAAAAAAAAAAAGTTCCGCCTTTCTACAAGTCATAATCTCAGTTGGTTTGGATTTTTAGCTTGGTTATAGTCATAGCAAACACAATTCATATTGTCAGGAAAAGCATTAAAAATAACTAATTTATAAAGTAGGAAAACTAATCTATGAAACTAGGAAATCTAATATAAGAAAGCTAGAAAACTAATCTAAGAAAGTAGGACAAAAAAATTAATCTATGAAAGTAGGAAATCTAATCTATGAAAGTATGAAATCTAATCTAAGAAAGCAAGAAATTAATCTAAGAAAGTAGGAAATATACTCTATGAAATCAAGATACTAATCTAAGAAAGTAGGAAATCTACTCTAATCCAATAGCTACATTTATCTATCCCTCATCAATCAGTGATATCTACAGATGGCATAGCCCTGAAGTAGTACTTCAAGAACTATCCATTGACTAAATACGTAAGCTCATTACCTTGCAAGTCCTTTAGATGAAATGTGTTATTTCCCATGATATTCAAAATTTTGTATGGTCCAATCCATAGTGGGGAAAACTTGTCATGCTATTATTTTTTCTCATGGGATTTATCCCAAAGTAGCACTAGATCTAAAATCCTGAAGGCTTTGAAATTTTCTCTCATGTCAAACCACCTCTTGAAAACATCCTAGTGTTCATTGAATGTCTCTAAGGCCTCATTTATTGAATATTATATTTATATTATGTCTATAAATCTTGATTTTGCTTTATTCATTGGTTCCATGTAGTCCTATATGAATTGATAAGTGGGTAAGTTTAGCATAATTGGGAATATAGGCTTGCATCATTACACTAATAGATAAGGTGAAGCTTTAAGGGCTTGGTTTTATCTAGTTTATTCTACCTAAAGAGCATCCTTTAACAAGTTTTTCCAGTCCCTAGGCTTATCCCCTACTAATTTCTTAATTGCATCTATCATATTCTTATTTGTTGATTCTGTCAGTCCATTTCCCTAATAATAATTTGGTTGTCATGTGTCCACTCAATAAATTTTTTAGATATTAAAGTTGATCCATTGTCATAAACCAAAGAAATAGGTGTGCTAAATCTGGTTGTTATGTGTTACTCCAAGAAATGAATCACATCTTGTGCTCTACAATTATGTGTAGCTATGGCTTTGGTCAATCTAGTGCAGTAGTCTATAGTAGTAAGTAGAAAGCTATGGATTACTAAAGAATTTGGGTTGATGATGCCAATGAATTCTATACCCCATTGGGTAAATGACCTTCCTTCAACAATCGACTGTAAAGGCATTGTTGTGTGTACTTCCCTTTTGGCTAAATATTGGCATTAATGGCATGTGCTCACATGAGTGTGAGCATCCTTGAAAACTGTTGGCTAATATCCCATTATTAAGATCTTATGGGTTATGTTATTCCAAGAAGGGTGACCACTACCTATTTTTTGTTGTTAGTTTTCTAAAATTTCTTTAGCTTCCTCTGCTAACACACACCTGAGGTAAATGCCTTAATAGTTTCTTATAAAGATAATTCCCTTCTTGATCATGTAATGAGAAACTTTGAGCCTTAAAACTCTCCTCTCTCTATTGAGCTTCAAAGAACAAGTCCCTATAAGCAAATATTGTATTATATCATTATACCATTATCCTTTAGATATTTGAGATTCATATACGTCTTCTATCATGATACAAGGATCAGCTTCGATCATGAGCTGAACAATTCCTTGAACCCAAATAATCTTTATAGGTCTGATCTCTATGTTGAATTCTTTTAGCTTGGTTATCCACTTGCCTTAGAATTCTCCTAATTCATTCTATTGTATGGCAATCTTGATAGCAAGATCAGGCATGATGTCAATGACTTTATATTCCTCAAAATGTAATATCAAAATTTCTTCACTAATTTAATAAGGGTAAAAATCTATTTATCATGCATAGAGTATCTAAGTTTTGCATCCTTTAAATTTGTGCGAATGAACGTAATCAAATGATCAGTATCTTGCTTCTTCTATATTATTATAGTATCAATTATATGCTCTAAAGTGAATTAATACAAGTAGAAAACTTTCATGAAATTTGGATTGGTCAACATTGGAACCTACGATATTGCATTTTTAATGTCCTAGAAGGACTTTTGCGATTCATCTATCCATTCTATTTTGGCATCCTACTTGAGCATGGAATTTAGAGGTCTAAAAATATCTAAAAATCTTGAGATGAACTTCCTTACAAAGTTAATCTTTTTGAAGAATGATTTGAGCTCATTTTTTTTGTTTGGTGGTGTAATCTTTGAAATTTCTTGAATTATGTCTGGATCAATGGTGATCCCATTTTTGGTGATGATGTGCCCCAAGAGCTTGCCTTTAGTCACTCTGAATATGTTCTTATTTGGGTTTTTTGAAATACCAAACCTAATGCATCTCTAAAATATGGATTATAGGTGGCTTATGTGATCCTTCCTATGTTTTGAAAATACTTTAAGATCATCCATGTAGATGATTATACATTTTCTTGTCAATCCCTTAAAATCATGATCCATAGCACATTAAAAGGTTGCTCTTATGTTTATTAGGCCAAATGTCATCCTCTTATATACATATGTTCCCTATTTTGTGGTAAACATTATCTTCATTTTTTCCTCAAATTACACTAGTACATTATTATAGCTTAAAAATCCATCCAAAAAGGACATCATTTCAAAACTACTTACTATCTATATCATCTCATCTAGAGATAGGAGGAGATAATTGTACTTTTTAAAAGCTTTATTTAGGTTCCTAAAATCCACACATAGTCTTATCTCACCATTATTTTTTCTTACTGGGACCAAATTAGCCACCCAAGTAGAATGCCTTACTGGAAAAATGGTTTTTGTGCTAATAGTTTCTTCTCTTCTCTCTAGATGAGAGGATCTAGAATAGGATTGATTGGTCTCTACCTCTACCTAAATGGTTTATGATTTGGATTTAAGGGAATCATATGAGTAATGACCTATGGGTCATATACTTTCAATTTTTCATATGTCCAGACAATGACATCCTTACACTGAGTGATCAAATCCTTCACTCGTTGTCTCTCTTCTGAGGTGCGGCTGAGACCAATATTAACATAATGTGGGCTATGTTTATCTCCTAGATTTTCTCTTTTAAAGTCTGATTCATTGACCTTGGGTTTCCTGAGCTACTAAGTCTAAGGATCTATGTCGAAAGGTCTTTCTAAGGAGACTAGTCCAGTTGGGATATGATTCTCTTTGAGCTAAAGAATGCCTTCTTTGTTTGATTCCTCTTGACATAGGTGATTAATTTCCTTATCATTGATAATTTAGGACTCAAATTCCCCTAAATTAGTTAAAAATTAGATAATCTATTGGTCATCATCAAAGACCTAGAAATTTTCTATGTTATCCAAAATAGAGGGACAAGGTACCAATTCAATAGAGAACCTTTTTACCTTATATTCTTAAAGGGGTTCCAGATCAGTAGTGGTAACAACTAGTGAATTGGTAGCTTGATTTTTCTCTCTGAGAAAGGATACTATGTTAAAATTTTCAAATCTTTTAATCAAGTCCCATGTTATATGCTTGTATCTTCTTAAATAAGATAGTTTGCATTGGTATTTATTTATAACTTGGTTAATCACTAGCTTTGAATTTCCAAATACTAGTATTTACTTTACATTGTTCTTGAGTGAAAATTGTAATCCAAAAATTAAAGACTCATAATCAACTCTATTTTTTAGTGCATGTAAATTCAAATTTATATGTTTCTAAGAAATGTTTGCCCTATAGACCAATTAGCTTGATTCTCATGCCCGATCCTTGCTTAGATCTAGTGTCATCAAAGTGTAAAGTCTATAGCTGATTGGAACCTTCATTTTCTAGATTTTGTACTTGATTATGCATAAAAAAGGTGTAAATACTAGGTTATGAGATTCATACTTACCTCTTCATTCATGAAATTATTTTCCATAATGGGATACTTCATTCTTAGTTCTATATCAATTCTAATTTGATTTGAAATTCCTCTCCATGGTAGCTAGATATGAGAGAAATTTGTAGAAAGATATCCATTGAGTGTTTTAGACTAGTCTCTACTAAGCAGCAATCTGTAGCCTTTAGGTATGTCCACCACTAGGATATCAATGGTCATTTGAACATGTTTTTTAGAGGCTACTTAGATATGCACATCCTTAAATCTTCCAACTATAGGCACCATTATCTTATCCAATTGTGAAACTATCCTCTTTAAAGGGATTGGCATCAAATCAAGATTTTAACATATGGAAAAAGGCATGATAATTGTGGAAGCTCTTGAATCAACTAAATAATTATGAAAATTATTATCACATGCCCTAATAATCAGTAAGAAGGGTGGAACTCCTATCTCGCTCTTGTAGATAACACTAGTGTTGGATGCTTTTGATTTGGCTATAGATGTTTTTGCTTTCTCCATAGGTGTCTTCCCAGTAATAGACCTATATAATAGATCCTTTTGTTCAATAATCTAAGCTAATTCATGAAGATTTATATATTTTTTATCTTCTTCATGTCTTTGACAATGTTATATCCCCCCTTGCTAGGTTCCTCCTTGGTTTGGGGCTGATCACTCCCTCTTAGAGGAGGTGGATTATTGTCAGCTTTAGAATTAGGTAGAATTATAGTAGTATTTAGAGGAGTTAACATTGTAAATGGATACTTATTCCTTAGATTGTAACCACCTTTCTGAAATTATTAAAAAGCATGAACCTCATCTATTTTATCCTTTATCTCATTATCATCTTCACCTAGGAAGGGAAACTCATGAGTCTCAAAGAAGATATAAGTGCTTAAAGAGCTAGGATTCAAATGATGCTCTGATAGAATATGCATATAATATTGTTTAACCACCTCTCTTTTAAATATTTAAAATTTTGCAAAAAATTTAATGTAATTGAGCTCACCATGCTCTAAAGTATTATGAATTCTTCACTAATTAGGAAGAGTTATTTCTACCATGTTGATCTTTGAAAGCCTATTAGCCTGCTTAGGCCTATTGAATAGTCTATTGTATCTTTGAAATCTAGTGTTTTGATTACCAATTGGGCCATTGGCATTGCCCATCCTCTTTTGCATATTCAATAATTCATTACTAAACTTTTGAACCATCTTGTAAATAAAATCTAGTTATGCCTTTGTAGAATTAGTACCTTGTTAAATAGTAGTGGGAAATGCAGTTGCTTATTGGTTCTATTCATAACCATTTCATGTTGCATAATTATTCAAGAAGCTAAAATTTGGTTGTGTTTTCTATGTCAATGGAGGTAGTCTGTACAATTTATTTTGATTGAATGTGAGAATATTTTGATCCACATGTGGTGTCAAATTTAGTGCTAGAAAGTTGTTATTGACATTAGGTGCATCAAGCATATGAGGATTGATTTGACTATCTATGTTGATGTCTTCTTTGTATGTTAATGCAAAATTGTTGGCAACTATATCTCTTCTTAATAACATGGTAGTGATTGGGTTTAGGGTGTTCTTGTACATTTCCAATGCTAATACTGCATTTGGTTTATATCTTGAGGTCAACTAGTAGTATATCTTTTAAAACCTTTCATTGAAAGCACAAATAGGCTCATTAGGCTCCCTCTTCATACTAGTGAAGTGTTGGTATACCAAACTAGGATTGGTGACCTATCCAAATTGTGCAATAAAAGTTTCTTGACACTCATTCTAAGAAGTGATGGAGTTATCTATTAGATTTAAATACCAATCATAAGTAGCATCCATTAATGTAAAAGGGAATAATTTTTATGTTACATCCTCATCAACAATATTCATTAATCTTAAAGCAACTTTAAAATATTTTATGTATTCCTTTGTTGTCCTTAATCTTGAAGGAGAAAAGGATGGTAGGTACTTTTCAAGATTCTTAGCTAAATCATGCATGTCTCATAGGATGGCAATACCAGATTTGACTAACCAAGGTGATTGTTGAGCCATTGGTTGATTAATAGGTAAAGGGTTACTTATGGGTAAGGGGTTTCGTACTAGAGGAGGTGGATTGTTATGAATTGGAAATGATGGCACAGTTCTAGGTCTCCTATGATTTTTTAAGGGTGAGACTAAAAAACCATCCTAAAAATTATATTTGGTTACTCTCCTAGGTGACTCTAGTGCAACTCTATGTAAAGGATACTACTATCATCAGATGTGGGGTCCTCCTTCTAGCACCATTGAAACTATTAATGTGTTTTTTTATGAATGCCATAGTCAATGAGGTAACCTCTAACATTTTAGGACATTAATAGAGGTAAACTCCACTCCAAGGCATGAGTTACAGGTATGCAGTTTAAACAACCTATTGATGGAATAGTTGGTAGAGCATACAGGTTATTGTCAAGGTTTTTTGGATAGAGGTGTGATCTCTAAAGGGTAGTGAATTACAACGTGAGTTAGATGGGTGGCTAGTTTCTAATCTAAAGTGGGTAGGTCTCAAAATAATCTCAAAAAAGGAGGGGAGGGTAAGGTAAAAAAGAAGACTTTATGGGTTTTAGTAATCACCTCTCTAGATGGTTTCTAAAAGGATAAGTGCTTTTATAACCTATGCCTATAGCTAGCATCAATTACACACACACAATCAGACATGGCTAAAAAGTATAAGGAGATAATGATGTAGTAAATTCATAGGCCTCAAACAAAGTTTGCTCCTTTTAGGGTAGCTATTACACATTATTAAGTAGGAGATTATGACTTGGGCTAGTGAAGTATCTAAGGTAGATATTGCACACACATAAAAAACTACATCAAAGAAAACACTCATACACATTCAGAATTATGAATCAATCAACTTAATTGACTTAATCAATATAATTCACTAATATTTCAACAAATATTACACATCTAAGATCAGCACATTAATCAAGATAATCAAAAATCCATTCATATCTTTTGCACACTAAGGAGTATTGAAACATACAACTAGAAAAGTAACATCTATTTACATAGATAATGGAAAGAAAATACTCAAATGCATGAAGTTGACAATCAAAATTGCTTTGCTCATTTGTATTCAAAAATATTTTAACCCCAAAAATCCAAGTTAGATTATAATTGTTTAAATAGGCTTTGGGGAAGGGGTTGCCTCATCCTCCAAGCCCATGCAAAGTCATTACATGTGATAGTCAGAACTTGAGTTCTAACTATGGTCAAAACTATATAAGAGTCTTCTTATAGTTATGAGTTTGAGATAACCCTTGAAAAAGCTATGTAACATGTGCATGTGTAAAAAGAAACACAACTTTTACAATTAAAGCTTGAACTACATGAAAACTACAAATATGATAATACCTTCTTTTATAGGTTGTGAGAACAACCTGTCAGATACTTTAAGTTAGCCATTTCTAGTGGAACTTAGACATGCATTAAGGATAAGTACCCCTTTACCAATGCCTCAAAACCAAAATCATTACTTATTTGATATTAATTTCCTGTTACTATGTGTTACATGTTGTCCCTACCTTTACAAAATATAAAATACCTTTGAAATTATTTGCATGGTATTTATCTTAGTAGAATATGCCATGTCAACTTAATCTTTGAGATGCCTGATTAACTATAGTCTTCTCTTGTTCTACTACCAGATCTTCCTTTTTATATTTGCTAACCAGATTAAGTCTAAGACTCATGAATTTTTTACTAGTTCATAATCAAACATGTCATGTCCATATAGTAATGTCTGTGTTGAGCTATCCATTTAATTCAAACATGAGCATTATTGCCTTTGGACACATATCCCTACTTCGTGCTTTCTTGAAATGAGATCAAATTCAATTGTTACCTCTAATCTCATGAGATCATGATAATTATCAATTTTCTACTAACTCTAAGACCTTTGAAAAGTCTCATTAATATTTCACCATTGGATCTATTTGTATGAATCAACGTGGTTCATTGATCTTAAGCCAAGAAGTTAAATGACAATGGTTTCTCTATCCATCCTTTGTGGTTGTGACATTTGTCACTACTACATTCATTTTGAGCTTTGTTGAAATGTCAACATTAATATCACACCATTGATCTCTATTATATAGATCAATCATGCTTTGTAGATATTTATCCACTTGGTTCTATCCTTAGCTTTGTGTAGCATTGGATCTTTGATAGGGTCCCCATGATGGTGACACTTTTCACCCTCTCACTGCATTAAAATGTCAACATTAATCTTGCTCCATGAAATCTTTGTTAAATTATCCAATGATTGGATTGTGACACTTGTCACCCTTGTATTCACTTTCAAAATCCTTTGTCTTTGATGTTCATCTCGTATTATTAGATCTATGGTGTGTGAGTTAATGTGCACTGTAAATCTTGGTGTTTGACCTTTGAGTTTATGTGAGCTTGACACTTGTCATTTATTTGAGACTCCCTGTAAAAATAAAATGACTTAGCATAAATAAACTTAGACTAAGGTTTTTTTTTAAAAAACTTAGGACATAAATCTAACCTAAGGTTTTATCCATGTTAATAAACATGAAAAAAACCCTTGGATTAAATCCCTTAGCTAATTTTTAAAATTGATCATGTATTTGCCACTTGGTATCTCCATGGGGATTTTAGCCTGTTGACCCTAGGAAAATCTTGTAGACCATTGATCTACTATCTAGGCTCCTGAGATGTTGCTACTTGGCACTCTTGTGGAACTTTGTAGATCTCTTGAATTTTAACCCTGTTCTTGCATCATTAGATATTTGGTACATGAGTTAATGCACACTATCGATATTCCTTTGAACCATTAAATTTTAACTTTGATATCTCATCTTTGGATTAATTGATCTTGAACAAACATGTGTCATCAGATCTTTGAGCTTAAAATTGAATACATAAGTTAATAAATCCTTAGACTAAAGTTTTATTTTGTTAATAAAACATGATTAGGACCTTAGTATAAATTTTAATCCAAGATTAGAATATAATAAAAGAGCCCTTGCATTAATTAGACCTCATGAACCATAATCCTAGCATAAACATTTTAGCCCAAGGTCTGAGTTATATTAATAAATATAACTTGGACTTGGGCTAGAGTTCTAAACTAAGGCTATAAAGTGCTATCTAGTAATTTTGACCCTACGTAAATTTTGAATCTATTTTAAAATGACTTTAGTCTAAATAAATTAGGCCAAGGTTTAAACATAGATTCAATTTAATCAATAATAGATGAAGGGTTAATCAAAATAAATAGTCAATTTATCATTTAAGGTGTAAAACCCTAGGTAATGTTCACATCAATGAGACCCCATTAAACTTGAAACATGGAAACATAAGAATCCAAGATTAGCAACATTAGATGAAGTCAAATGAAGCTTATATGCTAACAGGCCCATGTAAACTAGATCAACACAAGATATTCAATACTAGTTCCTAATCAAATTGAATATTCACTTTAAAGCACAAATTTTTAAAATTTGAAACAAGGGTCCCCATTTTCATAAATGGGGTGTATTGGTTACAACACATTATTTCTTTGGATCCTCTTTTGATCACATTGAGTTAATGTATGAGAGAGTCATGGTCACTTTCATTTCCTAATCTTGAGGTCAACAACACTCCAAAATTATCCCATGACGTAATGTATCCACCTTCTAAAGTCCTATACCAATCAAGATCTTTCCCTCTAAGGGACATGGCAAGGAGTCTAATGGAAATGTTCTCTTGAGTGACATTGTGAAAGCTACAAAATTTAGAGACATCCCTAATGTGATCACTAGGTATAACATGACTCTCGGCATTGAATATGGGTATAACTTTTGTGGCATTAGGAGGAATGGCATCAAATGCTTGAAGTTGAATTGGATTTTTAGTATTGAAGGTAGAGAAAATAGGAGATATATCCATGTCTACTTTAAGATATTTAATTTATTCAACCTCTTCACTCTCTTGACTTCCTTGGCTAGCAAAATCCTCTTGGTCTTCAAAGGGCAGATTAGGATGAGGATATATAACTTCAAGAGGAAGTTTAGGTTGAATAGGTCGATTAATGCAGTTGAACACTCTACTAGATGATGACTTAGTGATAACCATGAATTGTGAGAGAAATTTTATAACAAAATAATGGACTTGAACCATATTTTACCTTAGTAGAGTTTACAAATATTGAATAGCACACCAATTTGTAGTTGATGTTGTCAAGACCAACATTCACCTTGACAAGTTATCTTGAAAACAATGGTCCCACCACATGTGCTAGAAATATTGTCACCAAATATTGAACCTTATAAGAGAGTGTTTAAGCCCATTCTAGATTTAGGAAACATGGGAACACTTCCAGGTATGTAGGTGTACCTATAGTGGAAGTGAGCCTCTAGATTTAAGGGTTAGCTCCCTAAATGTATCTTGAAATGCTTATCACTTAAATTAGTGTTTGTTTGTGGGGAAAAAATTTAGAGTTTTCATGAAATGAACCTATTAGAATGGGGTGATACACAAATATGTTTTCTACATGACCATCATATTTCATTCACTAATAAATAAAGCATACAAACTAGTCTCAAAGTCCTAAAGGATTCTAACATGAATGTTTCAATATAAAGGTGAGATGTATGAATCAACACATGATAAATGAACTAGAGGGAAAATTTCACACTCTAAGGACAATAATACACTTTAAATGAGACTAATCCGCTTGATTACACTCTATATGACTTGTTAGAATGAGAGTTTCTTGTAGAAGACATGAAAGGACAAGGAAAAGCAAGGATATAATCATTGAACTTAACCATTCATCACTTTGCACACTCAAACAAGATGTTCTTGAATTTAAAACCAGATTAATTTAATTATTCAAATGAAAAATATGACATCAAAATAGTAGGACTTTATCATACTAGGTGTGGTATTAGATTACAAAAACCAAAATGGCTACTACTTATATAATTGTAGAGAGAGGAGAAGAGAATGAAGTATAAGGGTCACTAGAACACTTGTAATGATGAGATAAGGAGTTGTACATGAAGGATAAAGAGTTTGAGACATACCATGCAAGGTCTTATAATAAAAATGGCTCTCATAAGCATGAAACTCCATGAAATATGGAGTAAGACTCCTTTTACTTGCTTAGAAAATTGCCTTCATCATTTTCCCCTTTTATAACATCCAAAAAATAACTAGGGATAGATCTCATTATTCAATTTATATGGAGGGATTTTAGACATTCTCCAACATTCATTGGTTTCATTATTAATCATTTCAATTCTTTTTGAGGTGAGCCATCACTACCTGCAATTTAAGAAACTTCTCTTTCACTTACACCTCACACTTGGCCTCAAATTTGGTTTCATTTTTCAATTAAAATCCATAAAAGAACTTTAATGAAAATTTTTTTGACCCTATATGGCCTTAAAATACTTAATTATACCTTAAAATTCCATCCACTTAAAGTTTTTACCCTCTCACTATATTACTCACTTTGCCAATTTTGACTAGCCAAGATGAAGGTGATGGTAGAAACACTTAAGAGTTTTTATGAAGCATGAAATGATCATATTGAGTTATATTAAGTTTACATATCACTCCCAAAATTTATTTATCTTCTTTAAAGTCCTTATAACCTAGAAAACACCCAAAATAATTAAATAAAGTCAATTTACCTCCTATCTGTACAAGTAGGGAATACCTCAATTGGACAGGAAGGATATCTAGAGAGTCCCTACAAGGGTTAATCACTTTCATGTCCATTCCATATCATTTGGATATCTTTCCATCCTTATTTTTATATTTGGGTACTTATCCATGTTTTATTAAGGTTTTAGGGTATTTTTACTCTTAGACTTCATTCATAAAGATGTGACATTGGAGTTGCAGATAAATTACACAAAATCAATGTTAAAGACCCTTTTAAACTTCCCTAAACTCCTTGAACCTCCATTCACACTCTCAAAGAAGATGTGAGCTTTCAAACCTACTTACTTGAACCTTGACCTTCATTTGCATACCCTAAATTAGCTTTAAGCTAAAATATGGTTTTCCTATGGATCCTTTGGCATGACAATAGCTTGGACACAAATTATACATCCCAAAAAACATGTCTAAATGGTTTATAATATTCCTTTTTATTCTATAATTTATATTGACCCCTCACTTGGGCTTTAGGCTTGAACTAGGCCTAAAGGCTTTGACTATAAGCCTTGTAGGTTTAGACCACTTATCCTACTTCAAACCCCTAGGAATGTTTTTTCATGTTCATAAAATCTCCCCAAACTTTATTTCAAGGTTTAATCAACTCTTATCTCACCTTATCACCCTATTTCTTCAAGATCTGCTAGTTTGCATAAAAAGGGAGTACCCTCTATCTAAGATAAAATAGAGGGCACTCACAATATTTTATAAAACAAGGTAGAAAATGGAGGGGATTATCCTAGTTAAATAGTCAAATTATACAAATTTTCAACCCTTTGTCACATCATTAGACTCTCTAACTCCTTCAATACCCAAGACAGACTATGATG
This sequence comes from Torreya grandis, assembly GCA_037957365.1. Lineage (NCBI taxonomy): Eukaryota > Viridiplantae > Streptophyta > Pinopsida > Cupressales > Taxaceae > Torreya > Torreya grandis. The sequence continues at coordinate 4,067,338 of JARHVA010000719.1, read as the reverse complement.
AAGGGGACTATGTGTAGGGTTTAGGATATGGACTGTGTGTTGCATCATTAGAGTCCTCTATCTATTTTTTATCCACCATGATAGTTTCATGAGGTGTTCATCCTTGTTTTTTATTCTCTTTCAAACATTGAAATCATTATACTCCCTTAAAACTTTGCATTGTTTACCTCCTACCTTGATTGGTCTAGATTATAGGTCATATGGCTATGATTGTGTTTCTCCTTCTTGTAGGTGGTACCTGCATGGTTTAATCTTGAAGCAAATTTTTATAACTATCCTTAGAGTCTACATGTTTTTGGACTTATTTACCTCATAATAAATCTATTTCAACATCAAAACATCACTTTATAGCCCACTGTTACCTATAGTCAACTACAATTGACTATGTTAGAACAAGTAGGATATTATAGGTGAGAATTCATCCTCTATCAACCAATTTTGTTTTTTCCATGTTTACATCATTATCATAAATTATGTAAGAGTTTGATCTTAGTTGTAGGTGGGTAGTTTCAAAGGAGAAGACACATGTAGGTGTATATGGGGGTCAAAACTTTGCATATCAGCCTATTTTGACAATAATTATGTTCATTAGTTTTATTTTATTTTAAAAATATAATTCAAACATTAATACATGCCCTATTTTCACTTTTGGATGCTAGAGTCACCTTGAAATTCCAAACCCTATAGATATCATTGTTTGAAATTAGTGGTCAAAAGTGCATATTGGAGTTCTTCAACAACTAAATTCCACTAATAATCCACCCTAAAAGTTTTGTATAAATCTTCCCATTTTTTGAGGCTAAAAGTTATAATAATTTATATTCATAAAATCTCTTTGTAACCTTGTTATATGATATGAATAAAATGGCTCAGACCTCTATTTTGTGTTTTAGGGAAATAGTCCCTAAACATAGTCATTTCATCTTTGAACATGGTTTCCCATTATCACCTACCAATCCTATGTATTAATCATGTTTTTAATTCTATCATTAAATTATGAAAACACTAGGAGGCCTTCCAAGCATATCATATCTCCTCTAATTAACATTTTCAACCCTCTGCTATTGCCACCTGTATGTGGACTTTTGTAAGTGTAAGGCAATAGATGTGAATTTAGGTATTAATCATGGAATACATACCTTCAATTGGATTTAAAATTCATAAATTTTTCCAAATACATCTATCTCACCATGAAATAACTGAAGCAAGATCCAAAACTCCATTTTAGTGTTCTTACCCTCCTATAGGTGCTGATGGATTTGCAAACAGGGTAGTGAATGAAAATATGACAATGCACATGGTGTATGAACTTGAAAGGGGGTTTATATCACCTTGTACCTTATCCAAATGATAAAATGTATCTCATTAATCTTTTTTATGCTTTAGATAAGTTAAATACTTCCATTCCAATGTGGCACTCTTTTTATATTGCACACCAATGGCATATGACTATGCAAGTAGAGGTGTTAGCTATCACATTATTTATTATGCCAATTTGGAGGACTTTGATTGATTGATCCTATTGTAATTATATATCTAAAATCTCATGAACTATTCAAACAAATCCATGATCATTATGAAAACCTTCATGCACCATGACTATGGTTAAAACTAAGCATAAGGTTATCTATGTATTCCATATGACTATGTTTTCTTCATGATGTTGATTTTAGAAGGTAAAATTATAAGTAAGGAGGTTCTAATGAAATTAAATACATGAATCACATCATATTAAAATCATTTTAAATCCTTTTAGGGAAACAAATATTTTTCAAGTGGTGAAACTTGACTGAGATCTCCTATGATGACACCTTTCTATAACTTGAGTTGTTTGATCCATGAAAACCTTTCCAAACATGAAAAACAACATGGGATAAATTATATTATGGATATAAAATCCTATTAAATTAATCTTATCAATTTTATTATACGGACCTGTCCACATGAGAGGAAAACCTGCAAGGTATGGGGTCTAACATGCAGAAAAACATAGTCAACATGTAAAGGATGATTCATAAAGAAAAATTGGCCAATCCTTGAAATATTATTATTAAAATGAAGTGATATAAGATTAATATCACTCCATAAATCATTTGGTCTTAAAATTATCCAACTGGCCATATTAAGCACAAACTTGTTGACTGGTTTTATATGTTTAAAAGGGTGATGAAGGAGTAGAATGGTTTTTTACCATTTTTAGCACTTCCAAATAATTTCAAGTGCTGAGATGAGTCTAGGGAAGTTGAATAATAATATTACAAGGTTTTCACACATGTCACACTCTCTTATAGGTCGTACAAGTGCCAAACTCCTTTTTTAGTCATTTTCTTGATTTTTAGTTAGAGAACCTACAAGTTTCAGATGGGGCTATCATTCCTCATAGGGAATATAACATCTTGGATGTTGGAAGGAAAACTATAAGACTTAGGTAAAAACCATACCACTTGCATTTAATGCTCTAAAATGACCCCTAGGTGACTCAAAAAGGCATATGGGCTAATTAGACCATGACCAAGGCTAAAGACATAAGATATAACATTAAATACACCCTATGACATAATATTATACCCTTATATAAGTTTTTTTTTGTAGGGGGGTTGACCCATTTTAAATTGTGGTAAAAATGGTCAACGGTTAGCTAAGCAAGCAGAAATGGATGTAGTTCTTTTTAAACTTTATAAAGGAAAAATTAATTTTGGATTTTCTTTGAATGAAGACAACAACAAAAATAAAGGGAAAGAAATATAGATAAATTCAAAATTAATTTTAATAATAAAATTGAGACTTAGGAGTCCCACTAGCGTGCTAGAATGTTATAATAATTTTTGGTTTTTCTTCAAATTAAATTACTTACTAAAAACTCAAATGAAAATCAGGGTTTATGATGAATACTTAGATATTAGAAGATGTTGTGCATCACTTTGAATCCAATGATTGAGGGAGCTTCTTTTTGTCTAGGAAGAATAAACTACACACATGTAAATAACTTAGACAAAAATAGATTAATAGATAATTAGGTGAGTTGCCTGGTCAGAAACCAATCTTGTGAAGTTATGAACTTCTTCAAGTGGATGTCAGCTCACTTGTTTACATAATCAAGTGGATAGACAACATATGAAATTACAATAGATAAAATATATTATAATAATGATAATTAAGATTTAATCCTCATTTAAGATATCAATATAAGTATAATATTTATCCTAATAAGTCATGGCAGCATTTACACCATCTTGTATGACATCTAGTTGGTCATTAGTGGCTTTGAAAGAGGGAGGATAAATAATAGTGTAGAGAGCTATATCGAAAGGTATGTCACTCTGATCAATAAACAGGGGTTGGGATACTATATGAAGATCAATGACATTGATTATGATATTGATATTGATTAAGTTATCTACATATAAATGCCATATTCAAAATGATATAAAACTAGTAAAGATTTATGGACAAGGATATAAGATTAAGGTCCTAAGTTTTGAATATTAAACACAGTGGATCAATGACAATCTTGATAGGATCCATGTTGATTATGAGGATCCATACTGATTCAAAATGAATCGGCATCTATTTCCTATGTATTTAAGATTAATAAAAACAAATAATAAATTTGATGATAAAGGTTGATTAATGAAGACTTAGGGATATGGATAATATTCTAAAGACTAGATAAGCAAATAAAAGTAGAAAGGCTGATAGAAATTTATAGAAATAAATATGATTACTTACCTTGGATCCATTTGCAAGTAGATTAAACTCCTCCTAATGAATGAAGGTAGTATTTTAGGCTCATGATGATGGATATAGATTGAATGCAACAAAATTTTGATAGAGTTTCATTAAATACTCCCTTAATTCTCTAATAAATATAGTAATAATTCAAGGTTTAGATTTTTCTTGATCTATAATCCAAAGGTTGGTTGGGTATTTATAGATTGGCATCGATCTATAAAATCAACATAGATCATGGGTGAATCAGTGTAGATTCACCTAAATTGGCAAGTTTGTTCCAACCACAAGGTAAAATTATCTTTGATGAGCATGAGGTTATTGGTAATGAAGTCATACAGGGGTAAAGTAGTTGAGATGTAGATTCCCTAGGTTATTAATAGATTGAGGAGGCTAGGGAAGGTATAAAGGTAATAGCAAAGGCAAGTTATCGATTTATCAATGATAAATATACTAAACATTAGGATAGGGATTATATAGGAGATTAAATAAAAATAAGTGCCTATAACACCTAATTAATCATATATAAGGTACAAAATTATAGTGTCTACACCACTAGATTGCAAAGAAAAGGAAGAAATAATCTATGAACTAAGGAGGTGATACACCAAATTTTATGACCACTACCACTAATTTACATGTGCACTAAGACCTATAGGACTACAAGAAACATATAATTATTATAACAAGAACCCATTACATCAATTATTTACAAAGAGGTGAGGTAATATGAGATTATAAGGGAAGATATTTTCCACTTCTAACCCACATGGAACCCCTAATGACACTCTCCATAACCTATAATAAATTATTAAACTACATAAAATCATGATGAATAAGACAACAAATCAAGGTGAGCTAAGTTTACACTTGATTAGATCAATCATTCCAAATTTCACACTACATACAACCATAAAAAGAGGTAAACAACAATCATTTATTGATCAAAGGCATATAAAAGAGTAGGTCTTTGCCATACTTCTAGTGGAAGGATCCTTTTTTTAGCCTTGTAAGACCATACATATAGAATATAATGAGAATCAAAGAGAAAATGGATGTTAGAGAAGCCTATGACAAGTGTCATATCATGATGAAGCAAGTTACAAACAAGACAAATACCAAAAAACATTCCAATAACATCTTCTTCACAAGTATTTCTTGGTGTGATGATAACCTTACCAAAGGTGGCATAGGAGATGCTTCATTACTTTGGTGACACATCCTTGAGGTCTTAAAACACCTTTTCATTGATCAGGAAGTAAAGAATCATCATCTTGGGGTCTTACTTCTTATTCTTGCCTTGGAAAATTATTGAAGACCTGTAACCAATTATCTTCCACTATTGTTATGCAATTTCATTCATAATTCTCATGTTTTCTTCCTTTGAGCCTCTTCCTTGTAGCCCTATTTTGACATAAATATCCTAGGTTTTAATGATCTACAAAGCTTATATTCAAACTAAATGCATATTTGAGTACGCTTTATCTTTTTTCAACTTCACCCAAATTTTCATGACCCAAATCCCAATGCAAACCCACTCTTTCACAATCAGGCTTAAAACAAGCATATAATAATATAGACCATATATTATTGCTCCAAAACCACAAAAATATTGAAGGGGATATTAAATAGGGTCAGATGACAAAGTTTCATGCAATTTGAAGGGTTTAAACTTAAGTTATGCAAAATGTAAGGTTTTAGCCCTAGGTTGGTCTTGACCCATATCAAGAGTGAAAAAAGGGATGAGGGGAGATTTAAACCATTTTAAAGCTTCTTGATACCTATTTGAGGTCTGCCCTATATTTCCTCAACTCTTCTATCTATTATTTGTTTTTGAACCACCTTCATACTTCTCCAAAATGCCAAGTTTCAAAATTTTGCATGTATTTTATGACTTTGAAATAGGCTATAGGTTTACTTGTCTTATAAATTAACCTCTAAACATTATCAACAAATTCCAATAATTTTCATGACTCTCACACACCCTTCTTGTTCATCCAAACTCTAATCCCAATGCAAATATTACATACTTTCTTTAATTCTTGGAAGTGAGTTTGCATTCTCTAACAAACTTGTATGTATGTGCTCAAGATAGGGTTCTAGATAAAAGTACCATCATGATATCCATAATTGATTATAAATTATTCATTATGAATTTATACCATCTCTATTATGATGTTAATATGACCCTAGCCTGCATTCAAAGCTTCATCATGCTTATAAACTGAGTCTCTATACCCTAATTTAGACCCACAACCTACAAATTCAGGGCATTTCATTCCCTCTTCTACTCCACACATTCCAACATCTTGCTCCAATAGATAATTATGATACATAAATAGGGAATCCAATTTTTATAGTCCAATATGTATGTATTTGGAGTCATTTGGAGGGCAAACATAGTCATTAGGTCTCTCTAGCCCTTCTAGGTAGCTTAAGAGGTGTTTATCTTATTAACCATTGTTCATAGAGTATAAGACTCTAATATACCTCCTAATGATACATTTTTTGATAAAATAAACCCATTTAACATCCCAAAACACCATTCTTAACCATTCACCTACTCTTTTATGGGTTGGGCAAAAGATTGAGTTCCTAGAGCTTGCACCCCTATAGGTTTGGAACCAGTCTGAGTTTTTTAGCAAAATGAGTCATCTTGATGTTTCATTTTTATTTAAAAAGTCCCATTTATGTCTTATACATGTTTCCATATGTCTTTAAGTTGCTTTATTATTCTTTTTATTTCCTATATAGCTTTGGAACTTGATTAACTTAGGCCTAGGGTTTTAGGCTATTCATCTCATTTTAATGCTAACCATTATTATTTGATTTTTTATTAATCTTCCCAAGTTTTAAATCACCATAAAAACCTTATATATGGTCATTATTTCCCCATAAAAATCTTATACTTCTATACTAAAAAAAATTCATGCTTTATGTGTCTTTTATAGGCAGCCCTAGAGGTGTTTGTTTAGGCCTAACACTTATCAAAGTTTTGAGAATGCATATTTTGATGGGATCTTATTATTCCATTCATGTAAAATATTTATTAGAATATCCTTCATGGATTCATCATTTATCATGGGCTTTAGGTTCCAATCTTGGCTCATAAATTTAATCACTCCAACTACCTCTTGGATATAGACCTATAGGTTTATATTTTCTAGCTCAACACTACTCCCAAGCCATTTTTGAAATGGATTTTTAACCTTTCAAAGACATTTAAACCTATATCATCTTATATATAATATTATTCACCCATTAAAAATCCTATATACATATATTCAATGCAAAATAAGTGTTTCTTCTTCATAAGTTTACTCATAGTTTTGACACAGTCCATCTCAACTTGTATATTTATATTATCTCCCTATTTTTAGACTATAGATGGTTTGTCTAACTCAAACAAGAAGAATTGAACCTTTTATGAAGACCCTAATTGGATATTTAAGGTAATTAATTTTCTTTTCCAAGACTTATCACACCTCAAACGACCCTTAAACCTCATATTCATCACACAAAGGGCATTTTAAAGACAATATTGTAGGCATGCCTATAAGTCTATGATAGTCCTTCTTAATTGATATCTTGATCATGCATGGTCAAGTAGGGGTTTTTAGTTTGGGTTGGAGTGATAAATAATTTTAAAATCTTTAATATATATTTAAAACCATCCCTTAATTATCTAATTGCACTAAATTCTTTAACACTAGAGATCTTTCAAGAGTAATGAATTAAGACTTTCTCAACTATACAAATATGTATGTGAGCATTTCACTCCTTCATACATATGATTTTTGTCTTTTAGGTGGTTTTTAATAATTCATTTACCTATTTTAAGACTCATATACATCATTGACACCTTCTTCTAACCTTTTCATGCTAAAAACATTTCACACTTCACAAGAAACTTGCCTAAACCTGCAAATCTTGATTAAACACCACATTCTTTGCATAGGTAGACCTAGACCATGGTTGAATGAATCAAATTAGATGTAATGGATTATAATATCTTTCAAGATATTATTTCACCTTTTATTTTCATCAAGTAATCTTCAGATGCATTCAAACTGGGAAAACTAAGCCTGCATGGTTTTTCATGGGTTTTAGAGGCTCCATATTCTTAATGATAGTTCATAGAGGACAAGGGATCTTTATAAAAAAATATATGGATTGATAATTAATATGTACCCCCTTAAATACCTACTATAACTAGTCTTGATATACTCCCTCTTTCATGAATGATCCTCAACAAAACTACCTTCTTTAGCATGTCAAGAACCTCATAGGGAAGATGAAAGGTTGTTTACCTTTTCTTAGATTGACCAACACTTCCAACACCTAATTTACACCTAAATAATGTAAGGACACTAAAATCACCATATCATGTTTAAAAACTACCTCTTTTCATGTTTAAACCTACTTTTGGGAGCCTTGAAAAGTGTATTTAAACATTGCATAACTTGGAGAAGAATGAAACAAAGAAAAATTAGCTTAAAGTTTGCAAACATACCTTAAAATGTGATAAACACCTTATAAAGGGTTAATTAATTAATATTTGTTAATCAATTTTAGGACCATGACCTCACATTTTGGCTATACCATCCTAGGAGACTTTAATCACTACTAAGACAAACATCACATATTTATCATGACAAGACAAACTATGACCTCGACTAAAATCTTCAAGGGCTATCAAAAAGTTAAACAATTTTAGATAGAAATTTTTTAATATTACTCACTTATGGTAACCAATTTTGGCTATCAATACTATAGGCTTTCCTATATTGTCTATAGTCAGGATCTCTGTTTGATTTGAAAAAATCGTCCATGCTTATTCCTTATTAGATATTCATTTTTATATCATTGGACTTAGATCAATTTTTATCATTTAAAATTACTTATCATTTTACCTTGTTTTTGTTGCATATTGTTTTGTGTATGTTTTTCTCCCCCAGCCCTTTAGATGATTAAGATAGTACCACATGGTAATATCTCATTCATCCAATGCTCAAGGGTCTTTATGACTTAGCTATTTTTTTGAAAATTACCAAGCTCTTGGGGTCTCAAGATCATGCCACATGACACAATCCTAAGGATATAAGGAATCACGTGGTTATCATCACATAAATGGCCTCAAGATTCTAATTTACTGAGATGACACCATATGGCACCATCTTAGTGACCTAATGACGCAGAAGCTAAGGTTTTTTCCATATAGTTTTAGGCCTTCAAGTTAGAAATATGATGTCATGTGGTGACATCATGATAACCCTATGTCTTATTTTAGTCTATGTAGTTCTAGAATTTAGGTTAGCAAGATTATGCCATGTGGTGACATCCTAATACCCCATAGTCCTAGGGTGGTCCATGCAGTTTTGACCCTCTAGGTTAACAGGATTACACCATGTGGCATCAAGCTATGATCCCAAGGTTAATAAAATGAGGATAAAAGAGCCTAGGGATAATAGAATGAAGAAAAACCAAATGGAATTTATTAGACCTACTAATCTCCTATGGGTGTCAGACTTTTCAGAGCCTCAAGAGAGCCAAATGAATGAGAAAGATCCATGTGGAAGTTTTCAAACCTACTAGTCTCTTGGGGGTGGAAGAATTATTATATCCTCGTGATAGCTTGATAAATTAGGAAGAAACATGTTGAAGATGTCAGACTTACATATCTCCTAAGGATGTCAAACTTGTAAGAGCCCTAGGAGAGGATAGTGAATAAAATCATGCCATGTGACACTTCCATACAAATTGACAGAGAAGGCCTAGGAAGAACAAATGACTATCATGTGGAAAAATAAAGGCATAGGTGAAGACCAAGAAAATAAGTGAGGAAATACTACATGGAAAGAACATTAGTAAAGGAGGATATGTATAGTTTGATGAGCCATGTAGACATACCAAGTCATTAAAGAGGTCATGAGACTAAAAATTGATGCCATATCTACTTATCAAGGCCATCAAATCTATGAAGCATGGACACACCTTCATGTAGATAATTAAGACCCTCAAATGCATTTCCCAAATCATCATTTATGTTTGTAACTACCCTATTAGTGGGATCAACTGGAATAAAGGTCCATGAACTCCTTGAATTTCCTATTTAAGGGAGATACATTGCCATTAAAAAAGGTCAACATTTAAGGCATCAAATGACTACTGGAATTGGCTTGGATTTTACAAAAATTTCTTGTATGCTCTATTACCTTAGTTTTTTACTTTGGATAATACCTTTTGGATCAAAATTTTGGAGGAATTACAAGATTTCACCAGTCATTCATTATCTATTTTACCTAGATTATTTGCCAAGAAATATTTATTTTAACAAAATGCTTTTAGGATGTTGAATACATATTTTATTATGTTTTATTTTAATAATGTCTCTAGTCTTTTGATTTATCTAGTTAATTAGGGATAATATTTTTAATTCACTTGTTTGTAATGACTATCTTAGTTATGTTGTGCAAAAACTATCATAACTAGGTCTCCTAAATTTATTCATGCTTTATTTTATACTTGCATTCATTATGTGAAAAAAATATAGTGTGAAAGATAGGTTACATTTATAATTGATTAAATAGATCAATAGATTTCACAATTACCTTTAGAAGCTTACTCATTGAGTGTCTAGAGTTTGTGCAATTGTTAGACCAATCACACATTGGTATAATTGTGGTTGGGCATGATTTTAAGTTATGTAGTACCAAGAAGATCATTTAGATCAAATACACGATCTCTTTTATACCTTACCCTATCTCTTTTTTGTATTTTTAGATGATGTCCTACCCTAATTTAGGTTTTGATAATAATTGTAGTGAAGCAGAGCTTATTGTTTCACAAGTTAAATCAAATAGGCAATAGGATATAGAAAAATAATTAGAAAGAAATTAAATGAACATGAATGCTCATATCAATTGAACCTCTGGTGGTAAAAGTTATTTCTCTCAAATTAAACTTGGTTAAACTACTCGGTCCTTAGACTAAACTAACACCAATCCTAAAATTAACAAGGGGAAATTTCATCCCATGATTGTTACCTCTCTTTGTTCTCTCAGGATCATTAATCCAATAGCCATTTCTAGGTGGGTCAACTGGAGTGACCACCATTTTTGGCACTAGAAAAAGGGAAATCTTTGTGAACAAATATTATTTTTTGTTAGTTATCTTTTAATTTTTGTCTTTTGAGATAAATTGAGACTCCATTTAAAATATCACAAGGTCTAGATCTAGCCTATAATGTCTTGGTTTATTGAGTCAACCATAAATATTTTAGGCATTCAAAATGATCTTCCAAAAGATCCTTTTAATTTTATTCCTATGTTTTAAAAAATCACACTAGAACTACTGAAGATCACCTTATGGTATTCAAGTCTTCTATGAATGTTTTAAATGTTAAATATGAGTATGTATCTTACAAATTATTTCCTTTCACTTTAGAAGAAGAAGCATATAATTGGTTTCTATACTTGGCACCTAATTCCATTACTAGTTGTGGTAGGCTTGCAAATCAATTTCTACTTCAATTTGAAAACCAAGTGGTAGATTCATCCTCTTCTTTAGATATTGTGCCTAATGATCAAAATGATCGAGATCCTATTATCACTAGAGAATAAGCTTTTTGGTATGAGCATACTAATCTTGAACCTTCTAAATCTCAAAATCATGATATGATTGAAGAGGAGGAATGCACTCTAGATAATGATGATATGAAGATATTGGATTCATAAGATTACAATCAACCCATGTCAAGAGAAGAATAAAATGAACCATTGTAATAGGAAGAAGGAGAAGGCATTCCTATGTCCAATGATCCAAATATTTAGGAATTGGTAATGGTCAAACCTCTATTTTAAAATTTCATAACCCAAGAGATTTAGGTATTATAATTTATTGATTTTTATTAATCCCATAAGTTAAAACATCTCAATCCCATGCTCTATACTTATTATGATTTTGGGACTAATGATCATGACCAGTTTGGACATATGTATGCATAGCATTTTGAATTTAAAGGGAATAAATTAAATGAATTAATGGGAGAAATAAAGAATGTATTCAATTTTATGATGATGTTGATTGAAAGTGTCTGGTTGCTACTTGAGAGTGGGATACATTTTGGATAGATTTTCCTAAACCATGCTCCTAATTTTGTTGGGCTTGTTTTTAGATTAGTGTACATAATTTCTTATTTAATACTTTTGCTTGATTTAGTTACGTCTTGATTTCTACATTTTGTTTCATTATATTAGTTTCCCTATTTTCTAGATTAGCTTTTTATTTGTACATAATATTGCATTAGAGTAGGTTTGCTTTGGTGTTTTCCTTCATTTCATTTCTATTTTGCTTCAGCATTCTAGAAGTGTCCCTTGTCCCCATGATAATAGTCTATCCTAGGATGGAAGAGGATAACTTCAAATGGTGGTAAATGATATAATAAGCATTTAGACTTTAGAAGTTAGATAGTGAGTATTTATACTTGAGTAGTTATGTATTCTAAGAACATTTTCTTGTACATTTTCAAAATTTTGGAGTCTGGTGGTTCTAAATTAAACTTTTGGATTTATAACATGCTTCTTTTCTCATCTAAATCCATCAATTTCACTTAATTAAACATCTAAATCAAATGAAAACACTGATTTAATTTTATTTGTCTTACTAATATGAATTTTCTAAGTCTAGCCTTATACCCATGGTTAGGTTCCCAACCCTCAATGGATTGAACAATGAAACATTCTTAGAAGAAATAAATCCCAAGAAATTGATCTTTAAATATATAATCATAAATTTTCCTTGAAAGGGTGATTTAGGTAACCTCCACCATAGGCTTTCTATCCTGGTTGGTAGTGGATCAAGGCATTTAGTGGAACCAAAGGTATCTCTAATAAGGCTATAGACACTTGGATAATAGTATATAAATGCCTATGCCATTCCACTAAGATAAATTTCCAAAACATTTTCCTCTTAAAGGTTCAGGTTGTCTAAGCATGTCTGAATCATTTTATGTGAATTCAAGAGCTATAAGGAATTCATCACTTTGCATACACTGATGCTCTAAGTTTGAATTGAAATTTGGTATGCCACAGTTTAAAGCATACTTCATTTCCTTCATATTTATAATTTTTTATAAGGGGTTGTTTGTGTTTATGTGTGAAGGTTTGTGGTATAAATTTTGGAGTGTTTTAATTAAAGATTCTAGATTTTGAATGCTTTTAAAGAATTCTCCCAATAAAAGGCACCATTTGTTTATCGCAACATGCCCCATCTTATAATACTTTAATATGGTAACCCTCTTATTCTAGTTTGGTCTTTGGTTTACATATTTCTAGATATGAGGTTATGCTTTTTTAGTGCTTCATTAATATTAACCAAGTCTAAATAATCAAGTCGTCATTACAAATGCTTGGTCTAAATAAAACATCTAAACTAGTCCTTGATATGAATGTTTAAATTTGCCTAATATTGAAATAATCTTGATCATTTTATAATCAAACCTTGAATAACTTTGAAAACCCACTTTTGGGTAAAATTTGACTTGGACTTAAGCAAAGAATCTAACTTTCTTTATATTTTTGTTCAAATTCACTTGGTAATTTGGTTTGTAGTTATATGGTCTCTTTGACAAAATTGACTAGGAATTATGAATGTTTAGATATTATATTTGGTTAATTATAAAATAATAAAGGCTTTCTTATAATGTTTATAGTCGATATCCCTATTTGATTTTAAAAAAATGTTCATGCTTATTCCTTGTTAGATCTCCATTTCTCTATCATTGAACTTAGTTGATTTTCATCATTTTGACTGACTTAACTTATCAATTTGCCTTATGTTTATTTTCTTATCTTTTCTATAGGTTTTTCTCCTTGATCTCTCTATATGAATAAGATAGTACCACATGAAACTATCCCATTCACTTGGGTGCCCAAAGGACTTCATGAGTTAGTCATTTTATTAAAAATCTCTGAGCTCTTGGGGTCTTGATATCATGCCATGTGGAAAAATATTGAGGACCTAGGGACTCGGGAGGAAATCATCATGTAGAGGGCTTCATGACACTGATTAGTTGAGATGACACCATCCTAGCAACCCACTAACCCAAAATTTAAGGCTTTTATTATAAAATTATGGGCCTTTGGGTCAGTGGGATGATGCCACATGGAAACATCCCACTACCACATAGTCTCAGGGTAGTTTGTGTAGTTATAGACATTTGGGTTAGTGTGATTATGTCACGTGGTAACATTCCTCTACCCCATAGTCTTGGGGTAGTTGGTGTAGTTTTGGGCCTCCAAGTTAGCAAGATTGTGCCATGAGGTATCATCCCATGAGCTTGGGGCCAATAGAGCAAGGAGAGTAGAGCCTGAGGCCAATAGAATTAAGAAGATCTATGTGAAAGTTGTCAAACTTTCTAGTATCCTAAGGGTGTTAGACTTGTTAAAGCATTTGGAGAGATTTACTAATGAAGAAGATCCATGTGGAAGTTGTAGACATCTAAAACTAGACATAACTATCGTTCGATTGGATTTTATATTGATTCCTAGCAAACATTGCAAATTAAGCCTCGTAATCATGGAATGTCCTAAATTTGCTCATTCATCATTTATCAAAGTTTGGAATCATGTTTAGGCATCCCTATTTAGGGTACTATTTGGTATGTAAAAATAATCTCTCATGGATTCATCCCTAATCACCTTATGACATAAAAAATGTAAATTTGGCCTATGGACCTATTAAGTAAGGCACTTTCACTCTTAATTAAACCTTGAAAGAGCTAAAAGGATAATCAAAATCAATTAAATAAATTAAATAGTATTAAATTCTTAGTTTAATTATCCATTTGAAATTAATGAATATCTAAAAAAAAAATCTAAAAATCAAAATATCCTAGCCTTTCATCATTATCTTTATGAGTTGTCAAAATATTGCAAAATATCTTAATATGTCTAAGTTGAGAACTATGACTATTAATTGAAATTCATAATTGCATGACAAATTTTAACTCAACTAGAGTTAGTCTCAACTCAACCTTCTAATTTGATAACTATTACTAGTAACTGAAATTCATAATTGCATGACAAATTTTAACTCAATTCAACCTCAACTCACCTTGGGTGACAGTTAATTCCTAAAGATATAAATACAAGGCCATGCCCATTCATTTTTAAGATCTCATAAGCCAAAGTTATAATACAAATTTGGAGAGATAAAAAAGCATGGATATTTTAGAGTTTTTATGTAGGATTTGCTTCATAAACCTCATACAAGTAATATTACCATGCCCAAATCTTAAGCCAAGCAACAACAACGAAGCTAAGGTGCCAAGGAGAGAAGGAACCAACAAAATCCATTTTCTAAAGACTCTTTGATTCACAAACCGATCAAGACACTCAATAATTCATTTGGATCTCCCAAAGAAGGTAAGAGATCTGATGTCTTTTGCATTTTAGTTGTGATTCCATTTGTCTTTTGTTCATTAAGCTCACCCCTAAGATCTAGGCTTTTAAGTGTTAGTTTTAGTGTGTTTATTTTAGTTTGTTGCTTAAATTAACATATTACTAACCTCCCATTTTGAATTCATATGATCATAAATGGCATGCCCGATGGGATAGATAATGAGGCTATTATAATGGCTTTTAGTATGTTTTATTTTCTATTTTCCTATTTTAAAAAATGAGGCAGTTATAATGGCTTTTAGTATGTTTTATTTTCTATTTTCCTATTAAAAAAATGGTTGTTAAAATATCTCTAATTTTTAATCCTTTTACTTTTTTTTCTAAATTTTTTATAGGTTATTTTTACTAGATTCATCCTAATTCTCTCAAAATTTCATTGAAATATTTTATGTATTTTAGAAGTTATGACTCTTTTAGTGACTAGCTATTTTTTTTTGAATAAATGGTCATTAAAATAATCATATTTTTTAATCCATAAACTATTTTTTTCTAAATTTTTTATAGTTGATGTGCATTTATGTTATCTACATTCTATATATATTTTTCCAAATCTGACTTATAGTTTTTGAGATATTGTTATTTTACTATCCCTTTTATTTGTTAATTTTTGTTTTAGTTATTTTCTAGTTTTATTTTAGTTTACAATTTCTAACTTGTAGGCATTTGGTATGTGAGAGCTTTTTAATATTTTTATTTTTAAAGTTTTTTATTTTTCAATATTTCCCAAAAAGTAAAAAAAATAAAAAAAATAATAGCAAACCCTCTAACATTTGTAGGACAAAGGTGGGAGAAGAACATAAATTTGCAAATACTAATTCCTGAACACTTCATTTTGGTGCCTAAAAAGAATGGTTAAGTCCTTAAAATTTAGTATTAGTAATTAAAAGAAGCCTAGGTGATTTGTGTTAAGTTTTTTCGTGGAAAATTCTTTCAAGCTTTGTAATTAAGTCAAGGGGCCAAAGAAATTTATCAAAACATTTCATTTGGTGCATAAAATTGACACATAATTGGATTGTTAATTCTTAAAAGTGTTGTTTTATACTTGTTTATTTATTTGTGAAAAATGAAGATTGTGTGTATGCTCTCCTCCCATCCCCTCTAGGGAACTTGGGTGACCAAAAGTGCCTTTTCACTTACAATTTGTGCCTAGTCCAAGGCATGGAAAGAATGTTGTCTAGGCTCTCCATACAAACCACATGGTTTGGGTGATCTAAAAGTAACCTCTAAAGTCTTTTTACTTATTTTTATTTTATGTAATTTGGCTTGTGGAGGGGAGTTCATATCTTCTTCATGAGTTCTTTAGGGAAGCTTTGCTCAAGGTTTCATCTCCTGGCATTATTTCAACCTAGATCCATGGTAGGGTATATAAATTATGGCACATATATTATGAGAGCTAGGGGGTTGAGTGTCTAACCTCTCCTTTTGTAATGAAAACTTGAGTCAAGTCTAGTTAACTAGGGGACTCCACAAAGTAGTATATAGATGGAATCACTATGCAAAGAAATAGACCATTGCATAGTATGTTAATCGATATGAACTCAATTAATGTGAGGCATCTCTAGTGTTAATCACACTTGGGACCATCTAGACTGTCAAAATTTTAAGTTTTGAAACAATCCCACTCGCCATGAACATATTTTTGATGCAAGGTGATTAGACCGAAGGTCCATGTCACCATACAATCTCTTGGAAGAAGGGGGTTGTAAAAACCCTATTACTTCATGTGCTTTTATTTTTGGATTAACAATTAAAATCCTTCAAAGAGCATGTATATAGATGGATTTAATCAATATGAAGAAACCTTGTCATTTTAGGACTTAGGACATTTTAATTAGTTGTATTTGGTATTTTTCCTTTACTTGCTTGGTCTTTAAGTCTCAAACCACTTTTTTCTTTTTGTTTATGGCAAAACGAGTTTTGTGTCTACATCACTCCATTATTTAAGGAGGCATTACATCATATATTTGACACCATGTTGTTTCCTTAATATTTTGATAAGACTTTGTGTGTGTGTTACTTAATTGAAAAGGGTAACATTACACTGCCCAATCCATTTCAAGTTTTGTGCCTTTAGAGTCTTGAAACAAATCATCGATCATGCCTTTAGAGCATGATAATGACATTACACTACTTAAATCATTTCATAAACTTATTTTTCCTTGTGTTCAAGTTTATAATTTGAAACCAATCCATGTATGTCTTTTGAGTATTTATCTAGTACCGTTATGTCATTCACCTTTATCTAGCTTATTGTTTGATCAAAGAAGCCTAGTTTCTTAAGTTGAGTTTTTAATTAGCCTTGACAAGTTTAACTCCAAACATTGATTGATTTTTGTTTATGCCTTTGTAATTTGGGCTTAGACACTAATCTTTCTCTTTTGGGTTGTGTAACTTAGGTTAATTTTTTACCCAAAGTTAAAACCTATTATTTGAGCCTTTATTTCAGAGAAAATAGTCTATCTCCAAGTGCCTTTTGTTTTATGCCTCATACCAAATTGAGTAATTTCATATCTAAAGTCAAATGTCTAGTTTATTCCAAAGTGTTTTAGATTTGTTAGATTAGATCATCATTTTGTTTAAAGTTTAGTTTTTGTGTTTATTTTGCCAAAAGTCCTAGCACATGCCTTTGTTTGAGCCTAGATTTTGATACTGCATTTGGCCAAAATACCTAACAACCTTTACTTTTCCTAGATTAGACTTATTTGGAACACTTTGAACCTATATTTTGGCATTCTAATTTCATCCAATTGACCTTTTGTGTGAGATATTTAATCATTAGACATTTGACATTAGGTGGTTTTATACAAAGTTTTAGCACAGACTATTTTGGAGATACAACTCCCCTAGACCAAATTAGACCAAGTTTGAACCATTTGTCCTTTGGACATTATTTTTTAGAGTTTTTATAACTCTAGGCCTTTTTTTGGAACATTCATCATTGATTTGGATATGTCTCTCTACACTTATGATTGAGTCATATACAATCCAAGTTATGATAGAATGGCCACACAAATTGACTTTGTTCAAGAGCCCTATGATAATGATGTAGTTTATGAGACAGATGCATATCTTCCTTAGAATGCTCAATCTTGGAAACAAAGTCAAGCACCATGTTAGATGGTAACTTGTTTTGGCTAGTTAACATATGATGCTCATCTTTGTGACCATCTAATACCCCACCAATACTATTAACCCTCATTTGGATTGTGCAAGTCACCAAGATCCATAGCATCCAAGGATTACCATTCCAAGAGCTCATCCTTTAGCTTGTGTGAGCAACCAAGCTCCAAAACACCCTCCCTACCATTTATATATCAGGACCTCATCCTTTGTATTTTGTAAGCAACTAAGCTTCACAACATTCTACCATTTCTATTCTAAGACCTCATCCTTTGGTTTATGTGAGTAACCATGCTTCACAATGCCCTATCATTTCTATATTAAGACCTCATCCTTTGGCTTGTGTAAGCAACCAAGCTTCACAATTCCCTACCATTTATATTCTAAGACCTCATCCTTTGGCTTGTGTAAGTAACAAGGCTTTGCAATTCCCTACCATTACCATTTTAGGCCCTTCCAAGTATGGTAGGTCATTACCATAAAGTTGTCCAATCATAACTAGATGGGTCATAGTTATTGTCCTGGGCCATAAACCATCCTTTTTTAAGCCTATCATTATCCAACCATTGACCATTATTCATATTTTACAAATTATTTTCCACTTTATAAAACTTTTGCCAATTATTTAACCCCAACTGATCCAATCAGTACCTCTCCAATAGAGCCTATCATTCAAAGACTAATATATGTTCAAAACTGGTATTTTACAATTACTTGTAAACCAAGGCCAAGATAACCAACCAATCGAAGATGTTTTTATTGAACCACATATTTGTGATGAGTCAACCTATGATGAATCACCTTTTGATACTACGCATGTTATCAAGAAGTCTCACTCTAACAAGTCAGTTTTTGCTAAGTCACTTCTTAATGATTATAATTTCCTTTGGGCAAATCATTATCTTGACCATTGTCTTATTTTTTAAGAGCCTCCCCTTGACAAGGCAGTCTTTATGGAGTTTTCTCTTAGCCTTTTTCCCCCTATTAAGGAGTCTCACTTTGACAAACTAGTTTTCATGGAGCCCATTATGCCATCATAAGTCATTACTTATCCAATACCAAATATTCAACAAGACATCATTATAGTAGCATCCACAATTGAAGAAGAATCAAAATTAAAGTTAGGTTTTATTATTGAACTGACATTAGATTTAGCATTAGAAGTGGATTTAATGTCAATCTCAACATCGAATTTAGATTCCCTTGAGTTAGAATCAGTTTTAGAATCAGAAAACATTCATGGTTTTTATAATATTAGTTATCCATGCCTATTAGATCAATTTGAATACATCTATGATCCTTCCATAGTTTTTTAGGATGATTACTTCAACTTTGTCACAAATTATCCTAGTATCTTCTATGAGGATTGTACAGTCTCTTTCCATTCCATTATCATTCCACATACCATTACCACCACCCAACATAGCCATTATATTAACATTTCACCTCCCACAACTATCAATTGGGACCGACTGAACCATACCTTACTAAACTACATCCATGGTGACATATCAATTATAGATTATCAAGGGAACCAATACCATATTCATGCAAAATAAGAACAATATCCTAGTGAAATCTTCTTAGAGGTGTTAGAAGACAATAAAATTCAAAAGTTAGTGATCCTTAGTGAAACCCTCTTAGAGGCACTATGGGACAATCAAGACAACTTTATTGGTGAAAACCTTTTTGAGGTGCCAATAGCTGAGCACAATAGTTATTCACTACTTGATGAAGATATTATCAAAGATAACATCAATACAACTTCCAATCTATAGCATACTCAATGGTAGATACTCTCAAGCCCAAATAATAGAAAAAATTGATGGTCCTATCGAGATCATATATAAAAGTCTTTAACCCCACCACATCCAAAGTTATGTTGAATTTAGAACATAAACAAAGTGTGTGCCTAAATATCCAAATCTTCATTTGTTGCCCAACCATTATACATTCCATTATGTTCCATCTCTCCATCACCAAATTACACCTATCATCCAATATTTATCCAT
The DNA here is from genome assembly GCA_037957365.1 of Torreya grandis. NCBI lineage: Eukaryota > Viridiplantae > Streptophyta > Pinopsida > Cupressales > Taxaceae > Torreya > Torreya grandis. The sequence goes on along the minus strand of JARHVA010000719.1, from coordinate 4,047,015 downwards.
ATTTATCATTCTTGGTCGCACTTTCCTTTGTAGATATTATGAAGGCATCTTATCTTGACATTTGAAGGAAATAAAATCAATGACCAATGAAGATCGTAATAACATTTTTAAAGTCCAAATCTATAGTAGGTTCTTGATACATCAACTATTTATAAAGGGTTTGGTTTATCAATTTACATCATTAATTATTCTATTTGTATCATATGTTGTTCAAGACATGCATCTCCACATCAAAAAGAATAATAGAAACTTTTACCATTTGTCAAAAACCATAACTTCACCTTACCATTTACCTTGCCTTTTTATTTTACCATTCCTCTTGTCATTATTTCATACCCTACCATTTACCTTGCCTTATCACTTAGGGGTAACCCTCTTGCCATTATATCCAATTGTCATACCATCACCATCCTTGAAAAAATCCATACCATATGTTATACCCTATAACATCCTACCATGCCTCTACTACTGACCAAAGCCTATTTTTTAGCCACCCTACCAAACCCTTTTGATTTTGGTTCCTTTGGGTCTTCCCACACCTTCCACAAGATATTTTTGATCCAGTTTCAATAGTTTTATAATTTCATATTTAAAAAATAGTCTGTGAAAGTAGTGTGATAATGGATCTTGCAAGTTATCTTTCATTTTACATTTGGCTAGTGCCACTGATTATAACTGCCTATTATAAAATTAACATCCCACATTGTGTTACTAATTATAACCACCTATGGAAAAATTAGTATCACTGATTTATGTCATTGTTTCTCAATTATAACTGCCTATGGTCAAATTAGGAAAAACACCTTTTATCATGCATTTCTACATAACCTTGCCATTATTATTCTCCTTTACCTTACCATTTACCTCAATTTGCAAATGGGATCTCACTGCCTTTTGTGTGGGTGAAACCACTATGACTTGAGGTCTTAGTGGTACTATGTAGGCCATGCTTGATTCACATTGAGGTTATCTCAGTCCCCCTTTTTCCATACGCTCTCACCATTTTATGAGCAACCTAAGACACACTCTCATCATTTTATTAGTGGTATATTTTCAATCTCTAATGAGTTAAGATACCCCAAAAATTCTAAAAACATTTAGAATATTTACACAATTCAAAAAATATTAAAAAAATCAAAATCCAAAAACATTCATCTTATTTAAACTTGGTCAATCATCCTCAATCTACCCTAATGGGGAAAATCCATTGTTTGTTATAAACCATTTCACTACCATTGGGGGTGTGACCTTCCCTGCATGTATCTTTGCTTAGGGGCACCACTTATTTATCCATCCATTGATCTATCATGCATAGATATTGACTTGGTTAATGACAAGATGTATTCTATTACTTTTTATTTCAAGCTTTTTATGTGTTTATTTGCTTAGTTTTTGTTTATTTATTTGTATGTTTGTTTGCTTTCGTTGGTGTGCCTTGACTTAGTCTATATGTGTTCATTGGGTGATTCCTTGAATATTATTATTGAGTCTATCCATATTCATATGTCAACATTGTCATCATGGTTTTTATCATTGGTGCACTAATTTCAATTGTTTATTAGATTAAGAGTTAGTCCTTATGCACATTTCAGCTATGTTATCATGGTGTTCTATATCATGGTGCATACTATCATGTGATACACCAAAAATTAGCTCAAAAATCTTAAAATCAATGGAGCCACTAAATCTTCTCCTTGGTAACCTTGGTAAATCCTCTCACCCTCCTTGATCAAATCAACACATTAATTATTTTGGTTATATCAATGCTAATAAGGACAAGCCTCTCTGCATTGGTGGGTATAATCAAATCATTCACATTGATCAATTATTTATTCTTCTAATTATCTATTTCACCACTTTTTTCATCCTTGTATGCCTAGTTTTTTATGGATTTTTTAGTCATTAAACTATCACATCTACATTTGTACCTACTCATCTTTAATCTATATAACAGTTTATATCCTTGAGTTATGCTTGCCAATCTACCCTATTAAGGAACAATAAAATATCACTATTCAATCTAATTCATATTAATTATTTTAACAACATATGGTAAAATCATTATTTCAACTCATCATTCATAACTAGGGCATATGCCATTGCCACTGATTATAACCACCTTTGGGCAAATTAGTGTCTCGACCTTTATTACTAATTATAACTGCTTATGGGCAAATCAGTACTTATTTTTAAATCAATGAATGTAAGCATTACCTCAATTGGATTAATCTCACCCATGGGTTAATTTCATTCTTATTCTTACTTCTTTTTAATGGACTAACCATCAATCATGTGTCAGCCACTCCCTTGAGGGGGCATCATTATAGGCTTCCCAAACATCATTTGGAGCTTCTTCTTCAATCATTATCTTATTTCATTATTAATGGCCTATATAATTATTTGAGAATATATTTATATGACTATAGCTTGCAACACCATCCCAAACAAGGGCAAACTATAGATACTTAAAACTGCTCACAATTGGCCTTTGATCAGACTTTAAAATGATTCCTAGAAAACATTGTAAATTGAGCCTAGTAATCACAAAATATCTCAAATTTTGTTGTGTATCATTCATCAAAGTTCAAAATCATGTTGAGGCATCCCTATTTGGGTTATTATCCTATATATAATAATAACCTCTCATGGATTCATCCCTAATCACCTTGCAACATAAAAAATGTCAATTTGGATTATGGACATATTAAGTAGGGCACTTGCATAATTAAATCTTGAAAGAGCTAAAAGGATAATTAACATCAATTAAATAAATTAAACAATATCAAATGCCTATTTTAATTATCCATTTTAAATTAATGGATATCTTAAAAATAAAATTCTAAAAATCAAAATATCTTAGCCTTTCATCATTATCTTTATGAATTGTCAAAATATCCTAACATGTCTAAGTTGAGAACTATGACTAAGAACTGAAAGTCATAATTGCATGACAACTTTTAACTCAACTCAACGTTAACTCAACTTGGGTGACAATTAATTCCTAAAGCTATAAATACAAGGCTATGCCCATTCATTTTGAAGCTCTCATAAGCCAAATTTATAATACAAATTTGGAGAGAGATAAAAGCTTATATATTGTAGAGATTTTATGTAGTATTTACTCTATAAGCCTCATATAATTAATATTATAATGCCCAAATCTTAAACCAAGAAACAACATCCAAGCCAAGGTTTAAAGGAGAGAAGAATCTAACAAGCTACATTTTCCAAAGACTCTTTGAAACACAAACCGAGCAAGCCACTAAACAATGCATTTGGAGCTCCCAAACAAGGTAAGATATTTGATGTCTTTTACATTTTATTTATGATTCCATTTATCTTTTGTTTATTCCCCTAAGATCTAGGCTTTTAAATGTTAGTGTTAGTGTATTTATTTGAGTTTGTTTCTTAAACTAACATATTACTAACCTCCCTTTTTGAATTCCTATGATCACAAAAGTTATCAAACTTGCTAGTCTCTCAAGCATGTCAAACTTATTAGACCCTTAAAAGAGATTGATGTATGAGTAAATTCCACATGTAAGTTATCATACCTACTAATATCTTGGGGGTGTTAGGGTCCTAAAAGATCCTAATGAATGGAATAATGCCACATGGCATTTTCATATAGATTAATAGAGAAGGCTCAAGAAGAATATATGTCTGCTAGGTGGAAAAATAAAGTCATATGTGAAGACTGAATGAAGTAGTGAGGAAACTGTTAAGGTGTGGAGCCTAAAAGCTTCACCAAGGAGCATTTTTCAGTTTGCAGGTTTACACAGTCACCGACGTCGGTCAGGAGCGACCGACATCGGTCAGGAGCAATTCAAGAGACGTTGGCGTCAGCAGGGATCGGCCAACGTCAGTCACAGGCAAGCAGGCAAGAACCAGCGTTGGTTACCTGTGCGTCCAGAAACCTATTTTTGTGGATAAAACTGAGTGTTTGCATGATAGATTTAAGTGATAGTCTTAAGTCCGTGTCTCTATTATTAGTAAGACTATTTTAGAGCCCTTGTTTAATAGGCATAACTGTTGGTTGTAAATGCATGCTCAAGTTTCCTAATTATTATATAATAGGATAGATCTTCTTAGCTAATTGTAGTGTAATGTAATGTTGAACAGTATAGAATTGTATATGTAAATCAATCCAAGTTGTTGGAGTTGATTGTACTTGAGAGAGAGAGCTCTTGAGGGAAAGAGATCTAGAGAGAGATTTGTGCATCTGAGAGAGGTGTGGAAGAAAGAAGTTTCTTCAATTATATTCCTTCTGTAAAGAGTTTAATACAAGTTTTTAGGGTGGTTTCTTGTATCTCTCATTGTTTGTTATTTATCATTCTAGTTACTTATCATTCTGATTTAATTCCACGTTTATTGCTTTCATAAGTGTAATCAAATTATTAGTTGATCCCCAACAAGTGGTATCAGAGCTTTGGTTGTAGGTTCAGAGCTTGATATCCAACAAGTGGTATCAAAGCTCAGGTTCACTAACAGGTGGTTCAGATCTATGTAGTGTGTATTGATTACAGGATACTCAAAGGGTTTCTGCAAGGATTTTTATTTGAGTGGGAGAAGCAATGGCAGAAGAAAGTAAACTAAGAATGGATAAGTTTAATGGCAAAAATTATCAACATTGGAGAATGCAAATAGAGGATTATCTGTATCAGAAAGATCTATAATTACCATTAGGTGGGATTGCAAAGAAGCCCATAGACATGGATGATGAAGAATGGGAAGTTCTTGATAGAAAGGCTCTGGGGTCTATAAGACTGAGTCTAGCATATACTGTGATATTTAATTTATCACAGGCAAAGTCTACGGTAGAGTTAATGACTACTTTAGCAAATTTGTATGAAAAACCCTTAGCTTCTAATAAGGTATATCTTATGAAGCAGTTATTTAATTTGTGTATGCAAGAAGGTGGATCTGTGTCTAATCATCTGAATGATTTCCATGAAATTGTAAATCAATCAAGTTCAGTCAATATTGTGTTTGATGATGAAATTAAAGCTCTTTTAATATTATGTTCTTTGCCTGAAAGCTGGCATAGCTTAGTAATGGCAGTTAGTAATACTGCATCTGCTTCAAATATTTTAAAAGTAAAGGATGTTGTTAGTGTTATCTTGAATGAGGAAATTTGTAGGAAAAGCACAGAGGAAACATCAGGGAACGCTTTAAGTTTTGAGAGCAGGGGAAGGCAAAAAAAAAGAGCAAGAAAGGGAGATCAAGATCTAAGTCAAAGGTGAGAGGAAGATCCAAATCCAGAAATGACAGGAAGCCACAATGTTGGAATTGTGGAAAGATAGGGCACATAAGTAGAGATTGCTAGTCAAAGCCTAAGGAGGACAATCAATATGAAGGAAAAGAAGAAGCAAAGGTTGCAGGTATTGCACAAGATGCTTTAATATTCTCTTTGCATATAATATAGAATCTTGGGTGTTAGATTCTGGTGCATCTTTTCATGCTACCCCTAATAGAGAATATTTTAGTGACTATGTCCATGGAGATTTTGGAATAGTGTATCTAGGGGATGATGAGCCTTGTAAAATTATTGGCAAAGGAAAAGTGCAGCTGAAAATGCAGAATGGCAACACATGGGTGTTGAGAGATGTTATGCATGTTCCTAGCTTGAAGAGAAATTTGATTTCTGCAGGAAAGTTAAGGGATGAGGGTTGTACAGTAACTCTCACAGTTGAATCTTGGAAGGTGACCAAGGGTGCACTTGTAATGGCCAGAGGTAAGAGAGTAGGTACTCTCTATTTATGTAATTGTGTTACTAACAATTTTCCTTCTGTATTATCTACTTCAGATGTGGATACAAAATTGTGGCACTCAAGGCTTGGCCACATGAGTGAGAAGGGAATGTCAATTCTTAAGTCTAAAGGAAAGCTTTCAGATTTGAAAAGCATAGATCTAGAATTTTGTGAGCATTGTGTTTTTGGGAAACAGAAGAGAGTGAGTTTTCTCAAGACTGGGTCAACAAAGAAGAAGCATAAGTTGCAGCTTGTTCACACAGACGTGTGGGGACCGGCTCAAGTTGCTTCTATTGGAGGATCACAGTACTATGTTTCGTTCATAGATGATGCTACAAGAAAGGTATGGGTCTATTGTATTAAGAAAAAATTTGATGTATTTGAGACTTTTAAGATTTGGAAAGCTATGGTTGAGAATGAAATAGGCAAAAGATTGAAGTGCCTGAGATTTGACAATGGTGGTGAGTTCTATAGCTATAAGTTCAACTGGTATTGTTATATGCATGGGATCCACAGGCAAAGGATGGTTCCAAGGACACCTCAGCAAAATGGAGTTGCTAAAAGGATGAACAGAACAATAATGGAGCGTGCAAGGTGTATGAGATTGCATGCTGGTTTGCCCTTAGAGTTTTGGGCAGAAGCTGTTGATACTGTAGTGTACCTAATTAACAGAGGACCCTCTACAGCTCTGGATGGTGGAATTCTAGAAGAGGCATGGATAGGTAAAAAGGTAGATCTCTCATTTCTCAAAGTTTTTGGTTGTGAAGCCTTTGTGCACGTTGATAAAGAAAATAGAAAGAAGATGGATGCTAAGTCTATGAGGTGCACATTTATTGGCTATGGCTCTGATGATTTTGGATTCAAGTTTTGGAATCTAGGAACTAACAAGATAATTAGGAGCCATGATGTTGTTTTCAATGAAAAAGTGATGTATAGTGATCAGCTAAAGAAGCTGAATCAATCTGGGCAGAGCAATGGAGAATTGGACGAGGTGACGGTCCAAAATAAGCTCGCGGGAAGAAATAATCATAAACAGGAAAACATAGAGACTGACATCGGCAAGTCAAGAACCGACGTCGGCAGAATAGAAACCGATGTCGGTCATATAATGACTAATGTCGATAGGACAGGAATCAATGTCGGTCACTGTCAGAGAATTTGGGTGGACAGCGTGTTGTGAATGAGTCTCAGATGCCCATCAGGAGGTCAGAAAGGGTAAGTAAACCTCCAATTCAATATTCTCCTTCATTATTCTATTTATTGCTAACTGATGGTGGAGAACCAGAGAGTTTTGAAGAAGTAATACAAGTAGAATCCAAGAATCAGTTGTTAAAATGACTTTTATACAAACTGTACTGTCTTTAGTTGCTATTGAGGATTTGCATCTTGATTAGTTTGATGTTAAGATAACGTTTCTTCATGGAGATTTGGATGAAAAAATATATATGGATCAGCCGGAAGGATTTGAGGTCAAAGGTAAGGAGAAGTTAGTGTGCAGATTGAAGAAAAGCTTGTATGGCCTCAAGCAAGCTCCTAGACTATGGTATTTGAGATTTGATAAGTTTATGACTGAGCATGGCTATAGTAGGTGTCAATCTGACCATTGTGTGTATTTTAAGAGATTGAATAATGGTAGATATATTATCTTGTTGTTGTATGTAGATGATATGCTGGTTGCAGGATCACACATGCAAGATATCTCTGAGCTTAAGGTGAAATTAGCTCACACGTTTGCCATGAAGAATTTGGGAGCAGCAAAGAAAATCCTTGGCATGAGCATTAGGAGAGACAGGAAAACTCACAGGTTGATTTTGTCTCAAGAGGATTATGTGAACAAGGTGTTGAAATGGTTCAATATGCAGGATGCAAAACCGGTAAGCACACCTTTGGCTGGACATTTTAAGTTGAGTAAAGAACAATGTCCTAATTCACATGATGAGGTAGAGTACATGAGTAGAGTTCCATATTCTTCCGTAGTAGGGATTTTAATGTATGCAATGGTGTGTACTAGACCAGATATTGCCCAAGCAATGGGAGTTGTAAGTAAGTATATGGCCAATCCAGGGAACAAACACTGGAAAGCAATTCAGTGGATCCTTAGATATTTGAGAGGAACCAGCAGTAGGCATTTTTGCTATGGAGGTTCAGATACTTCTCTACATGGTTATGTAGATTCAGATATGGTAGGTGATTTGGATGGTAGGAGGAGCACCACAGGTTATGTTTTCACTATTGGTGGAATGGCGGTTAGCTGGATATCAAAGCTGTAGAAGGTTGTTGCCTTGTCAACTACAGAAGCAGAGTATATTGTAGTCACAGAGGCTAGCAAAGAGATGATATGGATGACATGGTTCATAGAAGAGTTAGGAAAGGAGCAAGAGAGTTGCAGATTATATAGTGACAGTCAAAGTACAATTCATTTGGCTAAGAATTCAGCCTTTCACTCAAGAACAAAGCATATACAGCTTAGGTACCACTTCATAAGACAAGTATTGGAGGATGGTGAATTGAAGCTGGAGAAGATCCATACAGACAAGAATCATGTGGATATGTTAACCAAGCCAGTTACAAAGGAGAAGTTGAATCTTCATTCAACTTTTATTGGTCTTCATGATTGAGTTGAAGATGGAGGAGCTAAAAGATGTTGCTGTACAGGTACTGGTGCAGTTGTTTATCTTCAAGTGGGAGATTGTTAAGGTGTGGAGCCTAAAAGCTTCACCAAGGAGTGTTTTGCAGTTTGTAGGCTTACACAGTCATCGGTGTCAGTCAGGAGCGACCGACGTCAGTCAAGAGTAGTTTAGGAGACACCGGCGTTGGTAGGGATCGACTGATGTCAGTCACAGGCAAGCAGGTAGAAACCAGCGTCGGTTACCTGTGCGTCTAGAAACCTATTTTTGTGGACAGAATCGAGTGTTTTCATGATAGATTTAAGTGATAGTCTTAAGTCCACGTCTCTATTATTAGTAAGACTGTTTTAGAGCCCTTATTTAAGAGGCATAACTGTTGGTTGTAAATGCATGCTCAAGTTTCCTAATTATTATATAATAGGATAGATCTTCTTAGCTAATTATAGTGTAATGTAATGTTGAATAGTACAGAATTGTATATGTGAATCAATCCAAGTTGTTGGAGTTTATTGTACTTGAGAGAGAGAGAGCTCTTAAGGGAAAGAGATCTAGAGAGAGATATGTGCATCTGAGAGAGGTGTGGAAGAAAGAAGTTTCTTCAATTGTATTCCTTTTGTAAAGAGTTTAATACAAGTTTTCAGGGTGGTTTCTTGTATCTCTCATTGTTTGCTATTTATCATTCTAGTTACTTATCATTCTAATTTAATTCCACATTTATTACTTTCATAAGTGTAATCAAATTGTTGGTTGATCCCCAACAGAAACACCATGTTGAAAGAATGTTAGTTAAGGAAGATATACAAAGCCTAATGAGCCACGTAGACATGAAATTCCATTAGGGAGGACATGAGAACAAAAATTTATGCATGTATGCCATCAAGGCCATTAAATATACAAAGCATGGGCATGCCTTCATATATCTCAAAGAATTATGAACATCAAAAGTATTTACCAAAACATCAATGATGTTTGTAAATGTCCCATTAGTGGGTTGAACTGGAAGAAAGGGCCATGAGCTCCTTAAATTTCCTATTTAAAGGGTCTACATCACCATTAAAAAGGGTCAGCATTTTAAGCATCAAATGACTACTGAAATTGCCCTAGATTACACCAATATTTTTTGTTCCTTCTATTTCCTTAGTTGCTTACTTGGGGTAATACCTTTTGGGTCAAAACTCTAGAATAATTGTGTCACAGTTGCACATGTCATTCCTTATTTATTTTACCTAGATTATCTACTAAGATATATTAATTGTGACAAAATACTTTTAGAATGATGAATGTAGATGTGTTTTTTTGTAGATGATTGTCTTAGTTATGTTGCATAGCATCTATCATAACTAGTCTCTTGAATTTATTCATGTTTTATTTTAAACTTCTTGAAATCATTATGTGCAATAGTTGTATAGTGAAAGATGGGCTATATTTAGAATTGATTCAATATCAATGTATTTCATAATTATCCTCAAAAACTTACCCATTAAGTGGCTAAACTTTGTGTAATTTATATAATAGGCACACAATGGTATAATTATGGTCAAGCATGCTTTTCAATTTTGTAGTACTAAAAATCTCATTTAGATCAAAGACATCCTCTCCTTTCTGCCCTACCCTGTCTCTCCTTTTTACCTTTTTAGATGATGCCTTGGCCTAGTTTAGGTTGTGATAGGAATTGTAATGAAATAGAGATTATTATTTCACAAGTTGAATCAAATAAGTAGTAGGATATAGAAAAATAATTAACAAGCAATAAAATAAATGTGAATGCTCATATCAATTGAACCTCTAGTACTAGTAGATGTTTCTCTCAGAGTAAACTAGGTTAAATTACTCATTCCTTGGATTAAATAAAAATCAATCCTAAAATTAACAAGGGGAATTTTTATCCCATTATTTTTACCTTCCTTTGTCCTCTTAGAATATTTGATCTAAAAGCCATTTTTCAGGTGGGTTAGCTGGATCAACCAACACGCATCATGTTGGATATGTGTATCATCATTCTTAAAATTTTAAGCTTTTGTAAAGATGGCATAAGGAAACCTATTCTTATTATAAAAGGAATATCCTCATATACCCATAAGTAATATAAGAGTGATTCATCATTAGATAACTCATTTAATGTCCAAATTTATAGATAATCATGTTCACAAATCATATTGGGATTTATAAGTTGTATATTAGAAGTAGTGTTAATTATGTGCATGCATTTAAAGTTGGATTTTATGAAACATGGTTGGTTATGAGTGCTTCATTTGTTAGTCATAGAATTTATTGAGAAACCCAAACATTTTATATTTTTATTATTTAATATGCAAATAGGTTGGGTTATACCTTGCTCATTTTTACCTAATCCTTGTCCTTTGTATCCATGTTTGAGTAAATATATATATCTAAAATTAGAATTTTATGAGTTTGGTTTGTGATTATTTATTTATTAACTCATTTCAAAATGTTTGAATGGATATGTATCCTTTAGGAATGTATATAATCCTTATGTCTAAATTTTAAGCATGTGTGCAAAACATATGGAACCAAATAATCTCATGTATCTAAGGTTGCCCCAAAAGGATGTTGTAATTTAAATCATTTGGCATAACTTGACATAAATTAGATAAGGTACAAGGACCCACAATAATACACAATGTTATTTATCCTAATACATTTCATGAAATATTGTCAAATCCCTTGATGTTCATACTTGATGATTCTATAGCTTTGGCCTCAATGCCAAGTAAATAAAGTAAGTATATATTGCAAATTTTGAGCCCACAACCATTATCCACAAGTACCCTTTTAACTATTTTATTGTAAACATGTACTTGAATATATAAATAAAAAAATTAATCATTATTATGTTGGGGTGGTAAATCCTCATTTTCAAAGGAAATATTATGCTCTATCCATTTGATAGTGTTGATCATAGAGGCCACATATGGTGTTTCCACATTGCTTGGAAATATTGTCATACATAATGCTTTCAATAGAATATATTTGTATCAAGAAGACTTGTGTACCAAATCTAGGAGTGAAACCTTATCAATAACATCATTGGATTGGTTTTTAATATCATAAGCAAATGATTTTTTTATCCCATTTGATGCTTAATAGTGACATGTAGTAGTTTATTGTAAACATTATGACAATAAGGGGTTTGCATAAATACACTTGCTTTAGGTTTATCGTGTTGTTGACCCCATGTGATTATATTTTTGATTGATTTAGTAATGTAAGAGAGATAACAAGAAAGGAATACCATCATGTTTTGAACAAGTAAATAACTATTAGATGTATCCATATAAACATGATTGATTCTTTTGTAATGAATGTAAATCTAATTTTTAATAATTCAAAAATTAGAAAGACCTAAAATGTTAAAACCCAAGGGGAAATCAGAGTTTTATAAGAAGACACATAGGTCAGGTTCACTAATTAATTTTTAAAAAATAGATTTAGGTTAGGGGGAATATCCTCATAAACTTAGAGTAAGTTATTGTAAAATATGCAAATTTAATGAATTTAGATTTACAATATTCTTATAAATATGTTGTATATAATAATATGTTAAATATAGAAAATTACAACACCAAAAAATTAATTTTAATGTTGAAACATGAAGGATATATAATACTTAACTACTAATGTGTAGTTATATCTATAAAATGTAGGTGTATAAGGAAACAATTTGATGTTTTATTTTGATTCGTCAAATTCTTGAATTTAGCTCCCTATCATCCTGGATACTAACATTGAGATATGGACACTAGCATCGATGCTTCTATCCCATTTTCAATGCTTTATACAGTATGGAATATAAGTCCTTTTAAATAATGATGAAATTTTCCTATTAGGGTTCATTATCACCTTGCATATTCTCTATTGGGTTTGTGTGTAGAGGTTTTGTATATCATTATTTTGCTCAAAATCTTAGGTCCTACAATTTTGGCATGTCACCTTAAAAAATAGGTATTAGTGGATTTAAGTAAAGTTGAGATGACCTCAAAGACCTATATATTAATTAACACTAACTACATATCCATATACTCTGAAGAGGGCCTTAGACTGATATAGTTCTCCCCATTATGTGAGCTTGTGTGTGAACAATTATGCAATATGTTATATGCGAGTGCATCTAGTGATATAACTTGTAACTTGACAAATATCACTCATGGGCTGATATTCAAATGATTTTGACCCATAAGAATATTTATCCTATGATTTATTTGGAAATATGTAAGAATAGGGTAATATAACTTAGTTGGGTGAATGACTTTCATTAGTGTAGTGTGAACTTCCTTGATGGTTGTTTGGTGTCCTTAACGATTGTTATTTTACTTGTATTTATACCACACATTTTGAAATGATATCATGGGAGGGTTATAGGAATACCATAGGCTAACTAATACATTTTTAAATATTTTAAAATTTTATTATTTAGAATCCAAGGACACTAGAGTTAGATTTTAGACAATAGTGTTGATTTTAGTGTCCTAATCTATACGTTAGTGTCATGCAGGATGGAAAGTTATTGAGGGTATGTAACTAATAGAGTATGATAGAAATAAAGATTTAGATAGTATATGAGATAAAGGTGATCTAGGTCATCAAAATACCAAATTCACACTATATGATAATAAATTAGGTACAATGAGATGGAAAACTCAAGCCTTTAATCAACGAGAAGGTCTTAATCTAAAGGGTTGAACCATAATTAGTATTTATAAAGAGTGAATGATTAGTTTATCATGTTAAACAATATTTTGTTATCTAAAACAATCATCTAATATCTTACTCTATTTATAATTTGGAAGACTTAGTTAATGCACTGATCTAAGAATTTTAATCAAATGACTTACCTGAAAATAACTTAGCTCACTTTATCAATTCAAATAAGTGGAAAATGAAACAACCTAAGACTTCATTAAATAATGGAAATCCTTAGACAAAATATATGAGCATAATATGAAGGAATACAACCTCTCCCACCTCTTTATTATTGAGCTAAATGCCAAAATTACAAAACATTTTAGGACGCTTTATCCCAAATTGTTGATAAAAGTTGTAGATCAATTTAAACTATAATATTACCTCTTTAGACAATTTGATCCTTCCCAACCTAAGCCTATAATTTTAATTCTTATGATACCTAAGAATAAGTATGAGACAAATGATAGTGTCTATGATAGTTATGATTTGAAAAGAACCATTCATGTCATTTTACCAGGAAACTCCAATGAAGTGACTCTCTCCCCACATATAATGAGAAGTCCCCTCCATCCTCCTCCTCCTCCTCCCTCATTAGTTCACACTACTGGGGTTCATCAACATCTCACCCTCTATGAGATTAGGAAATGTCTTCCTATACCCTCACTTAGATATCTTTATCCTTCCCATCTTGATAACCATCAATATGACCCTTTAAAAAATTATTGGTTTCATGCTAATTTGGGTCATTCTCATGAATAGTGTAAGAAACTTAAAAGTTTAGCCTTTGAATTCCTTCTTGATCCAAACTATGATCATGAAGATAGTATTAGAGAGTGTCACCAAAATTATGATAAAGTAGCTAAAGCTCACAAATCTAAGGTAAAGTTTTAATCAGTTCACCATGATAATTTTCACCTTACCATCTATTCCAACCCACTTCAAAATAATAATCAAAATGAACAAACTAGCAATAAAATTCAAGCCTCTCCCCAATCAGTTGTCAATGTTGTTGAAACCATGTTTAACCCTCATTCTTCCAATGATGCAGAAAACTTGGTGAATATGAATAACATAAAACATGTGTTTTCCTACATTGATCCATATCCTTTTCAAATTTACATTCCTCCTCTAACTTATAGAATATTTTTAGCTTATCCTCCACATCATTTTTTAGCTTTTGTATCCAAAAAATTCAGCACTTATGCTTTCATATAGCCAAACTATATTAGCCATCCTAATATAATTTCATGTATACCTTATTATATCCACCAACCTGATACGATTTCCTATGTTTGTAAATGTATCTTCCAACCCCATATAATATTTTAATTTCAGTTTTAATTTTAATTATATTGGCCATCCTAATATAGTCATTTTTTTTTAAATCAAGTCCAACTATGTCAACCAACTTGATATAGTCTATTTATTTGACCAATTTCATTTTAACTATATCAACCACCTTGATACATTATTCTTTGTCCCATACTTCTCCAACTACATCAGTAAATTCAAAACAATCTATTTTATAGCTAGTTTTGATTCTACTATATCAACTAATCTGATAAGTTTGTTTATAAGACTTCTATGTCACCAACTACATTATCCAGCCCATTACAATTGATTTAATTTATATCTCATATATTTTTAGTGAAAAAACATTACATTTTAATTATAACTTAGTTTCAGTTAGGTTCATTTAATCTAATACTACACTTGATTAGTTTCTAAATTTAGTCCCTATGTTGCAGTCCTATCCAACTCACATTAGTCATAATGATTGTGATCCCATAGAATAAATTTCTAGACTCCCATGTCAAATCTCATTTCTTGAACTCATGATAAATTCTCCATGATATATAAATTTCCTTATGTAGGTTTTATTTGACATGAATATCCCTTGATTATCACCTATGGAGTAAGAAGTTAACTTGCCTAGCTCTGAGGAAAGTATCATGCAACAATGCAAATATATGTTTATCCATGTCTATATCACTATGGATACAACTCTCTCTTAAATTTCCTATGACATCTATGATCCTTGATAGAATCCTACTTCATGCAAATGACCCTCCTTTATTTATTAGCATCTAAAAAGGTGACATCCAAGTCAAGCAAGCTTTGATTGATGAATGATTCAACACTTGTGTCACCTCATTAGAGTACATTTAAAATTTAGGATATTTTGAATGAACATTTACTTATACCCATATCAACTACCATGGATATGATCGAAGACAAGTTCCTCCATTATAATGTGTTTGTATTCCTATCATAGTACCACCTATTATGGTTAGGGTTAAGTTCATGATATTATAATATTTATTTATTTTATAACATTTTCTCATCTATCCTTTGACTCATCGAATGAGGGATGTGGCCTCTTTAACATGCCAATACATGAAGTTTATTTACATGGTTTCTATCTTTAAGGTCCAAGGTGATACCAACCATTGTAATTATGATCAATTATAAGAATACAATATCTATAAAATCCATACCCTTGAACATTTACCCAACATACCATTTTATAAATACCAACATTTTAACTATCTTGTCTATTCTAATTGAGGTTATAGTGGTCACCCCAAACTTGTGGGCAACATTCCACCAAACCTAATTAATTATGAGGATGAAGAGACTAATGAGAATAACCTAAAAATAAAAACATTGAACCTTCATCATAATATTATATCTTTATTTACACCTATTTTGTGACCTCATACTTGCAAGAAGCTAATTGACAGATTTCATGTTTCTATGGTCATCCCTAAAAAGCCTTATTCAGATATATATTCTAGTGACATAGTGGTTGAATCACTTAACATGTTCTCATCACTCCTAATTATGAAAATGATTACACATTAGATGACCTTAAATTTTTTCTTATTCCCAAGATAAGGAAGCAAAAAACCTATGTTACCATTCTTACCTTAAGGACTCTTATGAATAATCTTCATTTTCATCTAGAATAACCTAGTTGATTTTATTTGACCTAGTGTTCCCATTCCATTATATTTTCCTAACATCATTCCTTATTTAGTTGATGTTAATAGGTTTGAGATGAAGCCAATTTATACTTCATGTATAGATTAGTCATTTCCTATCATCTTCAAAGCATGATTGATGATAGATCTATGATCAGACCATATCTTTTTTATAGATATTCCAATACTTCAAGTTTGATTCCTATAGAGATGGTAGTTATGCTCATATTACTAGTTCCTACTACTTTCAAGCCTATGAAGGCTCAATATAGTACAAGATAATTTCCATAAATGATATTTTATGATTGTGTAGCACCTTAGTCTTGTACACTTGGTAAACTTAGACCTTGGTTATACCTCTCAGTTCTACACTGTCCTTACTTTCATAAACCTCACATCTACTCTATCTTGTGCCCCTTAGTATATATATTAGTTTTTCCAATCTTATATTGATGGAAAAGACATTATATCTTACCAAAAATACTTAAAATTTATTTATCTTACACCTCTACAAGTTTTGAGCCTGTACCTATTTTTTTACTCCTTAGACAATAACATTTGAGATAGACAATAGCATCGACATCATTATAAAATCATGACACAAGTGTCCAATGCCCTAAAGTCATCTAATATGGAAATGAAATGTATCTTAATGGTTAGTCTAAGTGAATTAATGTGAGTTATTACTCCAAAGGGATTAGTATAAATATAAGATCAACCCTCATTCATTCCTCACGTATAAATACCTAGCAAAAGATCAAAGAGCATTCAAAGAACATTTAATTCTAAAAACCTTCCCTATTTATTCTTATTTCCAAACCAATTATAGGGATTACACATATATAGGTTTTAAGTATTAAAGGAGTATCCCAAGACCCTGATTTGACAAGTTAAAATCTAGGTCACTATTGTACTTACTTTACACACATTACATGATTCACACATAAGCCAACACATAGGGGAGAACTACATCATTTGGAAGCCCTTTTCAAAGTATTAGATATGTTGGTAGTTTCATTTAACATCAAGTTCATTAGGGTTAGATCAACATCATATGACCACTAACCTATTTTTCTCTAAGGTCATACTATAGATGGAAAGCTTGCGTTTTACCATTTCACAAGGAATGATAGTCCATGACCTATATCTGAATGTACTAGAGAGAAGGATAAGCCAAACCCAAAAGCATCCATGTGGTTGTATCTTATTTTAATACATATTTCATACATGATACTATCATCAGACTCAAACAGTAATGTCAACACAACCATCTAGGGATGACACAACTATCCAGATAGCCAGAGGTAGCACATCCAGAATCTAATAACTATTATAAAACTATCTTCTCACCTATTTTAAACATGTTCTAGATCTATAACTACATTATCATTAAAAGAAGATAAATCCTAAATACGTCTCTTCTTTGTCATTTATATATCTATTTTAGTTGTAATTTTCATATTTAGACTATCTCAGCATAATAAATTTAGTGTATATTTATATCCGAGTTTAGTATTTAATTAGCCTATTATAGATCTGATTATCACCTTTTTCCATTTCATTTCTATATTATTAACCTTAATATTAAAGTTAAATACACACCCCATGCCATTTCATTTTAGGATTAAACATTTAGTGAACCCGACATTTAAACATCTAACCCTTGGTCACTTAGGGTTTTCTAATTTTTCCATTTTGATGACCCCTAATTATCATAAAATATGTGCAATATGGATGCATCCATTATCCATTTTGGTTTATAATATGTTATAATTTTTATAGTTTTCTACATTACTTGCCTTGTCAAATCTTATAAGCAAATCTGTACCCAATAATGAAAAGGATTTAAAGCAAACACAACAATTAATCTCTTTTCAAAATTCATTTTGCAATGTTTAAAGCCAATATCTAGATGCTAAAGAGCATGATCTAGACCTTTTGTCCTAGTTATTTCTTATTCAAATGACAATTACCATCCTACACCCATTATTCACCCACAACCTATATTGGATTATGTGGTCCATGTTATTACTACTCAAAGAGGTAAGGTTTCTTAACCCATCTTGCCACTTGTTAATACACAATAAGTGCCACCTAAACCTAGGATTGTAATAAAATCTAAAAGATTTGTCATTATTGACCAATTAAATAATACACAGGCTAATATTTCAATCATTGAGCTTCTAAAGCAATCTAATGTTTATAAGGATATATTATATGAAGCATTGCATGAAACACAAGTCCTAAGTAATATCGAGCCTACTTATTTTGGGAGATATTATGCAAGATATTAAGAATAATGACAAGTTAATCACCTTTGAGACAAAAAATTACCATCCAAATATATTATTAATCAAAATTTGCCTTTGTTCATACAAGTAACAATACAAAATAAAGGTATTAAAAGAGTTCTCATTGATAATGGATCAGACCTAAACATTTGTAGCATGTAATTCCTAAAAACCATGGGTATCAACATAACTCTTATACAAAGCATTTTTATGCATATAAAAGGCTTTTAAAATTCACATAGTTCTCCAATTAGATAAATTACATTGGATGTGACCTTAGGACCAAAAATCATTTCAACTACATTTTAGGTCATGTCTCAATATTTATATTATAATTTACTTTTGGGTAGACCTTGGATACATTTAATGGAAGCTATCCCCTCTACACTTCATATATGTGTCAAATTCATATATGAGGTGACCTTATTATCCATACTTGTTGATGTTAATCCTTTCAAATTTTGTAAAATGATATATTATATAACTGAAGGCATCCATACAGTAGAATCACCTAAACAATCCATACCTTTTGAACATATACATATGTATGAAATAGGTGAGTCAATTATCATAACTCCTTCATCTCCAGATAAAAATAAGAAACTAAAATCTAAGGTGCACATAGATATGCATAAGGATAAATAACCATTAACAAAGGAGCCAAAAAAACTTTAAGAACCCCTAACATTTGAGCTTCCTTTATTAGTCAATATTGAGGAAAATGATGGCCATATTTGAGATTATTATGATAGTGTTGATGATACAACCTATGTTATGAGAGATGAAAAAATATGAAACTTAAAATTTAATCCACTTGATCACTTATCACATAACTTATTTTAACCTATAGGTCCTAGCACATATTAACTAAACCCAAATACATAAAATATAGAGCTAAATACAATTAAGGGAAAAACAAAACTAACTAATGAGCATGTAAATTCTTGTTATTCCATACATCCCTCTTGGTTAAAATCATTAACTCAACCTTATAAGGGCCAAATACAATTACATCATGTAAATAATGTGGAGGCTTCTCAAAAGCCATCACAACTTGCTTTAAAAATCATGCCACAACATGATATTACTGATATAATATTATCTTTGTTATTTGAACATAATATGATTTATTTACCTTCTACTCGACACAAATCTAGTATTCAAGTTATAACCACAAAGGGAGTACCATACTATACTTATCATTGGATCATTGGCCATTCTACCAATCAATATGCAACATTGAAAAATATTATCCAACAATATATGAGTGAAGGACACATACATATTACATCCATAATAGGAAAAATTCCAAATCCTTCCTATCTTTCAAATGAGAAACACCCATCAAAATGATAAAATCATGAAGATTTATCTATTACTACTTATATTGATGGGATATATTGTCACAATATCTGATTTGATCCAAACAAGTGGGATACCATTTGTGTTGCCACTTTTCTAGCATGATTATGACATATTATCGATGAGGTAACATACTTTCCATTAGATTTAAAATTTCAAGGATACATTTGATTACCCATTACTTGTGGCTCACATGTCTAAGTTTGAATTATATGGATAACTAAACTTGAATAACATTTAAAGCTAAAATTTGGAAAAAAATTGGCTAGTTGAGTGGAATGCTAAACTAGATCCTAAAAAAATGTGTGTAAATTTTGATAATATGGGCACACCAATTTGCATCCATCATGATGGCCATGATCATTTGCCTACACAATTGGTTGTAGGTAAACCTTTACATAGGAACATTGAGGTATTGGTACTACATCTATATAAATAAAGAATAAAATCCTTTTCAGGTGACCCACTACCTTTTTAGGATGAGGACCTACTTGATTAAAAATACTCCAGAAAAACTTCAAAAAATACCAAAAATTTAGAATAACATTCAAAAAACAAATCACCATAAAAACCATCAATGCTTACATATTTTATTGGCTCCTTGTCATCCATAAGTTACTTATATATTGATGGACCACATACTCAGTTACTCTTACATACACATATGTGTCACACTTCTACATTGGGTGTGATACAGGCATACATAGATACATGATACACTCCTATTTTGGATGTTGGGATTTCCCACTACTCATGTCATATGGATATTGGGGTCATCTACTTCTTTGATCTTAATACATATAGGTTATATGATTCGATGATCACTCTACACTATCATGTTTAAGATTACATATGTAATTTCACATGCTAATTATCCATGATTATATCCTACATAAGGTACTTCATATCTTATGCACTTGAGTTAATTTTCTAACACATTGGATCTATGGGCTACCATGACATGTTTATGTTAGTTGATTATGCACTTTCTTGAGTGTCTTATTTTGCTTATTCAAGCATTTGAATAATTTCCTTTGCTTGTGGCCCATGTGCCTATGTATTATTTATTTGACATTTACATCATGTTATTGTTTTGTTAGAGGTACAATCACTGAGGGGGGTGAATCAGTGATTCCAAATAATCCAACTTCAATTTCAATCCTTTCAAATCGTTAATCAATTACCATAAGCATTTATGAATTATACACATCATTTATATCAATGAGCAAGAGAAATAATGAAATATCAATCACATAACACATGTCATACGTGGGAAACCCTTTTGGGGAATAAAACCCACTGGAACCTGCAATTGGACTACTATCCTATAATAACAAGATCTAATTTAGACTAGTTGTAACTAATCAAGGAACTATAATCCCTATTTAGTGAGACTACAATCCCACAAGGTGATTCCACACCTCTCTAGCTAATTTGTAACAACAACCAAACTTTTATTAAGTTTTACCTTACAAGGAGGCTACAACCACCTTAGATGTTGAGTTGCCACAACAACACCTATGAATGCATCCACCTTTGAACTAATGTCAATAACACCTGATGATGGACCTCTGCTTATCAATCTCTCAAATTATCCAAAGCCACCTTTTGGATCACATAACACTCCTTATTGTCCAAATCACATTACACACTTGAACTAAGACATAAATATCACTTAGGACACATTACATATCCCAACTAACCCCACTCTTCAACTCAGCACACTCAATGCATCTTTAACAATAGTAACTCTATCATAGTCTTCAAAAACATGACCAAATGGTCATACACATTGTCCACACTTTGATCAGTCTCTCAAACTAGCCACCAAGCTCTCACAGACACTAGCAATCCTTTTCTCATTCTCAAGATATCCAAAACATCCTTTTGGATCACTCTGGACCTCTTCGCTCATACTTAACTTACAAGAGCACTATCTTACCATCATAAACATGACCTACATGTCATACACACAATACTTAAATTAATCTACTTATCAACCCATCTATTGGGCACATTCTACCTCCTTTCTTCTTCACTTCAACACATATTACTCTTCTTCAAGCCTAAAAACCATCTCCTTTGGTTTCACTATATATAGAGCCTTTATAATAAACAACTTCCTAGTCAGCCATTAGATTTTCCTTAACCCTTAAGGATTATTTCACATCAAGACATGGCTTAATATAATCTAAAAAGGTTAACCCTAGCATCTATGGGTCACCCTTAAGCAACTACATATTTTAATAAGGCCCTTATAGCTCTTATAGGTCTCATGGAGACCTATTCACCCATTTATCACTTTATTGAGCAAAAAAAGAACACATGACCACTTCCAAACACATATATCCACTTTACATGACCCCTTACTCACTCCCACATGGGCCCATGCCACCTGGAACACCAACTCCACACTCTAACCTACCAATTATGTTACCTCGCTCTTTAGGTCTTGTTAAGCATGAGATATACTGAGAGGGGGGGTGAATTATTATATCATATATCTTATAAAACTTTCACTTTATCAAATTCCACTTAATCAAACATTTAAGATATGCAATAAAACTCAAACAATAAACATCACACAAAATAGAGAGAGACACCAGATATAACGTGGAAACCCAATGTGGGAAAAACCATGGAGAACAATCTCAAGTATATTCATGAGAACAAACCCACAGAAGCACCATACCCCTTTGCCAAGTACCAACCTAGCTACAATTCGTGAGCACCAACCACAGGAGCTTCAAAACCCCTTTGCCGAGCACCAACCCAGCAACTATTCATGAGCACCAACCCACAGGAGCACCAACCCCTTTGTGTATACCACACACCTATCTCTCAATGTTGCTATCTCAACAAATGATAGTTCAATACAACATCTCTTTCCTCTCTCTCACCTTTGCTCTTCTAAGCTAGATATAACAAATACAAATCATATTCATCTCTCACAATTGCTCTTCTAAGCTAGATATTACAATATCAAATCAACCTCTATCTCTTGTCTTATAAATGGCTTCTCAAGCCTTTATTTATAGCTTTCCAAATGACCTTTGGCCTTCCCCCTTTGTGACCCTTCAATCCTCATGGAAAATGGTGCCAATCTTGGATGACCCTTCATATTCAAGCCTTTGAAAAGTCATGTGGTGACCCTTCATGACTAAAAACGTCATTCCCACTTTTGTCCTTATCTTTGGTGACTTTTTATATTCCTCAAAGTGTCCCTTCATGAGAAATTTCACCCTTACTCTTTTGTCTTCACTTGGTGACTCTTGGTATTCCCCAAGATGACTCTTCATGGGAAAATGCGTCCCATCCTTCTTTTGTCTTTATCCCGTGGCTCTTTGACTTCTCCATGGGCCCTTCTTTTGTCTCATATGCAACCAAAAATATATTCATTAATATTAAATAAATATTAACTCATATTATCCAAGATATATTTATTACAAACAACATTAAATGTAATGGGTCCTTTATCACCAATAATGCTAAACCTTTGACATCAATGACAATATTTCCAATAGGTCTTCATATACAGAAACCCCAATCACAAAATACTAAACCAATCACTCAAAATTTTCATATATCCATATGATTATATCACATGGGTGAAATATTCTAGACCATAGCTACATCTTTGTGTGCTTTATATGCTTCAACATAGGCTCTAAGCACTCAAAATAACATAATCAAAGTGACCACTCAATATGGTCATATACTATCAAAATATAGTCAATCTATTTTGACTCTCCATATCTGATCAGGGGCATACTTTGATAACAAATGCCTTATCATAATCCTTAGATATTTAGCCAACATATTAATGCTCATTTTATTTTTTAACTTATCTTAGAACACCTTCAACTTGCCTCTGCAAGATGGTCACTTAATCTACTAGTAACCTTCAAGAACACAGTCATCTTCTTAACCTTTGTTCATGTAGAATATCAATTGATCAAACCTATAAATACCATATAGATCATCTTCATGGATTCTAAAACACTCCCAAATAGCTAAGTCATCATGAGATATCAAAATAGTACCAATATAAGCTCAAACATCCTTCTCGGGTCATTTCTAGAATAAGCACGAACACATGATCTATTTTGAACCTTTATAACTTTGATTGTACACACTTTCAGACATCCTAACTAGGTTCAATGGATGAACCATGGATTCCTATACAAATTTTTTTTATAGCAATAACAAATTCAACTTTTATCGAAAGATATGGATGAAATATAGAGCACTAATTTTTCCCTTTGCAAAATTCAAATATTTAAATTCAAATGGTCACAGTTAAAATTTGGCCACTTTGCCTTCATCTCATGCTCTCAATCAGCTCATACAATCACTCTCCATCAATATATCTCAAAATTACACCAAACTTTAACACTATTAAACATATAATAGGTTGACCACTTTGACTTACTAAGCTATGTTGATCTCAAATGTACGAATGCCCATTCATCATTGATTTCTTATCCTTACCTTTACTCAGTCATTAAACATCACGCATATATCCTAATCTCACTACTTTCAAAAATATTGGAGAAAATTTGCTCAATATATCTTCTCAATACTTGTTCAAACTTTAACATGTGCAAATCTATGTATGGTAACCTTGCTCATCTACCTGAGTAGACATTTTTGAAACTTAATAACTTCTTCTACGCTTTGATGTATGATCTCAAATTTGGACCATATGATCTCACCACATAATAAAATCCATTCATATGTCAATATTCTCCTATACCCCCATACATTTGAGATATTCCATCATCAACATGCTCACTCAAAAATTTCTTCCACAGATCCAACTGTGCCTAGAACTGCTTGGAAGGCCAAATTTGAACATGCATATCTTTTGTCACGCTATAGGGCATGATCTAAAATTTAATGAAAATAAACTAGGATAAAAATTAAACAAACTCATATTATTAAATTCTCTTAAAATATCCACACATACAATATATGATGTCAAAAAATTGCTTACTTTGATCTATTTGAACATAGAAAACACTGTCAAAATGCCTAGGAGCCTAACTTTGCACATGCATATGTTTTGTCACGCTATATCACATGACCTAAAATTTTGTGCATAATAAATAAGAACAAAAATGAACAAACCCATATGCTAAATTTATCTTGACACCTTCACATGTGTGAATTCTAACCTCATCAACATGCTTACTCAGTTATGCTTGAACCCTTTGCAAATTTGGCTAAGTATGGGAAAACAATGAATTTTGTCTTAGAAGCCAACTTTACACCCTCATATCTTTTATCGTGCTTAGGTGCATGACCTAATACTTATATCATATTAACTAGGGACTCATTTGATCACAACTATATGGCCAACTTCTCATACTCATCCACACGTGGTAATGGTGACATCAACAAATAACTTACTCATAATTTTTACCAGTAGACCCAAAATGTTTAGATGAAACAATGAACTAACAAATGAGATACACTTACTTCCATACTCAATATAATCACTATTGACACCTCATAGGGTCTCTTTAACATGTCCATGCCTAAAATATCATCCATCAAAATTACTCACTTAGTCAAACATTGTCATTGTCATTCTATCACTAAAGAACCATGTAGGAACACTGAGGCTCATTAAAGCACACTTTATCATTTTCAATTTAGCATACATGACACCTCATCACAATCCTTGGTTACCTTGGAGACATCAATATAAAGCTTATCCTCAGACTCTGTCTCTCTCTTCAGGTTCTTTCTCCCCCTTTGACACAATGACAAGTGGGCTAAACTTTTGATCCTATAGACCTAAAAAGACTTGAAAACATTAAGAGAGACTCCCCCTAAGTCACTTGAGCTTAGGCACATTTTTATTTAAACATCTTCAAACCATTTTTAATAATTATGAATCAATACAATTGCCTCCATACCTTCTCTCTTAGATTCAACTACACAATCCTCTGATCTTAGGACTCGACCAATTACAAAGCTCCCCCTTTGTTTATACATGAGGATTCGATATATTGTTAAATCACCTAACTTGTTTTGATTAAGTCATCATTACCACCTACTTGAGTTCTCATTTTTAACATACAACACAACATCTTCAACATGATTGAAGCATCTCACATATGTTCCCCCTCACATCATGCATAACTCCTCAAGCCATTCAAACTAAATGAGTTAGTTCCTCATAACTCCATGGCATACATAACTTGCTATCAAAAAAACTTAGAGACTTTATTTATGATATCAAAGATATGATATCACATTCTCCATATCAACCTTGTCTTATATTCTTTCAACATTTTATCAATAAATTTGAGCAACAAAATTTGACAAGTTCTTACCATTAAGACCAAGAACCCTAAATCTCCATGTGAACTCATTCCTAGAGCTCATCTTTCTACAATATCTTGCCCTATGACCATATCGATAGCAAAAATTACAATGGCCATGAATAGAACTAGCATACCTTATTGCATTGGGTTGTCTAACTGGTCTTCTTTCATTGTGCTTGACCTGATCTAACTTTTTTATCTTCTTCAAGCTTTCTTATCTTGACAACAAATTGTTCACACTCATCCTTCAGTGAATCTAGCTTGGTTTCCAATTGAATTCACTCATCCTCTTTAGCTCTTATACTTGAAATAGAAGCCATCAACTAACCTCTAAGAACTTGGATAGTTAGCTTATCACTCTTAGCTTAATTAGCCATGTCATCTTTTATTCTACATGCTTGCTCTAACAAACTTACCTTAAGGGAACTAACTTGTGATTCAAGACCTTTGATCACATACCTCATCTTGTGATATATCCTTATGAGCTCAGCTCCTAGATCCACTTCATCTTCCTCACTATCATAGAACACTTCTTCATCACCACTATCATGGAAAACTTCTTCATTATTCATGATGTCCTTTTCTTTTGAACACAAACTTGTCTTGGCATCTTCTAGCTAAACCTTGCGATCAATGACAACTTTCTCATCCTATTTGTCATTTTGCTTCAAAATCAATATATACTCTTCAAGTGCCTGGATCATAGCCTTAAATTATTGATTCTCTTTCTTTAATTATTTAGCCATCTTTGTACTTACTTAAAATCTCCTTCAAGATATTAAGCTTACTCCAAAGGACCTACTCTAATACCAATTATTAGAGGTACAATCACTAAGGGTGGGCAGGAGGGGGGTTGAATTAGTGATTCCATATAATCCAACTTTAATTTAAATCCTTTCAATCCTTAGTTAATTACCATAAGCATTCATGAAGCATACACATCATCCATAGCAATGAGCAAGAGAGATAATGCAAGATCAATCACATAACACATGTCATACATGGGAAACCCTCTTGGGGAATAAAACCCATTAGAACTTGTAATTGGACTACTATCTTATAATAACAAGATTTAATTTAAACCATTTTCAATTGATTAAGGAAATACAATCCCTATTTAGTGAGACTAAATTCCCATAAGGTGTTGCCAAAATTATCTAGCTAAGCTGCAATAACAACCATATTTTTAGCAATTTTTTCTATGCAAGGAGGCTACAACCACCTTAGATGTTGAGCTACCACAACAACACTTATGAATAAATCCACCTTTAAAGTGATGTCAACAACACCTAATGATAAACCTCTACTTATCAATCTCTTAATGTATCCAAATCCACCTTTTAGATCACACAACACTCCCTATTGTCCAAATCACATTACACACTTGAACCAACACACAAAGATAAATTATGACACATTGTATATCCCAAATAATCCCATTCTTCAACTCTACACACTCAATGCATCCTTCACATCGATAACATTATCACAGTCTTCAACAACATGACTAAATTGTCACACACACTATCCACACTTTGATCAGTCTTTCAAACAAGCCACCAAGCTCTCACAAACACCAACAATCCTTTTCTCATTCTCAAGATATCTAAAACATAATTTTGGATCACTCTAGACCTCTTCACTCATGATTAACTTATAAGAGCACTATTATTAAATCATAAACATGACCTATAGGTCATATACATAGTCCTTAATTTTCTCTACTTATCAACCCATCCATTAGGCACAATCAGCATCCTCTCTCTTCACTTTAACACATACGACTCTTACTCAAGCCTATAAACCATCTCCTTTGGTTTCACTATATATAGAGCCTTCATGATAAATAACTTCTTAGTTGGCAATTAGACTTTCTTTAATAGTTAAATATTCTTTCAAATCAAGACATGAACCAATACAATCCACAAAGGTTGGCCATAGCATTTATGGGTCACCCTTAAGCAGCTACACCTTTTAATAAGGCTCTTGTAGTTCTTATAGGTCTCATGAAGACCTATTCACCCATTTATCACTTTATCAAGAAAAACAAGAATACAAGACCACCTCAAAACACAGAGGTCCATTTTGCATGACCCCTTACTCACTCCCACATGGGTCCATGCCACTTGGAACACCAACTCCACACTTTAGCCTACCAATTAGGTTACCTCACTCTTCAGGTCTTCATATATAGAAATCCCAATCACAAACTATTGAACAAAACACTCAAAAATTTCACATATTCATATGATTATATAACATGGGTTAACTCTTCTAGACCATAGATACATCTTCATGTGATTTAGATGCTTTAACGCATGATCTAAGCACTCAAAACAACATACTCAAAGTGACCACTCAAACTGGTCATATACTATCAAAATATAGTCAATCTATTTTAACTTTCCATACTTTATTAGGGGAATACTATGACAACCAATTCTGTATCATAAGCCTTAGATACTTATACAAAATATCCATTCTCTTTTTCTTTTTCAACTCAGCTTAGAACACCTTCAACTTGCCTTTACAAGATGGTCACTTAATCTACCAGTAACCTTCAAGAACATAGTCAACTTCTTAACCTTTGTTCATGTAGAATATCAATTAATAAAACCTAAAAATACCATACAGATCATCATCATGGATTTTGAAACACCCCCAAATGGCTAAGTCATCATGAGACATCCAAATAGTATCAACATAAGCGCAAACATCATTCTCGGGTCAATTGTAGAATCAACACAAACACATAGTCAACTTTGAACCTTTATAACTTTGGATGTACACACTTTCAAACCTCCTACCTAGATTAAATGTATGTGCCAAGGATTATTATACAACTTTTATTTTTATAGTAATATCAAATTTGACTTTTATCGAAATATATGGATAAAATATAGAGCACTAGTTTTCCCTTTTCAAAATTCAAATATTTAAATTCAAATGGTCACTATTAAAATTTGACCACTTTGCCTTCATCTCATGCTCTCACTCATATTGAACAATCATGATACATTTATATATCTTTAAATTACACCTAAATTTAATGTCATTAAACATCAAATAGGTTGACCACTTTGACTTATTATGCTCAATTGATCTCAAACATACGAATGCTCATTCATCATTGATCTCTTATCCTTACATTTGCTCAGTCATTAAACATCATGAACCTATCCTCATCGCACTAATTCCAAACATATTGGGGAAAATTCACTCCTTAAATCTTATCAAGACTTGCTCAAACTTTAACATGTGCAAATTTGACTATGGAAACCTTGCTCATCTACCTGAGTAGCCATTTTTGAACCTTAATAACTTCTTATGTGCTTTGATGCATGATCTCAAATTTGGACCATATAATCTCCCCACATAGGATAATATATTAATATGTCAATATACTCTTATAACTCACATACATTTGAAATATTCCATTATCAACATGCTCACTTATAAATTTCTTCCATAGAGCCAATTGTGCTTGGAACTGCCTAGAAGGCCAACTTTGAACATGCATATCTTTTGCCACACTATTGTGCATGATCTAAAATTTAGGAAAAATAATTTAGGATAAAAAATAAACAAACTCATATGATTACGTTCTCTTTAAATTTCAATAAGTCTGAGATATGACATCAATAAATTGCTTACTTAGCTCTATTTGTACATAGAAAACACTGTCAAAATTCTTGGGAGCCCAACTTCGTACATACATATCTTTTTTCACACTACATCGCATGACCTAAAGTTTGTTGCATAAGAACTAGGAAAAAAATTAACAAACCCATATGCTAAATTTATCTTGACACCCTCATGTGTGTGAATTATAACGTCATCAACATACTTACTCAGCTCTACTTGAACTCTTTGCAATTTGCCTAAGTATGGGAAAATAGTGAATTATGTTTTAGAAGACAACTTTTCACCCTCATATCTTTGACCAAAATTAGGTGCATAACCTAAGACTTGGTGCATATAAACTAGGGACTAATATGATCATAACCATATGACTAACTTCCTAGACTCATCCACACATGGTAATGGTGACATCAGCAAATAACCTACTTAGATTTTTTGTTGCTAGACCTAAAATGTCTAGATGAAACAATGAAACACTCACTTCCATACTTAATCTAAGTACTATTGACACCCCATAGGGTATCTACAACATTTCCATACCTAAAATATCATCCATCAAATGCCTCACTTAATCAAATACTATCATTGTCATTCTAACACTAAAGAACCATGCAGGAACACTGAGGCTCATTGAAGCACACTTTATCATTGTCAATCTAGCACACATGACACCTCATCATAATCCTTAGTTACCTTGGAGACATCATTAACAAACCTTCAACATGTCTATGGTATGGACATTTGAATATGTCATTATTTATTTCATGGACATTTGACTAAGTCATGTCCCTTAAACTATGTGGCATTTGAACATGCCCCTTGTTTGAGCTCTCCTTGGACCATTATCTTTTGACTTGATTATGAGTGATATTGTGTGTGCACTTATTTTCTTGTTGAAATTGTATTTTTACTACCTATAATTTTTATGATATTTATCATGCATCTTAGGCCTACATGTGATCACATTGGTTCTACGCACTTCAATGATACATTTACCTAGACATGTTTCCTTTTATATGTCACATGGTTACATTCACAAATTTTACAATTGTCTTACCCTTTTGAGGTGAGGCAACTCTTGGTTCCTATTTTCCATCACCTCAGAGGGGGGTATATTAGAGGGTTCATGATGGTAAGCATGTTATCTACACTTGCAATAGTTATCCATAATTCATATAATATGTGGTACTTGTATCAATTTCTATATTACAGTGGGGGCATGCTTCAGAAACATGTTATTCACACTCATTCAATATTCAGTACTTATATTAGTTTACATATTTAGTGGTGACATGTAATATGAACAAGGCTTCCACACATTCATAAATATTAATATTTAGTGGGATCATGTTTTGGAAGCATGTTCTCCACATTTATTTAGTACATGATACATATATTAGTTCACAAATTTAGTGGGGCATGCTTCGAAAGCATGTTATCCACATCTAATCAATAATCAACATCTCTAATTTATATTAGGGGAATATTTTGGAAAAATCTCCTCCACATTGGTACTTATATTAGTTTTTAGATTTATCCATATATAGTGGGGGCATGCTTTGGAAGCATGATCCAAAACTCAAAAGTTCTGGTTGATAAATATTTCAATAGCATAGAAATAACACAGTAACAATGAATTCTCTGAGAAGAGATATAGTATTACTCAAGATCACAATAAAAATATATGCTTATCTCTAGGAAGAGATGTATATCCTCACATTTTTGGTTACCTCTTCATTTATACACATTTTTGAAAGCATGGGGAGGATGTGGAAGGTCACCAATCTCGAGGGAGATTAAGTGGTTTAACTTCCAAGATTTATAACAATACAAAATTCAAAGAATTTATAGGGGTAAAACTTTATTAAGTGGATATCAATGCCTTCTCATGATGTTCCCCCCATTATTAGCTTTCAAACAATTCAAACGGTGAGTCAATTGGAGCTACGGTGCAAAAGTTATGGCTCTCGAAAGTTTTGCCATCAATTGGGGTGGACCCATCACCCGAATTGTCATCATAATTGTTGTCCAGATCATTCCTCCTTCCTTGAGAAGAAATGGTCCCCATTACATCAATATTTTTCATCAAGTGTGGTAGTTGTACTTCAATTTGATTCTTGATGCATACTTGGAAGGGACTGTGATTTATGGAACTGTGTAGGGCCCGATTGTTCACCATTTATGTCTGACCATTAGTCTATGGATGGAAGGCCGTGAACTTCTTCAGCTCGATATCTATTTTCTTCTATTGTTGTGTTGTTTGTGTAGTCAGGGCTATGACATCAGCCCTTTTGGATTCCTGTGGCTTGACCACCATGAGAACAAATTTCTTGGCACTAATCAGAGAGACAGATGTAGAAGGTGGTACTTCTGGTACCCTGTAGCACTGTGTTCCAAGAGTGAGAGTGATCCTTCTAGTTTTTTATTCATATATACCATGTCAATCATATATGAATGGCTGACCAAAGAGTACATCACAAACATCTAGATTTACCACATCACATAAGACCTCATCTTGGAAAGGTTGTATTGCATATGAGAGAAGACATTGGTGGGTGACTCCTTTGGACTCAACCATCCAATACTATATGGTTTTAGGTGAGGCTTCATGGATAGATTTAGGCTTTTCACAACATTAGCAAAGATTAAATTATTTTGACTTCCACTATCAAGAATGAAATACAGAGGCTTACCTTTCACCCATAACTTAGAGTGAAACAACCTTTCCTTGTCATCTAGCATCTCATCATGTGTTTGTGATGAAGCAACAATGGCTTCAAGATCAGCATCTATAATTTCTTCTTCAACCTCTTTGAATGTAGGGTCTGTATGAGGTAGAGCAGTAGATGTTGAGGATTGTGACTTAGAAATTAGTGATTTGATAGCTCAACATTCTTCTTTGGAGTGAGTTCCAGATTTATGATAATCACACCACTTCTCAGTCTTTCCTTTTTTTTGCTTCTAATTTTGGCCTCGTGTTTGACCTTCTCTGTCACTTTTCCATTTTAAAGACTGATTATTTATATTCATTCTTCCATGCTTCTACTCAATCTTCACTGTGAACTTGTATGCCTCACCGATGGTTTCCAAATTGAAGAGTTCCATTTCTCCCTATATGTACCATTGTAGTCCACCATGATATTTGAGAGTCTTATGTTTCTCACTTTCTTGAATGCCCAATCTTGCAGACAAATAATGAAAAGTGTTTGTGTAATCTTGAATAGATTGGTCCTTACCTTGGCGAAGTTGTTTCCATTGTATGTACAAATCATTATATGCTCTGATGAGATAGTATTCTTCTTTCACTGCTTCCACAAAATCATCCCAGGTAGGTTTCACCTCAAGGCCAATGACATCTATATTAAACCTCTTTTTGCACACTTCCCACCAGTTTTTCATGGGCAATGATGATTTCAAAAGAGAAAAAGTGATATTTTCTCCATTGGTGAGCTTATTTATAGAGAAGTAGGAAGATAGTTGATCCAACTAATTTTCTACTGCATCAGCATTGATTTTGCCTTCAAATGTAGGAATATCAAAATTTACTTGAACCTTAAAGGGTGTTGGGGCACTAAAAAGATGTTCCCTAGATGAGGAGTTAGAATTTCCCATTAGAAATGTTTGAATAATTTGGGCAAATTGTTGCAGCATCTGTGCTTGTTGCCATTAGAGGGCTTCATTCACCGTTTCCTTGAAAGGATCAGATGTCTCAGTGCCGTCCACCATTTAAAGTCATTTAGAGCGAACAAGTGGAAAGTTTGGAAGCTCTATTATTTCCCACCCAAGTTCCTTATAGCTTGACCTCATCCTCGAGATCATACACTCTCAAGACAAACTACTTTGATACCACTGATCCAAAACTCAGAAGTTCTGGTTGATAAATATTTCAATAGCATAGAAATAACACAATAATAATGAATTCTCTGAGAAGAGATGTAGTATTACTCAAGATCATAATATAAATATATGCTTATCTCTAGGAAGAGATGTTTGTCCTCACATTTCAGGTTACCTCTTCATTTATACACATTTTTGAAAGCATGGGGAGGATGTGGAAGGTCACCAATCTCGAGGGAGATTAAGTGGTTTGACTTCCAAGATTTACTACAATACAAAATTCAAGGAATTTTGAGGGGGTCAAACTTTATCAAGTGGATCTCAATGCCATCTCATGATGTTTCCCTCATTATTAGATTTCCAACAGTTCAAACGGTGAGTCAATTGGAGCTACGGTGCAAAAGTTATGCCTCCCAAAAGTTCTACCATCAATTGGGGTAGACCCATCACCCGAATTGTCATTTGAATTATTGTTCGGATCAAAGCATGTCTTTCACACTTATATAGTTATCTAAATTAGCCAAACCACATCATTATATGATTCATATTCATAGTTTTGGTAGAATTATATACATTAGTACCATTTTAATACATAGTTTCAGCATGATATATATCTAAGATGTAAATGTTATGTAACATGTGCCTAATATTATAAAAATCTAAATCAGTTTTAGATTCCAAAACTATTGCATGTTCTGATACTATTTGAACTTTTATGGACCATATTGAGACAATCTATTGTAGTAGTTGGTTCAAATTTTGGTATGGTTGAGGTGATACAATTACTCAATCTCTCCAAGTTTTTAGTTTGGATTTGATTATCCAACCTCACCAAGTTCTAAATATCATTGGGTTGCATGATTGAACTAATCTCAACTGCCATGTGGTAACTCACTTTACTCCAAATTTGGGGGCATTTGCATTCTAATCTCTCTCTTTCTATCTCCTTGGATATACACGCTTTAAAAAAATTATCTATATTTATTCTAATCTTAATCTTAAAGCTTTAAAATGATATATATTTTGCAAAATTGCTGGCTAATAGGCAAGGTGGTTACATCGACACATAGGTGTATTCCTAAACCTTGTTCTTTTAATTTTAATCTATTTCAAGTATTTTTAACTTAGGTTATATTTATTGATTTTAAATTGTAACATGATAATGGTTGAAATTAAGTCATTAGAAGATTACCTAAATTTAACTCAATCAAACACAAGGTATGCATACACACCCACGTACTTATTCCTTTCCTTTAAACTAGAAATTTCATTAATATATTAAAAGGGGGAAATGTAGATGATATTATATTATTATGTATCACCTCAGTCTTGTACACTTGAAAAACTCAAACCTTGGTTGTTTCTCTTATTTATACACTATCCTTACTTTTATAAACCTTGCATCTTCTCTATCTTGTGCCCCTTGGGCTATCTCTTAGTTTGATTAGTCTTATATTGATGGAACATACATTTATCTTTCCCATAATACTTAAAATGTATTTATCTTACACCTATACAAGTTATGGGCTTGTACTTATTTTGTTACTCCCTAGACACTAATGTTTGGGACAAATAGTAATATCAACATTACTATATTGTCTTGATGTAAGTGTTTAGTACCCTAAATTCATCTAATTTTAAAATGAAACTATCTAATGGTTGGGATAAGTGATTTAATGTGAGTTATTAATCTAAAGGGATTGGTATAAATATAATATCAACCTTCATTCATTACTCACCTATGACTACATAGCAAAATACTAAAGAGCATTTAAAGATCATTCAATTGATCAAAGCTTCCCCATTTATTCATATTTCTAAACCAGTCATAGGGACTGCACATCTACAAGTCTAAAGTACTAAAGGAACAGCCCAAGAGCTTGATTTTCTAATTTACAAACTAGGTTATTGTTTTACTTTATTTATACACATTGCATGATTCACACACAAGCCAACACATAGGGGATAACTACATCAGTCTGAGACCCTCTTTAGATTATTAGTTATGTAGGCAACATCCTTTGACAATAGTGTCATTAGGGTTAGATCGACACCATATTCACACTAACCCATTTTCCCCCAAGGTTACATTAAATATGGAAAGCTAAGGTTTTTCTATTTCATAAGGAGTAAAAGTCCATGACCCAAATCTAAAAAAACCAGAGTGAAGGTGAAACCAAACCCAAAATCATATAGGTGGTCACATCTTATTTCACCAAATATTTTATACAAGACACTATCATCGGATTTAGGTAGTAGTGTCAACATAACCATCTAGGGTTGACACAAATATCTACATAGCTAGAGGCACCAGATCTAAAATATGACAACTATTCCAAAATTGTCTTCCCACCTACTTTCCACCTATTCCATAACTATAAATAACTTAGCATCATCACAAGTTAATTACTTCTCTTATTTGTCATTTCTATATCTAGCCTAGTTGTACTTTTCATATTTAGACTTTCTCAACATAATAAATTCAATGTATGCTTATATCTAAGTTTAACATTTAATTGGCCTGATATAGATATGATTATCACCCTTGTGAAATTTCATTTATATATTATTAACCCTAATCTTAAATTAAAGTACATATCCCACACCATTTCATTTTAGGGTTAAATAGTTTCCTTTTACTTCAAATTATAATCCATTTAATGATGTTGATGAATTAGATGATGCGATTCCTAGTAGACTATGTTATATCCCTACTCATAGGTCACTTTTGTAACCATTCCCACCAACCTCATAGGATGAGCTATTTTTTTATTTTTAAAAACTTTTCAATGATTTATCCTAGGAGTGTTGAGCCTAATATATATTTCTACCACAACAGAAGTCTAAAATCCTAGTGATGACCATGAATATTTGATCCCCCCAATATTATACTTTTATGCACTTTTGTTATTTCCATGATATGAATACAAATTCATTGATTAACTATCAAAATCTTCAATAGTATCTATATTTAATTCATATTTAGGTAGTTAATTTTCCTCTTTATTTAAACATGTTGCACCCAAATATAAAACCTACTTATATATTCAAAAATGGGGAGGTTTATTTTCTTTGTCATGAGTGTTATACACATTCTACAGGTAAGTTTAATCTCTTCAAAAATATTTTATATGTTTTTGGAGGCCCACACCTAATAACCTTAGCAACATTCACATGGCCGACCAAGATGGAGAAACCTCTCTTATGGCTAGAACCACCTATTATACCAGATAATGTGTGTCCCATTCATTCCCAAGTGGCATATCATCTTACCTAAATATGTTATTCTCATCAAGGGGCTCCATGTCCTCCTCCTTATATAATTCCTTATTTTATTTGGAGTTAGTCCTAGGGGCATTCCATGAATGACTCTCAAAAAATGTATTATAGACTATGGTTTGAGCTATATGTTAGTTACAATGAGACTTGATAGATGTTATTAATGATGTGTGCAGATATTTTTTATCTCAATTATGAGTAGATATTTCATATTATTTAATTCATAATTATTTACATGATTTGATTTCATATTATTATATTTAACATTCACAATGAATATTATACAGATATTTCTTAAATCTTGATGTTTAGTTTCAACACTTTACTTTTAGCATATTTTTTAATTTATAATTTTTTATCATATCTTTTAGTCGACCATTTTTGTATTTTATATCTTTGGTATTATTTTAGCTTCATCCTTTTTTGGAATGATATGCATTCAACCTTAGTTTCCCTCTTGGTTGTTTGGTAGCACCTTCAGGTCTGTAGTTTTTTGACAT
The DNA here is from genome assembly GCA_037957365.1 of Torreya grandis. Taxonomy (NCBI): domain Eukaryota; kingdom Viridiplantae; phylum Streptophyta; class Pinopsida; order Cupressales; family Taxaceae; genus Torreya; species Torreya grandis. Next base: position 4,009,704 of record JARHVA010000719.1, on the reverse strand, counting down.
TTTAGTTTACCCTCTTTTTGGATGATTTATAGTTGGCCTTAGTTTCCCTTGTGGATGTGAAATGATGTCTTAGAGTTTATTTTTCACATTTTGTGGAATTTTTAAGTTAGTCTTAGTTTCCTTATGATTTTGGTATCTTTTTATATTCTCCATCTTTTGGGAGGATTCCTCTTATCAGTGCATGTGTTATATCCTTTTTAGGTTTCTAAGGCTTTTATAGTGACAAGATTACCATTTTTCATACCCTTTCCCTTATTAGGATATTCATTTATGCAATTTGAATTATATCCTCTAGTAATTTTAGATCCCCTCATTTTCCTAGTCATTTATGAAGCAAAACTCTTCCTTGTTTTATTTAGATACTAGCATATCCTCATTATATCACCCTTTCACACACAGATGAATCTTATATTAACCCCATATTTCCATTTACTTTCACTTGAGTCACACTTGGGTTAGTTTAGAGATTGAATTCTTTCCTATGGTTCAAGTTTAAGAGTCTTGAGTTGTTTTTATCTTTATATTCTCCTCTATAGTTGCTAGGTTTAGGACCTCTTGTGTAATCATATTTAACACCCATTGTTGGTATTTATGCATCCATATAGAGAAGTAAAATATAAAAATATGAAAGTGTTAAAATACATATAATAATAAAATATAATTTTAAAATGAAAAATATATATTAAAAGTTAGATCACACCAAAATACATGATATTATTAGTATATTTCCTATTCTAGTTAAATCTCAAACTCCACAATTGGCCTCATGATAGAGCTGAGGTCAATTAGGATGTGGTATGCTAATAGACTAGGGTAGGAGGTGTTTTATCATTACTTATCTATCTTATATTATAGTGACACCTACCTTCTCACATAGTTACTATATCTTCACAATAGACCAACGATTTTATAAGGGACTTGAGGAGTGAAGAACACATTATGGGAAGGTATATTCATTTTTTTCCATATATATTAAAATTAAATTCACAAATGTTTTATAATTATTGTTCTTAACACCTTTACCTTGTTGGTACAAATCACCATTTTGATAACCCACAATCTCTAATAAAGCATTCAAAGTCTTACAATTACTGAGAACATCTTCCATACTTACCTATTTTATCCATATTCATTCATATTTAACATATAATTTATCGTCACTCTTTTTTTCAAAGCCTCTATTTCTTTAGTACAAGCGTGCACTAGGAAGACAGGGGCATACTATACACCTATCTAATAGTGTTGACTTATCTTATGTGCTCTAATGACTATACTTTCAAAATAACATGATTCATAACAATTTTCATGTGCATATCAATAGGTTATATATATATATATATATATATATATATATAACATTAATGGTCACACTTGAAATAACCTATAAATCACTTACAAGGCATCTATATTTATGATTACAAAAACATCTATTTTATGAGGAAAGATCTTTATTACAATTTTGTTGCAATTTTACAGTCCTTGAACAAAAATAACATTATTTATTGTAGGTTGAGGGTGTCCTTTGTCAATAATTACAATAAATTTTAATATTTTCATTCATATGATCTTCCCTAAACAAATAACTACATTGACCTGAGGTCCTTTGGGTTATGTAAAAAATATTCAGTTAATAAGGGGTTTTATGAGGATAGCTCGACCATTCCAACATCCCCAATTTGTTCCCTATATTTAATTTAATATCCTATTATGTGCTTGTGATAAATTAGGGATATTATTTCATATGTCTTTCCCACATCAATTCAAGCTCTACAAAAAACTAAATCACATATTGATGCAGGTGAACAAACCTAGATTTTCAAATCTAGTACAGTTTGGCATGACATAGTTGTAATAATAGACAATATTGTACTATCTCCTATCTACCTCCTAAAAACTTATCCAAACAAATAATGAGACATTATTTTCTAATAAAACTATATCTACAAGTCTTTTTATACATTCATAACTTGAGAAAAGTTGATATAGTTTGAAATTAAACAATTACGAAGATAGTTATCTAACCCTAACCCTAGCTTCTATTTTTAGCAATTTAAAAAATTTATAGATATTTGTATTTTATTGTATTTTATCTTATATATCATCCTAGATCATATGTTATTAGTTATCATTTCTAATTGGATTTAATTCTAATTCATAATTAATTATGGTGTAAGCATTTTGGGGAACCCACTTTAGTTATAACAATGCTTGTTGAGTGTTGATTGTTGGCTTATGGTTTCATTTTAATTTTTCAAATTACTAAAACTAAAAGAATAAAATTATTTAAATTATATATTATTTATGATATAACTATTTATATTTTTTGACTTTGGAGTAATATGACACTGAAAATGTTTGTCTTGTCACCTAGGATAAATACCACATAGAGGCTTTTTCTGTCAAATTCAAGTTGAAATTTACTTACCTTTATTTTAATTTATTATTATTTATATTTTATTATTTTATAAACTGTGTTATTATGGTTTTAAAACTACTCAGTTACTATTGTGAAGGGTTTTGTGATGTTCTAGTTATAGACATCATGGTGTGAGGGGTCTTAATGAAATACTCAAATCCATAATATAGAGCTAAACATGGAATTTGGTTTCCACATGCTTCACTGTATATATGAAATGCCTAAGATCCCTTATTACATCAATAAGAATCATATTCTATATTTTTTATTTGTGGTGCACCTGAGAGAAGCATATCACCCAAGGAAGTTAGTCTCAACTTAACTTCAAAATTGGGGTTAGTGGGTTATAGGCATGGTTCTAACTCTATAGCTAGTACTCTTAAACATTGGACCAACACTAATAAAATAATTAGAAAATATATTTTAAAGCTTAAAAAACATTCAAACCCTTATATAGATCACCTGTTATCCTTGATTTTTGCTTGCATTATCTTCTTAACTAGTAGATTTTCTTGTTTCATTTTCATATCCATTATGGATTTAACATTTATATGTTTCTTTTATGTATTATATAACAACATGTAGTCCTTTGTAGTAACTTACATTAATTTTCAGCATACTATTAATTATGTTTTTATTGGGTCAAATCGAAAGTAACTAAAGGATCCATCTCTCATGATTTACCTCTTTTTCTTGATTCAAATGATTGTCCTACCTCATCATGTCACCCTTTCACTCCTATAGTTTTTGTTAAATAATCAATAACTTGGGAACAAGATAAAGCCTATGTTATGCATTTATCCTCATGATATATCTTAGTACGCACCCCTCATCCTCTTGATGAGCACATTATGGCCCTTGTTTTTGAACTTGATACCCAAGCCAATTATGATAAAATTTAGGATTATACTCAGATGCCTCCATAAAATATTTATTCATTTCTATATGTTAATTAAGATGAACATAAATTATGATAGTCCTTCCAATGTTATTACCTCTACCATTGCATATATCCCTATTTCTACACTCTTATTCACTTATACCCCTCCTATTACTACAACCAATGATTTCCTTGGGCAAGCCATTATTATCTTTCAATCCAACTTAGATTAAGAAAATAATTTATAATGCTATCCCTTCCTTAGATTCTTGTACCTTATTGCATAACCCTTTGTATCCTCAAATTACATCCTATCCTCTTTTAGTTAGTTTTGTGTCTCCTAAGCTTCCTCTTTATGAAGGCAAATGTGATCTTAAATAACATGTGAATGCCTTCCATTTAACTTTTCTAGATTATGTAGATAATGGCATTTATTAATCAAGATCTTCCCATGAAGTCTCAAATATTATGCTCTTAGATGACTCTATGGTCATCCTTTCAAATCATTTATGACTTTCAATCCTTTAAAAAATCATTTTTTGGCACATTTTTCTATCTATATTGGTGAGAACATATCATATGCTCAAATTACATAGCTCAAACAAGGATCAAATAAGATAATTAGTGAGTATGTTCTAATATACAAGACCATGCTAGCCAAAATGAAAAATAAAAATAATGATAATGAGCTTTAATATATTTTACTCAAAGCTTGATTATTCCTCTTCAAGAGTCCATCATTCTTGATAAGTTCAAATCCTTTGACGAACTATGTTATACAATTAAAGAACATAAGGTCAAACTAATTACATTGAATATGCTCAAATTTAGCTCCAATTATCCTTCTACTTCAATTATCAAGTTTCAAATCAACCCTAATTACAAGAGTAAAACTAATGAAATAAAAAATGAGGCTAAAATTATAATTAATGCTATATAAAAACCAACACAAAAGATTCAACTTAAAGCTCCACCAACGATGCAATTTTCAAGGTTACCTTTACCTCCTCATGTGCTACTACAAACAATCCTTGAATATCATGTTATTACACTTCCTCCACCATTGGAAATAGATCTATATAAACCTCAATCTATAATTTTTGATGCAAATGCATTTTTTGATTATCATATATATGTTGGGCGTTCTGAAAATAGATGTATGAATCTTAAGCAAAAAAATCAATATCTTATTAATGAAGAGGATAAGCCATAAGAAAATGAGAATAAAAAGATAAAAATGAATAAAGAGACTTTTCCCAATCATGAAGCATGAGATAAAAATAAAAATTACTAAGTACATTATGCATATAATGTTCATCCTCATCCATCTTCATAAGGACATCCACTTGATAGCATCATTGGTACACATACAGTCAAGCTAGCATCACACCCATTTATTACATTTGTTGATTTTAAAATTGTTGATGATGATTATGATATACATGCATTATTTAATAAATCATATATTGGCATGCAACCAATCCATAGTCTTAAGATAGACAATGGCTCAAGTAAAAATGTGTGCACCATAACAATTCTAAATTATCTTGGTTATATATAATAAGATATACAACATACATCTAGACCTATGAAGGAATTTTAAGGTCATATACAAGATAATATTGGACTACCATATTAACTTTACAAGTGGGACCACTCATATTGCCTAATCCTTTCTTAGTGTTACCAAGCTTGTGTCTTTGATATGTTATTAGGAGACCTTGGTTATATAAAATTAGAGAAGTTCCTTGTATAATTCACAAATGTCTAAAACATAGTCATGATAATTATGTTGTTAAAATTTTAGCCATTTATTATGAACATATTATGTAACCATTGGTACTTAATCCTACTCCACAATAGTTGGATAGCACAGTCATTGAGAAAATTGGTAATGAATCTATTTAAACAACTATTCAAGATCACGATTCACATTCACAAAGACATATTCCAAAATAAGTTTTTGAACATATTTATGAGCATGATCACATTTTAGTTTCTTCACCTATTTATAAACATAAGAATATTATAATTTATACATATATTCTTGAACATAATATGATTACACATGAGCATGATCACTTGGATAGAAAAATCAATGTATCTAATCCTAAGTAGAAAATGCACATATCACAAGGTATTTATCTAATACTACATCATAGGTTATTCAGAGAGTTCTTAAAAAGGTACAAGTTATTACATCATATCCTCCTATATATTATGATATAGTTTGAGATAGATATATGAGTAGTGACTCAAATGGTTACTTTAAATCACATGGTTCTTATTCAAATTTAGAAGCTTCTACACTTGACACTTCTTCTCCTACATAAGAGCTTGCTCCTTCTTATCAAGGATTTAGATACATATATGAGAATTAAATTGATGAAATAATTTTTTGGATACATTATATTATCCCCCCAACCTCATGTTTTGTCCAATTATATTGATTAGTTTCCTTGCATACCTACCTGTACATAGCTTATTTACTCTTTACTATTATTGATAATTATTCTACACCTAATTAAATTTTATTCTATCCCTAGGATATTATTTTTTTAATTTTGTGACACTTTTTACCTTTGTCTCTTTCAACCCAATTTAAACAATCCAAAACAATTATCTTACTAAGCTTTCAATGCAAATCCTTCATGGAAACTCATTTACTCATTATTGCACATCTATACATGTTCTAGCTCTCATTTGTACTTTCATGATCCAATCTATTTCTTTTCACATGAGGTTGCATGGTCATGTTTGTCATATATGATACATATACACCTACATTAGGGGTATTTCCTTCTTCCTTGTCATGCTTTACTTCAACACCTTGTTAAAATTTATTCGAATCCTCCCCCTCCCATTTGAAAACCTTATTTTTTACCTTATTTATTAAATATTATTCAACTTACACTTATGCATATTTCACCTTTCAAATATGGAAAAGCTAAAAAACCATAGATATATTCTAAGAAGTAAAAACAATAAAAATATTTGAAAAAACTTAAAACCAAGACCTGTAAGCATATTCACATGTTTTTGGATTACATATATGCATATGTCATTTATCTTTATGTTCTGTACATAACACATTTCATTCAATTTTTAGCACACAATTATTCTCACAAGGTATTTGAGTGTGAAAGATGACATATTTTAACTAAACCAAGAAACATACTTAGAATAAAATGTCTTGATTATAAATTCATGTATATAATCAATCAGGATAAATTTGCACTAGCAAAATAACAACACATTACACACCTGTCCTCCTACTATAAACCTATCCATGTGCATTTTAGATCTCTATTCCCAACTAGAACATAATCATAAGGACCTTTTATATAGTTTTCGATAGTAAAAAATAAATCATAATCAAATATCAATTAAATTTAAAGATAAGACATAACTTTACATGGTTTTGATGTTAGGCTAGTGTTTTACCCAAAAACCTTGCTTAATTAGGGGCATCTCATCATTTTATATGAACACTTTTATAGGTTGTATATCTATAAAAGGGAAAGTAAAGCTGGTCTATAAATCAATCCTAGTTCAAGGAAGATAAATCACACTTACCCTTTTGCTTATTAGTACATTTAGACAATCAATCAACTAGACATAACCAAGGGGTATTTTACAACAATAATATCACTAAAGAGGGTTCCAAAGCCTCTAATCAAGCAACACCATGTGATAACCCTAGTTAGGTCCTATATTTTTTATATTCACAAAGCAAATACAAAGTAAATTAAAATCTAACCTAGTGCTCACCAAACCTTGTGGCCTAAAATGGGGGTAATAAACATAAAATTAAACATGCATAAAATATATCTACTCAAGTCAATGTAGAGGAAATCCCAATGCATGGAGAGAGAATCAGTTAAGCTAACAAATTAAAATATATCTCTTTAACAAGGAAGAGTAAGATTTAATAATACTTACCTTTAAAGATGAACCCACCGATCCTCAATCTATCCCTTGGCCAAGGTGCTTCATAAGAGGTTATTGTGGTATGTAAGGATAACAAGGATAGGTTAGTTATAAGATACATGACTTATCTATGCATGCAAATGAATTTTCCACAAGACAATATTCATATCTCCAAGTGTAATATTGACACACTAAGCAATGCTCCTCAAGTAGATGATGTTCTTCTTCTTGTCTCTCTTAGAAATGGTTAAAATGATGTGTATATATAGCTGGATCTAACCCTAAACCCTTCTAAAATTTTAGTTAATGTAGTCAACCCAATTAACCTTGTATCATTAATAAATAAAATCAAATTAGTTCTTGGACTAGGTCGATTGAGGCTGACCTAGACCCATAATGTGTTAAGTACAGGGTTGTCCTAAGATGACTTTATTTGATAAATGTCAAAAAGAGTTATTGGCTTAGATAGGGTTGTTTAAGGTAGTGAATTACTTAGATGAGTGTGTAAGGGAGGTGTCAAAGCTTAGGGAAATGTATAAGAGTGGTTTGTCTTGGTAAAAAGTGGTGGTATAGGGGAAAAGAATCTTACAAAGCACCAATGGTCTGCCCACCCCTTTCCTAGTGCACCCTTTAAGGCATTCACTCAGAGTGATTGAGACTCGATAGGTTCTTACAAGTGAGAGAACATCAATAATTGATCAATTTTGAAAATATTATGTGTATACATATGCCTCACTCAAATCTCATCACATGCCACACAAGTGTAACATGGGATGATGCTTCAGGAAAAGAACATGGAAACACACAACGTCAAAACTAAATAAATTGTAGTTGAAGAGAATAAGATAGATAAAAGGACATAATTGAAAAATACATACCTATACTTACCTTAGTGTTGTATAAGAGGAAGGAAGTGAGAGAAATGTGAAGGTGTTTAATGTATGGAACATTAGGCAAACCTGTAAAAATAAGTGAAAAAACATTTTTTTAAATATACATGTAATATGTGAAAAGATTCTCTATGATGTCAGGATTCTAGAACATATTATAGTCTGAAAAAGAACTAATACAAAAAAAAGTTATGGTCAAAAAATGGGATCTAATTTTAAATAATTGGTAGGTGAATAATTTTGAATAGTGAATATAAATAGGGCAAAAATTAATTCATGTATTATTTTACTATTTTGAGAAAATGTTATTCTAAGAGACCTATATTGAGCCTAGAAAGTGACCATGGTAAGGAGATGACACCTATGATGGGAAGGATGCCTAGCGATTGTGGTAGGTGAAATTCAAGTAAGAGAAGCATTAATTTAAAAATTTTGATTGATTTTAATTAAAATTAAGCTAAATATAGAAAATTAGATGTTAGGTAAATTATAGACACCAAAAATGACCCTAGGAAATTTTTAGGTAGACTAGGGGTGGAATGGGATACTAGGTAGGAAAAAACTAATAAATTCTAAGGCATTTATGGTAAATGGTCAAAAAGTCACCACAAACTAAGAATAGAGTCATCCCTCTCAACTCAATTTTCAAGGCAAGAGAAATCTAGGGCATCAACTGCATAGCAATGGGTTAATATAGTATCAGTGGAGGTGGTCGACTATGTAGCAGTGGGTCGATCTAGTTGGAAACTAAGAAATGGTTGACATAGTACCTTCTAGCTGATGTAGTTCATACTATGTGGTCAATAGAGTCTATTGAATGAGGTTATCTAAGTAGTAGAATGCCTATGTAGTATGCTAAAACTAGGAAAGGGTTGATTTAGTATTAAATAGGCCAATTGTGTTTGTAGGAATGGGTTGTCTATATAACAAAAAGCTGATGTATTATGATAAAAATGTGATAGGGCTTATTTAGTATTAAATAGGTTGATTATGTATAAAAATGGGAAAATAATTCAAACAAACTAATGAAGTAGTTAATTTATACTTTTTTAAAAATATTTAAGAATGTATTTTATGATTATGACATCGAGATCTAATACATTCTCTATTGTTTGATATTTTATAGAGGTGACATGGATTTTAGTGTTTAGTGGATATGTCTTAGCTACTAGATTTATTAGAGCATTTGTTAGATGTGGCTCGAGCTCAGCTAGTTACTTTGGGTTTTGGTGGCATCATGGAGATGAGGTAGATCCCACTGAGTGTTGATCTTATTGTCATGTTCCTAGGAGCATGCGAATGACTGACCAACACTTTCTAATGGGAGGTGGAGGGGGACACAATAGAGGTGGTTATGACCTTAGAGGATGTCCATGCCTTACTTGAAATTCTTATTGATGGGATGCCAATGATATGTGATACACTAGAGTTAGAATATGAGAGATGAGCCCTAGCCTAGTGGGTAGCATGCTCAGATAGGATATATCCTGGTTTGCATGTTATTTTATTTGATGTTTATATCACATCCATTTTTGATATCTGAAAGGCTTTGATAGGGCTTGTGACAACATGAGTATTGTGTCATAAGTTAGATGGTAAGGTACCATTGTACGCAATAGCCTTATATTAGTCCATCCTAGTTTAGGGTGCTTATATGATCTTGGTTCTATCATTTGGGTCTAACTCATGTTGATATGTATGGGATGTTGACCCGGTGGAAGAAGATGATGGGACCTATCATTCTATTAAGTACATGGATCTATGAGATATTATCTATGTATCAACTAGTTGGGTTACCCCATGCAGTTGATGATAGGTTACCTCAAGATATAAAGTGGAGGTAGGAACATGTAGTGCATGCCATGCCCCATGTTCCAAATTTTTAGACTATCACATAAAGGCAAATTTTGTGGTAATTTTACACTCACATTGCTGCCATATGGCCAAGTTGAGCCACTATTGCAATAGGTTTGGCACATGTGCATATCACATGCCTTTATACCTCATGGGTGGAGCCACATCTAGTGTCTCATGTACCTAGATAGTTTGGGTTACCACATCTAGTGGCCCCTATATTAGTGTTTGCTTATTAGGCATGACATGTTAGAGAGCTAAGAGGGAGAGGAGGTGCAGGGGTCTTGGTCATGATACCTATGATTAGGCCTCAATAAATGAGACCATGGGATGGTCAAGCATAGACTTAGGAAACAATAAATCTTGGAGGGGATGATACCATGGATGTGGATGTAGGATATGTGTGAGCACAGTAGGGATCACAACAAAGGTGAAAACATCCTCCATGAGCTCATCACAGATGGAAACATCTTTGATAAGAGGATACATAGGTGTTGGCAGTCACATAGGGGGTCCTATAGTGACTATAGGACATTGTTGGTATATAGAGAGGAAAATGTAGAGGGGGACACAATGGGCTTGGGTGGTGACTCCCAGTTTTACACTTATGCAGAGGTAACTGACAAAAGAGGTGCTTAACAGGGGAGCACATGGGGAAACTATGGTCAGTAATATCGACACTAGTGAGATATGTTTTGATTTAATTTTAAGTTTTTGATATATAACATTAGTTGTATAATTATTTATGATGGATAAATTATTTGAGATATATATACATGAAATTTGATGTATATTTGGTTTTTAGGTTTGTAGATACTATTATTGAGGATATCAGATCGAGAGCTCTGATTATGGCTGCACATCATGATATTTTGGATGAGGTGTTTCTACATTATTAGCTTTAAACTTTAGTTGATCCTATGGTAAAATATACCCTAGCTCATGATAGATAGTTTAGACTGGTGGGAGAGGTTGTGTGACAACTACAAGCATGAGGTGATGGTTTACAACCACCTACAGGGGTAGGAGTTGGAGAAGCTCAAGACTGACAAGCTTTAGCATAGGAGTGAGCTACTCACATGGATACCATGATAAAACTAAGATAGGTAAAGGCTAGGTGGCCACACTAAAAGGTCAAGTTGTTGGCTTGAGATCCTAGACTACCTATTTATACTACACCATTTAGAGGGGGTAGTCACAAACATCCATGGGTAGTGTCGTTAGGCCAAAGAATAGGCATGATGGAGCACAACCTTAGAGTTGCAATTATATTTTTTACTTGTATTATGTAAAAATCATGATATATATATTGATATGGGCATTTCATTGATCTATGATTTGTACTTGTATGTGGATGGATGTATGAATATATTTCCTTTTTAGCACATGTATTTTGCTTTTGTTGTATATGATATAAGAAATATGTGTTGTATGTTTTATTTTCTAGCATTATGTGATACACATGCATGGTTAAAAATAAAAGGCAAAAATGATTTGAAAAATTATAAATAATCAAAACAAATGTAATACACACTATATCATGATGGAAAATGTGTAAAAATAAAAGATGAATATTTATAATAAACTAAATTGGTAAAGTAAATGGTAATCAATTTTTTCAAACCATGTAAAAATATTTGAACTAAATTAAAACAAAATAAAAGTCATACTATATCACGTTGGGAAGTATGAAAATTTGTAATAAAATGGAAGATACATGAACACCAATGGTATAACAACAAGCAAACAATAAAGCTAATCAATCATATTAAATCAAGCTGGGAAGTTTGAAAAGAGAAACAAAATGTAAGTGTAAATCAAATTAATCATATTAAATCAAGATGAGAAGTATGAAAAAGTTAATTAAATGGTTGTAAACATACATGCGATCGGAAAATAAGAAGATAAAATTGAAGTGTTTATGAAGTAAGCATAAAACATACTAAATCAAGATGGGAAGTATGCCAATGATGTGTAAATCATAATGTAACACAAATTATCTCAATTTTGAATCATGTTATTTTATTATGACTTGGTTCTAATATAAACTAGGTATTGGAATTGTCAGGGGATCTCTAGCTCTACCAATTAGAGCACAATTGATTACTTTCTTATATACAATTAAATACGGAATTATACCAGAATGATAAAGTAGCTAGAAACTTGAGACAGCAAAGAATTTGAGAGACAATACACACTCTTGTATTAAATACTACTAGAAGAAAATACAATAAAGAAGATGCCACTTCTTCCTCCACCTCAAAGGCTTGCCACACCTCAAGGACTTCTTCCCTCTCTCTCTTGCTCAACACAACAACTCTAAAGCCTGAGTTGCTATCCCTCCTTGAATGCTTCAGCTGATCTCCTTGACCTTACACCTGTAGATCTCCTTGACCTTGCTTGCTTCAATGCTCTTACTTGCCTTCTTGCTTAATTACAATACATGCCTTATGGGTCTATAAATAAGATCCCATGCTTACAAAAATAGAACTCTAACTACTAAAATTAGACACACAGCTCGTGACTTAAATTAGCCCCTTAGCATGCAAACACTCGATTCAACTAACTAACTGTTCGTCAATAGCAGTTTCAAAAATACACAGGCGACCGACGCCGGTCCCTTCTGGTCTGGTGCTGCCGACGTCGGCCAACTTCTTGCCATCACCGGTCTCCTTCTCCACTGCACTTGATCGACGCCGGTCATACTACCGACGCCGGTGGCTCTGGTTCTTCAGCATCCTTCCTTCTAGTGTCTGCAAACAGTTGAAGCTTTTAGCTCCACACCACAACAATCTCCCACTTGGAGATAAATAGCTGCAACTTGTACCTGTACCTGTACACCATCTATTTTGTTCCTTAGGCTCTGTATCCCTCTTCAATGTCACTCTTGAAGACCAACCACCACGTAAACCTGTGATGCAATACCTGTATCTTATGCCACAAGAATTTTGCTGCTCCCAAATTCTCCATGACATACTTCTGAACCAACTCTACCCTTAGCTCAAAAAACTCCCTGTATATGAAACCCTGCAACAAGTAACACAATACAGTAACAGGATAATGTAGCTAATATTATCCAACCTAGTAAAGATAAAATACAATGGTCAAACCTCCATTGTTCTGCGACATAATCAAGACCATATACCATAGCCTTTTGTCTCATGTATCCATCCACTCTCTTCTCTAAAACAGGAATCCATCACTCTATCCAGTGCTTCCTTCTAGCTGACAACACTACCAACAAATACCTATTTGGTTCTCCAAGGACTCACACTCCTCATCCATGCCAAGCTCCCACTGTTTCTGGATTCTACCTGCATTGCTTCTTCCATATTCCTAGTTCGTGACTATCAGTAAGCAATATAAAGAAGGTGAACAACGAATATGAGGTTCACATACCTTTTCTGACCTCTACATGGGTGTTTGAGACTTAGTAATTCACCCAACATCCGTTCCAGTGACCGATCTAGGCCATCTCCCAGTCTGCTTCCGACCGATGTCGGTTCCCTGCACTGATCCTGACTACCAACGTCATTTTCCTGGCCGACGCCAGTGTCCCTCTTGCCGACGTCGGTCCTTATGACCAACGTCAGACTTCTCCTGTCCGACCTACCGACCCTGCTGGTCTGCACATGACCGATGTCAGTATCTGGATGACTGACGTCGGTGCCAAGCTACCGACATCGGTGTCTGTGTGTTCCTGTGAGTGATGAAATTTTCATCCGCGAGCTCTTCTTGGATCAAACCTCTATCCATGCTGCCCTGCTCAGACTTGTTCAGCCCCTATGACTGATCTCTGTCCTTCATCTCCTCCAAAAACACCAAGGCTTCTTTGTTCCTATCAAAAGCATCAAATTTCCTCTTTCTGCAATGAACTGTATTTATGCTTTCCAAATTTGAATGCATACCTTTTGAATCAAGAACTTCCATTCCCTTCATGTTCTTGTGACCAAGCCTATTAGGCCACATCTTTGAATCTACACTAGAAGTGGAATCAGTAATACAAGTAGACAGATAAAGAGTATCTACTTTCTTACCTCTTGCTAGAACAAGTGCTCCCTTGGTAACCTTCTAAGAATCTGCTGTGAGGGTTATTTTGCATCCCTCATCTCCCAACCTTCCTACAGAAATCAGACTCTGCTTCAGAATCAGAACATGCATGACCTCTTTCAACACCCACGTGTTGTCAATCTGCAATCTCAGCTGCACTTTCCCTTTGCCAACTATCTGACAAGGCGTACCATCCCCTAAATAAAGAACTCCAAAGTCTCCCTGTTCATACTCGTAGAACAAATCTCTGTTTGGGGATGCATGAAAAGATGAACCAGAATCTAAAATCCATGATCCTACCTGACTATCTGAAGAAAGAATGAGAGCATCTTGCATCACAATATTTGCATCCTTTGCTTCTTCCATACCTGCATGTTGATTCTCTTTATCTCTCAACCAACACTCCTTCTTTGTATGTCCTTTCTTTCCACAAAACCAACAGGTAATACCTTTGGACTCGGATCTCCTTCCCGACCTTGATTTCCCTTGCTCAACCTTCTCCCTTTGCCTTTCCCTACTTTCTGCACTTATAGCATTCCCTGATGATTCACCTGTGCTTCTCCTGCGTATTTCCTCATTCAAGATAACACTCACAACATCATCAACTTTTAAGATTTTAGAAGCAGATGCAGAATTACTTACTGCCATAACCATACCGTCCCAACTTTCAGGCAAAGAACATAAAATCAAGAGAGCCTTTACCTCATCATCAAAAATAATATTGACTGAAGCTAATTGGTTTACCAAACCATGGAAATCACTGAGATGAGTATGTACCGATCCACCTTCCTACATTTTCAAAGTAAATAGCTGCTTCATAAGATATACCTTATTAGAAGCAGAGGGCTTTTCGTATAAATTCACCAAGGACTTTATCAACTCTTCCGTTGTCTTGCACTGTGATAAGTTGGAAATCACAGATGATGCAAGGCTCAACCTTATGGAATCGAGAGCCTTCCGATCAAGAACGTTCCATTCTTCATCCTTCATATCTGTGGGCTTGCATGCAACCCCACCCAACGGTAAGTACAGAGCCTTCTGATACAGATAGTCCTCAATCTGCATCCTCCAGTGTTGATAATTCTTGCCATTAAACTTCTCCATTCGTAGCCTACTTTCTTCTGCCATTGCTGAACTCCCACTCAATCAAAAAACCCTGTGAATGACCTGTAATCAAAAACAATACCCTGCTTCCTGCAAACCGTAGCTCTGATACCACTTGTCAGGGGATCTCTAGCTCTACCAATTAGAGCACAATTGATTACTTTCTTATATGCAATTAAACACAGAATTATACCAGAATGATAAAGTAGCTAGAAACTTGAGACAGCAAAGAATTTGAGAGACAATACACACTCTTGTATTAAATACTACTAGAAGAAAATACAATAAGGAAGATGCCACTTCTTCCTCCACCTCAAAGGCTTGCCACACCTCAAGGACTTCTTCCCTCTCTCTCTTGCTCAACACAACAACTCTAAAGCCTGAGTTGCTATCCCTCCTTGAATGCTTCAGCTGATCTCCTTGACCTTACACCTGTAGATCTCCTTGACCCTGCTTGCTTCAATGCTCTTACTTGCCTTCTTGCTTAATTACAATACATGCCTTATGGGTCTATAAATAAGATCCCATGCTTACAAAAATAGAACTCTAACTACTAAAATTAGACACACAGCTCGCGACTTAAATTAGCCCCTTAGCATGCAAACACTCAGTTCAACTAACTAACTGTTCGTCAACAGCAGTTCTGAAAATACACAGGTGACTGACGCCAGTCCCTTCTGGTCTGGTGCTGTCGACGTCGGCCGACTTCTTGCCATCGCCGGTCTCCTTCTCCACTGCACTTGACCGACGCTGGTCATACTACCGACGCCGGTGGCTCTGGTTCTTCAGCATCCTTCCTTCTAGTGTCTGCAAACAGTTGAAGCTTTTAGCTCCACACCACAACAGGAATAATTTATGAGAAGGGCCTAGTCCTATACATGGTCTTACACTGCAACTCACAAGGGGAAAACTAATGAGGAATGATTAGTTAACAAAAAAAATTCCTCAAGGGGAAATATTAGGATTTTTGTAATAAAAGAGGAAATGTAAAAATCATGACATATGCATCTATGAGAAACCTTAGAAAATATGAGGCATACTAGGTACAAAGGAGAGACATTAAGAGTCTAGTAACCATCAAAATATTAAGGATACCTACTCACAATAAGCACAAAGCTATATAGGTAAATAGGTGAGATACTAAGATCAACTCATGATAGTTATATGAACAATAATAATTAAATGGGTGTACCTTCCCACAACATGTTCCCTATTCCTTAGGACCTCTTACAAAGTCATCGATCTACTACAAAGATTGGATACTTGTGTGATAAAGTAGGTAGCACTTTTATATGTTTTTTGTTTTTTTCTTCTCCTATCTCAATCTACTAGCCTACCACACCCCAATGGACCTCAACTCTATCATGAGGCCAAATATAGAGTTTGAGCTTCGATTAGGAATAGGATATGTGTTATGAATCACATCTTTTTATGTGATTAGACTTTTAAATTTGTATGTTTCCTTTTATTTAAATGATTTGTCTTTTAAAAAAATTATGAATTTTATGATTCCTCCTCCATACGGATTTGTAATAACCTACATGAGTGATAGAAGTGATACACACAAATGAGTTTTAGACTTTGGTTAAAAAGAGACTAAGTAACCAAATATATTATTGAATAAATAGTTAGGCTTACCTATGAACCATTATGTAATCTCAAGTTTCAGCCGTATGTATGCTTAGTATGTGAAAGGGGAATAAAGGAAGAAAGGAGACACAAAATAGATCAGTAAATGGTATTATTTCAATGACAAGTCTTGTTTATTAACTAATCATATGGTAGAGATAGAATAATAAGGGAATCAAGGTTTTATAACCAAGTCACAATAATAATTATCTGATTTTTGAATGAAATAAGATAGCAAACAATCATTTTAAAATAAAATAAAAGAATCCATGAAATAATATATCCTAGAGGAGGCATTTTCCTTCTATCATATCCTTAACATGTACAACATGTAAATTTAAGGTTGCATTCAAAATATCCAAGTATATTAATGAAGTCAAAGGAGGAAACACAAATGATTGAACCTTCATCAATTATGGAATGCTTAACTTGGATATGCCAATGTGGATGTTAATAAATAGATTAGGATCATCTGCATGAAGTAATATCTCATCTGTAATCATGGAAGCGATAAGAAACTTAAGTGAGAGAGAAATGTCCATTGTTTCATCAACATGGATGAACATATATTCACATTATTTAAGTGTAATATCTTCAAATGTAGAAAAGGTAGCTTTACATCCTATAGGAAGAGGATGAGGGATATTCATTTTGAATAACAATTATATTAGATAGCTTTGATGATAGGGAGAAGTGCTCATCAATTCTAAGAAAGGTATTTGATATGGAAGATGATAAAGTTATGTAATGGGATCCCATTCATCACAAATCATGGAGGATTGTTAGATATAGGTGTGTAGTGTTGTAAGAGCTCCTAGGAAGGAGGGTTAGAGGTACAATTAAATTTGTGTTGATAGGGAATGGTTTGTTTAGGTTGATTACAAATGTGTTGAATTACTTTAGGTGATGTGGTGGTTGGTTAAAGTATTTATTGTGGTTGTGTAGAAGAAATATTATTAGAAGTTTGGGGTATGTTATCTTATTGTGTGGATATTGGGGGAATATTATAAATGGTATGAGAGATATAATCAAGTTATGTTTTTGGAGGTGATTCTCATATCAGTATAAGCTCTTCTTGCCCCAGTTATATTATATGGGATGGGGAAGTGTCTTGAATGATGTGAAATGGTTGAGAGGTGTGATGCATAGGTGTTAGATTTAAGTCAATAAAAGTAACTACTTTTCTCATGTTAGTCATATTAACCATGTTAGTCATATTAACCATGTTTTTGTCATTAGTAGTGAGGTCTATAAGACTTTCAACATTTTTTATAGAAGGAGTAGGTTTTTTGATGTTATCTTGGTAGTTGGGAAAAGGATCTTTGTAAATAACAAGATGAGCATAAGTTTGGTTTAAAGATTGGTTTTTATTTTGCATTTAATGAGATTTAAAATCTATGTCATAAGATTTAAAATATATGTCAAAAGTTTTTTGATGCTTTCGAATACGGTTTTCATGATATAAATTATGACCAAGAAGAAAATCCATGGCAAGATTGCATAATTGTCTATAAGTCTCATGAGAATGGCCCTAACTTGCATGAAACCAATAAACTTTGCTTGGATCATACCATGATTTCATAGGACAAGTGGGGTCAAGATCTTGTGGTAAAGGTATTGGAAGACATTTTTGAAGTTCTGCTAGGGATATTGGTTTGTGCACATTAGTGTGGTTGGGTTGAGAAAATGTGGGAATAAGAGTGTTGTTTATAAGGGGAGCATGATCCATAGCATTATTTGGATCAATTGATTGGATGGTATGAATAGTTTCATAAGAGTTAGTAACACCATCATTGGTTGTATGACAGTTTTTGTTTTTAATGAACATGCGAGTTCCCATTATAGGTTAAGGTGGTTCGAATTAGTGCATGAGAATTTGGCCTAATCAAAAGCTTCTTCCAAGGTTTATGGAGAGAGCATCCTAACCTGATATTGTAATTTGGGGTATAGAGCATTAGTGAATAGGTGGAAGAGTTTGTCATCAACCATATTATTCTCATATTTATTAGACAAGTTCTTCCATCATTTGATGAAGGTTTATGCCCTTTTAGTTTCAAGTTGTCTGCAATTTATAAAGTGGGTTAAGTTGTTCTCAAAAAGATCACTAGTTTGGAATTCTTGGACTAATGAGTTGACCAAATCTTCGAGGATAGTGATAGAATGGGTTTTTAATTGCTTATACCAATTTAAAGCATCTATTATGAGTGTTTTGGCTAATATTTTTGTAGCGACAAAGGTGTTAAGCTTATCCCAATATTTATAAAGGTTACCAAATGTTTTTAAATGCAAATCAGGATCAGTGGATCCATTATAGGTGATGGTGGGTGTGATACCTCCGATGTTAATGCTAGTAATTTGAGGTACTAGAGGCTCATTTTGTATATGCTTGATGGTGTTATTAATGAGTGGTGGATATGGGATAAGGTTGCCATGGGAATACCTATGGGAGGGTAAGGGCAATAGGATTTTGCACTCCCCATAAAACTTGTTAAGGTTAATTTTTGTGATGAATGAGATGATTTTGAATCTACATCATTTGATTTTCATTATTGGTTTAAAAAAGTATGCATTTGATTAAGTTTTTTTAATAGGAATTGGTTAGTTTGACAATCATTTTGACTAGTGGACACATCATATGATGCATTAGTGTTAGTATTAATAGCTTGAGTTGCACTATGAGTGTGGGATGAAGTAGTAGCATGCACCACACTAGTGGCATGAGTAACATTGGTAGAAAAAGAAGCACTAGTGGCATGAAAAGAATTGGTAGTAAAAAATGCACTAATGGCATGGTTAAGGGGATGACTCTTTTGAATAGGCCCAATAGAATTTGAACATACCATGTTGGTAAAAATACTTGGCATGAAGGTTGAAGAAGATATAGAAGATGATGTCATGTTTTGGGAAGGAGACATAATAGAGGGAAAAGGTTGTGATGTAAATAAAGTGGTTCCCCTAAATCTATGAAAAAAGGTAGGGGAGGTTGAATGGGGTTATCCTATATGATGACCTATCATGAGATTATAGATAGTTGTAGGGTCTTTTCCTCTATGTTGAGGGAATTTATTGATGAAAAATAGCATTTCAATTATATACTCTAAATCATGCTCATTTTCTAGTGAGAACAAAGTGTTAAGAGTTGAGGATGAATGGGGAGGAATTCCATAGTTGGTAGTGCAAGTGGAAACATAGATATTGCTTTCATCCATAGTGGGTGCTACAAGTTGTGTCTTAGGGAACTTATATAGGTTGGTAAAACTCATCATGTTTGTTTGATTTGATTCTATATTATTATCAAATAAGAAATTCATGATGAAGGAGGCTAAAAATTTGTGGAAAAATAAGGACCAACTGGTAAGATACATAGTCAAACCAATTGATAATGTCTTATAATATAATAAACAAAATGAGCTAAAAAGGATAGTCATATAGGTCAACTGTGTACTATAGATGGAAAAACTAAACAGACTAAGAAGACACATAATCAAATAGGTCAACTATGTACTAAAGATAAAATAGAACCAATAGCTTATAAGAGACTGAGTTGATAAGAACAATTTTGTCCTGAAGACAGGGAATTTTTATGCAATATAAAAACAAGCAAATTCAATAAAGCACGCACATAATGTGTTTGATCTAATTGTAACACACATCACAAACCTTGTACTAACACTAACTAGTATAAGTTTTGCAATATAAAATACAATTTTTTAAAGAATAATCATTAAAACTATAATGTAAATGTTAATCTAAGTGGTCATTCCTAAAAGTTGTTAAGTTAAAATAAATTTTAAAATTAATGTGATAGGGATTTGGCTATAAGAAGGAACTAGAAAATTAATCTAAGGATAGTTTCAGGTAGTTTAGGCTAAAAGAGATCTATATTAATGATAGTACGGCTTGGTATTGGAGCCTACCCCCTCACTTCAAAATCCTACAATGATAATTTTATCAGATGCTTTATCAATATATACCATCAACCACATGTTTATATTTGCCTAAAAAAACAATTTGGCTTTGCCCTTGGTGATCACATCTAAGTAGGTAGACCTTGGAAAGAAATTGTTTAATGTTTTTTGGTGTTAAGTGGTTTAGAAGTGTGTGAAAAAGAATAATAGTGTGACTAAATTGGTAAATTAAAAACCTCCTATTTAGTCTATGTTTGTTACTCTAAGAAACCAAGCAACAAAAATAAAAAATGAATTAATTACTAACAAGATAGGTTAATTCCTTTATTTGTGAAGAATATAGAGTCAATTCAGACGACATTGTATGAAAATATTATAGAATAGATTTGATAAAATAGATGATATCTATGGAAACAAGATCCAAAAGAACATAGTCAAATAGGTTGACTGAGCCTTCTATAGAAAAATCAAGCTACAGAACTATGTCAAGCTACTTAACCCAATTCATTTTAGGGTTACATTTTTATAGATTACAAAGTGTGAAAAGTAGGACTGTAAATGAAAATAGAAATGACTGAGAAGGTAAGAATTAACCTTTATAATTTTTAAAGATGTTTGATTTTTCTAACTTTATGCTATGTTGCTCAAATGCTGATTTTTATATTCTACTAACAGAGTGAACTGGGTCGATGAAGTCTACAAAACTTGTATGCTGAAAATGACCTACTAATAAAGTCGACTAGTTGGCTAAGTCTACAAACCTATGTTTTAAAAAGAGAATTGAGTCAAGCTGAATGATCCAGTTCCCTATTGTTAGAAAAGACCTATATAGAGAAAATAAAATTGATTTGGAGCTACCATGTGTTAAACTTGTGTGAAAATTATTGGACCATATCGACAGGTTTGATGCAATATTATAAAAATAAAAATATATAATAGATGAAAATAAGTGAATGCATGAAAGAAAACCTACAAGAGTTAGATTCAAATCGGGTTCACCAACATGTATACAATGGAAAGTGAAGCTGATCTACAAATAAATCCTAGCTTAGATAAGATAAATCAAACTTACCTTTCCACTTATTGGTACATTTAGACAATTGGGTTCATGACCAAGATGAATCTATAGACCTAACTAAGGGGTCCTTTACCACAACAATATCACTAGAGAGGGTTCCAAAGCCTCTAGTCAAGATGTAATACCATAAATGAGGGACCACCTTCCCTTACCAATTGAGACATAAAAAAGTGCAATTGTGTGGTTGTTAAGAATTTTAATTGGAGTTTCCTCCTTGTATATTAATGGATTGATGATTATTCAAAAGTTTGAATTGATTAATTAAATTTAAACTTCTTTTATTTATCATATGAATTTTAAATTCATAAAATGACCCTTATTATTTAAAAAAGAGTCATAGGCTTCCTATAGAGCCTATAAGCCCTATCCTAGAGGTCTTTTAAAAAACTTACTCTCTTAGGTCCTAGCCTAGTTATTAGGCATTGACCTACTTGGTGGAGTATTTTTCAAGTAAGGTATTTTAAAATTTATTTATTGTAAGGAGCTCACAATGTAAGATAATTTATTGTAATACTTTACTTTCAAGCAACTCCATGTGTAGAAGAAAAGTATAAGTCCCTGATGACATGAAAAGAACCCATGTAAAAGAGGGTACTCTCTTCTTTTAGTGGGTTGATGGTTATCCTTAAGTGAAGTTTGACTCTTCATTTTTTAGATAAACCTTAGTCATTGTTTTAGGGTTTTAAGATGATGGGAAATAAAATAATAAACAAATAAATAAAAATAAAATAAAATATTTCAAGCAAAGCTTTATACAAGCTTGGCCAAGCTAACTTATGGTTTTATAGTTTCATTTCTTTTGTCAAGTAGTTGTCTCCATTGTTGCATTTGTTTGAAGCTTCATTTCTCTTGCCAAGTTCTTACCTCCATTGATGTTGCTACTGCAAGGAAAGCCAACCAGAGAGAGGAGAAGGAAGGAGGGGCCAGTTGGAAGAAGTAAGTGCAAATTTTTACCAGGCAACTAGTTTATCCCTTCTTAATAGTTTATCTTTTCACAGATTAATGGATGATCTAAATAATGAAGAATAACTTCATTTTGATTTAAATCAGGTTTATTTTTCTAGTTATGTCATCAAGTTTTTCATCAAATTCATTGAGGGTTTGGCTGAGGATTTTAATAGCCTTTTGGTTGATTTGTTTCTTTAGTGTGTGTGTGTGTGTGCGCGTGCGTACGTGTGTGTGTGTGTGTGTGTGTGTGTGTGTGTGTGTGTGTGTGTGTGTGTGTGTGTGTGTGTGTGTGTGTGTGTGTGTGTGTGTGTGTGTGTGTGTGTGTGTGTGTGTGTGTGTGTGTGTGTGTGTCTGTATGTATGTATGTTTACATATTATACATCTACATGGATTTATTTTTGAAATATATATATATATATATTCATTATTTGCTTTATTTTAAAAAAATAGTATATACATATATTATATATATTTGTTATTTACTTTTTAAAATAAAAAATAATACACACACATGGAAATATATACATTATATATGCAATAATTTTTTATATTAATTAAAAAAGGGAGTATATATATATATATATATATATATATATATATATATTAATAAAAAATATTTATAATTCTATGTTATATTAGAAAATTAAAAAAATTAAATACACATAGGAGGTGGCTGAGCTGACTCCTACTCCCTCCCATGGTAGCGAGGGACGAGGGGATGGGCTAGCCAACCCTCCCCATCCCCCAAGGGTCTAGCCACCATGGCCACAACCCAACCTCATGGCCCCACTGATGGCCATGGTTGGCCATTTAAGAGTTTTTTTTAGAAAAAAAGAAAACAAAACAAAAAATTTAAAGATAAAAAATATATATAATAAAATAAAATAGATAAGCATTATTTTATATTTTGGTTTTATTTTAAAATAAAAACAAACCAAAAATAAAATAAAATATTATATATATATATATATATATATATATATATATATATATATATATATATATATATATATATATATATATATATATATATATATATATATTCTATGATAGTTATATGTTCATACACGTTACTTTTATTTCTAGGAAATTATGAGATGAAACTCTATTAGTTAGGCTATGAATGTGAGCATTTGTGAATGATAATAAACTACTCGCTTCCTTATTCTTTAGAATTTTTTTATCTTATTAAGTTCCTTGAGAGAAAATACATTTACATCAGGATCTATTCAAAGTCCATGTAGAGACGATAATGAACACGAGTTTTATGTTTGAGATTTTGAGTTTGCACACTTTCTCTAAATACTGAAAACTTCTAGAGATGACTAGACAAGAATCTAATGGAAACTCTTTATCTTATTTTGGTTTGATAAATTCTTAGTGTTTTATATTATTATAGTTATTATGATAAAATTATACTCAGTGGGAAGATGTTTGGGTTGCTTAAAAATTATCAAATTTACTGTCTCATTTTACTATTATGAGGAAAATTTTACTTTTATCCTCATTGTGTTTCATATATTTGTATTAACGTTGCAAGTAGGTAGACAACTTGAAATCATTGGTTACCTTATTTGTTACTCTTAAAAAAGAAAGATAAATTTGTGATGGTGTTTTCACTTACTCAGCTATAAACTGACCCTTGTTGTTTGTCATAATGTAGGACCCAAATATCTATTTCAGTTATTCAAAAAGATATAATGTATTGTTATTATTATTGATGTTTGTAAATTAAGTTGTGATTTGGTATTATCTTATCCAAAGATTGTGAGGGAGTTATTGTAACCCAAATTTATAGAGGATGTAGGTTTGAATAGTTGTAATGAATTCTATTATTATAGTCAATTGTGCTCATGTTGGCATGATTGGTTAAAGCATTAGTATAATCCTATAATACCTTTTTTTATCGATATAAATAAATTAAGAAAGAAAAAAAATTATTTTAACAAATGATTTCTGTATTTATTATACACTTAACTCGGGGTTGGTTAGTTCTTAGAATCTTTGTAAATCTTGATACACTATAGAAATCCTTGTTTAATCTTTATTCAAAATTGTTGGTCTTTTAAATCCTATAGTTGTTGATCTAATATGGGTGACTTGTAAATTGGAATTAAAGTATTCAGGTTGAATTAATTTAGTCTTATATTTTTAATGAATTATTATTTATAAAATAAGATTTTGTAACCCAAAGAATGTAACTTTGACAAATAAAATTAGAATAATCATAAGTTTATATATTTAGATTTATCACACACTCAGTATAAGTAATGTAATAGTAATGACAAAAAGCATTAAACAAAGAATTAACTTGAGCACTAAATCATGGATTCAATTCATTGTTGTTGGAAATATAACAATTAGATCAAGCTAATAAAATTAAAATTGGCTAAAGTCAATTAGAATCTGATTCAGATTAGCAATTGTATTGGTCAATTTTACATAAATGGAAGCTTGAAACCTTTCCCTCTATCCTAGTAGAATTTGATTCATTGACTTGTATCAATCTACCTCATCCGTTAGTTCTTATTTGGAACCATTTCTAGGGGTAACTTTTGAAAGTCATCACTTGTTGATTTATTTTAGTTTTCAAAATCCTTTTGGAAACACCTTGCCAAAACAAACTAGAGTGATAGTATCTCAGATATGGGTGTTGATAGTGTTTTATCTTATGTTTAAATCAATATAGATAACTTGACATAACCAAAACATAAATGTTTACCAGTTTTAATAACTCTTTTCCAAATTAAATTTATTCAAAAAAAAAATTGTTGTTTTGAATTTATTTACAAAGTCACTCCAAAAATGGGCTTGAATTAATGTTAAAACTAGAGACTTTCTAAAATTAAAATTTTATATAATAACTCGTAAATTTATACAAGAACCCTATTTTAATAATTTTGGATGTTTTTACTATTTTTAGTAGATCAATTTCAAAACTAGTTTATTCAAGAAATTGCTTAACAAAATAGTTTTCAGCATTAAAACTCATTGAAACATTGAGTCATGTTATCATTTAAATTGTTATAGATTATTTTTTTAGGTTCCTACTAGTATCTTGTAGATAATATAATACAAAATAACTTTCATAAATACTTTTCACCTCATGGGGGTATTTTATCCATCACCATTTGATAGGTGATTTAATGAAATTGTAACTTGATTATGAAGTGGGTTAGTTAAGTCTGGATGCATCATGGTTGGGTAATTACAAATCAACATTAATGGTTAACTTTGAATAGTGTACTCATTAGTGGTATGAATATTGTATTTGAATTTAGGATAATTAAGAATTTGGTTTCTTACATAGTTTTAACACACTTACAGTTGTAGTTGCAGAAATAACATGTCAACTAACCATTGACGAATCACATTGCATACCATTTGAGATGAGATTTAGTATTAGTTGCATTAGTCCAAGCTATAGTTTTTATATCTTGAGTATCAAAATTGAGTGTAGTATTTTACACCAATTTTGGTGTAGTCAACACAACTTAGTTACATCTAGCTTGTCAAACATCTCTATGCATTTTGTTTTCAAAATAGAAGTGAGTGTTTATATTGAATATAACATACCTTGAGTGGATTTGTATACATTTAAGGTTACCCTTACTTATGGAAGTGGGTTAAAAAAAGTGTATACCTAATATGCATATTAATATGGTTATGTTAATGGTTGAAGTGTTTACTTGTGGAGTTAGTGATGCACAAGAGAAGAAAAGAAAAATAAAAAATTAGTAGTGTTTTTATGCATTTTATTTGGGTGATATTTTGGGCATTATATTTTGGTATTAGAGCTTGGGTTTAACATTGGGAGCTCTAGGGAATTACATTTGATATTTGCAATGAATTTATGAAACTTATTATCATTATATTTATGTTCGTTTGTAGTCACAATGAATTGTTATAGTAAATTAAACTATGTGACCATATTGTTAGTGCTTGGGTAAAGTTACCTTGAGTTTGGATCATTGACTTTAATGGCATGTCTATACTTCTAATTAGCATTTTGTAAATTATGTGATATATATTTTCTTATTAGGATTATATTTTAATGTTGTATATGATTGTGTATTTTTTATATATGTACTTGTGAGGTATCATTATCATAATGTATTTCCTTGGTGTTTTTGTACATTTGATTAATCTAGTTTGGAGGTGGTCTAGAAGATTAATTTTCTATAAATTTTTACTATATTGGAATACATCTCCATAGAGAGATTTTGATCTTATTTACTATGATATGAATATATGAAATAATGTAAATCCTTCCTAAGATGTATATTGTTTTGGTTTCTAACATCTAAACTCTTTGTTTGGCTTTGGTTAAGAATTAGTTGTGTGCATGTTGGATTAGGCTTATTGAATTGTCATGAATATTAAGGTTAGAGGTTACAACATTTACCTTCCATTAACTTGATTTTAAGTATATTTATCAAATTATAATATGATTTGTTGTGGATTTTAGGTATAAAACTATGATATTTGGTTTGGTGATGATAATGTTATTTAGTAGTGAAGAAGTGTTGTATACCATTAATGAATATAGTTATTGATAGTATGTAAAAGTAAACTAATGAGATTTACAAGGTTTTTACTACATGTATATAATTTAGATGAATCTCGAGACTAGTATGTTTTTCTTGAAATGATGCATTATTTGATCCAAGATTGATTTTATACAACTTAATCAATTTCAAATCCATAAATAGCCTTGTGATGTTAAGATAAAGGTGGTGATGGCAAGTCTATTATACTTCTATACAGTCAATGGAATGCTTGTTTAGAGTAGTTTAACTCTTTAGTAGTGGCACCTGGTCAAGTAGGTGGCCTATCAGTGTTAATAACATTGACATAAGAGAATTTATTTCAAATATTTAGGTAGTGGTAACCTTAAGTGACTGTAACTCTCATTTGTTAAGCATGCTCGTGATTTAAGTACACCTTGATTTGGTAGTATTTATGCTAGTTACCTAGAGCATGTAGTTTAGCATTGATTGTGATTTCCAAACTTTTGTCGATGATTTTCCTTTTTAGGTGACCCTTATCTTTTGCATTGACCATTACATCCCTTTTGATAATTCATGTTATGCTAACACATGAAAAATCTAATAGTATGTAGAACCATGTTATTTGCATGAATTAGGGTCTATAGAACCCTATTTTATTCATCTTATCATACCCTAGTTGAGAATCGCAAAAGTTTGGTAATTTAGGGTAGTGATTGATGAGTAGTGCAATTGATGCACTATTTTATCTCGACGATGATTGATTAGACCATATTGATACTTCTAGTATTTATAATAGATAGTAGTTTTCAATGGTCAGCACTCAAACATACATATAGTTTTCACTCAACAAAACTTTAGTGAGCTATGTTTGATAATGATATTCCCTATAATATATGCTACTTGAGAGAATTTACAGTTAGAGATATGAGCTAGTATCTTTGCATTGGTATTTATTTGGCATTGGGATGTCATGTATGGGAGTTGATATTTATTATTCTCTTTCATATGTATCATTTGGTTGTCATGGTAGACTATTATGGTCAAATTTCATTTGATACTTTCTCTTCATTAGCTCTTTATTATGATATGGGTTGTTTATTCAATATCTTCAGTTATGCTTAGTGATGGATAA
The DNA here is from genome assembly GCA_037957365.1 of Torreya grandis. NCBI lineage: Eukaryota > Viridiplantae > Streptophyta > Pinopsida > Cupressales > Taxaceae > Torreya > Torreya grandis. The sequence continues at coordinate 3,981,374 of JARHVA010000719.1, read as the reverse complement.
CAAACAAAATTTATACATGTTACCTTGGGACATTATATTACCATACGTAGAAAGTCTCAAATATTCCTCATGAGATTATAACTGAAGTTATGGATAAATATTGAAAATTCCATCAATGATGACATTGTGGCATGGGTTGGATCAATGCAATTTTTTTATATGTTTTGACATGGTAACTCTCTATAAGTAATGTTATTTGATAATAGTTTGGTTAAATGATAGTTAGATATGTGTGCTAGTATAGTATCATTTGGTGATGATATGGCATTAGGATGGCATGTGTAGGAGTTATTTTTTATTATCCTTCTTCATTTGTACCAGTTAGTTTCTATGATGGACTGCACCTTAGTCAATGATGTAGTTTGATTATCTGGATGGTTAGTAGACTATTTTCATATTGGTAATAGTAGATAAACCAATCTACTATGCCCGATGATGTAGTTTGATTCTCTATGATGGTTAGTGGACCACCCAATGCTCTCTTACCTTATTCCTTCTCCCCTTGGGTGACTGGTTAAGTCACATAATGATTATGGTGTGATATGATTTCGCTATGTTTTATCAAATTTATTTTAATACTTTATTTTAATTTGAATTAAATCCAATATTATTTTCTTTTTTTTAATATTTTAAGTAATTGATCATAAAAATTATTGTTGATATTTTTTTATGATTGAGATTTATCTTTTAAGCCACTAGGTCTCATTTTTTTATTGATTTTAATTTTACATAATTAATTTAATTTTAAAAATTATTTAGATGATTATTGGTATTGGTTTCACATGTGTTTATAATATGCATAACTGTTACACTAGTGGCATGGTATGGGGGAGGAGAAGTAGCTTGGAATACAACTAGTAGGTCGTGATGGGAACCGATCATGCCAGTTCATGATAACATCCCTCCCTTCCCACTAGACATGGTGGTTATATGTATATGTATGTAGTTCTTGCATAGATATATGATTCTTTTTTAAGGTATAAGGAGTTTATATGATAGAGCATAGTGATTTCTTAGTTATTTTAGTAGTGGTATTGTTCTATTCTGATGATGTTAGATGTTGGGACTTAGTATGCTCTTGTATGATTTAGTATGGTTTAGCTTGGTTCAACATTGCAAGTTAGTGCATGTACTCACGTGTTCCAGACGGCACTAGATATTAGGACTTAGCCTTACCAATATTATTTTCTATGATTTAATATAGTTTAGTATTGTTTAGTTTTTATTAGAAGGGTATGGACATGGATGAATACTTATATTATTGGTGTAATTTTTCCATGATCAATGCTCATATTTCTTTCTCAGTATTGTTTATATATTAGATGAGTACTTGAGTTTTCATAATTATATCAAAGGATTTTGGGTTTCAATGGGTAGATGTCAGATATGTATGACAACATGGCTTACATTAGAATGATTTTGGTTGGCTATTTCTCATTTTAGAGGCTATATGTGTTCCTATGGGCACATGATATTCTTGATTCAGTTGGTACAGGGAGACAGTGTGACTTAGATAGTTTGACTCAGTACGATAATTTGGTTCAGTGGTGTTTAGAATTCTTGGTATTATAATATGTTGCCATGGTTTGACATTTATTTATTATTTGTTATGTTCGTTAAGGGATGTCATTGAGTGCTTAGTATGGTCATACAATAAATTGATACTTTGTGCATATGCAAATTCAGAGTTTGATATAAGTATTTTGTGATATCAATTGGGTTGTGACATAGTGGTTATTAATAGTGGTTAATATTACTTACCATTGCTCAATTTTTATTAGTATAGTTTGGCCAAGGAATGACATTTATATTTGTATACTCATATCAATGATCTTTTTTATTTAGTTATCTTACTAGTATAACTTTGAGTATCAATGGCTTGTAGTGGTATTTCACAGATTTTGAGAGTGAGTAATTAATGTATTATTCTTCATTGTGGTTTTTGCATTAAGGATGATGGTTTTAGAAGAGGGGGAGTATGTAATAACTCACATGAGGGACCACCTTCCCTTATAAATTGAGACATACAATAATGCAATTGCATGGTTGTTAAGAATTTAAATTGTAGTTTCCTCCTTGTATATTAATAGATTGATGATTATTCAAAAGTTCGAAAAGATTAATTAAATTTAAACTTCTCCTATTTATCATATGAATTTTTAAAGTCCTAAAATGACCCTTATTAATCTTTAAAAGTCTCATAGGCTTCCTAGAGATCCTATAATCCCTATCCTATAGGTCTTCTAAAAAATCTACTCTCTTAGGTCCTAGCCTAGTTAGTAGGCTTTGACCTACTTGGTGGCGTATTTTTTAAGTAAGGTATTTTAAAATTTATTTGTTGTAAGGACTCCATAATATAAGAGAATTTATTGTAAGACCTTACTTGCAAGAAAATCCATGTATGGAAGAAAAGTATAGGTCCATTATGACATGAAAAGGACCCATGTAAGAGAGGGTACTCTCTTCTTTTAATGGGTTTATGGTTATCTTTAAAAAGTGAAGTTTAACTCTTCATTTTTAAGGATAAAATTTAGTCATTATTTTGGGGTTTTGAGATGATATAAAATAATAAACAAATAAATAAAAATAAATTAAATTAATAAAATATTTCAAGTAAAGCTTTATGTAAGCTTGGCCAAACCAACTTAGGGTTTTGTATTTTCATTTCTCTTGTCAAGTAGTTTCCTCAATTATTTCAATTGTTTGAATCTCTCATTTTTATTGCCAAGTTCTTGCTTCCATTGATGTTGTTGCTGCAAGGAAAGCCAACTAGAGAGAGGAGAAGAAAGGAGGGGTCAGTTGAGAGAAGCAGGGATAATTTTTTAACATGCAAGTGGTTTCTCCCTCATAAATTAATTTCTCTTTTTCCAAATTAATAGATGAGCTAAACAATGAAGAATACCTTCATCTTGATTTACATCAAATTTATTTTTATAATTATGTTGTTAAGTTTTCAATCAAAATAGTTGGAGGTTTGGCTAAGTATTTTGATAACCTTTTGGTTGATTTATCTCTTTATGTGTGTGTGTGTGTATATACATCATTTTATATATAAATAAATATATAATATAATGTATATATTTCTATAAAATATATATATATATATATATATATATATATATATATATATATATATATATATATATATATATATATATATATATAAAATACAATGTATATATTTCTATATATATAATGCAATGTATATATAGAGAGAGAAAAATATATACATTATATTATTTATATAGAAATATACATATTGTATATATATATAATACAATGTGTGTATATCTATATAGAAATATATACATTGTGTTATATATATATATATATATATATATATATACATTGTGTTTTATATATATAGAAATACATACATTATATTATTTATATATATATATAAACAATGATTATATATAATATATATATCCATGTGTATATATATATAAGTAATATATATATATATATATATATATATATATATATATATTTTACTTATATATATAGTTTACTTTTATATATATATATAGTTTACTTATATATATATTTTACTTATATATATAGTTTACTTATATAAAAGTAAACTATATATCTATATATATATATATATATATATTTTTTACTTATATATATATATATACATGGAAATATATATATTGTATTATAATCATTGTTTATATATATATTTATATTGTTTACTTTTTAAAATATTATATATATAGAGAGAGTTTACTTTTTAATATTGTTTACTTTTTAATATATATATATATATATATTAAAAAGTAAATTATATATATATATATATAGTTCACTTTTTAATATAATATATATATATAGATATATATATATATTTTTTTTTTGTTTACTTTTTAAAATATAATATATATATATATATATATATATTACTTATTTATATATATATATATATATATATATATATATATAATTCATTCTTAATAATAATAAAATTATTTATAAATTTGTGTTATATATTAAAAAAAATTAAATACACATAGGGACGGGGGGCTAAGCTGACCCCTTCCTCCTCCCATGGTAGTGAGGGAGAAGCGGTCGGGCCAACCGACCCTCCCCATCTCTAAAGGTTTTGGCCATCATGGCCGACAGCCATGGTTGTGGCCAGGCCTCACGGCCCATCCCCGAACCATGGCTAGCCATTTAAGAGTTTTTTATATAAATAGAGAGAACAAAATAAAAATTTAAATGTTGTGAACATAGGATTCCAATAGGGGAAGACTATTATTGTGTTAGTATATGAAATCAAAATCAAAATAACACACTAATAGCTAACACCTTAAGCCTATCTCAATGGGGGAGCGTAGTTAACAAGATTAGAATGGAAAACACAACTAAAACATGAAAGATCAATCTTCTTTCACCTTGCTCCAAAATGATTTTTGGTAGTGAATTGCTCGGTTTGTGATCATGAAGTCTGCATCAATGGAAGCTTGGCTACCTCCATCTCTTCTTGGCACTTTGTGTGGCTTTAACTTGACTTGGCTTGGCTTTGGCTCAATATTTTGGCATTATAACACTAAGAGGAAATGATTTTGAATGTATTTGGGCATTATAAGTTTGGAATAAAAGAGCTTCTTGAATATATTTGAGCATAATAACTTTTCACCAAAATAGCTTAAAATTCAATGGGTAAGGCCTCCTATTTATATATTTTTGGAATGGTTTGAGGATCAACCATGACCGTCCATCTCAATATTGAGATGTGTGGCTATGAATAAATCTAAATATGAAATTTATTCTATAAATATCCCCATTAATATATGGGATAGAGGGGCATTAACTAGGCATGGAAGGGATTTGATGAGGCATGGGAGGGGTTAACCTTGATATTTTATGCATGTATGGCTTAGGGATGTCTTCTTAAAAAATGATGTCACTTGATTATGCAGTTATTCAATATTCATATCTAAAAATAAATTATTAAATAATCTCCATGGAAAATTAACTTAGGCTCTTGATTTGGTTTAATTAGCCTTAAACATGATTAGTCAACTTTGATGCAAAACCTTGGTAATTTGTGCACAAATTAATCAAATTGGTCAAAATGTCTTGTTATTGGCTTGAAATTTGATTGAATTGGAATTAGGATGCGATGTAAAATGTGTTAGATTAGTTATACCATTTACGATGCTGTCAACACAAAATAATAAAGGCATTTGTCTTGTGCAAGAAATTTGATAGAAAAGAGTAATCTAGAGCACCCAGGTGAAAACATGTCATTGTGACTAAAAATGATCTGATCAAAGTTAGTTACTTCATAAATTGCATTTCCCCATTTAATGATACTATGGCCAAAATCAACACTTGAATATATCAATTTCAACTCATTTAATGAATTTTAGTGTTTTTAGGCCAAATTGTGCATTTTGGTATAAATTGGTCAAAAACTTGATTGATGGTCATTGGTGGCTAGATTTAGATGTCTATATATATATATATAGATATATATAAACATATTATTTTATATTTTAGTTTTCTTTTAAAATAAAAACAAACCAAAAAATAAATAAATAGAAATATGTATAGATACATAATAAATGCATATATATATATATATATATATATATATATATATATATATATAGGTTTAGGTATTTAACATAATTATTTTTTAACATAAATGCCTTAACCATAATGTATGTATGTATGTATATATGTATGCATGCACAACATATGCACACACACACACACACACACACACACACACACACACACACACACACACACACACACATTGAAAGAATTATTCTATGATCATCATCTGTTCATACAAGTTACTTTTATTTTGGGGAAATTATAAGATGAAGCTCTATTAGTTGGGATATGAACATGAGCATTTGTGAATGATAATAAACCATTCATTCCTTTTATTTTTTAGAATTATCTAGTATTATTAAGTTCTTTGAGAGAAAATACATTTACATTTGGGTCTATGTAGAGACCATGTAGAGACGGTAATGAACACTAGTTTTGTGTTTGAGATTTTGAGTTCGCATACCTTCCCTAAATGCTAAAAACTTCTAGAAATGCATATATATATATATATATATATATATATATATATATATATATATATATATATATAGGTTTAGGTATTTAACATAATTATTTTTTAACATAAATGCCTTAACCATAATGTATGTATGTATGTATATATGTATGCATGCACAACATATGCACACACACACACACACACACACACACATTGAAAGAATTATTCTATGATCATCATCTGTTCATACAAGTTACTTTTATTTTGGGGAAATTATAAGATGAAGCTCTATTAGTTGGGATATGAACATGAGCATTTGTGAATGATAATAAACCATTTATTCCTTTTATTTTTTAGAATTATCTAGTATTATTAAGTTCTTTGAGAGAAAATACATTTACATTTGGGTCTATGTAGAGACCATGTAGAGACGGTAATGAACACTAGTTTTGTGTTTGAGATTTTGAGTTCGCATACCTTCCCTAAATGCTAAAAACTTCTAGAAATGACTAGATAGGAATCTAATGAAAACTCTTTATGTTGTTTTGGTTTGATAAATTCTTAGTGTTTTATATTATTATAGTTATTATGATGTAATTATACTTAGTGGGAAGATGTTTGAGTTGCTTTAAAATTATCAAATTTACCATCTCATTTTACTGTTATGAGGAAAAACTTACTTTTCTCCTTATTGTATTTCATATATTTGTATCATCATCACAAGTAGGTAGATTACTTAAAATCATCAGTTACCTTATTTGTTACTCTAAAAAAAGAAAGATAAATTTGTGATGGTGTTTTTACTTGCTCAACGATAAGCTAACCCTTGTTGCCTATGTCATAATGAAGGACTAGGAGATCCATTTCAATTGTTCATAGAGATATAATGCATTGTTGTTATTATTGATGTTTGTAAATAAAGTTGTGGTTTGGTATTAGCTTATCCAGATATTGTGAGGGATTTGTTATTATAGACACCAAATTTTGGTAAATGTCCCTTTTCAATATTATATTTACCTATTTTTACATGCTTAGTCCACTTTTCTATATTTGGTGATTTTTTAGAACACTTTCTACCCCATATTACTCTCTCTCCAACATTATACCTTTTAAATGTCTTCAACATTCATAGATTTTAACTTTTGAGCCTTATATGACTATCTTGTAAGTTGTTTGCACCCATTTTGGACATCTGTCTCTCTTGGGACAGATTTTGTGTTGATATGTGTATCATTGCATCTACCCTATGCAAATATATTAGGCCACCAAATATGTGCTCTATTTTATTGTGCATCCTTCCACTTTGGCATGATTTCTCATGCCTTCAATTTTTCATATCACTACTTTCCATGGTCACCCATTATGTGGGTTATGTCCTAGAAATCCCTATATATACAAATATTCCTAATAATTTACCAAAAATATGTTATGATTGACATATACTACTTGAAAATATGTAAAATATAAATTAGATAAACACATCACAAGATATATTTGTGGTCTAAGATGTCTAAATATTTAATATAATCATAAATAGAATAATAACCTTATAGTAGGACAACACAATAAGATACTCCTTAAAGAAGGAATAACTCCACAATTCCACTTTGAGGGAGATAACTCCAATATCTTTATAACAAATAAAAGACTCAAAACTTACTTGATATCCTTTACAATGATATTTATATCCTTTATATAGACCTCTAATTATAATAATGGATGAGTAAACTCTTAATCCCAAAGTAGGCCAACTCATTACCCAATGTACTAATTTTATAAGTTACTCATTTATCATAATATATATTAGACCTATACAACTAACTAAGGGGAATGTGTGACACATGTTATCATATCCATCAACCCATGTATATTAATATATCATATCCCTAGGTGCATAACTTACCATCCCTCCTTGACATGTTTCATCCCCAAAATATGAGAAGAAACTAAATAATAATATTGTGTCAAATCATTGCACACTTGTCTCCATGCTCAATCATCCAACTACCCATATGTGATCTTGGTAGGTGATAGCTCACCAAACTTGTTCCATATTCAATTATGCTACTCTAATCTCATTCGTGATCATAGATGTACCTCATTTATGTCCATGCATAATGATGCCTCCTCTGGTTCCATGTTCTATATTCCATTGTGTTATTATAATTCCATGCATGACCATAGAAGTTATTCATTGGCTTAAATGCATAGTCACACTAATTTATTCATTGATTCCATATTTCATATTTTATTTTTATTCTAATTTTGTGCATGACCATAGTAATTATTCTTTGGCTTCCAAGTTTGGCTATATTGATTTTTCCATTGATTCCCTATGTAGCCAAATTGATTGTTATTATGACGTTCCCTCACATGCCTCTATGATTATTTCCTTTCATAATGATATGGGTGTATATATGCCCCAACCTTAGTAAATGTTTATGATATCATGACCTTACCAACCTTTTATTTTACCTTGTCCACCTTTTCATTTGGTAGTGCCTTTGTCTCTTAAGTAGAAGAAGTGTTCTTCTTTGCTCGTATTATTTCTTCATTTGAATCTTCCTTATGCTCTTTTTCACTATCTTCATCTTCATCCTCATACTCTATCTTGACTTTTACTTGTGCATTTCCAAGTGTGATATCATGTAAAGTGACCTTTTTTATCTTCTACCAAAACTTCATGAACTTCTTCTACATATTTATATTGATTATTCTCAAAGTCTCTAACCAAGGATATCCAAAAACCATATCCACACCATCCATATTTAAAGCATAAAAAAATGAATGTAAAATAGATTTGTCCATAATAAGCTTCAAATCTTAAAAAACCTAAATATTTTTATCATCCACTTGTGCTTCCTTGATATTCTTATAAAATTTGGGCTACATCCATGTTGTTGAAGTTATGCTTGTTTGTATCGTTTATGGACATAATTACCACCTTCTATTGAATGCATCCATGAAACTAGAATGTTTAAGAATTTTTATTTGGAGATAACATTTTTGAACCCTTGTCATTTATTTCATCTTCTTCCTCATCATGATCCTCTAACTCTCCTTTAAATCATATGTATCCTCCTCCACATCATTAATGTGTTTTTTTTATTTTCCATCTTCATCACTTGCATAGTCTTCCTCAATACCATCATCATAATTATTTTCTTCCCCATCTTCATCCTCTCTTTTTTTTTATGTCCCATTGGTCTAGGAAAAACTATTCCATTTTCTCCAACAAAAAATTCATTTTTTCTTTATCCAATTGAACCCACCAATGCCAAGCATGACCCATAGATGAACTTAACAAAATTATTTTCCACAAATATTCATGAAAAACATTCTCCTTAAAAGAGAACCACCATTCTCTAGTATCAATATCATCCTCTCCTAAATTTTTACTAGGGTTAATTTAAAAACCCTATAATTGTGATAACTCCCACCAAACTAATAAAAATAACCCTTTTTATAGCTTTCCTAAATTATTATATAGCTTCAGTAAAAAAAATGTAGATTTTTTTCTAAAATTTTGGCCTGTAAAATGAATTTATGAAAAAGCATAAAATCACAATAACTCACTCCAAATTGATTTTTTTTAAAAAGTAATTTTTTATTGTACCTTCCATAAATGATGGTAATACTTCAATAAAAATTTCATAGTAAAATTCTTGAAATTGTAACTAATATGATGAATTTATGACAAACCCTAAAATAACAATAACCACCTCTAAAATGATCACCAAACCTTGATTTATATACTATGGTGTCCTAGAATTATTCTCCAACCCTAACAAAAATATTGTATAAAATTTTACATTAAATTGACATATATAAGTGATTCTCCAAAATTAGGGTTTTGCCTACATAATTTACCCAAATGAAAGCTCCAATAGCACTTGTTATATTCACAATTATAATAATTATAAATATGCATAATATAATATAGATCAACCTAATACAAGATATATTTCTGGCTAAGATGCCTAAATTTTCAATATAATTAAAAATAAAATAATACTCTTATGGTAGGAAAACACCATACAATACTCATTAATAAAGGAATAACTCCACAATTCCACTTCGAGAGGGACACCTCCAATATATTTATAATAAATAGGACACTAAAAACTTACTTGATATCATTTAAAATGATATTTATCTCCTTTATATAGACCTCTAGTACTAATAATGGATGGGTAAACTCCTAATCCCAATGTCAGCCAACTCACTATCTAATATACTAATCCCACAAGTTACTCATTTATCCTAATATATTAGACCCATACAACTAACTAAGGATAATGTGATTTACATGTCCACATATTCATCAACCCATGTATATTAATATATCATATACTTAAGTACATATCAAATTACATTAAGGGTCTTACATAAATTTTATATTTCAGTTGATCGATATCATTTGCTACACTTGAGGAGGAGTCTACACATTGAGCCATACTTGGACATTCTTTACTTAAAACTATTGTGACATCATCCACTTATACCAAATTAGGGTTTAGGTGAATTATTATGTAGTTGTATCATTACTTATAGATAAGATAAGGTTGAAACCTTTACTCAAGATTCCATTTACAAGGCACAAAAACTACATTGGGTCTGATTTTAGCAAACAATATACATATGTATAACTCCCTTGAGGTTGAATAACCTAACTATTATTATCCCTTATATTTTTATTTATGTTTTATGGTGAATTAGGTCAAGAGAGGAAGAAGACATCAATTCAAACATTCTTACCACTAATTTAGAACAACGTAAGTACAAGATTGAAGAATCTCACAAAGTTTTGTAACGTCTTGAGATTAGCAAATTTATACATGAGATTTGTGATTTTTTTTTCATATGAGTTGTTTTCTGAACCAAGTTACCAAATTCAATGCTAAATCATGGTTCATCTAGTTAACCACACAACAAAATTATTCAAAAAATTGAAATGTAGACTTTATCCTGCACTAGTACTTATGTTTGTTGATCTTCAAAAACTATTTTGAGTTTGAGACTAATGTCTTTGATTATGCACTTAGAATAATAATAACTCACCATAATCATCTATTTTCCCACCATAATCAAACATTAATTTCAATGGTAATAAATAATCCAACATATGATCACTAGATTTATGTTATTATTTAGGCATGTAAGTATTTGAAGCATTATATCTTGGACAAGGAGATTGTGATCTACACATAGCACTTAGTTCTTGTAGACTTAAAATAATTTATAGTAAGAGTAGCATAAAAAATGGTCTCCTTTATAGACACTCAATTCTCGCCACTCTTGTGTTAAAATTGTAATTAGAATGACTTCTTGCAAACAATACAAATTAAGCCTAGAAACTACTGAAATGCTCTAATACACACATCACATGAAATATCTAATTCACATCAATATATCCCTAATCAAGGCATTAACTTTTATGCAATCATCACATTCTTCCAATTCATATCTATTCAAATTATGACCTATTAAATTGACATTTTTGACCAATAGTATGTGACAATGAATCAAATTCTAAGAATTACAAAAGGCCTAATTATAATCACTTAACTAATTAAATATAATTAAATGCTTAAGTGATAAATGCATGCTAAATTATTGAATATATAATTTTGAAAAATAAAACTCAATAGATATCTGTAAAGGTGACATCATCAATTGTAAAGTCAGAAATGCAAAATATCAACATAAACACAATAAAAATCAAAAATGTTGATCCATTCCTAATAAATGCAATATTATTTTAAAAAATTTATCATTTGATCTCTAAATTTGAATCAATATTGGACCATACATCTCAATCTTGATATAGACGGTCGATATCATTTCAAGAAAATTATAAATACAAGGGCCTCGATAGATAATTATCAAGATTTTTTATGCAAAGATATAACACCAAAATTATGTTAAGAGCTTCATCATTTCCTCATCTTGATTGATCAAAATCCATTGGTGGATAAGGGGATATGCCATTGGAATTAACAAAATGCATTGATAAAGACTCCTACTTCACAAACTAAACTCAAGCCTTTGAAAAATAGTTGTTAGATGGGGTTTTCAAGAAAGGCAAATGTCTTGTTTGTCTTATTTTATTGATTTCTTTGTCTAGTGATTCTAGCTCACCCTAAAGAGTAAGCATAGAGTGTTAGTTATTTAATTCATTTGTTATTTCATTCACTAACATTGTATTAACCCTCTTTATATTAATCACATTCGTGGGTTAATTTCATTCTTATTACTTATTTTATCTCTTTTTTGATATCCCATGCATGTTTTTCATCCTCACCTACCCTCTCAAGTGGGCATCATGGGTCACTAGTTATTTCTTCATCCAAAAATTTTAACTTATTCTTAACAACCTTTTCATTGTTTGAAAATATGTTATTGTCCCTAGTGTCTTGCAACACCTTCTCAAATAGGAGGAAATGTAGACACTCAATTCTCACCACTCTTATGTTAAAATTAAAGCTATAATAATTTATTGAAAATAATACAAATTAACCCTAAAAACCATTAAAACACTATGATTCATCCACACACATCATGTGCATTACCCTATATGAAATCATCACCTTCATCTAATTCATCTCCAGTCAAATTGCAACCTAGAAAATTGATGTTTTTTACAATAGTGTATGACAACTAATCAAATTCTAAGAATTGAAAAAATCATAATCATAATCACTTAACTAATTAAATTATTAAATTAAAAATCCATGTCAAATTAGTGAATATCTAGTTTTGAAAAATGAAAATTCAACAAATATCTGAAAAGGTGATATCATTGGTCACAAAGTTAAAAATGTAAAATATCAACATAAATGAAATAAAAATCAAAAATGTTCATCCATGCCTAATAAATGCAATATTAATTATAAAATTGAATGCATTTTATTCCCAATATTGAATCAATCTTGGACCACACATCTTAATGTTGAGATGGACAGTTGGTATCATTTTAGGAAAACTATGAATACAAGGGCCTCCATAGAAAATTATCAAGATTTTTTGTGCAAAGATACAAGGCCAAAATCATGCTAAGAACTTCATAATTTCTGCATATTAATTTATCAAAGCCATTGGGGATAATGGGAGATGTCATTGAAATGAACAAATACATTGACAAAGACTCCTACTTCATAAATTAATCTCAAGACTTTGCAAAATGGTTTCTAGATGTAGTCTTAAAGGAAGGTAAATGTTTTGTTTGTCTTCTTTTATTGATTTATTTGTCTATGTAACTTTAGCTAACCCTAGGGATCAAGCATAGAGTGTTAGTTCTTGAATTTATTTTGAATTTATTTTACTAATGTTGTATTAACCCTTTTTATATTTATTTGTCTACATAATGACATGCCTAGTGGGATCCCCATAACCCATAAAATCTTCTAATTACTTCTTATCATGTTATTATATCAATTTTTATTACTAAATTTTGCTTAAATTTTCTAAAAATTGAAAATTTTCACTCTCAAATTTAGAGTGTGAAACTCCGAAATCACTACTACATAAATGTGAATTCAAAAAATTCTTTGGTGAAATCATTCCAGATAATAGAGAAAGCATTATGTCATTATTTATTTACTAATCTCTACACAACTATCAATTCATTAACTAATATTAGGGAAATCGTAAGGGTAATTATAAAAATCATTTATTTTATTTTTGTATTTTTCAAGAAAGTTTTACATAGTGGTGAAATTGGTCAAATATGTAATGAAATCACTGTGTAAAATAGTGCAATCGAATCAAAACCATAAAATCATATTTCAAAGTAGTGAAATCATCCATTATAACATTGGAATTATCTTTGTGCCTTGCCTATGTTTTCTACATTTTTAAGAAAACCATGAAATTATAAAACCCAATAGTGAAATTACACATTACATTAGCAAAATTTTAATTAAGATCAACAAAATTGCTTAAAATTTGTGAAATTGTCTCTATTTCCTACTAACTATTTTTGTATATTTTTACCTAACTATGAAATCATTTCACAAATAAAATAAATCATGAAACAAAGTGTAGATTCCTCGTTTCGATTGCATTTATGTTTAAACTAGACTTCAGATTGATTTCTACCAAACTAAGTAAATTAAGCCTATAAATCACTGAAATTCCTAAATTCATCTTCACATCATATGAAAATGCCCATAATCATATCGATAATTTATTATTTTAGGTATTACTATATATGCACCAATAACCTCCCATGAATTCATCCCCAATCAGGTTACGACCAAACAAAGTGACATTTTAAACCCATTGAGTGGGGCACTTAACCATCTTATAGAAAAGGTCAAAAGACTTATCAAATTTACTTAATTGATTAAACCCAATTAAGTGCTTAGTTAAATAATCCATGTGTAATTAACGAGTATCAAAAATTGGAAATTCAAAAATCTAAAATATCAGGCCTCTCATCATTGCTTTTGTGAGTTGTCATGCACTCACAAATATCTAGATTTATGAGTCATATTTATTAATTGAAGAATATTTATTACATCTTTGACTCAAGCTCCACTACACATCTCATTTTTTTTAAATCATTACTTAGGGAAAAAAAGGTCCATGGTCCATAAACATATAACTCAAAAATACCAAATTATCCTGGCTTAACAAAATATGTTAAGGCATATGGCTAACTAAAAACAAAAGTGGCAAACATCTGATTTTTTTTTTGTTTTAATAACTTTTAGGGCACAAAAACATAAAAACAAAAAAACTTACAATTATTACTCTGCCATCATTTATCAACCATCAGAACTCAAAGCCCTTTTAGGAGTCTTAGGAATGATATGGCCTTTCTTTATATTCTTGAAAACTTTCCATTCTTCTTCATTACTCAATTTAACTGAGACCCTACTTACTAAACCACCCTCTTTTTTGGATTTACCTTTATCTACTTTATTTTGATAGTTCAAGTCCCTCTCTCTTCTCACTATTGCCAGTAATCAATGGCATAGCTAGTTTTTTACCAAGTTCTAAAAGCTTTTCTAATGAAGACTCTACTACATTACCTAAAGACAAGCTAAGATTGCTAACCGAACTCACTTTTATAATCTCCTCTTTATTCTCCTTTCCCTAAGAAGAAACTAATTTTCTATAGGATTTGGGGCATGAAGCTGAAACACGACCCGCCTAAAAGTAATTTCTACATCTAAAAGAAATTCCTTCAAAATCTATCTGTTGAGACCAACACCTTTCTTTCACTTTTAATTCAATCTTCTCATGTAAATCTTTAGAGATATCTAAACAAACCAGCAATTTGGCAAAAGTTATCTGAGAGAAATTAAGTGAAGCAGCATCGATTTCAAATAATTCTCCCAAAGCTTTACCAATCATTGAAAGCCCAATTTTATATCAAAATTGAAGAGGTAAATACGGTAGCCTAACCCAAATCAGTCAAATACATAGATTTTTAGTTAAAGGATTGAACTCAGGAAACCAAGGTTTCATCAATAAAAGGTGATTATCATAAATCTAAGATTTAGCTTAAATAATTTTAATCTTGTCAATCAAATAATCAAAAGCCACAATAAAAAGGCCCTTTACACAAGGATAAATTTCCATATCACTGACCAATAATGGCTTCCAACTAAGCAAAAGCCACTTATGCAGAGCTGAAAGAGATGGCCAAAACCTATCAAAGTGGTAGATCAAACCTCTTTTTGAAAACCATTCTTCATTTATAAGAATCTTTGCCAATTTTTTTCCTTTGAAGTCAACCACTATAGGATTCAAAGCATTTGATTGAATATTGATGACATCTGAAGCAACCCTAGCCTCTAAATCTAACCTAGTAGGGGTCGATTGTTCTACCAAAGACTCAGAGGAGATTATATTTTCAACCTGGGAACTATGTGACTGCACTAACAACCTAAAACCATCACTCTCAACCGATGGCTCTATAATTTGTCCTTCAATTGACCAAACCTTAATTTTGGACCCTCTAATTCATAGTGTCTTCTTAGAAGCTCACGTTTCTAGCATTTTAAAGTCAACTTGATAAACCATCAAATGTAAGAAAAGGAGACCAAGGATGAGCCTCAACTCACCTAAAAAGGGAAAGAAACGTAGGTTGAACCCCTTTCCTGAGCACAGTCAGGCTCCCATTCACATATTTTGATGAAATAAGCATATTATATTCTAAGTCCATTCTTATTACTAATACCCATTGCTATAATATCCAATCCTCATACATCTAATTTTTTATCCAAAGCCCATAATGGATTTTCCAAACATATAAATAAGAGTGCCCTCACTCTCTTTCCATAAGCTTTTGTGTAAGGTTATTTTGTTAGAATGCCTTCAAGAAGCTCTCAAGCCAAAGTTATAATACCCATTTGATTAGAGATAGATTCACATGCCAAGCCAAGCAAAGGTGATAAGGATAAATGATGTAAGGAACACCGTAGTTGAAGACTCTTTGAGCACATGATTGAGCACATCCATTCAAGGCCAACTTGCAACTCTCGATCACAATGAAGGTGAAGAATATTTCATTTATCTTCTTTTGATTTTTACTTGCATTGTTCTCTTACTCCCCCAAGTATCTAGGCTTGAGGTGTTATATCTCTATGTGTTTTTATTGGTTTTATCATACTAACATTTGACTGACCCCACTTAATATTTCTATGTTTACACAAAGTAGTGAAAAAGTTCCATAGAGTAGTGAAATCATAAAATAGAGCAGCAAAATTATTCAATAAAGAATAGAAATAGTTTAATAGAAAAACAAAATCATCTCTATAAGTTTTCTCTATTTTTATGTTGTTTTCTTTATTTTAATTAACTTACAATTTCATTATTTACCCTAACTACGTAACTATAAAATCATTCTAGAGACCAAATTTTTCATGTTTTTCAATTTAATTTTGTAGGTTGCCCCTCTTATTTTAGTTCAATTAGACTTATAATTAGGGTTTGTAGGTTTTCTTGAGCAAGGAGAAACAAATTGCATCCTAATGATCATATCTTTCACACTTTGTTTGGTGTTTTAAAAAATTTACAACCATCTCATTTCAAAGTTTAATAAAACATTCACATTTCAAAGTTAGTGCTTTTAAAAATCTTGTTTACTTTGATGTTATTTAATTTCTTGAAAAGTTTTTAGTTCTTACTTAAGGTATTCTTTTGTTAAAATTCATGCGTGTATTCTCCCCATTCTTAGGGTAACTCAAAAATGCAATTTCACCTTGTTTTGCTTGTTTGTGGTCCTTACCAAAAAAAAATTCATTTTCAAAGTATGTTCTTCTCTTTCCCATTCATGGGTTCCTAAGAATAAAAAATGAAACATATTTTTCCCTTTTTATTTTTTGACTTCATGGGGTGGAGTTCATAGCCTTCCCACTAATATTTAGGGGTGTGTTGACCTAGGAAGTGACATCCTACCATTCTACCAACCTCATTATCTGACAAAGTATATAAAATGGGGTTATGCTAATGGTATTTTAGCTATGTGGTTCCTCATATCTTGGTTGTACCAGTAGCACTTCACTGAGACCCCAATGGCTGAAGTGGTCATGAAGGAAATAGACCCTTTGGTGAATGGCACACAAGATCTTGAATCCAATTGATGGATTGTTTTAAATTACCCATGTACCATAATCTATAATGGGATAATTTAGTTTGATAATCAAAAACTTAAGTTAAAATCCACATTTATTGTAGATAACTCATTGATGCAGAGGTGTAAAGGTTAATGGCCCCCGAAGATCACCTTTTAGTATGAACCTTTGAGAGAAAGGGGGATTAAAAACCCTACCAATAATTACAATAATTTATTTAATGAACCCTTAAATTTATCTTTTCAAAGGCAATTATATTGAAAAGATTCAGTGACTATCTCATAACCCATTTCAGTCTCTATGCGATTGCTTAAAGTACTTTATTGAAACTTGTGTTATATTCACAACCTCATTTGAAAATAAACCAAGTTATCAAAACAAACAAATCCAAAAAACATCCTTGTGCATCTACACACAAAGGTGTTACACTAAATAATTGGTTCCAACCATACTTAGTCATTTTTTAATGTTATGCATACCAATTAAAACATAGCCTTATCTCATTTAGTATTGTTACATTATCCATTATATTTCTAGTTTAGACTTGTATTTCTTATGTTGAATAGACTCTCTAGATTCCAATGTTGAGCATGTTTTTGAGATGCATTTATTTTCATTGATGTCAAGATGATCTTAGTACATAATTCATTAATGATAAAGTGACAAGTGCCTAGTGGATTTCAGAGTACATATCATGTGTGCCAGCCCTCGAGGTGATTGACCATGTTTGAGGGGTCAAATGAGGGGTAAGGATTGCTTGGTGTACTTATGAAAGTGAAATGAATCCATTGGAATAGTATTTTGAACGTGTAGATGATCCTAGTAATCTCCTATTCATCTTGACAAAACTTCCTGAGGAAGCAAATTTATGATGTCAACATTCACACGTGTGAATGTGTCAAAAGAAAGTAGTCACATGGGTTTATTCATCTTTGTGCCTAAATCATGCAGTTCAAATTTTAGGTATTGAAATGGTGTCTATAAAATGTTATGTAAGTGAAAATTTGGTCTTTTGAGTAGATATCATTGTTTTACATACTCAGCCAAATTTGCAATATCAAGTGACCATTGGAATTCAAATGTTTGAATTTACAAAAGAAAAATAATTAGTAGTATTTTGTTTATAACTTTTGATGTAGGATTAATTTGATGGTGGTGTAAAATGTAAAGTGGTAGATTAATTAAAGGTATATCCATTAAAATTTATTAGGAGGTTTTACTAGCCATGCAATTACATTTATTGCACATGAGAGTTGACTATTGTTGACTATGTTTTTTCTAAATAAACTAGGGTACAAAGAAATGATTTTATAAGTCAAAATATTGATCAAAACTTGTTGGTATAAAAATAAAAAATGAATTATAATCTATATATATCATACTCAAATTGATTTAGAGTTTTTAATATATGTATAGGTTTAGTTATTATAGGTCAAAGTTGACTTTTGTTGACCTTAATTATTGCAGGTTTGAGTAGGCTTCTTGCAATGGTGTTTATGAGCCTTTGGAAGATAAATGAAGGTATATTATGGATTGGATGATGTTATTGAGGTCATTATATTTCAATCCATATGTTTATTATACATGTAAAATTTATATACAATTAGTTTGAGCCTCTTTTGTCAAGATGGTGTTTCTAGGCTAATTAAGCCTAATAGGTCTTTAAAACCTAATGGAGGTTTTAGAGTATGAGTAAATGATTTAATGTTTATTAAGCATATATATGGTTAATATAGGATTAAATTTAAAAAAATTAATTGGTTTGGGTCATTGGTAAGGTCCATCTGGACCATAGTGGCTCAAAGTGTTCCATGAAGGTGAATTAGGTCTCCATGGGACCTATTAAAGGCTTGAGGGCTAAAAGAGGTTTCATAAGGTGAGTGAGTGACGTGGAGTGTTGTATGACATGGTAAACATAAATAAGAATTGGATTAACTTGTTTTAAATTTTTTTAAATGGTTTCATATTTGGTTAAGGGCTATTGGTATCTAAGTGTAATGTGTGGCCTAATGGAGGGTTAATTGCTTAGGTCTTGCTTAAGCCTAGTGTGTTGTTTTGAGCCATTTGAAGCATGGAGGACCTAATGATTTAATGTATATTGTATTTAATGTGTCAAAATATATATTTTTATGTTTATACATGAAGGTAAAGTGTTGTGGCTGACCAATATTGATTAGAGAAATAATAATGCATATGTATAAGGCTATTTTGGCCTCATTGTGCTAGTCAGAGAATTGATGTGTGAAGTGAATTATATATGAGTTTGCATAAGGGTAGGAGGCCATGGAAACTACCATAAAGTAATTTTTAATATGTGATAATGGCATAAAAAAATTTATTGTAGGTCATGATCAATTTTGAATATTGAGGATGAGCAAAGAGGTGTAGAGTGATCCAAAAGGTGGTTTTGGATACACTGCTTATGAGTTAGATAATGGGATAATGAAACAAATGGTTTAAGAGTTTTAAGAGGTGTGTAAGGGAATTAAAATCATAAAAATAAAAAATTTAACATGTCATGAATATCTAATAGTGGTGTTGAAGGTAATCGATAAGTTTTTATATTGATTCAAGGCATAATTTGGCCTAGTTTGTCTAGATGACTTAGAATGAAGAAGTGCATTTAATACATGTTAGAAGAGTAAAGCAGATGTTATGTATGACTAATATTTATGATTTTGATATATTTTATTTACATATAATAATATTAGAGTGTTAATTATTAATGGCCTCAAGGTTATGAGCATGGGTATGAGCAGTAAAAAAGAGAAAGAGTTGTTGTATGCCTATGTAAGAGATAGATTTGTGTTTATATGAACTACCATCAATTTTATGAGGTAGAGAGGTAGGTTTTTAGATATCATAGAAAGATAATTTCATCATCAGGTGTTGAAGACATCATATCATAGGTGGATATCAGTTTGGAGGTGTTTGAGTTGGTGTTTGATCACCTAGGGGGTTGTAGCTTCCTTGTTAGTTGGTTCTAGCTAAAGGTCTAGTGGGTGATTGACCAAATTGATGGGTGGGTGATCCTTGATTAGTTTATTATGATATAAATTGAATAAATACCTTTATAGGATAGTATTCCAAATCTTTTTTAAATTGGGTTTTCTCCCCATGAGGGTTTCCCACATAATTCATGTGTTATGTGCTTTGATCCTGCATTGTTTTCTTTGTTCCTTGAAATGAATGGTATATATGCTTAATGAATGATTATTTTTAATGGTAAGGGTTTGAATAATTGGAATTGAAGTTGATTTTCTTGCATCACTGAATCACCCCACCTCTTAGTGATTGTGCTTCTAACATCCAAACCATTTGACCTTGTTTTTTATTTCATTCCAAGTTAGGATCAAAGAAAAACCAAGACCACACTCTTTTCAAGACAAATTCCAAGGGATAAGACCATTTATTATTATTATAGTCTTATTTTAGATCTAAATTTTTTTATTTTCTTATGCCAAAACCATTCTAGATTCCAAACCTTTTGACCTTATTCTAAATTCCAAAATAATCATGTCAAAAACCTAACAAAGACCAAACCATTCTCTAGTTCAAAACTAATTAAACCATGCCTAGATACACATGACATGGGGCCTCTTATAGCCCTAGCTTTGAGGAATAATTATATGATCCCTTTAGATACCTTCAAAATTTTGAGTATAGAGAAGATAGCGAGAACCACCCTATAGTGTTCAAAGACCTCCCTTTACTAGTCAAGGTCAATTTGAATAACTAATCATGGAAGATAAGGATGAACAGCTTATAAGACTATTAGAATCCAAAGCCAAAATTTCAATAGACTTTCCCATGGACCAACTATTTATTATTGTTCACATAAAAGAGTTGCCTCAAGAATTAGATGTTATCTAAAGTTAGCCCCCTATTTAAAGTACAAAACCAGTCATTACATCATCTAGTAAAGGGAAGGGGAAACTTGTTGACCTATCTCAACATGGTAAAGTCATTGCTTCTATAATATATAAAATTATCCAATAATATGCCATTCAACTTATTATTGACTTAATTATTTTTTTGGCAGCAACATAATTTAACAATGTCACATTTATATAGAAAAACCAATTGCTTGAATAACCACAACCCCTAATGTAGACCCATTAGTTCTAGTTGAGTAGGCCATTCTAATGAATGTTGTGCAACATTCCTTTTTAAACCACTAAGAGATACTTGTCAATGTGCAACAATTGCTAATCAAAACATAACAAAGGTCGATCCAAATGCAACAAATGTCAATCCAAATGCAACAAGTGTTAATCCAAACGCAACAAGTGTCAATCTAAACACAATAATATCAATCCAAATGCAAAAAGTGCCAATCCAAATGCAACAAGTACCAATCCAAATGTAACAAGTTTCAATCCAAACACAAGTACCAATACAAACATAATAATCTGACACCACAACAAGCATTGGGAGGTTCCCAATGCACATTACCTATTTATTATGATTTACAACAACACCTTCTAGTGAACTAACATAAAGTTACTCAAAACCAACAATGAATTCCTCTGAACCAACAACATGTCCCCTACATTCAGAAACAATAAATTCCTTAAAATTTCCAACAACATTTTACTCAAAATAAATAGTGTCTCACCTATTCCAATCCTAATCATAACCACCACTAAGTCCCTAGTCAAACTTTGAATATAGGTTATAAGGTGAATATCCCTAATAGAACTCTGTAAGGAGGATTCATTCCTAATTTTGCTTATACCAACCAAGACCATCAAACATAATAAAATACCTTTCCTTCATCATAAAATACTCCCAATATCCAGTAATGGAAAAGAACGAAGAAAATTGTATCAAAGCTTCAAGCAAGTAGTCAGTCACCCAAGAAATAAAAATGTGATGACATATGCTCTTATCCATTTGATGGTAAATTTCTCTAGGTACCTTTCCCACCCCATTTTAAAATTTTGAAACTCAACAAGTGTAAATGGAAAGGTGACCCAAGAGAACATTTATAGGCTTTATTCGTCACATGCCAAGAAGTACCTTACAATAATATATATTTGCTTCACTTATTTACATGTAGTTTGGGTGTATAAGCTTTGGAGTGGCTTGTGAAATTATTAAAAGGATCGGTCACTACTTTCAATGACCTATCAAAAAAAATTGTCAACCACTTCTCTTACAACATAGAACATGAATTGATGGTCATCAATTTATGCAATGCCAAGTAGCGAGGAAGAGATAGCTTCTCCACATATTTACAAAGGTGGAGAGCTCTGGGTAGTCATTTTTCACATAATTTGTTAGATAAATAATTAGCATGTATTTCTGCATAAAACCTAAATGCTAAAGTTGTGCACAATTTGAGACTTCATTATGCCAACACATTTGAATAAATAATTGATAAAGGAGTGCAAATTAAAAAGGTAGTAATAGATAGAGTTCTTGTTGTTAAGATATATTCTCATACTCACATGTCAAACCAAAGCCAAGTGCCAAACCAAAATCAAGTGTTAATTTAAACCAACATAGATGAAATGTTGAAGACCTTCATTAAAAATAAAAACATGGTTGATAATGGGGTTATAAAGGCAATACATATACAAGTAGTGTAACCACCACCTATTCAAAATACCCCACCTAACCCTTAGCTCATAATGCAAAAATCTACCTCAAGATGAGGATACTATAAAGATAGAGTTTTTAGTGACATTGAGGAGACCATCGAGGCAATATTTCAAAAGTTTGTAGAAATTAATATGATTGTGTGACCTAATCTAAAACCCTTTCTAAAGGATCAGCCTAAATCAACATGGTATCATGATAATGAGTATTATGATTACCATTTCACAATCATTCATTTAATCCATAGGTGTGTGCATTTGAGACATATAATTGAATATTTACTTGAAAATGGGGAAATTGAGTTAGAGAAAAGAACACCCAATATCAATCAGGATATGAGAATATACAACAACCCCTTTCCTAAGCACAACAACTAGTAGCAATGCAACAATCAAAACCAAGGATAGGTCTATAATTAGTAGCTAGGATAAAGCCAAAATTAGAACCAAAACAACAACAATCAGGATCATAATACCCAAACTAACCATGTTGGCAATCAAAGTATATCATACAACTATGGTGATGTTGTAGGATATGTTATAAATAACTATGTCACTACTATCAAAGTCATGCCTCATAAACCATCTAACACTCACTTGAGTGTTAGCCTTTCTATCTTAGGACCATCGACTTTACTTATAGGTAATGCCAACACAGGTTAGAATAATTTAATTGTGCCTCAACTGTCAAAAATTACTAATCCTATACCAATACCTAATTCCACTAATTCTGGTAAAATTTTCCCAAATCAAAATTGCACAGTCATAACTAGACATCCAAGAGTCACCCTTCAAGGCCCTTTACCTCCTTTTAATGTTAATTCCAACTCCAATCAGAACACTACTCTACCAAAAGTTAAACCACCTCACCTTTCTACTAAGAATCCATATAATATTGGTGAATAACTAAGCAAAATTCTTACATAAGTTTATATCTTAGATAGTTTATGTACATTTGAGTTTCATCATACCATATTAAATGACTTTCTCCAACAATCCAAGATACCCAATGACATCGATCTATCCTAGTTCTAATCACTAGTGGCACATTTGTCCCTAGGTCAACAACTCAATTTGGCTAAAGTGATATGGCATGCCTTGGTCCCCTTCACAATAATCCCCTATACATCAAGGCTATCATTTTCCACCACAAATTCAAGTGGGTTTCTATAGACAATGGTTTAGGTATAAAGATGGTGTCATTGAAGTTAATTCAAACTTTGGGTTACATAGCAGTGGACATGCAGTCAAATGTTATTATAATTAAGGCCTATGATAATACAAAGAGAGAATTTTTAGGTACCATTTATTTGTCAATTATTTTTGGGTTTATCACCCACAAGACCGTATGCCATGTAATTCACATTTAACTACCCTATAATCTACTTATTGGTCATCCTTGGATCTATAAAGGATGAGCAGTCCCTTCCACCTTGCACTAGTACCTAAAATTCCCTCATTCTAAATTAGAGGTCACTCTTCCAAGTGATTTACAACCATACTTATATTTTAAAAACCTATAAGCTAAGTATGGGAACTTTAATTAGTATCCTAGTACTGAGTGTGTAGGCAAGAAAATAAAAGAAATTTTATTGAATCTCCCAAGTCTAATTGTATTGACCCTAGTGACCTTGTGTCCACCTCCTCTAATCCACCTCTTGAATCTATTTTTACTCATTTTACCATTAAAAAATCTATCATAGCCACATGTTGCATTCAAGATGCTTTCCATGTTGATAAATTTCCCAAATCCCCAAAATCTTATGGAAGGCCTAACCCTATCCCTAGTAGGCCCAACATGATCTAGCAAAAGAAGTCCAAATCCACTATACATGAGCCTCTAATATTTGTAAAAGACACCTCATCAAATCAGGATCAGGCCACTAATGCTAAGGGAGGTTGGTTATATGGTGATGGCTTCACCACATGATATAAAAACACTAATTACCCCATTCTAAATAGGATAATGTACAATCAAGACTATCAGGGAAAAAGCACAAGGCATTCTTGAATCTGTATAGGTGGCAATGCATATAAAAAATTGAGGTCTTGGATTCACACCACTTAGGGGTGACCCCATAGATTTTGAGAGAGATACCAGTTCCTCGAATGATGAAGAGACTCATGACAATGACACAACATCCCATTATAGTACCTATGATGAGCTTGTTAACATGAACCTCTTTTATGCCATTGTCATCCTTACCATTATAACCAATTATCCTCTTTCCCTTCACCATCTGAGCCTGATCGATTGGGACCATTAAGATTTAATTATACCATTAGATAAATTCTAGAATGAAGAATCCATCATTAAATTCATGGGCCTAAGAGACAAATTACTAGCTGGTGATCATTAATAATGATTTGACATCACATTGGACCATGCCACCTCCTTTGGAGAGAAGGTGAACTTCCTTGGTCATAAACAAAGTAAAACATCAAGATCCTCTAGTGAAAAACTCTTTAAGGTGCCTTTAGATTAGGAAAAAATTAAAGATAAATACAAGTCCATAAGTGAAAACCTATTTTAGATTATTTTGGATAGGTAAGTTTACTCATCTCCTCAAAAGTCTTAGTGTCCTCCAAGTCCAATAAGTTCAATTGGGTTTGATATCAGTAAGGTTGAGCATATAATCTTCACATAATTGGTATAAGACTTTCTATAACAATTCATCAATTAGCCACTGCTAGAAATAGTAGATTCATATTCTTCTTACATGAGTGATCCTTATGGCTCACAAGCAATATAAGAAGATGGGTTTCCATCTATACCTATAATTCTTGAACATGGCTTTACACTCCTTGTCGAGGATACCACATAGGTGAACATCAAGAATTGTGATGATCCCAAAATAATTTACTTAGGTGAATCACTCACTATTGAGGAACATAATTTTATTATTATTATCCTAAAGGACTTCATTGATATATTTGTTTGGTCTTATTTTGACATGTTAGGGTTAGACCCATCTCTAGTGGTGCATCAACTTATTGTACATTCAGATGCCAAGACAATCAAATAGAAGTTGTGGAAAATGCATATGTGCATTATTATATTTGTTAAGAAAGAGCTATAAAAATTATAAGAATCAAAATTCATTCAACCATTGGACTATTCATAATGGATCTTGAACATTGTGCTAATCAACAAAAAGCCTCAAGGAATTTACTTGTGACTAACTTCAGATATATCAATAAGGCATGTCCTAAGGATGACTTCCCTTTGTTGAATATTGACATGATAGTAGACACAACAATAAGCTATGAGATGTTGTCCCTCATGGATGACTTCTTAGGCTACAACCAGATCAAGATTTCACCTAAGGACCAACACAAGATAATGTTCACCACTCTGTGGGGAATATTTTGTTATCAAATCATGCCATTTAGATTAAGAATATTGGGGCAACCTATCAACATGTCATGAATATCATCTTTCATAACATGATACATGAAATTAGTGAAGGCTACATGGATGGCATCCTCACCAAATCTAAGAGATGCACAAGCCATCCTAAAGTTATATAAAGAATCTTTAAGAGACTTCATGAATACAAGGTGTGTCTCAGTCCAAAGAAGAGCATCTTCAGTGTCTATTCAGTAAAATTACTAGGATACATTATGTCACATCAAGGCATTGAATTTGATCCTATTAAGGTCAAGGCTATTATGGAAATACCTGCTCTTTCTATTCTTAAGTAACTCCATAGTGTTTAGGGAAAAATTTAGTATATTTGCAAGTTTATTTCCTAATTGGAAAACAGATGCCATCCTTTTACTTTCATTTTAAAGAAAGGTGTAGCATTTCAGTGGGATGCTAGTTTCCACCAGGCCTTTGAAGAATTGAAGAATTAATTAGCCAAACTAATAGTATTAATGCCACCTACACCAAGAAGACCATTGTTACTCTACATATCTGCAACAAAGCATGCCCTAGAGGCACTTTTGGCTCAGCATGATGAGCAAGGCAAATATCATGTGATCTACTATTTGAGCAAGACACTCATAACATACAAGAATAACCATATGCCAATTGAAAAGGTTTGTTTGGTAATGGTGTTTGCCTCCTAAAAGTTGCATCACTATATGCTCAATAACAAGACTTCACCAAGATCAATAAGCTCAAATGTTAGTTATCTAAAGCCACTTTGATAAGTCACAAGGCCAAATAGGTGATATTGTTAAGTGAATTTGATGTGGAATATCAAAACCAAAAATATAATAAGGGTTACATTATTGTATATTAACTTGTTAAATCCCCTAAATTAGATGAGTCAATTTTGAATCTAGAAGCAACAACTATTGAGTCCAAACAGTGGACATTGTATTTTGATGGCTCCTTCACATCCCATGGATTTGAGGCTAGTATCTTATTCATTACACCGCAAGGGAATCTCATTCCCAAGGTGTTCCATATTGGTTTCCATTACACTAACAACATAGTCAAGTATGAAGAACTCATTATAGGACTCTATCATGCCATACAATGGAATATTATTCACTAGATAATGGTGTATGGGTGTTTCTAGTTAATCATTAATTAGGTTATAGATTAGTACCAAACCAAGGATGAGAACTTGGTACCTTAAAAGAGTATGGCAGACAAGCTCAAGTCACATTTTGAATTTCTTTAGTTTGAGAAAATACAAAGGGCCAATAACATATCAGTAGATGCAATGGCAACTATTGGATCTATGATCATAGTGGCTAATAGTGTTAAAGTGTATTAGTTTCTTATTGAGAACCTTGTTTAGCTAATGCATGAATAACTAGATTCTAAGATGGTATGTGATATTTTTGGTCCTAATAGCCCTTGGTACCAAGACCTTTACACCTATATTCATGATCAAATTCTTCTTTTAGACCTATCATAAACCCAACATAAAGCCTTCATCCAAAAAACCACCCAATATACCTTACTCAAAAATATTTTCTATTATAGGGGTTATGATGGAATGTTACTTCATTGTTTATCTTTAGGATATTCCAAATTAGCATTGAAGGATATACATGAAGAAACTTATGGGGGCCACACTAGTGGCTTGGTCCTTTCCAAGAAAATCCTTTGAATCAGGTATTACTAGCCCACAATAAAGACAGGCATTTGTCAACATGTCAAGAAGTGTGATGCTTTTCAATAACATGGTGATTTGATTCATGCTCCTTCTTTGTCACTCCAGTTGATCACTACACCATGGTCATTTTCTAATTGGGGACTCGATCTTGTAGGGAAAATAAACCCTACTTCCTCAGATGGCCACAAACATAGCCTAACTACCATAGACTACTTTACTAAGTGGATAGAGGCCATTCCACTCACATCCATAACCAACAAATAGATTGCCTAGTTTATTCATTACCATCTCATATGTTGTTATGGCATTCCTTCCACAATTATAAGTAATAATAGTGGCCCATTGAAAAACAAGTATGTCAAATCGCTTTTCACTAAATTACAAATCAAACATAATAATTTCATGGTCTTTTACCCTCAAGGTAATAGCCAAGTTGAGGTGTCAAACAAGACCATTATTAAAATTTTGAAAAATATTGTTAATAGCATTGGTCATGATTGGCATTTACAATTATTCCCATCCTTATTGCCTTACTATATTAGTACCTACACACCTATAGGTGTTATGCCCTATTCCTTAGTTTTTGGGTTTAAGGCCATTATCCTTATTAAGATCGAATTACCCTCTCTGCGCATTTATCTATAGAATATCATTTATGATGAAGAATATAAAGTGTCTAGATTTTAAGAGTTAGAGCTCTTGGATGAGAAATGATAAATGACATTGGACCATTTGTGAGATTATCAAAATTAGTTGTGTCATAAATACAACCAACATATTTTCCATAGAGAATTTGAAATTAGTGATTTGGTGCTAAAAGATAATCAAAATAATACCAATGCCAAACATGAGAATAAAGGTAAGTTTGAAGCCAATTGGCTTGGGCCCTTTTTTATTATTGTAAATTATGGTTATGGGGCATATAAATTGGCTACACCATATGGGAAAGAGATCAAGGAACTAATGAACATAATGTAATTTAAATGATACTATGATTAGTTGAAAATGAGCCACTATCTATAAGATCCCTCACTTGGGGGCACCTGTTTTGCCTTCATTATTTTACCATACCATTCCATGGACCATTCTTTATCCTCTTACCATACCATTCCCTAGACCATTCTTTATCCATTTCCCATCTTTTCTTATTACTAATTATGGTCTTGATTACAGTCAACATGTGTTACAAGCAAATTCAACGACTATTGTTCCAAATGCTCAACATCAAAAACTTCTTTGGAGATAAGTGTTTTATGGTATATCAACAAGAGTGTTAATTTCTTGATAGTCCCTTGTAAACTTCCTCTAATTGCTTCTCTGAAACATTATTTCCACACTATGTGTCATCTATATTCCAATCTTGTTATTGTGTCGTATCCCCCAAGGCCTTAGATTTTATTGTTGGTTCATGGTAGTTACCATTACAACTAGTTTAGTTATTGTTTGAGCCTTTACCTAAGTTCAAGTTTCCTTTGTTAGATGGTTCATTGTACATTTTAACATATTAAATTACTTTTCTTATTCTAAAAACCCCAAAATCAATGAAAAGACCTTGGAAAAACCCTAAAAATTACAAATCTTGAAAAATAGATTATAATTTCCATGCGAGATATAAAGTCCAAAAAAAATCTTGGGACAAAACCTCTTATCTATCCCACTTCATTTTAGATCCACATTACCATACCATTATCCTCCCATTTCTAGGATAACTACATCAGCCTGAGGTCCACACAGACTATGTAGGCAATAATGCTTAGATGCATGGGGTATCTCAGGTCAACTCAGGGAATCTCATACTTCTCTAATTTTTAGTCTCATTCTCCATTTCCATTCCCTTACAATCTTTCCATTTTATGAGTCATGTCGGTGGGAATTATGCATTTGAAATTTGTGCACTCCACTTTCCATTACCGCTTCCATTTGCCAAACACTCTTGATGTTTTATGAGTAACATTTTCCTAAAACTCTCATTATTTTATGAGCAACCTTTGCCTAACTCTCTCATAATTTTGTGAGTATGCATTTATTATTTATTCTATATTATCATATACTTACTAGTCATCACTTTTATTCTATCCCATATCCTTGGGAGAACTATATTTGGCATGAAGTCCATAGGACTATGTAGGCAACATCTACTTGCATAGGGCATTTGGAGTGAGCTTGGCCACCCCTTCCTTTTTCTTCTATTCCCCCCTCTATCTAGGTTACCATCATGTCCTATTAGTTGACCAAGTGCCCAAAAGTAATGCCTTACATTCACAAATCTATAGATGATTTACTACTTACTTATTTTATGGTGTGTTTGTGTTTGTCTATCACAATTATCTTTGATTATGCTTGGTACATTTCTTATAGAAATTAGATGCTTTCTATTGATTTTATTTTAGTTTGTGTTTGTTTATTTATTGGTGTGTTTATTTGTTTCCCTTTTCTATTTTTTCCTTGACTCAGTCCATAATGTTGACATGTTCATCATCATGGTGCATCATGTTACATAGTTATACCTAAGTCCATCCTTTGGCCTTTGTTACCATTGTCATCATAGTTTCTATCATTGGTGGATTATTCTTGATTGTCTATTGGATCGGGGGTGAGTCCTTACACACATTACAGTTTGGTCATCATGGTCTTTTATATCATGGTGCATACCATTTTGGTGTTATACCAAAAATCAAGATGTTGGAAGTCTAATAAAAAATGTTGTATTAATATCTCTCCTTATCTACTATCCCCCAACCAATTCATCACATGCCCAATCATCATTTCTCAAAATAAAAATCTACCCTACTGGGCAAACCATTTAAACTGATCAATGATCAAATCTACCCTACTGGTACATATTATTACAACTCAACCTGGACCACCATTTTTGGGGTCAATTCCCTCATGTAACCTTTCTTCTAATTCCAATCCCACATCATTCACAATATTTGGGGCAAGTCAAAATGTGTCACTTATTTTAGAATGTATCCTTGTCATTTCCCCCAATCTTAGGGCCAATTAATTTCTATTTTACTTCACCATTGGAAATCAACGAGCATAGAGATTAACTCCTTTGGATTAATCTCATTCGAGGGTTAATTTCATTCTTCTTCTTATTTATTCTATCTATTTTATGAGAGCCCATGCATGTATTTCATCCCTGCCTACCCTCTCGAGCGGGCATCATGGGTCACTAGTTCTTTTTTCATCCAAAATTTTCAGCTTTTTCTTAATGACTTTTTCATTATTTGAAAAGATGTTATTGTGCCTAGTGTCTCACAATGCCTTCTCAAATAAGGATAAAATGTAGAAACTCAATTCTCACCACTCTTGTGTTAAAATTGCAATCATAATGACTTTTTGTAAATAATGAAATTTAAGCCTAGAAACCACTAAAATGCTTTGATTCATCTACACACATCATATGCAATATTTTATTCATGTCAATATGTCCCTAATCAAGGAATTACCCTATACACATTCATCACCTTCTTCCAATTCATCTCTAGTCAAATTGCGACCTAGTAAATTGACATTTTTGACTAATAGTGCATGACAACTAATCAAATTCTAAGAATTGCAAAAGGCCTGATCAGAATCACTTAACTAATTAAATCCAATTACATGCTTAAGTGAAAAATCTATGTCAAATTATTGAATATCTAATTTTGGAAAATGAAAACTCAAAAAATATCTGAAAAGGTGACATCATCGGTCACAAAATAAAAAATACAAAATATCAACATGAATGTAATAAAAATAGAAATATTGAGCCATGCCTAATAAATGCAATATTAATTGTAAAATTGAATGTATTTAGTCTCTAAATGTGACTAAATCTTGGACCACACATCTTAATCTTGAGATGGATGGTCAGTATCATTTTAGGAAAACTATAAATAGAAGGACCTCCATGGACAATTATCAAGTTTTTTTGTGCAAAGATATAATGTCAAAATCATGCTAAGAGCTTCATCATTTCCTCATCTTAATTGATCAAAGCCATTGGTGGACAAGGGTAGATACCATTAGAATTAATGAATTCATTGACAAAGACTCCTACTTTACAAACCAAGCTCAAGCCTTTGCAAAATAATTGTTATATGTAGTCTTCAAGGAAGGTAAATGTCTTATCAATCTTCTTTTATTGATTTCTTTGTCTATGTAACTCTAGCTCACCCTAGGTAGCAAGCATAGAATGTTAGTTCTTGAATTCATTTTGGATTTCATTTACTAACATTGTATTATCCCTCTTTGTATTTCTTGTTCTACATCTTTATCTTCAAATGTTCCATCAAAACATCAAACATAAAAAGAGAAGTACCAATCCAGTAGTAGATTGTATGAATTGTCTACCAGTTCAATTTATCCTTTATACACTTAATGCATGTGTACATGAAGTAAACACATGGTCATAATTGTAACCATATGACATGGAATTTTTAGATATATTTTAAAATTTTCTTCGTGACATTTTAGTTCTAGATTTATGCTTGCAAGATGGACTCCTATATCATCTTAGGCACTTGTGTGTACCATGAGGTAAAGAGACAAAAACTAACATGAGAAGCTCATTTTAAAATGGTTATAGCATAATTTGGATTTGAAAATATCCTTGTGGTATTATACAAGTACTTCTTTTGTACACACCTCAAGTCATATGTTACCAAATGCATCATATTTTGTACCACATGTACAATTTCCAAACCCATTAACATGAAGTAAGGTTTTTATATAGAATGTTGGTTCTAATGAGATCGATTCTATTTCCTTGAAATTTAACTTAGGCTATCCTAATACCATGCATGGTAATGGTTGTGTTTATGTATTAGTTGATAGGATCTCAAAGAGAATAATTATTATAATATTTTTTATATTTCCACAGTCCATGTGAGTGAATATTATAAATTTATGGATGTAATTGTGTGTTATATTTAACAATTATTAGACCTTGTAAAAAATTAGTCTCAACTCTGAAAATAGCTAAATTGTACTTTCAACATGTCTAGACCCACTTTGGAATCCCAAAGACTATATTATCTAATGGGGATATAAGGTTCTTGAGAAATTTTGAAAAATAGCTTTGCTCTATGCTAGACACAAATTTAAATAAGTCTACCACATTCTATCCACATATTGATGGACATGAAGAAGTGGTAAACATGGTGATAGTGCATCTTCTAATAATGTAAAATTCAAAAAAGCAACACACATGGGATTAAAGTCTTAATTTCAATCAACACAACTAAAATAAAGCTTTGCACAACTATATAATTCACAATCATTTTAGGTATGCTCGGGTTACTATCCTTTAACACTCATCAATGTAACTCGTCAAGTACTACCATCAACAATAACTCTTTTAGCTCAAAAATAAGTTGATAAATTGAGAAAAATTAGCTCATTCAACAACAAGTGCATACCATTTTGCATAAGGAAAATGCTAAGTATAAGTAGTTCCATGAGAAGCATCAAACACCATGCACCTTAAAGGTTGGTAATCAAATTTGAATGCACTTGTATAAGGAAAGACTAACATGGCCTTATCATAAGTTTCATCCTTTTTGGTAAGGGCCCTACATAATCACCAAATAAGAGATGACACTTTCAAGCTTAATATTTCTTATTACCTTGGGTTTCACCTAGTCTTCAATGCAAAACTCTTGACTATTGAATACTTCAAATGTTCTAGAGAATCTTTATCAAATAATGATGAATCCTAATTAAATCACACTATAAAAATCAGATCAAGTCAACTATGCTAGGGTCAAATAGACATGTCAATAAAATATCCCTCTAACTTTCAGATCATCCAAGCGTGTCATCTACTTTTCAAGGGAAAATGGTTTATATAAGTGAGGCTACCAATTTGTTTTCATATATTTTATCACCACTACATGTAATGAAGATCATTACTCTTCAAGGAGGGGCAACTAATCTAAGAGGATTTATAAATCAACTCATGACATTTTGGTGTTGTTTGATATATCTTGTGATAATGTCAACAACTTTAGCATCATATTAAACACATGTATATCAAATTGTAAGTCCTAAATCCTCTTCTGTCATACCGCACAATTCCTATAATGTTAGTGTTGTATCACGTAGCTTAACTGTAAGATTTTTAGAAGTCATCAATCTGATGGTTGGTTTGGAAACATCCATTACCAACCATTTTAATAGTCTACTAACAATTCATCTTCCTCCTTTATATATTAATGTATATTGCATTCTTTCAAGTTAGTATGAAGTTAGGGGCTATGTAAACACCATATATTTGATCTCTTAGATCCTGTACAAAAAATATCATAATACAACTTTGTTATTATCATTATACATTTAGGCTATTGTTATTATGATTGTTGGCTAAATTTTGGCTACCATAGGATAGGATCGTAAAACTCTTCCTTTTTCAATGCATATTAGCATAGTTTAAGGTAAATTTAACAAAATTAAGGTAATGACATATTCTAGTCTTGAGCTTGTCTAGTCATTTCATGTCATGTTTCAAGAGGTTTAAGTGATGCTAGGGGTTAAGGTGCCTTGTTAAGTCATAATTCATGTCATACTCCCTCTATTCCAATCAAGTGCTAAAATGGGTTTCATGTTATGTTCAAGGTTAATAAATCATGTTTCAAACTCTGTTATAGGTCTCTAACATGTGTATAAGTGTCAAAAATCATTTTTATCCGCAAAAAGGGTGAAGACCATGTAGAGAGGTGTTTTTTAATGACTTAAGAAGAATGATATAATGTGAAGTTTTTCAAGAAATGATGATAAGTCTGTTTCAAATGATGATAAGAAGTTACAAGTGAGTTTTAATACTTAAAAGAGACTTACCATCCATTTGTACAAATCAAGAAGGCTGATTTGCAGGTGTAGATGCATGGAAGGATGTTTCTTTATCTTCCCTAGGTCAAATCCATGTTTTGAGTGTAGGTACAGGCCCACTCAAGGCATAAAATGCTTCCTTTCCTCCATCACTCCCTTGGTAAACTCACAAAGGTCAACTTTGGATGATCATTTTGTAAAGTCAAATGAGACTTGTGACCTAATATTTTTACTAGAGGAGGGGGTCCTAATGGCCTTCAAATCCATTTCCATATTTTTAATATTGGTGGCCCCTCCTTTATGAACAATCATCAGGAAGGTAGGCTAGTCTTAAACCCCATATGCTCATATTTTCTCCTTGAAATGATAGTTTGAGGCTAGTTGGAGGCATGAGAGAAATTTAAGAGGATATAGAGTGTCTGTATAGATATCTTACATGCTATTATAATACCCACTTAGCTTGTGTGATCTCAAGAGGATAATAAATCTCCATTTGTGCACAATTTACAAGTTGGATGTCATGGTCTCTTGATTGTTTTAAGGTTTTCAACAGTTGAAAGAATGGAATAAAGGTCTCTCACCATATTTTCACTCTATTTAATGAAAGTACAGGTCTATAAATGTCTCTATTTTCCCACTCCAATACTAATTTCTCCAACTAACATGCAATGGTCTAAGTTTTTGGACTGTGTATATGACTCTAAGCACATAAGTGAATTGAAAGGTCTAAATGTTGCATTGCCAATGTAGTATGAGGGTCATGACCTCATGAAAAAGGTCATGAAATAATGGAGTTATAATTACATCTCATTAGAAAGTCATTCATTGAATTTTTATTGATGAATCCCAAGCCTAAAGGCACTAACAACCCTGTCATGAGACTAAAAGAGAAAAGAGGCCCTTGTGGTAGTTGGAAGTGGTGAGAGACCTTATATAAAGGTCAATAGTAACATGGATAAACTCTCAACACTCTTCCAAAGGCCACTGAAATACTCAAATAATCCATTCTCAAGTACAAGAACCCCTAAACTTGAGGCTTTGCACATAAGGGGGACCAATTTACATACACAAGTTTGATTACTAAAGCATGTCTTTAATGAGAAAAATGAAGGAAACCAATATTGAAGATGGTTTTAATAAGACTGAAAGATCATATTAGACCTCCAGATGGACTTTGACAATTTTGACCTCATCATCACCAACTCATCAAGATAAGTTTATTGTCATAAAGTGTTTGAGACTATGTATAGGTCTGCCAACATAGAGGTAAACAAAAGAACTGCCAAATGTGCATTGAAAGTGTTATATGAAGTTCATAACCTCATGAAATAGGTTGAATGGTATTAGATAACTCATATAAGGGTTTATATGGTTAGGATATATATTTAAAAGAGCTTTAAGCAATGGAAATGCAGACATATAAATTTGTAGACCTGTAGGTCCCTTTCCACCTAAAATGAGATGAATATTGATTAAAAAGATGAGGTTCAATTGACTAGAGAGGTGTGAGAACTGAGTGCAGATACTTTATATGTTTGTTCAAGTTAAATGAATGTGAATGATGTCATTAAGGACCTACTCTTCACCTATAATAAAACCTCAAGCTTAAACCTCCATCTATAGTCAATCTTGTTTCTTGACAGTGTGAGTAAAAGAGCATTTGGTGAAACCAATGAAGTTGGGAGTTCTAGAAATAAGCCATGGGAGTAATGATCAACATAATAGACCATTGAGAACACCCACCTAGTGTGATAAATGATTTTACAAAATTATTGATGGTAATATAGAGGAAAAGAGGTATAATTAAACCAAATAGGCCTAAACCTACACACACAACCCTGTGTGTAGACTTGTGATGAAATTTTGTTTGCTTGGAGGTGAGATGAAACATAAATACCTTAATAAGGTGATGAATATTTCAAATAAACACCTTATGAGGTTTTGAACTCTTCAACAGTGAGAAAAAGGGCTAACACATGCTTTTAGGGTGAGATTCACTAGTTGGCTTACAAACCCTCAATACATGAAGCAATAAGTTATAGTGTTGATGAAGGGAGAATACCCATTAAGGGTCATTTAAAAACATGTCATAGATACCTATATACCTAAAATAACTATTCAAATTAGTATCAAGCATCTCATACCCTATCTTGATAAATTGATCCCTCTCAAGTTCATTAGCAGCCTTGTGTTACATTTATCTAGGAGGGTTTCCTTCTCCATGTGTGAACTCTCTTGAATAAGTGCATGGGATTAGTTGGAAGTTGGAGATGCTTGGGAGGTATTTTTACTCCATCCATATGGTACTAGTTATTGGTTTGAAGACCTGCAGGCTATGAACCAATGTTAAGAGCATAATGTACTCACAAATTGCTTAAGTGACCGTAAAAGACTCCTAAACTTTGCTCATATATTGCATGAAGAGATGCATGGTAGCTCAAGATGTTAAGAATAAAATTCCAACCCCATGCACTACTAATTCATGTCATTTGTATGTTCATCAAGTGCCTGATCTCTGTGAATAATCTGTAAGGATCTAAGGTGTTCACAAGCTGCCAAAAAGCTTTCTAGAAACCCAATGGGAGAAATGAACATTCAAGTGCCTTGTAATGGGTATTTATAGTCTTGAAATGAATTTAGTGACCTTCATAGGCATTATGGACACCTGAATAAACATAATTTTGGCACGTTTGAGGGCAAAATTGTATGAATTTGGCCTAAATTGCATGGTTATATGTCTACCGGTGAGTGTGCAAGGTTATATCAAGCTTCTAAATCAAGTAAAGATTTGTAAGCCTAGGTAGAGGTCCCATAGTCCTATACACAAATTTTTAGGTCTCTTAAGGTGATATATAATTCATTCAAGTCACCAAGTGGGGCCAAAAAGAGAGAAATGCACTATTTTGCCATTCAAGAAGCCTAACTACAAGCCTATGGAGTACAAAAAGGAGAGCTCTCTTCCAGTATATCAAGCTTTCCTAGGATGTTTCAAGCCTCAATAGACCATATTTATATTTGTACCCTGAAAACATCTTGTCAAACCACTCCAATTACCTCTTAAGCATAACCAAGCACTTAAACTAGGGTTTTGACCATTTTTTTGTTCACCCATCCATACAAAGTTTAAGAACCCAAATTTTGACATGGAGCATGGTCAAGAGTCCCTAAAGTGAATCAAATTTTTGTTTGGATTTTCACACGTGTGGGCATGGATTAGATCCAAAACTTAGTTTCTAGGCTTATAGGCTTAATTGAGGCCTAATTACAGAGAGAAAATAGGTGGATAAGTTTATTTGTACTTTATGTCAGGTCATGAAATTTTGTAAAACATTATAATGGAATACTGGGTACTCAAAACTATTTTTAGTTTTCTAGGATCATCTGTATATTTTTATACACAAGGATATTTGTTTATTTTTAGGGCTATAAGGAATTGAAGGCAAGTATAGGCTTTAGGTGCAAAATGAGATGTTTATGAGTATTTGATGCATCCAAATGGTTTGATAGAAGTTGGTTAAGATGAGAGATGCCTTTCATGGAGAGAATTTTATTCATGAGGACGAAAGTAAAATTTGAGCCATTTGGGCAAGAAAGGCATAGTAAGATCAATTAGGTTTCAAGACACCTAAAGAGTTATGTGATGATCACCACTAAAATGTCAGTATAAGAGAGATCTCAAAGGTATGCAAGGTGTCAAAGAAGAATGATGAGGATAGTTCATGGTGAGTTATGATCAAGGATGCCATTTATCTTTTCTCACAAGCCAAGATGGGTAGTTTTGAATGGATGATGAATCATTGAAGTCTCTTACGCTAACTCTCTAGAAGATCATGATTGCATAAATAAACACATGTTGAAGGAATTTATAAGGTTGATCTCTAAAAAATCCTTGGTTATAACTTGATTTATCATGATTGACACTTGTCATTACTCTCTTCTACGTCCCTTTTTCTCTCTCTTCCTTTCATTCTCTATAAATATAGCCTTGTTTGGTTTTGTATGGATCCTTTTGTTGAGTATGGAAAAGACCTACTCAAATGAAAACTTGTACCATGCCTTGGAATAATGAATGAAGTTGAGTATTACCTCCTTACATGCTTGCAACTAGTGTACTTGTGTGATTATTGATGATGTTAGTAGTAGTGTTTGTACTCTTTCTCATTTGTCTTTTCCTACCTATTTGCAAATGGATTGTCTTCTTATAGGTCACATGGTGAGTTTGATGTACTTTTGCATAAATTGAAAGTGGATTTGAGGGTAAGGCATTTTGTCTTGGTTTGTACTTGGACCTTGCTTGGGCTAATAAGGTATCATGATATGTTGTCAAGGCATGTGAAGGATGTATGGCAGTGTTTAAGTATGAGAGAGTTTTTATGTCATGAGAGTGAGATGTTGAGCATGACAATGAGGTGTTAAGATCATGGAAAGAGGAATAAAGGTCAGTTTAAGGCCTAGTAAGGTATGAAGACTATGGTATAGAGAGATTGTGTAGCCTAATGGGGTATCATGATCAATTTCTAAGGCAAGTGTGAGTAGGTGACCATTGATAAAGGTGAGTCAAGTTGTTTTAGGCATGTGCATGAAGTTTGAGGTTGTAGTTTTAAGGACAAGGCATGAAAAGTTTTTTGGAGATATCTTGAGTGCTTAGAATGAAGGGTTCTCAACTCGAGAAGGATTTTATTTTGCTCATTATCTCATCAAACCTTTGAATGGGAAACTAATATATTCATGGTATATCCTTTGAATGGGAAACTAATATATTCATGGTATATTTGGAAGGGTCCTAGCTCAAAATTATAGGCATTAGTTTTTGGATTGAGGGGTTATGCTTTATGACTGATAGTTAAGAATAGAAACTGGTTTAAACCCTCTTATAACCCTAATAAATACCCTAGATTTAATTTATTAGGTAAGCTATTGGATCTTGTATTGGACTCTCCTAGGTACCTCCAAGTGGTATTGGTTAGAGAGAGGAGAGATAAAATGTTGAGTTACAATCTTATTTCTAAAGTTGTAAAAGTCAAAATTTGCATTTTATATAGTAAGCAAATGGATGGAGGAATAATATATAAAATCATACTTCATGTCCATTAATTCTTATGGATTATGTTTCACCCTTCCAATATGCTAAACTGATCATCCAAGTTAGCCAAAAGTTAACAGGCCTAATGGTGTAAATAATGAAAAACCCAGGCAATAGTGAGAAGATGAATTGGAATGTGTTTTCATGATATAATGATGAAACCAAGTGCATATATATTTTTTTAAGGAATTTCAAGACATGCTAATTTTTGGTAGAATTTTTGGAGGTCAGTGAATATGGTGAAAAAGTTGCTCACTAATTTCCCTGTTTGGTTCAAATAAGAAAATGAGATATAAGGTCATAAGATTGGTCTGAAAGACCAATATTTGTCATTTTACCATATGATATTTCTATCTAATAATGGTATAATGATATCATAGGATCATCTACATGCATCAAAATTCATTTAAAGTGTCAATACAGGTGTTGGAGGTCTAAGTCACCATGACTGTGTTTTAAGGTAATTGGGCAATTCTAAGTGAGTGAGTTGCAGAGGTGTTCTTGAAACCTTATCTTCTGAGTGGAAGTGTCTAATGAATTTGGTGATAACCCTAGGGTCATTTAAACTCTATATATATACTTATTTTATCATAGTTGAGTGTCTTAAGTTTATTTGAGCTTCATTCTTGCAAGATGGTTTTTCTAGGCACATAGGCCTGATACGGCAATTAGGCCTGATACGGCAATTTGTCCTAAAGAAGGTTTCAAGGTATGAAAAAAGGATACAAATCTAAAAAATCATAGATGACATAAAAATATTTCCTTTAATAAGTGTTTTAATGGTTTTAAATTGCTGGATAAATCGATTTGGGCCCAATAGAATCAAGTTTTGGTGTTAAGAGATAAACCTAATGCAACTAGGTCTCCATGAGACCTAAAAATGAAATGAGGCCTAATTGAGTCATGTCAAACCAAAAGGTACTCAAATATAATTTTATTCATGTCCAAAATATTTCCTAAGACTTATTATATGGCCAACCTAAGAGTTTAAGGGTGTGTGGTTGACTAAGTGGTATATGAATGAGGAATGGTATATATATAAGGTAGTTTTAGGCCTATTTGTGAAAGCTAAGAGGAACAAATGAGATGAAAATCCTTGAGTGGAATGAGTTATTATATAACATCAAAATATATTGGAGTAACTATCATGAATATCTAATAGGAGTTCTATGTATGAAAATCAAGGTCATATGACCTAATCAATCTTGAAGAGACCTAGTTGAGCGAAGAAGCCTAGAAGGCAATTTGAGAGGGTTAAAGAATGTGAAGAGATAAATAAGGTGATAATCATATGTTATGTGAGATACATGGTGTTATTAAGGTGATCAAATCAATCAGGTGGTTGAGTTGGTTATAAGTCATCTAGGGGTTTGGTGCCTCCTTGTAAGTGGGTACTTGTTAAAGCCTAATTAAGTGGGTGCTTGGCCAGTTGGGGTTGGTGCCCCATGTGGAGTTGGTACTTCACTAAATTTGGTTTTTTTATTATATTAATGTATTCCATTTATATATATCAGTGGATTTTCTTTCCCTTGAGGGTTCCAACATATGTGATGTGTTCCTTGTTTCATGCTTATGTGGATAGTTGCTTATGCTTGTTAGGTCTGTATGTTTTTTTGAATGGTCAATGATTGATTAAGTATAATTGAATGAAATGTTTTGAATAATAATTCACCCCAATTCATTGTCCTTCCAATAATTTATATCAAAGCTTGGTCCTTTGAAGCAAGCCTAACAGCTTGAAGGAGATCCTTAAAGCACAAGCATGTCTAGTCAACAAGTACAAGGAAGTTTCTCAACCAATAAGGCTCCTCTTTTCAATGGGACTAACTATGCATTTTGAAGCATAAAAATGAAGACCTATTTCATGTATTTAGGCAATGACATATTTTAATCTGTTGTTGATGGATTTATTCCACCTTCTACACCACCAACTAACATAGTAGGCAAGAAAGTAAGTGAGAACAACTCTAAGGTAATGAATGCCATTTTGTGTGGTCTTTCATAAGAAATTTTTTTTAATGTCATGCATTGTGATACAAAAAAATGGATTTGAGAAAAGTTGCATACCATCTATGAAGGAGACACCAAAGTTAAGTTGGCAAAGTTTCAAACTCACCATAGGCAGTTTGAAAGTCTGAGAATGAAGGAGGATGAAAACA
Organism: Torreya grandis; assembly: GCA_037957365.1. Taxonomy (NCBI): domain Eukaryota; kingdom Viridiplantae; phylum Streptophyta; class Pinopsida; order Cupressales; family Taxaceae; genus Torreya; species Torreya grandis. The sequence goes on along the minus strand of JARHVA010000719.1, from coordinate 3,939,019 downwards.
TTGCATCTTATCTGTTGAGAGTAGATGAAGTGGTAAATATCATTAGAGATATAGGAGATAAATTATAAGAATTAATAGTAGTACAAAATTTACTAATATCCTTAACTTCTAAGTTTGTTTCAAAAGTGTCTGCAATAAAGTAGATCAAATATCTTAACACACTATAAATAGATGAGCTTCATGGCATCTTGACTGTCTACAAAATGATAAAAAGTGATGGAATACCTTCCAAGAAGGAAGTTTCATTAAAATATGAGAATAATTCACAAGGTAAGAAGGCCAAGGATGATGACACAGACATTGATGATGACAAGATAGAAGCCATGTTTATTAGAAAACTAGGGAGAGGTTCAAGTAAGTATAAGGGCAAATCACCATTCAAATGCTTTAACTATGGTAAGATTGGTAACTTTGCATCTAAGTTTCCTAACAAGGATAATACTAAGCATGATGAATAATATGATGAACATCATGGTGATGATAAAAAGGTATGTAAACATGATAAAATCAAGAAATATTTCAGGAAGTATGAAGGCAAGAGGGTCATTCAAGAACCAAAGAAGTTTCTATACCAAAGAAGATAATAGCTCATCTGATGTGACATAAGTACATCTGATAGTGATGATGACAATAATGATCATGACAACAATGAAACCTTATTCATGGTCATAGAAATAGACAATGTGAGTTGTTAAAAAGGGAAAGACCCTATGAATGATGGAAAATTAGATGAAGAATAGGCTGAAGTGAACCTTGAGGCAAAATTGGTGAGTTCTCTAGAGGAGTTGAAGTTCCAAAGAAGTAAGATTAAGAAACTAAGATCATTAGTTAAGATTTATGAGGATCAAAACAATCTCTTTGAAAAGAGACTAAACATCAACACCAATGAACATGAGGAGATCATCAAACAATTATAAACTTAGATTGAAATTATCACTAAAATATTAAGACTAATGAAGAAGAATGCATCAAGTTTGGAAAAGAAACAGAGTCCTTGAAGGCAGAATTGGATCAAGCATTAGTCAAGTTGAAGACACATCAGATATTTGAGAAGAGTAATGAAGTTCTTAGTGATATTTTGAGTAGTCAAAGCTCTCTACATCACAAGATAGGTCTTGGGTTCAAAGAAAACCAAAAGGAGAACAAGAAGAGTCAGACCTCAAAACCCTATGTATAAACTTTTAAATATAAGACTCAAAGTGATCATCAGCAAGTTAAGAGTACCAACATGAAAGTCAACATGAAGAGACCAATCAAGAAGCCCAATGCAATAAGGTACTCCAATTATTTCAATAGTTATTGTTTTACTTGTCATAACTTTGGTCATAGAGCAAGTGATTATAGAATGATCTCAAAGAATGAGTTATCATGGGAACATGGGAGGAGTGATCATTCAAGAGGTATGTATAGAAATGTTGTTTGTTGTAGTTGTCATAATATAAGACACATTGCACAATTATGTCCTAATAGAGTTAGAAGGCCCTCAAGACTTAACAAGGTATATGGAGCTCCTAGAGTGCATAAAAAGGGTCAAACATTGGTATGGAAGCCAAAGAAAATCAAGACTAATCATATTGAGCCCAATGGTCAAGATGGATTATTTGATAAGATAGAGCAAGGAATAAAAGTGAAGAAATGTCAAAAACACTTGTTATTTGCATGTGTTGACAAGGCAGTCAAAGAGAATAAGGATGACAAGGTGGATGAGTTGAATGCTTCAGTCAAGCCTAAGTGGATTTTAAGGAGGGACTATCAGTCTCATGATTACAAGATAGTTGAACAAAGTGGTTTCGAGATCTAGGAATCTTCTAAGTTAATGGAGTTTTGAGATCCCTATGGAAAGGGGTGACTCCATTAGGCCTCATGGAGACACTTTTCTATCTATAAAATCAGGAGGTTGTAGTAAAAAAAAGGGAATCATCTTAAGAGGCTTTTAAGTTGTATGTGTTACAAGATATAAGTTGTTTTCTTTGTAGATTGTATGTATATGACAAGGTGAAAGGAGTTTTGGTTAGTATGAGCATTGATTTTGAAGATCAATTTATGAAGAGTCATGATATGGAATACAAGTCTGAGCATAGGATTGTATCTAGAGATATATGGAATATGGATTGATATGCCAGACCAATATGGTCATAAAGACAAGTTGGAAGTTATTGACATAGTTGAAAGTGTGATGAAAGCTTGTGTAGTTGATTGGTATATGAGAGGTACACAAAAATTTGTTCTATGTTTCTAATAATTGATAGCTTGATTTGTGTTGAGAAGTGGTATTAGTATCAAGATGCTTGAAGGATGTTGAGAATGGTCTCTGAGTCCTGATGACTCATATGATGAGTACAAGCTATAAATACAAAGGGGAAGCTAATCCAATGATTCATTAGCTTCAAGAGCAGATGAGTAATTATCTTTATCAGAGAAGGTATATAGAAAACCTGAAGATAGGTTGAAGAATATGACCCAGTGAGTGATCAAAGGTTTATATCATAGACAAAGTATTTGAGGTATGCATGGAGATAGGGGAGCATGTTTCTGAGAGTGATTTATATCATGTGACTCCAGTGAAAAGTATGGATTTAGGGGGAGATTTTTTAGCTCTTTGTTGTGAAGTGTCAAGACAGTGATAAGAAGCATGTTTTCTTAAAGTACAATTCAAATGCACTAGAAGTTGTCTACAATAACTAGTATGAGCTTAAAGTGATTTTTATCAGGATTTCTCTATGTTGTTCATTAAAATTTAGGTCCAAAGATCAGATGGTAGTTTTCATAAAATCCTTTGTCATTTATGTCAAAAGGGGGAGAATGACTAGATGGAAAAAGTACCATTTTGAAGTGACTTCATTTTTGTAGTATGTTTGCCATCAATGTATTTGCCATCAATGACAAAGGGGGAGTTTGTTGGCATGTTCTTGTCATTGATGTCAAAAGGGTGCATAATGTAAAGGTATAATGATCATTAATTTCAAAGGTCTATTTGGTCAAGTTCTTGAGCATAGTAGTGGCATTAAAAGAGTGTTTCCATGAGAGAGAAGAGTGTGGTGATGAGAGTTGTCATGAATGTATGTGCATGGTGTGGCATAGTCATGACATAAAAAATTTTAGTGTGAGCCATGTGACAAGATAGAATTTGAAGGTAAGAGAGAATTTGAAGTCAACTAATGTCTTATGGTTACATGAAGGTACAAGCCAAGATGTTAAGGTTCAAGTCAACATGAAGTTGTCAGTATTGTCATTGAAGGTTCTTATGAAGGTATGTTGATAAGTAGGTATGCAAGAGTGTTGTTGAGAGTGAGGTCAATTGGTAATGAGTTGTGTCAAGAAGCTTGGATGAGTGTTTCTCTATGAGAGAAGTGATATAAATGTGTTATGAGTGTTCTTATGTTAGCTTGAGTGATATCATTGAGGTTAGTATGTTTGAACATAGTCAAGGTGTCTTGTGAAGCCTAGTTTAGACCTTATGAGAAGGTATATGCAGGTAGCATGGTGAAGTGAGTGAGCTTAGGCAAGTGAGAAGTTGTTTGTAATTGTATGGGCTTTTGAGTTAGGTGTATAAGCCTTCAAAAGTGTTGTAAGGTGGGTCTTTGAGGGTAAGGCATTATGTCTTGGTTTATACTTGGACCCTACCTGGCCTAATAAGGTATCATGATCTGTTGTTAAGGCATGTGAAGGATGTATAGAAGTGTTTAAGAATGAGATAGGTTTTATGTAATGGGAGTGAGATTTTGAGCATGATAGTGAGGCGTTGAGAGCATAGAAAGATGAATAAAAGTTAATTCAAGGCCTAGTAAGGTATGAAGACTATGTTGCAGATAGAAAGTGTAGCCTAATGGGATATCAGGATAAGTTTCCAAGGAAAATGTCAGTAGGTGAGCATTGAAAAATTTGATTCAAGTTATTTTAGGCATGTGCATGAATTTTGAGGTTCTATTTTGAAGGACAAGGCATGAAAAGTTGTTTAGAGGTCTCTTGAGTGCTCAGAATGAAGGGTTCTCAACCCAAGAAGGGTTTTTTATGCTCATTATCTTATAAAAAATTTACATGGGAACCTAATATATTCATGGTATATGTGGAAGTGTCCTAGCTCAAAATTTTGGGCATTATTTTTTGGATCGAGGGGCTATGCTTTATGAACGATTGTTAAGAATGAAAATTGTTTTAGACCCTCTTAGAACCCTAATAAAGACTCGATGTTGAAGATGTTGCTCAAAAGTGCTCAGGATGGATTGAATTTCTCATATAAGCTATTATATATTGTAGTGTACTCTTCCAAGTACCTCCAGATGGTATTCGTTAGAGAGAGGAAAGATAAAAAGTTGAGTTACAGGCTTGTTTCTAAAGAAATTATTATGGAAGTCAAAAGTTGCATTGGACATAGTAAGAAAATAGATGGAAGAATAATATAGAGACTCATAATTCATGAACATGAAGGTTTTTGTATAGTTTAAACCATTTTAATATGTTAAACCGGTCATCCAAGTTAGTTAGTTGTTAACAGCCCTAATGGTGTAAATAATGAAAAACCCAAGCAACAGTGAAAAGCTGAATTGGAATGTGTTTTCATGATAGAATGATGAAACCAAGTGCATAGAGATGTTTTTCAAGACTTGTAATACATATTCATGTTTTTTAGAATTTTTGGAGGTTAGTGAATATGGTGAAAAATTTGCTCACAAGTTGACCAATCTAGTTCATATAGGACAATGAGATATAAGATCATGAGATTGGTCTAAAAGACCAATATTTTAAATTTGACCATATGATATTTAATTTGAGAATGGTATAATTATCTCATATGATTATATACATGCATCTTAAGTTATTTAAAGTGTCTATACAACTGTTGGAGGTCTGAGTCACCATGACTATGTTTTAAGGTAATTTGGTAGTTCTGACTGAGTGAGTTGCAGAGGTGTTATTGAAGCCTTATCTTTTGAGTGAAAGTGTATAATGCATTTGGTGATGACCCTAAGGTCATGTATATTATATCTATATACTTAATTGATCATATTTGAGTGCCTTAAGTATGTTTGAACTTTATTCTTGCAAGACAATTTTTTTAGTCACACAGGCTTAATAGGGTGATTTATTCTAAAGAATGTTTTAAGGTATGAACAAAGGTCCAAAAAAACATGGAGAGGTAAAAATAGTTACTTAAATAAGTGTTTTAATGGGTTTAAATTGTTTTAAAAATACATCCAGACCCAAGAGAATCAATTTTTGGCATTAAAAGATAAACCTAATGCAATTAGGTCTCCATGAGACCTAAAAATGAAATGAGGCCTACCTGAGACATGTCAAACAAAAAGTGACTCAAAAATAATTTTATTCATGTCTAAAAGATGTCCTAATCCATATTATATGGCCTATCCAAGAGGTTAAGGGTGTGTGCTCAACTAAGTGGTATATGAACAAGGAATGGTATATATACAAGGCAATTTTAGGCCTATTTATGAAAGCTAAGAGGAGCGAATGAGATAGAAGATCATTGAGTGGAAAGAGGTCTTATAGAACATTATAATATAGTATATGTACTATCATGTATATATAATAATATTTATGCATATGAAAATCAAGGTCATATGACCTAATCAGTCTTGAAGAGACTTAGTTGAGCAAATAAGCCTAGAAGGCAGTTTGAGAGGGTTAAAGAGTGTGAAGAGCTAAAGAAGGTGATCATCATATATTGTGTGAAAAACAAGGTGTTATAAAGGTCATCAAATTAATCAAGTGGCTAAGTTGATGCTGAGTCATCTAGAGGTTTGGTGCCTCCTTGCAAGTGGGTGCTTGTTAAAGCCTAGTCAAGTGGGTGCTTGGCTAGTTGGGCTTAGTGCTCCATGTGGAGTTGGTATTTCACTAAATTTGGTTTTTGTCTTATAATAATATAGTCCATTTGTAGATATCAATGAGTTTTCTTCCCCTTGAGGGTTTCCCACATATGTGATGCATTCCTCATTCCATGCTTATGTGGATATTTGCTTATGCTTGCTAGATATATATATGCTTGTTTGAATGGTTCATGATTGTTTAAGTATAATTGAATGAAAGTTTTTAAAGATTGATTCACCCCCACTCTCAATAATTTTACTTCCAATATAGCCTAACTGATACATCCAGGGGAACTAGCCCTATAATCTAGAGGTTTAGTCTATCTAAAGGTCATCTACAGCCTAAGACTAATCCTATTGTATAGCCAAATTTAGATGGCTTGAAACACCCTCTCAAGGGTGAAAATTTGAGCTATAACAATGATATTTCCCATGATTACTATAATGTAATATATTTATATTATTTATCATTAATAATCACTTTCATATATAACTCATTAAACCTTTGATGGGTCGTTTGGCACACCAAATTAGACTGGACTATCCCCTGTTCTCTTGAAAAGAGATCTTTTAACCCCACATAGGTCTAGTTTTGCATCGTGTTACCTTAAGTAGTGGTATTCAGACTTGTAATTCCAAGTAAGTCTTGCCTTGTCCAAATGTAGATGTTATTTTGGTAATCAGACTTTATAGGCTCGATTAACTCTATGCCTATGTTTTCCCAAACTTTTTTTATTATGTGGGCTTTTATAGATGCTTAAATATATTAAAATTTGGGGAGATTTATATCTTTATTGGTTGGGGTTTAAACCCCAACTAGGTCCAACTAGATTCATCTAATCCCCGTCCTAGGTTAATCAAGGGATAACCCTTAACTAGGTTTGTGGGCTTGTCCCCTATGTTTGCAATGATAATCAGGTCATAGACCTTAACTGGGTATAAGAGCCCTTCCTAGTCAATACACCATTATATGTGGGCTTCTAAGCCATTTTGAATACTAAATATTAAAGCCAAAGCCTACAATTCTAAGTCACATCACCACACTCGATTGGGCCTTAAAGACCTTTCAACTTGCCTTAGTACTACAAATAATGCTAATAGGTATTATGTGTTTCAATCAGGTCTTTGACTCACCAAGCAAGTAAAACCATTACAGTTTGACATTATAAAGCTTGATTTGACTTAATCAAGTTCAAACTAATGCAAATGGTTTTTTAAAAAACTATATACCAAGGGGGCTTTAGAATTTTAAAAGTCAGACTAATTTTTTTATTATTTTTTAAGAAAAATAAATAGTATAATTTTTTTTGAAATATGAATTCAAGTTATATTGAAAACCTGAATAGGTCTGAGAGACCATTTTTGACCTCTGATAGGTCTTTAATGTATATTTGTTTGCTCGTTGATATGTTTTTTAATCCATCTATGACACCAGAAAGCTAGTTTCAGACCGAATGTCTCTATACCTCTATAGACCCTAGTTATGAATTATATAACACCTTAGTCTTGTAAACTTGGAAAACTCAAACCTTATTTTTTTCTCTTAGTTTTGGACATTTCATGTATTTCTAAGTCTTGCATCTATCTATCTTGTTCTCCTTGGCCCATCTCTTATTTCAACTAGTCTTATGTCGATGACTCAGACCTTTTATCTTGTCTAAAATGCTTAAAACCTGTTTATCTTCCACCTTTGCAAGTTTTGAATTTGTACCTACTTTCCTACTCTCTAAACACTAAAGTCTAGGTAGACACCTATGCCAAAATTAGTGTCCTACCCCAATGCAAGTGTCTAGTTCCCTAAAGTCATCCAATTTTCAAATGAAACATATCCTAATGGTTGGCCTAAGTGCTTTAGTGTGAGTTATTTTTTCAAAGGGATTGATATAAATACAAGATCAACCCTTGTTCATTCCTCACCTATAAAATTCTTACCTACTCATTAGGAAACTTACAAAAGGCATTCAATCAAGAACTCAAATAAGTAAATCTTCCCTATTTTCTTCTATTTCCATATCAGTCATAGGGACAACACATACATAGATATGAAGCACTAAAGGATCAAATTAAGAGTTATCTTTGCTAAGTTACAAACTAGGTCATTATTATACTTGCTCATCACATATTGCATGATTCACACATAAGCCAACATGTAGGGGAGAACTATATTAGTCTGAGGCCCTCTTTGTAGTATTGGCTATGTAGACAACACTCATTGATATAGGGGTCTTTGGGTTCAGCTCGACATCATATGCCCACTAGCCCATTTCCCCCAAGGTCACTATGAAAATAAAGAACTGAGATTTTGCAAATTCATGAGGAGAAACAATCCATGACTCATATTTGAATGCACTAGAACAAAGATGAAGTCAAACCCAAAATCATATAAGTGGTCACATCCTTTTCTAGTAGGTATTTCGTACAAGACACTTATGTCAAGTTCAGATGGTAACATCAAGGTAACCATCCCAGAATAACATTAGTGTTTGCAGCTCTAAAAGCATCCAATCTAGAATCTAATGACTATTCTAGAATCATCTTCTAGTCTACTTCCTACACATCTAAAACTACATTAACATTATAATAAGTTAAGTATATTACTTCTTTGTCATTTCTATATCTAACATAGTTGCACTTACTATTTTTAACATAACTCAACATATGTTATACATGAGTTTAGCACTCAACTGGTATGTTGCATATCTAATTATCACCCATGTGCTTATTCATTTATATCCCCTTTAGTTTCTAATTGGTCAACCATCATCTAATCGATGAGGGTGCTTCCCCAAAACTTTGACACCATTTGAATTTTCCAATGATGAATCATTACTAGAGTATTTGGGGGCATATAAGGATCTCCCTTCCTTCTATTATAAGAATATTTTTTCTCATGCCACCTCTTCTCATGCTTACTTTGGTGAGAGTGATGATACCAATTTTCACCATGATGAATCAAACACTATTATTACCACACCATTTATCACATAGAGATCTAATTTGTTAAATGAAAAAACTATCAAATATAGGACTCTCGATTAGCTTTACTAGTGGAAATGATGCAAGATAATGAAGGAAAAACCTATCAATGATTTCTCAATGATTTTCCTAAACTCTTTATTTAAGATTTGGATATTCTCAAGATTGATTTATTAGTCGTAATGCATAACATATTATTATACCTAGATGCAAAATCAGTAAAATAAAAAATTCAAAAAATGCATCCTAAAGTGGCGTTATTGGTAAAAGATGTAATTCAAAAGCTCTTCTATGTTGGATTTATAAGAGGCACTACACATTATGACTAAGTGTCCAACATTATCCCTGGTACAAAACCCAATGGTGAAATTATTTGTATTGATTACTACAATTTAAACAAGGATTACCATAAAGATGATTTTCCATTACCTAATATCAACATGATTCTAGATTCTACAACTGGGTATGAGACATTTTCATTTATGGATGGATTCATAGGATATAAACAAATCAAAATTAACCTTGTAGATCAAGAACAGACCCCATTTATCACTCTTTGGGGTATAATTTGTAATACAATCATTATTTTTAGATTAAAAAACATAAAAGCCACATATCAAAGGGCCACGACTCATATATTTCATGATTTTATACACAAAACTATTGAGGATTATGTTGATGATCTACTCACAAAATCCAAATATCACCAGGACCATGCTACTAATTAATGAAAAATATTTGAGTGCTTATGAAAGTTCAATGTTCGACTAAATCTAAAAAAATGTGGCTTCGAGGTATCTTTAGGAAAGCTCCTAGGATACATTATTTCTCAGCATGGCATTGAAGTTGATCCAAAAAGGTAAAATTCATCATAGAAATTCCATCATCAACTAATTTAAAATAGTTACAATGTTTTTAGGGCCGAATTCAAACTATTTGGCATTTCATTGCTTAGTTGGTTGATAAAATAATCCCTTTCATGTGTTTGTTACAAAAGAACATAAAATTCATGTGGGATGATGTGTGTTAACAAAATTTTGATAAAATAAAAGTATATTTATCAAACTCAACAGTGTTTATGCCTCATATTCCAGATAGACATCTACTTCTTTACATATCAACCACCCATGAGGCCCTTGGGGCCCTCTTAGCACAATTTGATGATAATCAAGAGCGTACAATCTATTATATCAATCGCCAGCTAGTTGATTATGAATGTGAATTTACATTAATGGAAAAACTATGTTTAGACTTAGTTTTTACTATTCAAAATCTATTACATTATTTTCTCAATAATTAAGTTCATAAAGATCCATTAAGGTTCCTTATGAATAAAATGCACCTAACCAACTATGTCGTAAAATAGGTGATGCAAATTATAGAGTTTGATCTCAAATTTGTAGCCCAAAAGTCAATAAAAGGTCAAGTTATAGCTGATTAATTGGCTACGGCTCCCTCACCAAATATTTTTACACTCATCAAAGATTTATGTGATGGCTTTGAGGCATATAATATACTTCTAATCCATAGACAATGTTCTTCAATAGATCAAAATGTAGAGAATGGATGGGTGTTGGTATTATATTTTGTACCCTTGAGGGTGAATACATGTCTTTCTCTTATAGATTAGCCTTTTCTTGCACCAACAATATATCCGAATATGATGCTTTGATCATCAGATTATCCATAGGACACAAACTTCATATAAAAGACGTTTGAATTTTTGGCGATTCTCAATTGGTTGTAAATCAAGCTACCAATCATTACCAAACCAAATAAGAGTATCTTCGGCCTTATAAATAAATAATAGATAAACTCATAGAGCCATTCAATATATTTTCAATTAATAGTATTCCAAGTAAAGATAACCACCATGCAGATGCCATGACAAGTACAACATCCATGATCATTTTTTGATATTAATAATGATCATATAGACTTTACCATACAATAGTTACAAGATCCTTTCATTTCTTCCAGTAAAATGAATACCTTGGTCATTCTTGTTGTTACTTGCAGTACTGTAAATACATAATGGTATAGTGATATTTATAATTTTCTCTATTGATCCTATATATTAGACCATTTTGAATAAAGTGATAAATGAAAATTACAATGAGAGGCACTTCATTATGATATTATTGGAAATTATTTATTCAAATGAGGTTTTGATGAACAATTACTTTGATGCTTAAACAAAGATGGGGCCCACACTGCACTCTTAGAAATGCATGACAACGAGTGTGGTGGGTATTTTAGTAGACATGCCATGTCTAAAAAATTATTACGCCAAGGCTATTAATGGCCTACCATGGAACAAAAATGTATCTAACATGCAAAACTATGTTTACAATGCCAAAAATACAATAATTTGAATCATGCACTGTCACATGAGTTACACCGAATTATTTCACCATGGCCTTTTTCCTTATTAAGTTTTGAATTAATTAAAAGGGTAATCACTGGTCGACATAAATTCATCATCATAGCTATAAAATATTTTACAAAATGGGTGGAAGCAATTCCACTTGAGTTTACCACAAGGGACGACATATGCAGATTTTTGATGATAAATATTATTTTATATTTTGGCATACCTTCAAGTATTATTTATGATAATGAATTATCATTAAAAATAAGATGGAAAAATGATTTTGCAATAAATACAAGATTAAGCATACCTTTTCTACACCTTATTATCCACAGGGTAATGGCCAGGTAGAGGCAACTATTAAAATAATTATCAAAATACTTGGCAAAACAATTTAACGATACAACATTGATTGGCTCTAATAGATAATATATGCTTAATGGGCATACAAAATAAGTGTCCATACACTTATTTAGGCTACACCTTACTCTTTAATCTAGATATAGAGGTCATTTTACTGATTGAACTTGAAATATCATCTTTGTGTGTTTCTCTTAAAGACATTATCAAAGATAATGAATATTGTGAAAAGAGATTGCATTAGTCAGAGTGGTTGAGTGCCAAATGCACATAGGCTGTTGAGCACTTACGTGTCTATCAAGACAGTGTAAAATGAGTATATATACAAAAAGGTTTTGCCATGTGACTTTGATGTGGGTGATCTAGTACTCAAATAAAATCAAAAGAATACCAATGTAGAAAAAGACAAAAAAGGGAAGTTCAAACTAAATTGGTTGGGACCATTCACAATTACAAAAAAATTGGGGAAAGGCGTATATCACCTTACTACACTTTAAATAATTTTTTAAAAAAGTCCAATGAACATTATGCTCTTGCGCAAATATATTACGTGAGAACTTTTCAAATATTCCAAAAAAACAAAAATATTCAAAAATCCAAAAACATTTATAGCACCTACATATTTTATTGGCTTCTTGGCATCCATGTGTTAATTCTATGTTGATAGATGGCATATTAGTTACTTATACATACACGTGTGTCACACGTTTATTTGAGTGTGATATAGGCATACACAAATACATGATCGACTCCTATGTTGGTCCTTCCTTCTACTCATGTCATATGGACATTGGGAGCATCCACCTCTGTGATCACAATACTTACAGGTTATATCATTTTATGATCACTCTACATTATCATGTTTTGAGCTCATATATGTACTTACACATGCCTTTATCTATGATTATATCTTTCACAGGGTATTTGATATGCTATACCCTTGACATTTTTTGCTAACACATTTGATCCATGAGTTATTATGATATGTTTATGCTAGTTGTTTATGCATTTTTTTATGCACTTCCTTCAGTACCTTGCCTTACTATTATCTTGTTTGTTTGAGTATTTGAGTATGCTCACTTATTTGTGACCCCCGTACCTATGTGTGCTTTCTTTGACATTTGAATATGCCATTGATTATTCTATGGACATGTGAGTATGTCATCTTTACTTTTATGGACATTTGACTAACTCATGTCCCTTTGATTGTGCGGCATTTGAATATGCCCTTTGTTGCAGTCTCCTTGGACCATTGTATGTTGACTTGATTTTGAGTGCTTATATGTGTACATTTTTTTATTTGTTGAGCTTGTAATAGTACTATCTATATGTTACCATGATCTTTATCATGCATCTTAGTCCTTCATGTGATCACATTGTTCTATGTGCTTCAATGATACATTTATCTAAACATGTTCTTCTATATGCTACATGGTTCCATTCATAAATTATTTAGTTGACTTATTATTTTGGAGTGAGGTAACTACCATTTTCTATTATTCCCTCACCTTAAAATGGGGAATATCAGAGGGGGCATGTCATAGAGGTGTGTTCTTCACATTTGACACAATTTTTAGATTTAGTGGGGGCATGTTTTGGAAGCATGTTCTCCACATTTATTCAGTATTAGGTACTTATATTAGTTTTCAAATTCAATGGAGGCATGTCATATAGACATGACTTCCACATATTCACAATTTTTAGATTCAGTGGGGGCATGCTTTGGAAGCATATTCTCCACACTTATTTAGTATTTAACATCTCCAAATTACAGTGGGGTCATGTTTTAGAAACATAATCTCGACACTGGTATGTATTTCAGTTTTTAGGTTTTTCCATATATAGTGAGGGCATGTTTTGGAAGCATGTTCACAACACTTACATAGTTTATGAATTGGTCAAAGCACATAGTTATATGATTCAGATTCACAGTTGGGACAAAATTTTATACATTAGTACCATTGTTATACATATTTTCAACATGAGACATATATAAGGTGCATATACTATGCAATGTGTGTCTAATATTACAAGATCTAAACCGACTTTAGATTTCAAATCTCTTTTATGAACTATCACCATATCATGGACTTTTACGCATTGATACCCATAATAGATTGTTACAAACTGTATTGAGCTAATCTATTGCAGTCATTGGTTCACTTTTGGTATGGTTGAGGTGATTAAATCACTCAATCTTACCAAACTTTTAGGTTGGAATTTATTGTATCATCCAATCTTAGTAAGTTATAAGCATCATTGGGTTGCAAAGTTGAGGTAATCTCAACTGTCGGGTAACAACTCACATTTTCTCCAAGATTGAGAGCATGTGCCTTTCAATCTCTCTCTCTGTCTCTATCTCCTTAGATATATGCACTTTGCATATATATATATATCAGTTTCAGAGCCTTACAATAATACATCTTTCAAATCAACTTGCCAATAGACAAGATGGTTACATCGATACATAAATGTACTCCTAAACTTTACTCTTTCAATTTCAATATTTTCAATTTCAGATTATATGCACTGATTATATACTATAACATGCTCTTGGTTACATGTTAGTCATGGGCAAATCACTCAAGTTGGATTCGAGCAAAGACAAAGTGTTATACACATGCATGTGCACATTCCTTTCTTTTAAACTAACAATTTCATTACTAGATTAAATGGGGGGAGACAAATGTAAATATTTTTTCTGAATTATATAACACCTTAGTCTTGTACAATTGGAAAACTTAGACCTTAGTTGTTCTTCTCAATTATGAACCTTTCTCACTTTCTAAAATATTGCATATGCTCTATCTTGTGTCTTTTAGCTTATTTCTTAGGTCGACCAATCTTATGTTGATGACTCAAACCTTCTATATTGCCCAAAATGCTTAAAACATATTTATCTTCCACCTCAACAAGTTCTGAGTCTGTACCTACTTTCCAATTCCCTGAACACTAATGTCTAATGCAGATACCTATGTCGACGTAAGTATCTAGCTTTGATGTAAATGTATAATGCCCTAAAGTCATCCAAATTATAAATGAAACGTATATTAATGGTAAGTTCAAGTGATTTAATGTGAGTTATTTTCCTAAAGGGATTGATATCAATACAAGATCAACCCTCATTCATTCCTCACCTAGAAACTTCTTACCTACTCAATAGGTAACTTACAAAAGGCATTCAATCAAGCACCCAAGTGAGCAAAGATTCCTTATTTTCTCCTATTTCCATATCAATCATAGGAAAAACACATACATAAGTTTGAAGTACTAAAGGAGCAACCTAAGAGCTATATTTGCCAAGGTACAAGTTAGTTCACTATTGTACTTGCTCATCACATATTACATGATTCACACACAAGCCAATACGTAGGGAAGAACTACCCAGTCTGAGGTCCCCTTTGGAGTAGGTAACATTCATTGACGGAGGGGTCTTTGGGGTCAGATCAACACTGTGTGCCTATTAACCTATTTTTTCCAAGGTCACTATGAAGATGAAGAACTAGGGTTTTACAAATTTATGAGGAACGACAATCCATAACCTAGATATGCATGCATTAGAGAAAAGATGAAGTCAAACCTAAAAGCATCAAGTGGTCACATCCTTTTTTAGTAGGTATTTCGTATAATACACTTACATCAAGTTCAGACAATAGCATAGACATAATTGTCCTCGGCTAACATTAGTGTCTGCAGCTTCATAAACATCCAATCTAGAATCTGACAACTGTTCTAAAATCATCTTTCAGTTAACTTTCTATCTGTTTTAGATTCAAAACTCATTAGCATCAGAACAAGTTAAGTACATTAATTATTTATCATTTATATAGCTAACATAGTTGTACTTACTATTTTTAATGCAACTCAACATAATAAATTCAACATATGTTATATCTGAGTTTAGTACCTAATTGACTTTTTGTAGATTTGATTATCACCCTTGTGCTTATTCATTTATATATCCCATTTAATTTCTAGATAACCCTAAACTAGAACTATTTTAAGATTAATTAACCTCCAATTTTAAGAAATTTTGTGCCAATTAAAATTTGTTCGTGTTCTCCTTCTATGCTTTATTAAAATATTTTTAATTGTGAAATTTTAACTTTTTTTTTGGCTTTTGCAACCAAAAAGGGAGAATGGCATAGCATTTTGGGGGGAGGGGGGAAATGAAGTTGGTGAATGCCCTTGGCTATGTTTTGGAAGGAAAACACCTTCCTTTTGGAGTTGCATTATATATATATGGCCTTGTTGAAGACTCACAAAACAATGGCTCTTTGTGCAACTTTGGAGGCATATTGAACCTACACACTTCTTTCTTGCATTTTATTGGTCATGTAGTGTAATCTCTCCTTATATTTGCTTGTTCTACCATTATGTTGGTGAAATTTGTATCCAATCAATGGTAATCGACTCAATTTTGTTATCAAAATCAATATATTGATCAAATGAAGGTCGTGTAAGTTTTATTTATGATATGCACATGTATATGGTGGTTGTATTCATTCCTTTGATAGTTTGGTTTCCCTCTGATGCTTGCATCGTCTCTACTCATAGTTGTGCATCAGCTGACCAGAGAGGAAAACGAACATTATATTCAATCCGGGGGATCAATTTAATTCCATGGCAGCATGATTTTTCCTTCCCTTTCCCTCTTTCTTCTGCACTTTTTTCTATCAATATGTTAAGTTAAAATTTAGTGTAATATCTGAATGCATCTGCTTTCATTATTTATCTCGATTGCAAACTATTATTCCTTGTTTATGCACTGTCAAATTTATATGCAATGAAATGAAAATGTTTAAAATAATCAACTGCACTTCCTTTTATTAAACCCGAAAAAATGATTATTTTAAACTGGGTAAATAAAATTTATGCATGCTTTGTCATTTTAAAAAAGGTGTCCAAAATCCATATCAACGAAACAACAAATTTGCATGCCTTTAATATGTTAGAAGTTAAAACAACGTTTTAAATTTCAAACTAGCAATGACCCTTTATATTGTAATAATTGCACATTCACTGTCTGGGTTTCCTACTACGTCGTGACTCGATGTATAAAAATTTTGGAGAGATTTTTACGTCTTTTTTAAAAAGACACTGAATGAACAATTGTCTCACCTAAATTGGTGTGCTAAATGACCCATCAACAAAATTTATTTAATCACAGTGTCCACTAGATTGCCAAGGTCACCAAAGAAACTATTGCTTTATTTTATCTTTCAACCAAAAAATTAAAAAAAATTGCAACGCGTTTTACAATTTCTTAAAAATCATGGAAACCTAAGAATTTAAAAAAAGGTTTTCAAACCTAACAAATATATCAGAAAATAAAAACCACAAAAACTACAAAACCCCTCCCTGTTAAATTTATAAACCCCAAACCCCTCGCCCTGTCATTATTTAAACCCTAGCTGGTGAAAACCTCAAAGTTCATCCATGGCGATCATGGCCCTTCGTCTTCGCCGCGCAGTTGCATTAGCAAGGCATTTTTCCACATTTCCATCTGCATTTTTATCTCATTCTTCTTCTGCTGGTATACTTCATAAATCCCCTGCTGCTGCCATGCCATCAGGCAATGACCACTTGTACGGTTTCAATCACCGGTCTTTACTTCCCTCGCGATGCATGGTTGCTCGCTGTAGGGTTTCGAATTCCGGATCAGTGTATTCTCCTCTAGACTCTAATAATTCTGGCCAGCGACCGACCCTTTTCGAAGGATGCGATTATAACCATTGGCTTGTCACCATGGAGTGGCCAGACCCCCAGCCTACTCGCGAGGAAAAGATCGATTGCTTTGTAAAGACACTCGCTAATGTTGTGGGAAGGTAAGGTGATTCGAACCCTTGAGAAGGAGTTTCTTTTATTTTGTTTTCGCTCGGTTTATATGCTTGAAACTTAAATCTTAACGTTAAAGTAGCTGTGATTCACCGGTGAAGGTAGAGCTCACCCGAGTTTCATTCCTGCTGTATGCATTGAGGGCCCTTGCAAACAATAAATTGTTTACTGAAGATATACAATTATAAAAAATTAAACTTCAATCAATACATTTGAGCATGACCCAGGTTTCAATCTAAAGAATGTGGCCTAAGTTTATGATCAAGAGGATTTTCCCTGTGTGAAATGGGATTTATGTTAACAGGGGTGAGAAAAATTAGGATACCTCGAGGAACATGTTAGTGAGAATGAGAAAAAGTGTAAAAGTGCGTTTGCTCCCAAACATAGGAATGACAGAAAAACAACAAGAAGATAGCAAGATTGTATCAGAGGCAGACAGTAAAAAACATATCGTTGATGGTAAGGACAATGCAAACTTAGCTGAAAATGCAAAAACATCAGTGACAGCGAATCATACAGCCACCAATAGGGTGAAAACAGGAGAGTCTCAAATAGGGACACAAACACAGGGTTCAATGATAGGAATGATGATGCCTCCTGGAGGCTAGATAATCCCATTGGACCTCATACAACATCCCCTGTGCCTGTGCAAGTGTACAATGACAGGGGCATGGGAACCATACATTCAAACACACATGATGAGATACCCACAGGGTAGGTTATTAAACACTGGTGAAAATTTTCTCTATGTTAATGAAAAACAGTATAAAGGTATTTTAAAGTGGAGGCAGGCTTTGAAGTTGAGTCACCCTAGGAGCAAAAAACTCAGTTATCCTACCAAGGACAGTTAACACTTCAATAGCCACCTCCACAAGGCAGCAAACACAAACAATTCAGGCAACACAAGAGCAAGAAAGGGGTAAAGAACAACTGTCTTTTTTGTTTACGAACAAAGTTGAACCGAAGTAGGATGTGAAATATTACATTCAACCCACTCATCATGTGCAACAAGAGAATGATAATACAAATGAGAATTGTAGGTGGGTTTTGGAGGATAAGGAGAATGACAAAAAAACATATTTGGACAGCAGACAAAGGGAAATTGTAATGTATTTAACAAACAAAGGGAAAAGAGATGAAGAGAACTAAGAAAGTAAGGAATTGTATAGCCCAACTTCAACGCCACTAATATGGTCACCCGAGCTATATGTTAGTGAAATAGTGAACGTGAAAAGGAGGCTCAAAGACCTAGAAACAAAGACACAATATCTTATGTTGCATCCGTGAGTATTTCATACTTGATGGAAGAAGCAAAAGAGTCCATAAATTTCACTTTGTGTTTCTTAATCATTTTAGGCACAAAGTTAGAATCTCCTTTCCTTTTTATCTGCGCTTCTCGCTGCTCCAAAGTTTGTTCGCTCACAGAAAAAAGGAGTCTCGTCTTATATTGCATGAGGGATTAATTCTAATAATTGAAGGTTTCTGCAAAAACAAGGCCATTGTCCTGAATCCTTATCCGGATAAAAATAAGGACTCACAGAGTAAGAAGAATGAAACAGTAAAGGGGAAAGAAAAAGCGAAACCCAAAGCCTCTAGCTTCAAAAAACAGATTGTTGATAAGGAAACAGAGTGGGAAAGCACTGAAAGTTCTGAGGAGGAGAGTATGGAGGAAGAGGAAGGAACAGAAAGCGGGGATTCCAGCTCCAGCGAGGAAGGAGAAGATAAAGGTAAGAATGAGAAAGAAGGGGTCACTATAGAGGAAAAAACTGAAAATAATAACTATGATCTTGAGGAAAATCAGCAAGTGCTAGGGGAAATTGAAAAAGATTTAGACGTTCTATTTGAGGATCCTGCTTCGAAAACAGAGAAGGAACATCTAGTTAAGGATGCCAATCAAGCAATGGAAACTGAAGATCAAGTAAAGGATGATCTTATCCATAACGAAAGCCCTGTTGAAACTAAGGAACAGAAACGAATGGAAAGGGAGGATCATATGGAAAAGGATGAAGACAATCCAAAAGAGAACACAGAAGATTTAAGTGATATAGGGCAGAATGACGGGAGGCACCCCTTTATGACCTCAGCCAAATGCAAAGCAGACGCTATCCTTCAATTTGACTCGTGGATGTATAAGGAGATAATGAGCCTCAAGAAGAAAATGGAAATATTGGAATGGAATCAGGAAGCAGATCGGAATAAAATCAATAATATGGAAAAACAGATGAGGGATATCCCTATCAAACTTAAAGACTATGAGAACAATCTAAGAGAACTCATAAAGGAAAGCAGAATGAAGATGGAGGAGGTAACCTCTAGCATATGTGCAGCTGCTGTAAACATTGGAAAACGAGCAAATGAGGAAATTAAATCTTTGGAGGGGCCTAGCAAGAGAACCAGACAGAGCTCAAGGAAGAAGGCAATGCAAGAGGGTGCTACGTCGACGGCTATATCTTTACAGGACACTGCTGTGATTGGAAAGGAAGCGGTAAAGATGATTTTGGAATTAGAAGAATAGGTTCTTTGAGTTCTTTATGTCCTGGTTCTTTTAGTTGGATGTAATAACTGGTTCCATTTTCTGGTTTTTTGTTTTCTTATCAAACTGGAGTTTCTAGGTCTCTGTAAAACCTGGGGTCTGTCTATTGATGTTCTTGAATGGTGGTTTCAGGGCCCTGTAAAACCTATTTTTGATACTTCTTAGAAGTAGGTTATAGGTTTCACTTGTGGACTTTATTGTTATATCCTTCATCCTTTGTTTCTGGGTTTTGGGGTCCCTTCAAAACCTGTTTTTACCTTAATCTAAAACAAAGACACAATATGAGGACAACAAGATGAAAGAGGTTAAAGATTCTAATTGGAAACTTATAAGAGAGAATAAAATACTCAAGGAACAAGTAAACAACTTACAAAACAACATGGAAAAGGGGTAGCAAGAGTTGACGATGATAAAACAAGCTTTAAAATATTTGAAAATAGTAGAGGAAAATAAGCCAAAAGTGGACGAAAGAAATAATGCACCACAAACAAAAGTCCCCATCTATAATTGCAAATACAAAAGTAAAAGAAAGTCACATGGAAATTCAACATGGGGAGACCAAGTCTTGGGCTCAAGTAGTAAGATGACCTTCAGATGAACAAAGAGAAATAATAGAAAAATAAGTTAGAATGAAAATAAAATAAGAACATGATAGAAATGAAAGGACTGCAAACATCATTATTAAAGGATTGAAAGGCTATGGTGAGAATGAAAATACCAACAAATTAGCAAGAGACTTCTTGGCAAACCAACTGCATTGGACAAGACATATTTATTAGGCAAATAGAATGGGAAAATGCAAAACATGGAAGACAAAAACAAAGTATTAAGGAACAGGTCTCTTAGAGGGACACACATCTACCTAAATGAAGATCTAACCGCTACACAATAAAAAGAAAGAAGGAAAGAATGAGAGAAGGTGAAAGCAACAAGAGATGCAGGAAAATGGGCATGGTTACAAAGTGGAAGAGCCCAAACCAACCATCAAATGACATATAAGAAATAGGGACTCAGGGCTCCCTAGGAGCACTCGACCTTGGTAAGCTGGAATTGCAAAGCCTACCCTTGGAGAAGAGGCTTTGGGTTGGGGCCCATTGCAGAGGGAAAAGACATTATCATTCTCATTGAAACTCATGAGCATAAATGTTGCAAAGTTCCAAAATTTGAAGAATATAAGAAAATATCAGTTTGGAATGAAATGATAGAAAGTGGCAAGGGACATGGAAGGGTTACGGTGCTAATCAAAAAAACATGGTATGGAATTATAAAAGTGGAGAAAGATGACCCAAATAAATAGTACATATGGCTGAAAAAAATAGAAAACGAGTTAACAATTAGGCTTGTTGCTTGCTATTTTGCACCGAGAGGCTTAAAAACATATAAGAAGAGGAAGTTAGATTGTGAAGACCCTTATGCATCACTAAAAAGTGATATTTCAGTATTCAACACCTTAGGAGAAGTCTTGATTATATGGGATTTTAATGTGCAGACAACAAAAAACCATGCTCTCAATTTGAGGAGTGAAGAGGTAGTGAGAAGCAATCCGTTATGGTTAGATGAAGAAGTAGAGCAACATTGTGAAAAGAAGTCACAAGATGGCAAGGGGGAGTTGCATATTATGGAGCAAAACTATTGGGATTATGTAGTTTGTTTGACATGGTTATATGCAATGGCATAAGAACATGGCCGAATTCAGGGAATATCACTTGTAAAACTTGCAATGGTCAAAGTGTGGTAGACTATGTTATTTGCTCACATAGCTCTATCCCGTGATTGATGAATCTTGAAGTTGGGGATTGCCTTATCGAGATGAAATCAGATCACAATCCAATATATGTAAAATTCAATACGCACATAAATCATCAAGGAGGACAAGACCGCCACAAGCAAAAGAAGAGACCCCGTCGAGGTAGAATCCTCATGACTTAGGAGAATCGAGAACTCTTCAAAGCAACCTTCGAACAACATTTTCAGGAAGCAAAGAATAGTATTTCATCCGTGGACAATGGTCCAACAAATAGCAATATGCTGATTTCATTAATTAAAGAGGCTCTCGATGCATGCAAAAGAAGTAGACCTAAGAGTGGAAGTGCAATTGTTTTTTAGGCAAATTCATGGTATGATAAAGAGTGCAAGGCAACAAAGAGAACTTTGAGAAGACTTGGAATGACCAAAGAAAACAAAAAAGGCTTATGAAAGAATTGTTCGGTTAAAAAAAAAAACTACATGTGCGCAAGGAGAAAAGAATTAATTTCTCTTGGAAAACATAATCTCAAAGGCTTTTGGAGGGAACTACAACAAAAAAGGAAACAAACAAAGAACAATATTACAGATATCCAATGGTTAGAGTATCCAAACCTACTCTATGAAAGAGTTCATGATAAAGATAACTCTCCTGTAATCAACACAACTAAGCTTTCTTCTACGAAAGATATCGCTCAAGGTATAAAGAAACTAGCAGGCGGTAAGGCAAAAGACATAGATGGGATGCAAGCTGAATATTTAAAGTGGGGCTTGGACACCCTCACACTGCACATCAAAAACACATTCAATGGTATCATTCAGGGAAACTTTTTGGTAGATTGGATGACTAGTGTCATTAACCCTCTCTATAAGAGTGGGGATATCAATAATCTGTCTAATTACCGAACTATCATGGTCAATCCCCTCCTTGGGAAGCTTATTCGGTAGCATGATAGAGTGCAGAATCAACAACTGGGCAGAAAAAAAGGTAAAAAGGTAAAAGGTCAAGCAAGATTTAGGTCAAAACATTCTACTGTCGATCACTACATCACTCTTACGCACTTGGTCGAAAAAGTATGGGATACAAAGAGAGAAGAAGTTTTTTGTTGCTTTGTTGACTTCAAAAAAGCATTTGACACGGTCCCTAAAAGTAAACTCTAGAGTAGAATGGAGGAGCTTGGAGTTACAGATGAATATAGAGCGGTAGTGCACAGGGTTTATGAGCAAGTCAGGGCCAAAATCAAAACAAGTGAAGGATTGTTAGAATGCTTTGGAAGTGACATGGGAGTCAAACAAAGATGTCCTCTATCCCCCACCTTGTTTGTACTATACATTGATAAACTAGAAGAATGGATAAATAAAACTGAGGGAGGGGGCGTCCACCTAGCTAGTTATGTTATAAAGTTACTTTTATATGCAAATGATCTTATTCTAATGACAAAAACAACCCATAGTTTGAGAGAACATTTGAAAGCTCTAGAATTCTTTTGCTAAGAGGTGGGAATGCAACTGAACACTAGTAAAATATAAGTCATGATCTTTTCTCTATGGAGAAAAAAGAAACAATTTGAGTTCCTTTTCGAAGGCAACCTGCTAAAAGTAGTGGAAGAATACAAATATCTCGGGCTTGACTTCCACAACAAACTTAGTTGGGAGACCTGTAGGGCAAAAAGAATCCAAGGAGGTTGGAAGGCTTTATACTTACTACAAAACACGTGTAGGAATGCAAAATTATGGGATTGGAAAACCAAGAGAATCTTGTTCGGCCTACTTGTCACACTAGTGGTTCTATATGGATGTGAAGTTTGGGGCAACAGTGTGTCTTATCTAAATTGGAGATAGATAGAGAGATTCCAAAAACATTTAGTCCCAAGCAGCCTCACAGTCAAAGCCTTAGTTCCATATAAATTCTATTAGCCGAAATATGTACTTTTCTGTTGGAAGCATCGACAATGACTTGAACTTTAAGTTATTTTAAAATGACGCAAAATATGGAGAACTATCGATGGCCCAAAATGTAATTGAAGAAGAGCTAAGTAGAGGGAAAAACACATGGATGAAACAAATGGATGAATAAATGAGACATCAACATGCAAGAATGTTCAAACACCGATGGCAAAATAAAAAAGTATGTGAAAAATTCAGGATAGCCACGTGGACAAAGCAACTATGACGGAAGAAAGCATACTACATCAAAGAGTTTGACTTCCACAACAAACTTAGTTGGGAGACCTCCAGGGCAAAAAGAACCAAGGAGGTTGGAAGGCTTTATACTTACTACAAAACATGTGTAGGAATGCAAAATTATGGGATTGGAAAACCAAGAGAATCTTGTTCGGCCTACTTGTCACACTAGTGGTTCTATATGGATGTGAAGTTTGGGGCAACAATGTGTCTTATCTAAATTGGAGATAGAGAGATTCCAAAAACATTTAGTCCCAAGCAGCCTCACAGTCAAAGCCTTAGTTCCATATAAGATTCTATTAGCCGAAATATGTACTTTTCTGTTGGAAGCATCGGCAATGACTCGAACTTTAAGTTATTTTAAAATGACGCAAAATATGGAGAACTATTGATGGCCCAAAATGTAATTGAAGAAGAGCTAAGTAGAGGGAAAAACACGTGGATAAAACAAAACAACAAATGAATGAATAAATGAGACATCAAAATGCAAGAATGTCCAAACACCGATGGCGAAATAAAAAAGTATGTGAGAAATTCAGGACAGCCATGTGGACAAAGCAACAATGACGGAAGAAAGCATACTACATCAAAGAGTTTAATTCCTATGGGAGCACGAAGAAAAGACATACACAGGGGCAAAAATCAAATGGAAAGCAAAGATGTTGATTGCACAATTGATGACCAACTTGCATCATCTTAGATGTTAAATCGGTAGGTGGATAGTACCTAATGAAATAACCCTTAGAAAACAAAATGTGAATACTGGTATTTTTTAAATTTTTTGTCTAATACTACCCAAATCTGGAATAAAATAGATTAACAGTTGAAACACAATACAAGCTCATAAATGGAGATGAATATGAGTGCATTCAATTATCAGAATGGTACCACAACAAAAATAAAGATATTTAACATTTATCTGTGATTTCTATCAAACCCTAACTTGAAATCCTATAGATGGTCTAGCTAGGTTGGTACAACAAGTACAACTGTACATAATACTGTTGGAATTGATATAGCCTATTGGGAAGGCCAAAATAGTTACCGTACGAACGTCGTACAAACTTGTACTTTGTTATTTTTTTTTGCGCTTTCCTGCTGATTGCTGCAAATAGGTCCCTGTAGATATGGTGATTTGTTGTTGTTTGATTCGTTGTAGAAGCCCTAGATGCTGATTTTGATATCTATGAAAGCACAATTGTGATTTTCTATGGGGAATGACCCTTTGGGTATGAGGTTTTTTGTCCTCAAACTTTTTCCATGCAAGGGTTTTCGTCCTTGTAGAAAATACAAAAGTAGCACAAGCTCTCCAAAGAATTCTGAAAATTGAAATGTAATAATGGATCCCCTTTTCTTTTTTTTCATCCTTTTTATAATTACTTTTCCATTGACAACCCTAAAAGCAATTTAATATTACTTTTTAATTTTAATTTTCACTTTGCTCCAAAAAGTAATTAATAATTACTTTTAATTCTATTTTACCACTTGGGCTTGTAATGATTACTCTTTTGGCCCTTTTTAATTAATAATACCCTTTAGATGTCCCCCTTTTAAGTTATGACTTAAAAGTACCCTTGGGAACACTTAAAGAATAATTACTAATCTATTGCCCTTGAATTTGCTCCTCTTTAAGTCTACGGGAAATTAAACAGACTTAGGGGTTCCCTGTTTAGCTTATTTCGGAAAAGGGGACATTACACCGAAGGAAGAATGGGAAACGAGAATATGTTTATTTTGTGACAAGGAAATAGTGGAGACAAAATGACACTTTATTATGGATTGTGCAACATGTAATGGCATCCGCATCAAGTACAAAAATCGCTTAAGGGTTTATGACTTAGCTGAATTGTTTGAAGAGGAAAAATTAAATAAAACAAGTTTTCTAATCAAGATCCATAGTAGAAGAGTCAACATCAAGAAGAGGTTTGAAATTTTGTATGATCAATAGGACAAACCTTGTGTTAGGAGGTAGTGTTAGCACATAGATTGCTCGGTCTCGTTGACGTTATTAAAATCTTTCATTCATTCATTCCCTTTTCAAGTAGGAAATGAGAAGCATGAAAAAAAATGTGACCGGTGTTTACTACATCGGATGTAAATTATTTTGCTACATTTGAGCCTAACCAAGTTTAATAGTACGTAGCACAAGAATTTATGCTCATCAACTTCACTATACAACACAATCATGTTGCCAGTATCCTTGCTCAAAATTTATCAAGAGAAAAGAAATTGGAACATCTATAGCAGATTTACCAAACAAAGTGAAGAAAACACCTATAGCATTTATTGGTCTATTGTTATTCTAGTAAAAACTTCTAAAACCTTATTGGCAGTTTTGTTAAAAAAAAATTGCCAGTAGACTAGCTAATAAACAAATTCACTTGCTTTTGATAAACATAATGTTTTTAATAGGATAAAAAACTACATTTTATATTTTGAAATCAAGAAAATATATGGTCCTAGAGATCAGGGCTCAAATCCCTTCGCCATCCTGAGAATATAAAAGCAGAGCCTTCAGTCTTATACCATGGTCAATCTATCAAAACAATGTCACAAGGTATGCCAAATTTTAGTGAAAAAGTTCGAACTTTGCTAATATGTGTGTGTGTACACTTGTTTATAAAATAATGCAAACTTCCTATGTAAAATTAATGAATAAAGTTTTTGTTCAAGGTCGATGAGGTGTATATATACACACCAAAAGAAAGTAAAGGATAGAAAGCTCTCTCCATTCTATCTGTCTGACATATTTATGCATTTTTTAGAAAATAAAAATGATAAAAAGAATTTTTTTGTTTGAACGTAAGGACATTTTTTTCTCAAACTTTATCCATTGGCAAACTTGAACCGAACTTTATCCTCAGCGAACATAAAGTCAAACTTGAACCTTGTGACTTAGTTAAAAAATAATAGATATAACATGGTTACCATAATTACCATATTTGTCCGAATACATTCCATATATTGTTCGGACAGAACTTTTTGACCAAAATGAATTAGTTCGGTAAAAAATGAATTAGATTGGTAAATTCGTCGTTCTTTTGGGAATTTTTAGTTTCTTTAATTTTTTTATTAAAAAATAATTTAAAACGATATTTAAATAGTGAAAAACGAAAAAAAGTCAAAATGTGTATTTACAACCCGTGGGTCCTACGGTGACACGATTAACCAATAAAATAGAAAACCCTAACATCTAATACTGTTGATGCGTCATTTTTTAGGTTTATGCTTTACATATTCGGATTTTCCATTACTGTCGGTGCAACGAACATTGAACACTAGCAGGGTTGACAAACCGTGGTGAAGTTATAGGTTGAAATTGCAGTTGAACAACAAACATGAACGACGAAGGTGACCCTCGGGCCCTTAGCAACTGCCAATGCTAAAAGACCATTGGCCCGTCGGGACTGTGAGGTTCAAGTAGGTCTTTTGTAGTTTTTTCCTTTCTTTTTTGGTCTTTCGATATGTAGGTTGTAGGGTTGGTTTTTTTTTGGTTTTTCTTTTAAATTTTTAATATTTCGATTCTCTAACATTTAGAATTTTATTTTTATTTTTGTGTTGTTTCAAATTTCAATTTAAAAATTAGAATGTTTAATATTTTTAATTTTAATTTAGTTTAGTAAATATTATATAATTATTAATTTATTATTATAGTATTTAGGATTTTTAATTTGGAAATTATTATTTCAATTTGTATTTATTCAATTTTTTTGTGTTAATATCAAATTTCAAAATGTATTATTTTATTTTATAATAAGTTATAAATTTATGATTAATTTTCATTAAATATTATATTTTTTAGATAATTACAGGGTTTATATTAGGGCCCCCAGCCTGAAACAGAGGATTTTTACAATAGCTAGCCCGCAGGGACATACCCAAATACGGAAAAACCAACAAAAGGTCATCAACAACCAGCCAAGCAGAAGACCCCAAAAAAACAAGGGTTTACAAGAGACCAAAAACAACAAACATAAACCAAATAAAGATCCTACCCACATATTAGACCAACAAGACCAGATAGGTGGGCGCGAACCAACGTCAAAAGTTGACACTTGCACGAATCTCATCGTTCGTATCATCCGGGAAGATGATCTCACGTCCTCTGTATACATTATCCTCCGTTTCACCCAAGACTTCACATTTCACTTGTTTCCTTGGAGCTTTTCCTTCAGAGACAAACACCAACGAGGAGTTGGTGACTGCAGGTGTGTCCAACCTAGATTCCTCAAACAAAGATTTGTTATACCAGTGGGGCGTAGCAATCTGCCCCCTAGCCACCCATTTGACCAGTTTCTTCACTGCCTCAACTCGCCTTTGTTCATGGTGGTATGCTCGCAACTGTGCTTTTTCCAGGATTTGGCGTTGAAGCTGCATCATGGGAGGTAAAGAGAGAAACTTTCCTTCCTTTGGATCATGCAAGTTGACCTTCTTCAAGTCTTCCACGAACCCAAAAAGGACCATAAACCTCATTTCAAGCGCTTTGAACGCCACAGCGAGGACCAAACCCAGTCCATCCTTTCTCGAAAACAACAAATTAGGAAGAGGAGACAAATCATGCAATAAAATTTTCTTAACTACCCCAATGCAAAGTTCCGGGCGCATGCAGAAAGCAACCACCTACACAACCATCTCCGAGTCCAAGACCAAAAACATTGGGTTTGAAGCAAAGACCGCCGCAATCTCCGAATTGACCCAGCAATGAGCTTCCTGCGATAGATTTTCCTGCCCAAGAACATCCGTGATAGCACTAAAAACCTCCTCCATCGGCAACCAAAAAAGATGCTTAAGACGAGCATGCGAAATTTGCCCGTCAAATGCCATCTCTTGTGCTTGGTTACAATCGTATACGCAAGGTGTCGCCAAGGCAATATCCATTATGCTCTCCATAGAAAGCTCTGAGATCCTCAATCTCCACAGACCTTAGAAAAGGGCAAAGCGGTGGAAGAACATTCTCCTCAAATTGCTAAAAAGAGCTAGGGGTGCCAAGACATAATGATGCGCAAGGGAAATCTTGCAACTCCCTTGTGCCATAGGCAACTTCCATCCCTTCCAATGATACCATCCTTGCATCATTAATGTGATCCTTCCCAAGCATACGACACATCATGAGTGAGTTTGGCTATGAAATGATGGGGTGATGATGGATAAAAGTTGCCAAACTAGATTTCGCCAATGACAAATCCGCCAAACAAGATCCTCTCTAAAATTAGCTTTTGAAATTGCTTTGTAAACAAAGCAATACAAAAGGATATGTTAGAGATAAGAGGTTAGCCAAAATTGATTGAAGATATGGATGGGAAGTCTTTCCAAGCTTCTCGCACATTGTCAACCTTGCAAGCTTCCACTTGATCGATGCGACAATTCATCAAGAAGTCAGCCGTCGTATTAGCTTCCCAGAAGTAGTGATTAAAATCAAAAGAAGAAAATGCCTCCAATTTCATCCAGGTGTTCGCTAGGATATTTTCTAAGTGTCAAGAGGTAGCCTGTTTCTTTTTCAAAGCTCATAAAATGACCTGCGAGTCATCTTCCATGGTCAACTTCGGAATATCACACTGGATTGCGAGATCGATCCCATTCGCAAGCGCTTGAGCTTCCGCTTCATTGTTTGTCCCATCCTGGATCTTCTTGGACATAGCATGAATGAGGGATCCATTGCAATCTTGGATGATACAACCCGCTCCCGAAACTCCTGGGTTTTCTCGAGAAGCTCCATCGAAATTGAGCTTGAACCAACTTGCAGGGGGACGAATCCAGCCCCTCTTTCCAGTCCTGCCCTTATTACCAGCTATTGTTGACCCATTAACGGGGATTCATTAAATATTATATTATAAACTTATAATTTATAAAATATTTTAATATACTATTTTTATAATTAATAATTTAATAACTATTTTATTGTATATAAAAAATTAAAAATGATTAACATTTGCAAGTTTAGAGCTTCTTCAAACAGTGACTATATTTCAGTTCAGAGGTTGAGCAATGCCAGTGGGTATTGGGCAGCGGAGGAATAGTTTTAGAATACACAAGTTTGAGCAGTGGGCATTTGAGTAGAAAGGGCAATAAATTCCTCTTACCAACAACAAAAGACAAATTTTCAGTCCATCTAAAGACTTAAGCGTGTCAAGCCGCCAATTAGAGATGAAGTACATCATCCAGAGAGATGAGAAAGATAAAAAAATTGAGGTGCACCTTGTGCAATGGTAATATCACGGGAAGTATAACAGAGTTCGCTACAATTACCTTGGAGGGTCTTCAGATGTGAAACTTTGTGGGGCAGCAAATGAAAAATCAATGGAACCAGAATATGTAGAATTCATAAAGTGAAAGCCAAATTTAATGTGAGTCATGTTGGATCATAAGCTTCAGAATCAAAAAAGGCTAAAATCCAACATTCAATCTCACAAACTGGCTCCTTGAACAGTTCAAGTTGCTCTCCATCAGCGTTTGCCCAAGGAAGTGGAAGTGGCATTCAAAAGTCACAAGATTCATTGAGGTCAATGTGGAGGCCACAACAAAAGCATGATGTAGACAGGTTGGCAGCTAGATTGTTTTATGCAAAGGCCATTCCTTTCAATGTCATCTGTTCTTCA
This sequence comes from Torreya grandis, assembly GCA_037957365.1. NCBI lineage: Eukaryota > Viridiplantae > Streptophyta > Pinopsida > Cupressales > Taxaceae > Torreya > Torreya grandis. Next base: position 3,908,593 of record JARHVA010000719.1, on the reverse strand, counting down.
CATTTCCAAACCTTCCTAGATGCAACCATAGTCACTGCATTCGAATTCGTAGAGGAAAAAAATCAGAACTAAAAATTGAGATTAAATTCGGCTAATAGAAATATACTTATTTTAAAAAATATACCAATCCACCTTTTAAAAAACATCAAAGAGAATGTAAACAAATCTATTGGTTATAAGTTTATAACTTGAAAACGACAGAGAGAAAGAAATCTGATCTAAAAACAATGAACAGAGACAAAGCTTTCCAACGAAGCCCATTCAAAAGATATCGAAAGAATTATTTTAGGGAACACATTTTGGGAGGAGGCCAAGAAGATCATAATGGTGTTTCAGCCTTTTGTTAAAATTATGTGAATGGTTAATGGCAATCAGCCTTGTCTGAGCTTTGTGTACTAGGGAATGGATAGATAAAGGAAAAAATTCTAAAGTTACTTGCAGATAACGTTGAAGCAGTCAAGCGCATTTGGGAAATTGTGGACAAGCGATGGTTGATGCGACATTGTTCTCTACATGCGGGAGCTTGCTATTTAGATCCCAAATTAGTAGAGGTAAATCATGAGGCAGATGAAGAGAGAATGAAAGGTGTATTTGCAACAATAGACAGGTTGTTTATTGATGAAGAAGAGAAGGAAGCAATGACACAACTTAATGTTTTCAAGAACCAACTAAAAATGTTTGGTATCATGGAAGCAAAGGCAAGTAGGGTGAAGTAAGAACCATCTAAATGGTGGCAAATTTATGAGGCTTTTACTCCACTATTGTAGAGGCTTGCCGTGCAAATCTTTAACCAGTGTTTCAGTGCTTCTACATGTGAAAGAAACTGGGGTACACATTACTTAATCCACACTAACAAGAGGAATCGATTGGGGCCTCAAAAACTCTTTGATCTTGTGTTTGTTCATAGCAATTTACGATTGCTTACTCACTATCTTGCAAATAAAGATGACAAATCTCGCCTTGGTGAACCATGCTTTGAAGATAAAGAAAATATTATTGTTGTTGATGAGCCTACTAGAGTAGGATTAGATGATGCTGCTAGTAGTGACTTTGGTGTAGATGCAGGGTTTGATGTTACGGATGTTTAAATTTCATTCCCAGTTTTAGTTAATACTGAAAACTTTAATGTTAAACAAAGGGTATTTCACAATTCTCTTTGTCATATTTTATATGTATGATGTTGAACAATGAACATTCAAGTTTAACACTGTTGGATTTGCTTATCTTGTGTTATCATTGATCAACTTATTTATGTTCATGTTTTACAAATATGTATGATATATTTATTTTTTATGATTTGTAAAAGTTTCCTAACCGAACTACTGAACTTACCGAACCAAAGTCTTTTCAAAATTCTGAACTTCTTAACTTTTTCCCCTTCTGAACTTTCTGAACGTTCCGAACATGGTAACTAGGATGGTTACGAAGTAAAATGAATGACAGCATCTACAACATATTTCGTTGGCTATTCTGTAAGAATTGTCAATTGATGAGCTAAAACATAATTTCAGCAATTTCATTAGGATTTGAATCCTTTGGAAACATAGAATAAAATGGCACAGTTACAAAACATTCATGTAATGTAGGTTATTCTGTAAGAGAATTTCTAGTTAATGAGCTAAAATATCAAACTTACCTGATTCTGAGAAAGCAATAGAATTTGTTTTTGATAAAAAAACCAAGTGTTATACTTCAAAATGAAGAAATTACCTGGTTCTCAAACTCCACGGTTCAAATCCAGTCTTCATCACCTTCTATTAAAGTCAGAACCTTACGTTTTTCCATCAAAGCCTATTCATAAAAAATAACAGATATGGTATATTTATCAAGCTAAAATAACGACATCATCTACTCTTAATCCCTCAAAAACTTTGAAGAAACTGGTATGGTTACAAAGCCTTCATAGGATGTTGGTTAGAAAGCCTTCATACGGTGTTGGTTACCAAATATTTCAGGCCTGTAGATTAGAAATCCCTCAATGGCTATTCTTTAGGGGAATTTCTGGCTGTTGAGCTAAAAAATAAATTCACCTAATTTGTAAATAAAGTAGAACATTTTTTTTTAAGATAAAACTGATTTTATATGTTTATACATAAAAAATTACTTAGTCCTGATGGGCCATGGTTCGAATTCAATAATCTCCCTAGTACCAAAACCAGATCCGTATGATTTTCCACAGAGCCATTTCCTGAAAAATAACAGAACCCTGCCTGCATAAATTCCAACAAACAACAAATAAGTTAACCCAATTTTATTTGACTATTATATAGAATTGGCAGATTATATCACATATGCTAAAATAATTTTTTGTTTCCCATATTGTTTCCTGTATTTTCTTGCTTGCAGTGAAGAAGAGGCAAAAAAAAGAATATATGCATTATCCACAACCACTTACCAAGGGTTCATGTGCGAGATTTCAGAGGAGCTTTCAGAAAAGATTAAGAGTATGTGAGCTTCACTTTAGGGATTGGCGCTCTTTGAAATGATTGCATGAATAATGGTCTCTATTTTGCATTTAGTTTTAGGAAAATTTCTTCCAAAACTTTGAGTTGTCTATGTTTGTTGTAAGTGAATTTTTTATTTTCTTCAGAGGAACCTGGAGTTGAATGGGTGCTGCCTGATTCTTATGGCGATCCCATAAACAAGACCTATGGTGGTGAGCATTTTTATTTGGTATTTGAGGAGTTAAATTTTGTTTTTGTGGGGGGTTAGACATTTTATGCATTTTGATGAATGAATTCTTAGTGGTGTGTTGCAGTTGGCGATAAGTACATCAATGGGGTTATTATACCGGATACAAGAACCTTTAACAATAGGTCAAGTGGAAGGGACAGACCCCGAAACCGGAGAAGAGATTCAATGCCTTTGGAAAGGAGAGATGTGCAAATTAACAGGGACCCTCTCCTACCAGTTGGAGGCAGAGACACCACAGTGGAGATGTCTAGGCAGGGAGATAGACAAGATCATAAGCCAGCTATGGATGGAAGTGGTCCGATGACTGGCGATCGACAATATTTCAGGACACCGCCAATGGATGGAAGTGGTCCGATGACCGGTGAGCGACAGGATTACAGGCCACCCCCTGTGGATGGAAGAGGACAAGATTACAGGCCACCACCTGTGGATGGAAGAGGACAAGATTACAGGCCACCGCCAGTGGATGGACGAGGACAGGATTACAGGCCACCGCCAATGGATGGAAGAGGACAGGATTACAGGCCACCGCCAATGGATGGAAGAGGACAAGATTACAGGCCACCGCCAATGGATGGAAGAGGACAAGAGTACAGGCCACCGCCAATGGATGGAAGAGGACAAGATTACAGGCCACCACCCGTGGATGGAAGAGGACAAGATTACAGGCTGCCACCAGTGGAAGGAAGGGGACAAGATTATTACAGGCCACCACCAATGGAAGGAAGGGGACAAGATTATTACAGGGCACCACCAATGGAAGGAAGAGGTGCAGATTATTACAGGCCTCCACCAATCGAAGGAAGAGGTCAAGATTATTACAGGCCTCCACCAACAGATGGTAGAGGGCAAGATTATTACAGGCCGCCACCAATGGATGGTACAGGCCAAAGTTACAGACCGCTGCCAATGAATGGAAGAGGGCAAGATTACAGGCCACCACAAATGGATGGAGGAATAGGGCAAGGTTATTACAGAGCACCGCCAATGGATGGAGGAAGAGGACAAGATTATTACAGGTCACCACCAGTGGATGGAGGAAGAGGACAAGATTATAGGCCACCACCAGTGGATGGAGGAAGAGGACAAGATTACAGGTCATCTGCAGATGGAAGAGGCTCAGCGCCATCAGGGGACCGACTTGATTACAGGCCACCCATAGATGTAAGAGGGCCAACTATGCAGGGAGACCAGCAAGGATATAGGCCACCTATGGATAGTAGAAGCCCAATCCCAGGAGACCGTAAAGATTATGTGCCTTCTAGAGAATCAATTCAGGGACAGCAAAAAGATACAGTTGGGGCACAAGGAAGAGATCCAGTGCAAGGGAGTGAAATGGAACCTTTCCCATGGCCACTGGAAGGGACAAACTGAATTGTCATATCTTGATTCGAGGGCAAAATTGAGGGGAAGGTAATGCCTTTGCCAACTTGAGTAGGGAATTTTGGAAAACATAATTTCATTTTGCAATGGTAATAGATGTAGCTAAGTAGCTGATGGGTATCTTAGAATAGTTGTAGATATAAATCAGTAGGTAAGTGGTTGTAAATATAACTCAGTAGCTGAAGGTTCTCTTCTAATGGTAGATATAACTATCTAGTTGATGATTATGCAGGTTGACGGAAATGTTGTACAGGCTGAGGCAAATAGAATGCCTGGTAATGCAAGTCGATCAAGAATTCTTTACAGACCAAGGCAAGTAGAAGACGACTAATGAAGCTGAACTTTGTCTCCTGTTGTTATGTTTGATTCCATTTGCTCATCTTATTCATTGGAAAATTTTGCAATAGGGTTATCAGCTTATGAGCGGTAGGATGTTAGTTTTCTTTTTGTGCATGCAACCTAGAAGGTTTGTAGTGTAGTCGGTGTAGGTTTTTAGTTGAATGATAGTGCAGCAAAGTGACATAATACACTGTAACAAACGTTATATAAATATTGTGGACTTCCTTGTGGCAATACATACATATTGCTGTTTTTGAGTGTGGTATGGTCATGATGGTACTATACCTGAGATAGTTGGACAGTAAGTGTCCCATAAATATTATCTCAGCATCTATTTGTTGGTTGTTTCATTCACATTAAGCCTGGTAGGTCTTTTAGGTGTTCTATGTTAATGTGCGACATTTAGGTTTTTAGAATGCACTGCTTGGTTTACACGTTACCATCCAATCTTTATAAATATATGATATCTGCATTAGCATTTTATTATCTTTGTTTTTACTTGTTGAATCTTGGTGGTTATTTTGGGTGGTAGAACACCCCGGCAATTTGTTATTGGCACATTTCCTATATTGTTCTGTTTTAATGGTTTGACAAGTCTGTTACTGGAAACTCTCTTTCTGTCGTTGGGCCTTAATCTGCCAGAATCACACAATAAAATCAAATTTTAATACTAGTTTACATCCTGTTATTTTTTCCCTTCTCTTGTTTGCAGCTTCAATCTATTGTCGATGCAAAGACAATATCCCTACGAAGATTAACATAACACACATAAGCAATCTCTTCATTGTGTAGGAGTAACAGTCTTGCTTTCCAATGAAGCCAGAATCAGTGGGCATATTCACTTCCTCTGTCATACTGATATAGCAAGTACTTTTGTTGTCACTCTACCCTTTTTGAACCCAAACTATGCATTCCAAATTAGATAGTGAAGAACAATTATCAACAACATTTAAATGGTCACCTACTTTTTTTTAATGGAAAAATATGTTGAAAAATACATGTTACACGCTGGGATTTGAACTTCACATCAGAGAATGAATTCTGAGCTTACTGCCTATATTGTAGGTGGTACTACAGAGGTGCATCAAAGCATTTTTACTAATTACTTCAAATCACATCCTAACGAGGGGTGATTATATTGACAAAAACATTAAATTGGCACAGAGAATTCTTTGGTGGAATACATCCAGAGAAAAGAGGGATCTTTTCATCCTACTAAGGGCAATAATACGCCTCTTGAGAATATTGAACTTGATGAAAGAGAATATGAGGGAGGTGGCAATATAGACTACCTCTTTGAAATCAAACTGTACCTACCATTTGCTTGAAAGGCACAATTGGTTTGCATGCTAAAGAATATTATCAAAATAACATAAAAGAAATCAGATTCTTTGACATCCGACGGCCATGCTGTGGGGGAATTTGTAAGAATGGATGTCGAAGTTAGACAGCAAATGAGTGAGCTGATGTTGATAATACGCCAGGAGCCAACACTGATTAATAAACTAGTACAGATCCATCTTAACCCAAATGTGGGTATTCAAAAGACTTGAGGTGTCAAACTGTGTATTAATGTGGGCATTGGCACCTCAAGTCTTTTGGATACCTCTCAGAGCGTGTCAGATCTGCGTAAGCTCTGTGGTACTTTAATCTGATCTACATAATCCTTATCTTTTAAGCTGGTCAACGTTCCAATATTATTTGTTATACATTTGACTAATGGAGTTTTATTGATCCCTTCTCTAAAATATCTCGAGGGTTACAATCTGGAGAGTCACAATACTGATCGATGCTTATTTAGATTCCATAATAATTAATGCTATTTTAATTGTGTATTAATGTCTGCAGGGGTGTCACATTAGGTGACATTACCTACATTTACCTAATTTCTGGACAATTGGTATAATCGACACGAGAGTTAATCATATGCAATTTTACAGCTTGTTTTGTAATGAAGCTTTCCGAATCTGAAATTATGGTTTTTGCAAGCATTGGGTTTTGGGCTTTGTTTACACAGTGATAAGTAAACAATTTGGATATATCTAAAAACTTACAATAATTGGAGTATATTGGGTTAACCAAATTTGAGAACAATAATATTTTTTAAATATATGAATTGAAAGCAAATGCCAATAGTGGTTTGTTGGAATTTGGCTTGTTAGTTGTAGTTATTGCTCCTTTTAATTTTTTTAATTGTTGGGATTCTGACAATCCAATACTCGGTTAGGACCTTTTCTTAATGTTCAGTTTGACACTTTCAAAATAGGATATTATTTCCGATTAAGTTAGTGGTTGATTTAATCTGCATCTTATCTAATCAAAAGAATTAAAGTCTTGGATATATTGACTTCTAATCCTTTTGACCTTGTGATTGATCAGATTGGATGGTCACCATAAGAAAAAATGAATTTATATTGGAGTTAAAATGTTGAATAGTTAGAAGTTTAAATGAAGGAATCGCATCGCATGGTGACTGAATGACACCACTTCCCAACTACTAGGTGTATTTACAGCAACTAGTATTTCAACATGGATTAATTAGCACCAAGACCAAGGATTCTTTCTAGGCAAGTATTAAATGGTTGACACTATTAATGATTGCTAAACTTAAGCCATTTATCTTGTTGTCAATGTCTTCTTGTCCAGTTGCACCAACGGATTAAAAAAACAGAGAAATTTGACTTTGTTTTAGTTGTACAAGCCATCTGATCATCCCGATTTATGAATTTCAGCAAAGGCAATTACTCTTGACACGTTTAGTGTAATACTATGTGGTCCACTTGTCATCTAACCCAAAGAGTCTCGGGAGTCGTTTTGTATGTTAATACAATAGATTTTACCTTCGCCTTAGTGGTGCCCAAATGGTTAGATAAGGGCAATGTAGATGTCCTCTTTTAAGGTGGAAATGAGGTCTAAGAACGTGTCTCAAGGACATTGTAGAGACTCCTCAAACCATCACAAGTTCCCCTAGAAGTTAAACAGGCCCGTATGTGGATGCAATAGATATGGATCCCTATGCCTCTTTCATAATAGACCTTATAGTGAAGAAGTTGATTATTGTAGTAAACAAAACTTACTTTGGTAGTGGTGGTGTTCCCTAAGAAGGCAAAGGAGAAAGTTGACTTCCTTGAACATCGTTTGAGGATGAGATTGTGACTTCCCTATAGACATGGGCGTCCAACAATGCTTGTTTTTGTGTCATGGGTAATTTTATATGTATGATTGTTTGCGGGGTGGGCTTTTTAACTGTCAAGTTTGATTCTAAAGAAGACGAGTTTTTAATGGAGAGTAAGACAAGTTTATCCTTGGCACCATGGATAAAGTGCAGAATCAACTTAATTTTAAACCGTCTATCATTCATGCATTTATAATATCTAATTATTCATGTACCAATCTTGCTCTCAAATCTTTGTTCAAACTTTAATCAACAAATGTCTTTTCGGGTTTTGGGAACACACAAGGAAATTCTATCATCCTTGTAAATGAGATTGTAGAGATAATGATTTGCATCAAGTTTGTATAGATTGGAAATGATCACTATAAGTCGTTCATATAGATTGCACATAGAAGCAAGGGACATAACATTGATGACTAGATGCTAAAAAGCTTCTAATTCGAACATGACAACATGTTGCCATGAAAGCTAGCAAGTCTAATTTATTAGTCCTCAATTTTAAAGTGAATATAGAAAACTAGAAATTGTCTTTGTTTAAATTGAAGTTTCATATATGTTTGAATACAACCACTAAGGGGTAATATATTTATATCACAATTTTGAATCCAATATTGAGAAATAAAAAAGGTTAAGTTTTGGAGGATTATTAGTCCTCAATTTTAAAGTGGATATAGAAAACTAGAAATTGTCCTTGTTTAAATTGAAGTTTCATATATGTTTGAATACAACCAGTAAGAGGTAATATATTTATATCAAAATTTTGAATCCAATATTGAGAAAAAAAAAAGGTTAAGTTGTGGAGGAAGGTCATAGGAATTTATCTAGATATTAAATAATTAGTGATGTTAATGGCAGCCAGGCTTAAGATTCAAAGTGCATCTAGTTGCAACTAAAACAAAAATAAAAGCATAACATGGAAATTTCACATTTTTTCTATCAAATGAATCTATTCAATCTTCATAATATATAGATAATATATAGATGTCAAAAAATTCAATTACTTAGTTATTCTTGAGATGTTCAATGCAACACAATGTGGCCCAATTTTCATCAACCACATAATCTTGGTGTTAGGTTTATCTCATAAGACATTTTTCTTGTCTTAGTTGTACCCATATAAGTAAAGAAGACCAATGCATTCAATTCCTATTTAGGTAGAAATGAAGCTAAATAATTTGAGTCTTGGCACGTGGGAGAAAATTCTCCAACCATTGCATGTTCTACTATCATCGAAGCAAACCCATGCACATGTAATAGATGTGGATCCTTGCATTGTAGTTATAATAACTCTTCAAAAACATTGCAACCAACATGCATTGATTACCCTACTCAAGCGGAGTAAAATCACTTTTGTAATAAGTTCTTATGGTAATAAAAAATTAGACTATATTATATACCACCATCCAAGAGACAAATGAGGCTATTGCTTTCCAACGAGGGGCGATTGATCTAATGCAAGCATGACTTTTTTGGTTGATATCAATATTAGATAAATTTATCTTTGCAATTTATAAACAAACAACAAAATATACTGATTGATGTAGTGATGTAGGTCAATTTCGTCTATGGAAATATCTAGAAGGTCATTTTCGTGGTGTTTACCAAAAGTAATAGAAAATCAGAGTAGTAACTAGAGCTATGCAATTGACATAAAATTGCCTTCCAACAACTTCAAACTAGATGGTGACCAATTTGTAAATGATAGAAGAGAGTGTCACTATGGAAGACCAACCTTAGTATGAGGAATGCAAATAGTATATCTTTTTCATTCTTTATGTGTCTATACATACATCTCATATGGCAAAGCATTGCAGAGATATCGATATACACCATGGGATCATGTGTAACCTATGATCTAGGAATTTGACTCAAGAGAAGATGGTTAGTATGGTGTTAGTTTTAAAATGAAAATAAAATGAAAGAAACACACTAAGTAGCGTAACATCTCTAGGCCTAGACACTAGGGTGAGCTTAGTAACAAAAATAAATAACAAACAAACTAAAAAGTAAGGAAAAACAATAAGAAATCTTTCATCTTCTTTGGATGCTCTAAATGCCATTGTAGTAGTGGCTTGCTCGGCTTTGTGCTCATGAAGTCCTTGGCAATGGAAGCTTGTCTACCTCTATCTCTCCTTGACACTTTTGGCTTGTGGCTTGGCATGGCTTGGAATCAATTTGACATGGTAACACTAGTTGCTTGAAGCTTTTGGAACCAATCCTGCATTATAACTTTACACAAATTAAGTTTAAAAATGATGTGGTAAGACCTATTTATAGATTTTTGAGATTGATCAGAATCAACCTGAACCGTCAATCTCGAGATGAAGATGTGTGGCTGAGGATTAATTCAATTTTTTAAAATTAAGTTTATAATTATCCTCATCATGAAATTAGAAGAAGGGGCAATTAAGAGGCATGAAGGGCATCATAGAAGGTATTAATGAGGCATGGAGGGCATGAACCCTGATATTTGTGGTATTTATGGTCTAGGAATGTCTTCTCAAGAAATGAGGTCACCTGATGATGTAGATATTCAATATTCATTTTCCAAACAAAGTATTCAATAAGTTTCCATGAAATTCTTAATTAGGCTTTGATTTGGATTAATTAGCTCTTAAGCATGTTTAAACATTGTGTACAAATTACTCAAATTGATCAGAATGTCTTGTTATTGATCCAAAATTTAATTAGATTGGAATTGGAAGGTAATGTTAGATGCGTTGGATCTGTTATCTCATTTAAGATGTTACTGACAATAAATAACAAAGGCACGCATCTTGTGCAAAAGATTTGATAGGAAAGAGCAATTCAGAACACTTAAGTGCAAAATTGACATTTTAACTCGAAATGATCTGATCAAAATTAGCTAGTCCATAAATTGCATTACCCCATTTAGGGATACCCTGGCCAAAATTGGCATTTAAATATGTTAGTTTCACATCATTTAGCATGCTTTAGTGTTTTTAGGCCAAATTGTGCTTTTTAGTAAAAATTGGTCAAAAGCTTGATTGAAGTTATCAATACTCAGATTTAAGTGTCTATAGTTTGCCCCTGTTTGGGAAGGTGTTGTAAGCTATAAGCACAGTATTATCTTCTCAAAGAATGAAAAGGTCATGTATGCCTACAACTGCAACGATGATAAACTAACTGTATGATGCCCCCTCGAAGGAATGGTTGGCACAAGCAGGTCGGTAAACGGTCCCTCAATAACAAGTGATACGAGGGGACCAAAGAAAGGAAAGATGATGGGGTGAAAACACAATGATACTGAAAAAGTAGTCAAAATCATTGAGAATGCAAGTGGGACGGTGCACAATGGTTTATCCAAAGGCAATTATAAACATTATACCCTGATAGTGGCAACATGGTATGATAACACAACGATTTTCCTGAAGGCGGTTATAATCATTGAGAAGATGGAGTTGTCTCAGTTAAGACAGACAAATAAAATAAAATGCCCTTGTATGGGCAGAAAAAGTAAAGTGGTGACAACACAATGATTTGCTCAAAGGTGGTTATAATCATTGAGAAATATAGGTGGAACGGTGTGCAATGATTTGTCCATAGGCGGTTATAGTCATTGGACCTCAATTATGATAAACTTGATCGAGGATGATGATAACTTAACACAGAGGGTAATGATAAACTGGAACAACCTACTAGTAAGGAAATGCTCGTCTGAACTAATAAATGTTGAAATTCTTTCGTGTTTAATTACTTTGTTTGAGATATGATTAGGATGGAATCGGGATGTCGGTGCCAAAGAGATGTTTATGTTACCATTACTGAATAGACCTCTTGAAGTTGAGGTTTGTTGTAGCACGTGTTTGGAGGCATCATGGTATAACATCATGAGGACTTAGCCGAAATATGCATGAGGATTGACTCTCGTAATCTAATACTCAATAAAAATAATACATCAATGATAGAAACCATGATGACAATATAAACATATGAATATGGATGGATTCGAGTATAAGTGTGGGCAATGAATCACCTAATGAGCACATATAAATCAAATCGAGGCAACAGTGCTGAAAGCAAACAAGTAGGCACACAAACAAAACAATAAAGAAACACTCAATAGAAACCATACGAACATTGTTCCTAGAAAATAGGTGACAACTTAACAAATGATCAAAATGAAGGAATAGAAGAAAAAAAAGGAGGTGGTCGAGCTGTCTCATATGCACTAGACAAGTGGATGTTGTCTACATAGTTTCATGGATGTAATATTCAATAAAAAACTTTAGGTCAAATGTAGTTCTCTTAGAGAATAAAAAGAATGTGATAACTAAGGAAAACAAACATAATGGATGTGATAGAAGAAGATGAATAGTCTTGCAAAATGGAAAGTACGTGAGAGAAAAGGCCAAAAAAGATAGGAAAACTAAGTGACAAGTGATTTGCTTATAACTAAGGGTTTCCATAATCCTTAAGGCAAAGAAGTGGTCAATGTTTTTGTTCTTTTCTAATGATTTTTCAAATGTTTTTGGAATTGTTCTAGAGTATCTCAACTCAATCGAGAATGACGAGACACTAAATGGTTCAAGCTCACAAAATGGTGAGAGCATTTAAACTAAAGTTGTTCGCAAAATGATGAGAGCGTTCAAACTTAGATTGCTCACAAAATGGTGAAAGCGTTTAAACTTAGGTTGTTTGCAAAACAGTGAGAGCATTATGAAAATGATGACTGAGCTAACCTCAACAAGTATCGAGAGTTGTCTACATAGTCTCAGAGTAGGACCTCAAGTCATTGTAGTTCCACCCTATAGCGGAGGAATTTGACTAATGTAACAATCAATTCAAACAAAATAAGTACGATTGGTAAAAAGGCACAACATGGCATAGGAAGTGGCAAGGTGGTACGTTAAGGCTTAATAAACAAATATTGCCTCTAGTTTACCCATAGACAGTTGTAACTAGGACACGACTTAGATCAATGGTACTAATTTGCCCAAAAGCGGTTATAATTAGTAGCAAGACTGGTGATAAGAAAAGAATAACAAACGAAAGATGCAACTGCCGAAACTTCTGTCACACTGCTCTAAAATATGATCTCTATCTGAAGTACTTGAACTAACTGATGAAACTGATCAGAGTCTTCAATGCTGAAAATGTGTAATGAATGGCAAAAACCAAGGTCAAACGGGTTACGTTTTAGAACACACTAGGCTAATAGGTCAAAAATGTAAAGTGAATACATCTAAGAGGATAGATAAGAATGATATTTGTATAAAGAAGAATAGTGATAAAATGACATAACTAAAACAGTCCTTACATATAATACACCTTAGCGCTCAAGCATATTACTGCTTAAGATGAATAATATTCATTGGCTCAGAAAGTTCATCTCCATTTGGTGTGGCAAGCCTGTATGCTCCTGATCCATAATTTACAGTCATGATGAAATGCCTTATCCAATTTGGTTTAAATTTATATTTATGTTTCTTCTCGGTCGTGACATTCTTTTGGTTTACTTTAAGATTAAGATCACCAAGTTCAAATGTTCTATATTTGACACACCAATTGTGGTGGCCTTTGAGTCTGTTATGATATCCTTGAATATTTTTTAGCGCAGTTGTGCATTTCTCATCAAGTAGATCTAGCTCTTACAAGCGAGCTACTTGATAGTTGTGATTATCCAGGACATGCTTGAAAGAGATGCGTAGTGAAGGCAATTCGATCTCAATGGGAAGGATGGATTCAGTACCATAAACAAGTGAGTATGGAGTGGTTCTTGTGGGGGTATGATGATTGGTACAGTATGCCCAAAGGGTAGAGAATATCTGCATGTGCCAATCATGACCGGCAGCATTGACAATCTTTTTGAGAATATTGACAATGGTTTTGTTCGATGCTTCGGCTTGGCCATTACCTTAAGGGTAATATGCTATAAAAAAATGTTGTGTGATGTTATATTCAGTACATAGCTAGTCTACATCTTTATTCTTGAATGATCCTCCATTATCAGATATAATTTTGAAGGGTATACCGTAGCGGCAAATGAGATGGTTGAAGATGAATTTAGAAATTTGCTTTTCAGTCACGTAAGTGAGGGGTATAGCTTCAACCCACTTAGTGAAATACTCAATGGCGGTAAGGATATGTTTATAGCCGTTAAATGAAGTGGGATTGATCTTCCCAATGAGGTCAAGTCCTCATGTAGCAAATGGCCATGGTGTCAACATCAGTTTCAAAGTTTGGACTGGGGCATGAATCAGATTAGCATGTCATTGACATTTGTCACACTTCTTTACATATGCAGCTACATCTGTGTCCATCATGGGCCAATAATAATTAATATATAAGAGATTTTTAGATAAGATTGCTCCATTAGAATGAGCTCCACATACCCCTTCATGAACTTCTCTTAATGTTAGTGTAGACTCTATCAAAGTTAAACAATGAAATAGAGTTCCATCAAAACTACAGTGGTAAAAGGTGGATCCAAGTAGAGTATAACGAGTGGATTGATAGATAAAGGCTTTGGTTTGTTTACAAGATACGCTAGGTGGTAAAAGTTGGTCATGGAGATAGGTATAAAGGTTTGAATACCAGATAGAATTAGGACCAACAATATTACAAATCATCGCAATGGTTGAAGATTCATGAGCTAGTGCTGAGAAATTTTAGATGAGAAACTGATACTCTCTAACTTTATTTGTTTGTCAAATTAGAGAGCCAATAGTAGCCATGGCATTTGCAGTTCTGTTACTAGTCCTTGGTATGTGCTCAAACTAAATGTTGGCAATTTATTGCTTAAGAGTGTCGACCATGGCTTTATATGGAACCAACTTGTCATCTTTGATCTGAAAATGATATGTCACCTAATTGGTGATTAACTGAGAATCATCATAAACTTAAAAATGATATATGCTTCAATGCACTATCTATCAAATTCCTACAACAAGTGTTTCATATTCGACCATGTTGTTTGTACAAGGAAAACTAATTCTGAATGATTTAGATATTAGATCCCCCTATGGTGTGATAAACAATAATCCTGCCCCCGATTCATGTGTAGTAAATGAACCATCAAAATACAACTTCCAGGGCTGCTCCTTAAAGGGTGTGTTAATGACGGTCATTATGGATTCATCAAGAAATTGAAACTTGAGTGGCTGTGTGTCTGCAAGAGGTGGTTCAACAAATTGATTTGCAAGAATTGGTCCCTTGATTGCCTTCTAATTGACATACTCTATGTCAAACTCACTGAGAGGCATGATCCATTTAGCCATTCTACCTTGTAAAGCTATTTTAGATAATAGATATTTGAGCGGGTCTACTTTTGAAATGACCATAGTCTTATTATTCAACATGTAATGACACAGTTAGTAGAGCTGTGAAGACTATGGCCAAACAAGCTTTTTCAATAGGTGCATAGTTATGTTCATATGCGACCAAGGTACAACTTAAGTAGTATACGACATGCTCTTTTCCATTGTCATCATGTTGAGCCAAGATTGCCTCCAGAACATTGTTGGTAGCTGATAGGTATAACAAAAATGGTTTTCCCGACATATAAGGTAATAAAACAGGTGGATTAACAAGATAGTCTTTGAGTTGTTGAAAAATTGTTTGACAGTGATCATCCTAGTGAAATGCAATTCCCTTCTTTAGAAGATGTGTAAATGGATGACACTTGTCTGCTAACTGAGAGATAAAGCAGATTAACAAGATAGTCTTTGAGTTGTTGAAAAGTTGTTTGACAATGATCATCCTTGTGAAATGCAACTCCCTTCTTCAGAAGATGTGTAAATGGATGACACTTGTCTGCTAACTAAGAGATAAAGCATCAGATTGATTGGATCTTACCCTGCAAACTATGAAGTTGCTTCAAATTGGTTGGTGACAGCATCTCGGTTATAGCATGGAATTTAGCCGGATCAACTTCAATACCTATATGAGACATGATGAAGCCAAGTAATTTGTCTGAAGTTACACTAAACACACATTTTTTTGGGTTGAGTCTGACTGTGTACTCTTGTAATCTTTCAAATATCCTACACAACATTGCTGGATGGTCGGCCCTGGTTTTGGATTTTCTTAATATGTCATTGATATAGTCTTCAATAATATCATGCATCATATCATGGAATATGACAGTCATGGCCCTTTGATATGTATCTCCAACATTCTTAAGGCCAAATGACATTCCCTGATAACAAAATGTTCCTCATGGAGTGGTGAACATTGTTTTATGTTGGTCTTTTGGTGCTATTCTGATATGGTTGTATCTTGAAAAGCCATCCATGAGTGAAAGCATTTCATAACCTATCATGGAGTCGATGATCATGTCAATATTAGGCAATGAAAATTCATCCTTAGGACAAGCTTTGTTGATGTCTCGAAAATCAATACAGATTATGATCCCTTCAAGGTTTTTACTAACAGGTACCACATTAGAGATCCATTCTGAGTAGTCAATGGATCAGATACATCCTACTTTTAAGAATTTTTCCAACTCTTTCTTTATCAATACAACAATGCGAGGATGCATCTTACGTAACTTTCATTTTATCATTTTGACGTCAAGGTTGACCATAAAGTGGTACAAAACCAAGGTGGGGTCCAAACCTGGCATGTCAGAATAGGATCATGCAAAGATATCTACAAATTCTCTCAACATATATGTAAAGACTTTACATTCCTCCTCAGTGAGGGATGCACCTAATTTTATCCATTTTGGATTCGATGGAGTCTCGATATTTACGTTTGTTGTATCTTCGACTATAAGGGTCAAACCGTCTTCTAGAATAGTAGGTAATGACGTGAACTATTGGACTATATCAAGGTCCTCTGTTAGGACTTGCTCTTCAACTTCTCCTAGGCATGATGAATCTGAATTCCCTAATGGAAGATTTGGCCATGTGACAAAAATAATCAATTTTTTTGAAGAATTTGATCAAATACTTGTTGTGCAAAACTGAACTCGGATCCATAGGCAAGTTCATCGTTGGTGGTCTCTTGGTTTAAATTTAAAGAAGAATGAACATCCCCGTCTAATGGCATCTAAAATAGGTTTTCACCACTAGACTCGTTTTTATCTTTACTTTTTCTCTGGTCAAAAAGCGCCTCAAAGAGGTTTTCACTTTGGGACCTCAATATTTTACTTATTTATTTTTGGCTAAGGGTGTTTACCCATTCTCCAAAATAAGCTTTAGGATCTAATGTGATTGAGAATCCTGATTTGTGATCTCCTAATGGAACATTGTTTATAAGGCCTAAAAAGTCACAAAATGCCTCATCGTTTTGAAACTCATTAATCAACAAAGTGGATTCTTGCTGGTCCCAATCTATCAGTTGGGGATAGTATAATGGTAATGGGATATGATGAATTACTAGGGTAAAGGTACAAATGGCATTGGTATCAAATATGTTAGTCTTAGCTAGGTCATCAAAGGTGAGGCTATGATTGGACTTTGCTTCGCTGTCGGCATCATCCTCATTAGGCGTTGGTGATGAAATTTGAATAAGATACGTGGGGTCACCTCCAAGGATTTAAATCCAAGTCCATAAGGTCTTTCATAATTAGTCATGAAAATTGGCTCGATGGTTCCTTACTGATTCGATCCCAGACCTCTTCCTTCATAATTGTGACACTCCATGATCCTATTGGGAATAGGATACTTTGCACTTTTATAAAAATTAGCTTGGTTGTCGATGTATAACTAGGATTCATTTCCTTCAAGAGGGTCGAGTTCTAGGGCAGATGTTGGTACAAATATGACAGGGCCCTTATCTTTGTTCTTTCGTTACGATTGCATATGTGCGGTGACTTTAGGTCGCCCAAAGGTTTTCGGATTCTGAGGAAGATTGGCAATATGAAATATATCATGGGTCACATACTCTCTTGGTCCATTATATGAAATGGTGAAATGATTAGAAGCTTCAGAGGATAACATGTAGGAAAGAGAATCTAAGGTATTAGGATCTATGTAACTATTCAGTGAAAAATCAATAAGTATGGCCTTTCCTTTATCTTGCTTAGAACTTGGATTCATTTCGTACTGATAATTGTAGCTTTGAAATTCAGCCTCAAGATGTTGTTAGTGTTCATATAGGTGTAAATATATTTTCACTTCCATCCCTAAGTGAGAAAACTTGATACATTGGTGCAGCGTTGACGGGACTGCATGAATCTCGTGTAACTAAGGCCTACCTAGAAGCATATTATATGATAACTTAATATCAAGCACATGGCAAAGTGTATCATGGGTCAAAGGTCCAATGATAACTGGAAAACTAATGGTACCTTGTGATTCTCTTCCCTGATTATCATAAGCTTTGATGGTTATCATTTCTAGTTGGAGATCTACCATTGCGTAACCAAGAAGCTTGATGAGCTTTAGAAACACTATGTTGAGGCCTGATCCATTGTCTATAAGGACATGTTTCACTTTATGCCGCTTTATATAAAATTCTATGTACAATGAGTTATTATGGAGCGGGCCAAGGGAAGACATATCACTTTGGTTGAATGCGACTTGTTGGGTTAGAGTTAGGTGTCCAACCAAAGCTTGAAATTTATCAAGGGATATGTCACTAGAAATAGTGGATTAGATTAAAAACTCATTCAAGATGTTCTTGTGGATTAATGACATTCGTAGAAAATCTAAAATATAAATTTGTGATGGTGTCTTCTACAATTGTTCCACAATATCAAACTTCTTGTCTTAGTCAGTATTGAATGGTTTATTTCAAGGTTGAACGGTTGGCTGAATGATAGGCAAAGTGGCAGATGATTGTGGACCTGGAAAAGTAATTTTTGACCTCCAAGTTGTGATTGCATAATCGAGATTAGATACTGGATCATTATAGCTAACAAATGTTGGGCATGGTGTGGGGCCAGATAAGACAAGTCTCAATTGTCGGTGCACTCGTATGTGGTCATGTGGCAAGGTTGAGTTGTCGATATAAGGTCCAAAAGAGGAATTTCTAGTTTGTTGGTTTCCTTGTATGCACTCCCAGGTCAAAAAAATTATGCATGTAATTTGGTTGAATATTGTTGTTTAGCAATGGTCTAGACTGATTAGTGCTTGGTCTAGGATTAATGGAGATGGTATTAACACTACCCCCTGCAATATGACCTACAACCCTGTTGTAGTCATGTGCAACTGCATGGTAGGTTTGTTGGTTGTTACCGATCTAACTTTGGTTTTATCCATTGTTTTTTCGTTGTAGGTTTTGCTATTGATTTTGCTAATTATGCTAGTTCAGCCTTTGATTTTGATACTGTTGATTTTGATACTACATTAGTCGTCGTCGTTGTTGTTACTGATTATTTTGTTGATGCTGATTGTTATGTCAAGGAAAGGGGTTTTGATAAATCCTAAGAGTTTAATTGGAAGTGGAAGCACCATTATCCAATGTTATCTCCCCATTCTCTAACATATTCTCAATTAAATATTTGATTTGGACACATCTTTGTAGATTATGCCTGTTGCCCTGATGATATTCATATAATTCATTTTCATGGTACCAATCAGGATAAGGAATGCCTTGCGGATAATGCTTTGGTATAGGCCAACTAATAATATTAGCAACATCAAACTTGTGAAATACAAACTCAATAGGTTCTCCTAGGTCACTAAAGATACGATGTGCAGGCACAATTATCCTAAGAAGAGGGGTTTGCAATGATAAATGTTGTTGCATTTGTTGTGCAGGTCTTGGTTGTGTAAGAGTTAGCTGAAAAGGTGATACAAATGATGTTTGCATCGTTTGGACATGATGTGACTTGATTACTCCATTTTTCACAACATTCTTATTGCGGTTTAATTGCTTCGATCTTTCTTGGTTAGTGGCTTGTGTCGGTTGCAATGCTTGCGCTTGAATGGGATGTTGATTTTAGCCATTTCTCTGATTGGTACCTTGATTATGATTAGTTGAATTAAGTTTGATGACTCCTTTATTGATGAGCGCTTGCTTGATCAACAAATCTTTATCAATGATCTCCTTGAAAGTATGTGCACATTGTAGTTCCAGATGATAACCTATCTCACTATGTAAATTTTTACTAAACATAGTGGCTAATTGTTTATCTGATAAACTATGGGTGAAACATATTGCAAGGGCTCTCCATCACTATAGATAACTTGCAAAACTCTCACCAGCTTTTGCTTTGCTTGCGTTAAGTTCACTAATGAAATCTCATGCTCAAGATTATAGGAAAAGTGTTGCACAAACTTATCAGAAAGATCATCAAAATCTGTCACTAAATTTTTAGGCAACTTTAAAACCCACTCCAAGGCTTGTCCAGCCAAGCTCTTTGGAAATAACAACAAAAGGTATATGTCACTGGTTGACATGCGACAAAGAATTCAGTTAAATGGAACTTAGGGTCACCTTTCCCTTTGTATTTGTCAAATTTTGGTGATTCGTATCCTAGAAGAAATGGTATCTGTAAATACTCCATGTTGAATGGATAGGAACACACGTCATCCAACTTAAAATTTTAATCTATTTCTCAACTTAAATGGTGGCAATTACATCCTTCATCTATTGTAATTCTTGGGATAGGAAACTGGAAGAAATATTGTTTTGAGGGAGAATATTGGTTTGGGTAGATGGTTGGGAGGTCACAAGCGAGACACTTTGACCAAGGTATGATGGAAATATCTGCTGGGGTACATTGGTTTGGTTGAGAAATGGACTAGGGATATGCATACGTGGATTAGGATGTACTTGGAATTGTACAATTGGTTGTGCAATATTCTAGTTTGGGTTGGCTATAAAATTTTGACTTTGAGGATTTTGTGGTTGGGATGGAAGGATATAACTATACTTTACATGTTGTGGTTGAAAATGGACATGATGTCGACTAATCAAACCTTGTTTTTGAGTGAGAACTTGTGGACCAAGATCTTGTCTCTGAATTTGTAGCACATTTTGAACCAATGTCTTTCTAGTAGGTACTTGAGAAACATAGGAGCCTCTTTGTTGTATGAATCTTTGTGGAGAAGTGAAATCAAGTTGCAGATTCAACATCTATCACTGACCAATATTTTCACATTATTGACTAGTCATTGCTTGTTTTAGATTGGCATATTAGTATGCGATTAAAGATGTATGTTTGCCATTACCTAACGAGGTGGAACATTAGTTGCCCCTTGTTGAGATGGAAATATATCCAACCTCTGTTGCGTTGGTACACTAGATTGTGCCTATTGTTGTGGAATACTACTCGTCACTTGTTGAGGAGTAGGATTTGTTACATTCTATTGTTGAGACGTGACATTGGTCATTGTTTGACTACCTAATCTTGTAGGTTATACACTTAAGGAAGCAATTGGTTGAGATTGAGATGTAGAAACTTCTACTCCCTGGTATGATGATCCATTCATGGTATTAACTAAAAGCATATGTTGTTGGCTAGTTGTTTGTGCATTAGTACCACTTTGATTGGGATTGGATGTTGTTTGCACATTATCCACTATATTTTGCTCATTATTCTATGTAGAAATAGAAGACACTTCTTCAATAGTGGGCATATGCAGCAAGTTGTCTATCGAAGTGTTTTGTATGAATGGGTCTGAACTCTGATTCTCTTGACCAATTAACTCTATCAAAACTCATGTTGAAGGAATTAGGTCAATAAGAGGCTTACCATGTTCATCTGATTGAAATTGTGTGCTAGATTTAGGTAGGTTTGATATGCTATTTGCATTTGGTTAAAGTGGTCTTCCATGATGTTTTTGCCTCTATTAGGTAGATTAGGGTCTTGATATGTTGTTTGGACTAAAGCCAAAGGATATATAGAAGAATTATGTTGATCATAAATTATGTTGTGGGGCACTCTTACTAGGCTTGGTAAATTTTCATGGGAGAAGTCTGCTGAAAACTTGGCCCCTACCTCTATGGCTCTAACCAAAATCTCATCTTTGTTCTCCAATAAATGATGCTCAAACAAAAATGGATCGTATGTGGAAGGCGCATTAGAAGAGTGTGACTGTTGAAGAACTGGTTTGTCAGTTGTGGGTATTGTAGCTAGGTATTGTGCGATTTATTCTTAGTCTTCTTTTGAATAAGATGGGGTGTTAATCAAATAGTTAACCAATGGATCTTGGATTTGTGCCCCTAATTGAGTATTATAAGAGGGATAAAAATCCATCTCATAATAAATATTATCTGCATAGGGGTCTTGCACCATTTCTTTATGCGCAACCACATTACTAATCCCTGGATTGTACATGAGTCCACTATGAGTGTAGAAATATATGTTGGGATCCATAGTCAATGCTTTGCGATAAAAGGTCAAAGAGTTCTTCAAACTCTAAAAAGACAATGTCTGAAACAGATGATATTCAAATTTGGTCTAGATTGGTCAAAAAGATCAAAAGGTTTATGCAAAGATTTAGTGAAAAAACAAACTAGCGTTAAATGTCCAATGTCTCACTACTCACACAAAGATGAGCAAGTAAATGGATCAGAAATCAAAATGCCAAACTCTAAGGTTGAAGTGTTTCAAATCAGTCTAATCTAAGAAATTAAAAATTGCTAAGTCTTTTGACCAAACGCGACGTCAAAATTTAGGCTCAAACAAGGCATGTGCTAGGACTCTTGGCCAAACGACGTCAAAAGCTAGACCTTGAAATAGATGAAAGTTTTAATCTAATGGATTTGAAACACTTCTAAAAAATACTAGGCATTTGATTCTTGGACATGAACTCGATCAACTAGGTATAAGGTATGAAACAAAAGGCACTTTAGAGATAGTTTATTTTCACAAAAATAATGGTATAAAACTTGGTTCTTTTGACAAATAAGCTAGACAAAAGTGAACGGTATAACTGTGCCAGACAAAATATCACAAAAGTACACTTGGATTGGTCTGAAAATGTAGGAACAAATTTTAACTCTATGCAAGAGGTTCTATGAAACAATATTTGAAATGTTTTGGGTAGCGTAACGATGCTACACTACCCAAAAGGTGTGGCTACATGTTTGTTTTCAAAAACTCTCTAAGGTAAAGATAGTTTCTCATAATTTTGATAGCATAACACTAATTTTTTTGACTCAAATTGTTGTGGTGCATAGAATCAAAGTGCAAGTGTTTAGCACAAAATGGCTTAAGTCTATCAAGTGGTGATAATGATCTTGAGTCTAAAACAACCTTCAACCCAAATTGGCAATTGAACCTAGGTTCCCTCAAGTTTAGTGCAAATGATGAATCCACTTAACACATCAACCTTATGAACTTATAAAAGTGAAATTTTAAATTTAGATTATAAATGAAGGACTTAAACAACTTTGGCAAAGGTCTAAACTCAATTGGACAACATAACTGCGCCAAAGTGGATGATATGACTCCCAAGTTTTTGATGGACTTTTGAACAAGGCAAATTGATGATTTCACATAGGTAGTATAATGCCTCTTTGTTCAAAGAAAAATGAGGACCATGTGTTTTAGTTTATATCATTTGTTTACACCAAGTTTTGACTTCAAACAAGACTTTAATCTAGGACAAAACTCAATTGATTAACTGCTCTTAGACTCTAAACTGACAAGGTTGCTTGGTATTGTTGGAATCCATCTATATACATCATTTAAGAGGATTTTAAGTGTTCATCTAAAAGTAAATGCACATTATATAGTAGGGTTTTTACACCCCCTTCTCTCAAATGATGGTACTGCGACATGGACCTTGAGGCGCACCTTGCACCAACAATACTTCCATGACAAATGAGGTTTTGTCTAAGATCTACAAGTTTTTGAATGTTCTAGGTGAATCAATTGCACAATGAATTTTATGCCAAAGAATGCAAAAAAAATCACATATTTTAGGTCTGTATCACTTGACTTGTTACAAAAAGGTCTAGTCCTTTTTGCAACCACTACATCATGTTGTTCGCTTAGTGTAGTGCGATGTCCAACATGTCATTACGTTTCGTGTGCAACTCCAATTAGGATCCAAATGAAGTCAATGCTGAGAGGTGAAACCCTAGGTCAAAGCTTCCCTAAAAAACTCACGGGAGGTGATGAAGTCCCCCTCGTAAGCCAAATTTACATAAAAATAAAGAAAACATGAAATAGAAAGACTTTAGGGTCATTTTTAAGGTCACCCAAATTTTGATGAGTTTTTTGGGAGTGCTTTAGATGACTTTCTTTCTAAACCTTGGACTAGGCTATTTGCAATAGGAATGACGCTTTTGATTCCCAAATTTCTCTAAATGCAACACCCCTCTTTTTGCCAAATCAAAATCTAATTTAAACAACTAAGTGAATACAAAAAGCTTGGAAATGTGAGTTCATTTTTACCCAAATTCGAAAAAAGAGGTGGGGTTCATTTGACCCCTTGATCTTAGTTGTAACTTTGAAAACTAATGCTAAAAACATTTATTTAAGCACCTTAAATGTTACTTCAAACACCAAAATAATGATCCTAATTCATTTTTAAGTATGCAAAAGGTGATCTAGATATGTTTTTAGCAAATGTCAAGCTTGGTCCTGCAACAAAAATGTTAGCATGTCCTTTAGTCTTGAAGCTATTTTGGGTTTGAAACAATGAACTTCAAAAAAAGAGCTCTCGGGTTTGTGTTTTAAGAAACACATAGTGACTGACGTCAGTGCTATAATCGACAATGGTTATCTAACTGACATCGGTTATATCAATAGTGATCAATGATGGCTATCCAACCGATGACGATTTTACTAATCGACGTTGGTTACTGTGTAAACTTGTGACAAAGAAAAATGACAAAACAAAGTTAGAAAATCAAATTTCAAGAGTTTTAATGATCCAAATGAAGATTTTAAAGTTGAATAATGATCTTCTTCATGTGTGGGATGCATCTAGTTCCACCGAGCATGCCATTATGTGACCTAGGAATTTGATTCAAGAGATGATGGTTAGTATGGTGTTAGTTTCAAAATGAAAATAAGATGAATGAAACACACTAACTAGCATAACATCTCTAAGCCTAAACACTAGGGTGAGCTTAGTAACAAAAACAAATGACAAACACAATTAAAAAGTAAGAAAAAATAACAAGAATTCCTTCACCTTCCTTGGATGCTCCAAATACCTTTGTAGTAGTGGCTTGCTTAGCTTTGTGCTCATGAAGTCCTTGGAAATGGAAGCTTTTCTACCTCCATCTCTCCTTGGCACCTTTGGCTTGTGGCTTGGCTTAGCTTGGAAGCAATTTGGCATCATAACACTAGTTTTTTGAAGCTTTTGGAACCAATCCTGCATTATAAATTTGCATAAATTAAGTTTAGAAATGATGTGGTAAGGCATCCTATTTATAGATTTTTGAGATTGATCAGAATCAATCTGAACCGTCCATCTCAAGACGAAGATGTGTGGTTGAGGATTAATTCAATTTTTTAGAATTAAATTTATAATTATCATTATCATGACATTGGAATAAGGGGAAATTAAAAGGCATGGAGGGCATCATGGAAGGTATTGATGAGGCATGGAGGGCATGAATCTTGATATTTGTGGCATCTATGGCCTAAGGATGTCTTCCCAAGAAATGAGGTCACCTGATGATGCAAATATTCAATATTCACTTTCAAAATAAAGTATTCAATAACTTTCTATGAAATTTTTAATTAGGCCTTGATTTGGATTAATTGGCTCTTAAGCATGTTTAAGCATTTTTTGCACAAATTACCCAAATTGATTAGAATGCCTTGTTATTGGTCTAAAATTTGATTGAATTGGAATTGGAAGGCAATGTCAAATGCATTGGATCCATTATCCTATTTTAGGATGCTACTGATAACAAATAACAAAGGCATGCATCTTGTGCAAAAGATTTGATAGGAAAGAGCAATTCAAAGCACCTAGGTGCAAAATTGGCATTTTGACTCAGAATGATCTGATCAAAGTTAGTTGGCCCATACATTGCATTGCCCCATTTAGGGATACCTTGGACAAAATTGGTATTTGAATATGTCATTTTCACATTATATAGCGTGCTTTAGTGTTTTTAGGCCAAATTGTGCATTTTGGTGGAAATTGGTCAAAACACTGATTGGAGGTTATCGGTGCCCAGATTTAGGTGTCCACTTACACGTTCATGGAGTTCACTCATTACCCTTGAGGCACATCTTGATGATAAAGTGCATGTACTCCATAATATCTCTAGCATAAATTGAGTTATGTTGTTATGGTACCTTATCATATATACTATTAATATAGTAAAATTTGTTTCAATATACATTTTTTTTCTATGTTATTTTATAATATTTTGCTTTTCATTCATTTACATTTCAATTCTGTCAATTTATTTATATTGCAATTTTTTTTTGCTCTTGCTTATAAAACATATAAGTTTCAACAATTTAGAATGTTGTCCACCTAATGTGCTCTGGGCTTTGGATCGGTAAGACATCTATAGATCCATCTTTGCAAGGGAGATGTTTGAAATATGATTGTTTGATAGTTTATTTTATATTTTAATGAAGGTATGTACCCTTGTCATTTCCAAAAAAAAGTAATACATGTGAAACATGTTATAGAAGATTTAGTTCTTTTACATTTTGATAATTCTCCATGACTTTTTCCGTAGGATTGAAATACGAATGAGGAAGAATTATAGAGTCTAAATAGTGTGATAGAGAGAATATTCAAATTACAAAACTTGTGCTTAATCTTCATTTAAAAGTTCAGTTTGTTCTTAAGCAACTTTGAAAACCTCCATGTGAAGAATGACTCATCTAATAAGATGTCATTTATGCCTAGATTATGTGGCATTAATTCTATTTATAACATTCTAGATTGAATGGTAGATGAATACTATTTTGAGATCAATGTTTTTGAGAAGAATTATGATTTTTTTCAGTGACATGGATTCCTAAAAGAACTAGATTGTTGATATTGTTGTACATTCCCACTAAATAAAGAAGCATTTTATCCTCTCTAGGTATTTTTATAAAAATACAAAGATCAAAACCTAGAAGGCACAAGTTGTCGAAATTAATTTCCCTAGCCAACACAAGTGTTCAGATCTAAAATATGGAGGAATATATCAAAATTTTATATTTGTGAGTAACATGATGTTTTTAAAAAGCATGTGAGCATTTTAAAGCTTACAAGAGTTGGTTGTAAAGAAGCAACTAATGGGTTAACCAACTCGAACAAGCTACAAAATGGTTTATTACATTATCCTATTAAACAAGTAAATAAACATAACCGCAAGGATCAACCCAACAAATCCCCCCTTGATCCAAAGGGGTATATAAGAAAGATGATATGGAACTATGACTATGAAGTCATCAACATTCTCTATCGCACCTACAACTAGCACACTATACACCGTGGTACCGATCAACTAATGTCATTCCATACATAAGCCTGCCTCGTGAGTTGTGGCACGAATAATGAACATAATCAAAGTCTACTCATCCCCTTTAACCATTTTGTAATGTATTACAATAAAACATGATCAAGCCCTGCTCAACCATATCGATCCACACAAGGTCTTGTTGATGCCTCGTTTTGACATGACCAACAACAATCAGGTTCTGGGTGTTTTGATACACCAGAATCCCTCTTGCAAGGAGCTCCTAAGAACTTCCCAAGGTTTCTTTTACTTAGTTTAGGCACATTGATCTTCACTCAGTGGCTCGTTGTGACCATTCCAATTCAAGGGGCCTTTGCTAGTTAAGCTAGATTATTTTAGACAAGTCTATGTACATTTAAATTATGAGTTAGTGCTTAAAAAATCAACATACAAATATTTAACCTTAGATATAAACAATGGATTCAAACAAACATACATACTACATGGATTCAACAATACATACGTAGGAATAGATAGAGTAAGAAATCAAGTTAAAGCATTAAGATCAAATTGCATAGATGACTAAATTACAAAAATATATCAAAGAAAAAGAAAAGAGAGAAGGGTAGAGAGAAAGAAGAAAGAGTCTGCCTTTTAATAGAGTCAATTAGTTCCTCTTGAGTAGACAAATCCTCAAAGAAACTAGTCTTTAGCTAAGCTAGACCTAACACAACTCCAGCTAAAGGACAGTGCAAGAGTCTGAGGGAGATAACAACAATGCAAAAGGGAAAAACATGGCCGTCATATTTCATGTGCAAGCCTAGTCTATCAATTGACAATGCTTTTATATAAAGATGTTTCATTCAATGAAAAAATAGAGATTCATCTAATACTTAGTCAAATTATAGACATGGCTTCCAAACAACCTTGACTCAAAAAAGACTTAGAAAACAAGAAAATGCATCAAAAGAAGTGATTGTTCCACTACTCTAATGCTAAGACTAAGAGGAGCTGACCCATTTGGTCCACTAATTTGTTCTAATCTAAGGGAGCCAACCCATCTTACAATGTAGGAGCTGATATTATATAAACAATTTAATCTATGGAGATTCAAGTTTGTCCCACTACTAGGATTGGTACATAAATCATCAATGTGAGTGGAAGGTGCAGTTGAGGCTTTCACATACATGCTAGCTCAACCATGCTCTTGCAAATGTTGAATTGAACTCTAGTAGTGAAGGGTCGTTGGGATTGTTTTGGGATTGTCATTTAGATGCATTTCATGTAGTTGGGTGCCATCCCTCTTAAAGGCTAAATTTGTCTTATGCTCTTTGCTCGATCCCAATGTGCAAGCCATGCTAATGATTTTCTGATTTGTGCCACTTTTATCAACCACTTTGCCAGCTGAAACCATTATGCAATTGATTGTATGAAAATTTTGACATATTCACCAACTAGGCCATGGCTTGTAGTTGCAACAGATCCCCATACTCTCTTAAGATGATGTTCTTGTTCATTATGTCCTTGCCACGATCCTAATGCAGATGCCATGCTAATGATTAATGCCCCTAACCATTATCACATTGAATTTTGTCAGTTTTATCCTTAGGCATGCAGTGCTTTATTTAATTCAACTCATTGTGATAATTGCATTGCATTTAACTGTGATGTTTATGGCCGTGCTACTAAGCTACAACTTGATTTTGATGTCGAATTGAATGCATAGTCCCATCTCAATTTTTGATGGCTTTGACGAGATGGATGACCGTCAAATTTAAGTTAGTGTTTTTTTGATGTCATTGCCAATGTGTCCTCTATCGACAAGGTCATGCCACATGTCTTCTCCATGCTCTTTCACTTTTTGGCTAGGGCTTTATATGCACTAATTATATTTTGGCCATGGTGAAGTGGAATTTCACCACGTGGCGTTATCTTACTCACCCAAGGCTCTAATATGTTTAGAGACTACATGGATTGCCCGAGGCAGTGACTCATTGGGATCATGCCACTTGGTAGCATCTGGCTTATCTGATCACCTGGAGGTTTTTGTTGTGTATGGAATCGCCCAGAGCAATGGCTCATTGGGATCATGCCACTTGGTAACATTCCACTTATCTGGAGAGTTGGAGGCTCCAAGATGAATTTGAATTGCACAAGTTCCGTAGAGTGGCGGAAAGACACCATGTGGCTTCAGGAACTCTTTTGTAGAATCAACTAAGTCTCGAAGAAGTGAAAATTTGACACGTGGGTATGGGAGAAATTTAGAGAATTGGTTAAGTTTCGAAAAGCCGTTTTGAATGGGTCGAGGCCATCGAAAACTGTGAAAGATCGTCACATGGCTCTAGAAAACAAAGTGGGCACCTATGGGCAACAAAGCAAAGGAACATAGTTAACATTTTCAGTTTTAAAAAGCTAATGGCTAAGTTTTTGAAAATAAACATCCCAAGGCAAAAGCTGAAAAATGACTAAGTATGAAGGCCGAATGAAATCACGATAGCATAAAAACTTAGCATAATAAGTCCGCTCTTGTTAATTTAAAGTTTGATTCATCCATTTGATTTAAAATTGACTAAGTTAAAAGTGAAATAATGCAAATGCTTGGCCAATTTAAATAAAATTTGAAGTATTTTATCACGGAACAAGACTTCATAGGCTTGAAGTGGACCTGCAAGTTAGACTTTGATGTTCCTAGATGAAAGCTTGGATTGAACTGAAGAAAATGTAAAGATATTATAAATAATCATGCTTAGTCACTTGTAACTAATCATTTGGTAAATCACCAACCAAGAAGAGCTCAATCATATAGACCATCATAACCCAATAGGAAAAGATCAAATCAGAGAAGAGCGCCCCCATTTTCAATTTGAAAATGAGGCATGTTGGTGAAGGCCACAATAGGTTTCACACGGAAACCCATCGATACAACCATCGATGATTGATCGAAGGCCATACAATAACTTCCCCCTTATTAGGAGAAAGATGAGACAATTACAACAAGAAATCCAATTCAAACAATTATGTCTGCTCCACACTAAGAATGTCAATGGAGGAAAAATTGAACTGAAATCAACAAAATCTAAGCCAAAATTGCCACTATAACAAAACCCGATCCTTGAGTTAACAACTCACTCAAGAGGGGTGATTCTCTATGTTCTAAAAATATAATATTAGGGCCATTGGGACCATAGACCTTTGCCATATAAGAAGCCTCCTGATAAGAGGAAGTGCGAGAATAACAAGGATAAATGGAGTAGCTGGAAGATCTACCATTATAATCACTGACATAGTTTGCTTCAACATTTTTGGTGTGAAGAGTGGGGTCATCGAGAATGACATATATCTACAAGATGGCCGATTACATCACATTTGTAACATCTTGGTTCTTTCCGGTGTTTGCAAGACCTAAAATATGAAGAGTTATTGCTATAACCATTAGACTTAGAAGAATGCTTGTGGCAATGTTTGTGTGGAAGACTCTGGAGAATGGCATGAGGAATGCCATTGAGAGTGTTGATGTGTCTCAGAGATTATGTTGAGTTGTGGAGCAAAAAGCTTCACTGTTAAGCTCTTGTGGAGGTTGTTGGGCTTAACCAATAACCGACATTGGTTAACAGGTAACCGACATCGACAGTATCACCGACATCGGTTAGGCGTGGATCAGGATCGACCGACATCAGTCAGGGATCGATCGACGTCGATCATATGCAGACCGACAGTGACCGGCATCGATCACCTGTGTGCGTGCGTGTTTGCATGTGTTTTCAGAATTAGATTTGGTCTAATTTTAGGAGGACCGAGTGTTTGCATATAAAGACTTATTTTAGTCTTGATTCTGTGTTTCTAATTATTGTATGCCTTGGATCTTATTTAAGAGACCCATGGGGCATGTATTGTAATTAAGCAAGGGAATAACAACTCGGTTATTGAGTTGATTGTAATTGATTGTGAGAGAGAGAGAGATAACTTTTGAGAGAAATACTGTACACCCAAGAGGTGTGGGAAGAGTGAGATTTCTTCATTGTATTTTGGAAGAGTTTAATACAAGATTGGTTGTTTCTTGTATCTCATATTATTTGCTATTTCATATTTCTAGTTACTTATTACTTCTGGTTCAATTTCGTGTTTAGTTGCTTATACAAAAGTAATCAATTGTACTCCAAGTTCCTAACAAGTGGTATAAGAGCCTGGTTCGAACCAGATTAGTGATTGTTGATTACAGGTTCACTCACATGGATTTCTGATTGAGTGAGAGCAAAGCAATGGCAGAAGAAAGTAAGCTAAGAATGGAGAAATTCAATGACAAGAATTATCAATCATGGAGGATGCAGATAGACGATTATCTATATCAAAAAGATCTATTTTTACCATTGGATGGAGTTTCAAGTAAGCCCACAGATATGTAAGATGAAGAATGGAATGTTCTTGATAGAAAGGCTCTTGGATTTATAAGGTTGAGCTTGGCATCTTCTGTGATTTCTAACTTATCACAGGCAAAGACAATGGTAGAGTTAATGGATACTCTGGCAAACTTATATGAAAAACCCTCAGCTTCGAATAAGGTATATCTTATGAAGCAATTATTTAGTTTGCAAATGCAGGAAGGTGGATCTGTATATAGTCATCTTAATGATTTCTATAAAATTGTAAATTAGTTAAATTCAGTCAAAATAGTTTTTGATGATGAAATTAAGGCTCTCTTAATCTTATGCTCTTTACCTGAAAGCTAGCACAGCTTGGTAATGGCGGTAAGTAATAATGCATCTGCTTCAAATATCTTGAAAGTTGATGATATTGTTAGTGTAATCTTGAATGAAGAAATTTGCAGAAAAAGTATAGGGAAAACATCAGGTAATGCTTTAAGTATTGAAAGCAGGGGAAGGCAAAGAGAGAAGGGCAAGCAAAGGAAATCAAGGTCAAAGATGGGAAGGAGATCCAAATCCAGAAATGGAGGTATAATCTACTAGAATTGTGGAAATAAAGGACATGCAAAAAAAGACTGTTGGTTGAAGGATAACAAAGAAAATCAGCAAGAAGGTAATAAGGAAGCAAATGTTGCAGGTATTGTTACACAGGATGCTCTTATATTTTCTTTAGATAGTCAAGTAGAATCATAAGTTTTAGATTCTGGTGCTTCTTTCCATGCAACCCCAAATAGATAATTTTTCAACGATTATGTCCATGGAGACTTTAGAAAAGTTTATTTAGGGGATGGTGAGCCTTGTCAAATTGTTGGCAAAAGAAAAGTGCAGATGAAATTGCAGAATGGTAACACATGGGTGTTGAAAGATGTCATGCATGTACCCATCTTGAAGAGGAATCTGATTTCTACAAGAAATTTGGGTGATGAGGGTTGCACAGTAACTCTCACAGCTGAATCTTAGAAAGTTTCCAAGGGTGCACTTGTATTAGCAAGAGGTAAGAGAGTAGGTACATTTTATTTATCTACTTGTGTTACTAATTATTCTCCTTTTATTTTATCTACTTCAGATGTAGATGCAAAGATGTGGCACTATAGGCTTGGTCACATGAGTGAGAAGGTAATGCATGTTCTTAAGTCAAAAAGAAATCTTTCAGATTTGAAAAGCATAGATCTAGATTTCTGTGAGCATTGTGTTTTTGGGAAACAAAAGAAAGTAAGGTTTCTCAAGACTGGGTCAACAAAGAAGAAGCACAGGTTGGAGCTTGTTCACACAGACGTGTGGGGACCAGCGCAAGTAGCTTCTATTGGAGGATCACATTATTATGTTTTTTTCATTGATGATGCTATAAAAAAGGTATGGATTTATTGCATAAAGAGAAAATCTGATGTTTTTGACACATTTAAGAAATAGAAAGCTTTGGTTGAGAATGAAACAGGTTTGAGATTGAAGTGTCTTACATCTGATAATGGTGGTGAGTACTGCAGCAATAAATTCAATAGTTACTGTTTTATGAGTGGAATACGTAGGGAAAGGACGGTTCCAAGGACACCTCAGCAAAATAAAGTTGTTGAAAGGATGAATAGAACAATAATGGAGCATGCAAGGAGTATGAGATTGCATGCTGGTTTGCCCTTAAAGTTTTGGGCAGAACTTGTAGATACTGCGATTTACCTGATTAACAGAGGACTTTCTACTGCTCTGGATGGTGGAATTCTAGAAGAGGCTTGGACAGATAAAAAGGTAGATCTTTCAATTCTCAGAGTTTTTGATTCTGAAGCTTTTGTGCACGTTGATAAAGAAAATAGAAAGAAGCTGGATGTTAAATCTATGCAGTGCACTTTCATTGGTTATGGTTTTGGAGATTTCGGATTTCAGTTGTGGAATTTAGAAACTAACAAAATTATTAGAAGCCGTGATGTAGTTTTCAATGAGAAGGTGATGTACAGTGATCAGCTCAAGAGGCTAAATAATTTTGAGTAGGACAATCTTGATTTGGATGAGGTTATGATTCAAAATGAGCTCGCAGATAAAAATAATCAGTCACAGGAAAACACAGAAACCGACATCGATCACACAAGAACTGATGTCGATCAGATAGTAACCGACGTCAGTTAGGAAGGCACTGACTTCTGTCAGGTAGAACCGACGTCGGTCGGGTCTAGACAGAGAGATGACCAAGATCGGTCACTGACAGAACAAAATTTGGGCGGACAACAAGCTGTGAATGAGTCTCACGCCCATAAAGAGGACTGTAAGGGTAAGTAAACCTCCAATTCGTTATTCCCCTTCTTTATACTATGTGTTGCTCACTGATGGTGGAGAACGAGAAAGTTTTGATGAAGTAATACAAGTAGAATCTAGAAAACAGTGAGAGCATGGCATGAATGAGGAAATTGATTCCTTGGAAGAGAACCAAACGTGGAATTTGGTTGAGTTGCCAGCCAGAAAAAAAAAGCACTGAAAAACAAATGGGTATACAGGTTAAAGGAAGGAGAGAATGGACAGATGAGACATAAGGCCAAGTTGGTAGTAAAGGGATTTGCACAAAAACCAGGTATTGATTTTGGTAAAAAAATTTCTCCTGTAGTAAAAATGACTTCTATTCAGACTGTATTGTCTTTAGTTGCTATTGAAGATTTGCATCTTGACCAGCTTGATGTTATGACAACGTTTCTTCATGGAGATTTGGATGAAGAGATATATATGGATCAGCTGGAAGGTTTTGAGGTCAAAGGTAAGGAGAAACTTGTGTGCAGGTTGAAGAAAAGCTTATATGGTCTTAAGCAAGCTCCAAGACAATGGTATTTAAAATTTGACACGTTTATGATAGAGCATGGCTTTAGTAAATGTCAATCTGACCATTGTGTTTATTTTACCAGTTTGGATAATGGTCATTATATTATCCTGTTATTGTATGTAGATGATATGTTTGTTGCAGGTTCACACATGCAGGAAATTACTGAGCTAAAAGGAAAATTAGCTTACACATTTGCCATGAAAGATTTAGGAGCAGCAAAGAAAATCCTTGGCATGAGTATTAAGAGAGATAGGAAAAATCATAGGTTGATTTTGTCTCAAGAGGATTATGTGAATAAGGTGTTGGAGAGGTTCTATATGCAGGATGCAAAATCGGTAAGCACACCTATGGTTGGATACTTCAAGATGAACAAAGAACAGTGTCCTAAATCACATGATGAGGTTGAGTACATGAGCAGAGTTCCATATGCTTCAGCAGTTGGGAGCTTGATGTATGCAATGGTATGTACCAGACCTGATATTGCCCAAGCAGTGGGAGTTGTCAGCAAGTTTATGGCCAATCCAGGAAAAGAACACTGGAAAGCAATTCAATGGATTCTCAGATATCTGAGAGGGACCAGCAGCAAGTATTTATGCTATGCAGGGTCAAACACTTCTCTACATGGGTATGTAGATTCAGATATGGCAGGTGACTTAGATGGCAGGAGAAGCACCACATGATATGTGTTCACTGTTGGTGGAACGACGGTTAGCTGGATTTCAAAGTTGCAAAAGGTTGTTGCCCTGTCTACTACAAAGGCATAATACATTGCAGTCACAGAGGCTAGCAAGGAAATGATATGGATGACTCGGTTCATGGAAGAGTTGGGAAAGGAGCAAGAGAGTTACAGACTGTACAGTGATAGTCAAAGTGCAATTCATTTGGCAAAGAATTCAGCCTTTCATTCAAGAACCAAACATATACAACTAAGGTACCACTTCCTTAGACAGGTATTGGAGGATGGACAATTGAAGTTGGAAAAGATCCATACGGATAAGAACCCTGCAGATATGTTAACAAAGCCGGTAACAAAGGAGAATTTGAATCTTCATTTAACTTTTGTTGGTCTTCAAGATTGAACTTGAAGAGGAAGAAACAAGCCAGAGAAAC
Organism: Torreya grandis; assembly: GCA_037957365.1. Taxonomy (NCBI): domain Eukaryota; kingdom Viridiplantae; phylum Streptophyta; class Pinopsida; order Cupressales; family Taxaceae; genus Torreya; species Torreya grandis. The sequence goes on along the minus strand of JARHVA010000719.1, from coordinate 3,873,435 downwards.
AAGATAGAGGATGTTGTTGTATAGGCACAGGTGCAGTTGTTTATCTCCAAGTGGGAGATTGTTGATTTGTGGAGCTAAAAGCTTCACTGTTAAGCTCTTGTGGAGGTTGTTGGGCTTAACCAGTAACCGACATCGGTTAACAGGTAACCGGCATCGACAGTATCACCGACATTGGATAGGCGTGGATCAAGATCGATCGACATCGATCAGGGATCGGCTGACGTCGGTCATATGCAGACCGACAGTGACCGACATCAGTCACATGTGTGCATGCGTGTTTGCATGTGTTTCCAGAATTAGATTTGGTCTAATTTTAGGAGGACCGAGTGTTTACATGTAAAGACTTATTTTAGTCTTGAGTCTGTGTTTCTAATTATTGTATGCCTTGGATCCTATTTAAGAGACCCATGGGGCATGTATTGTAATTAAGCAAAGGAATAACAACTCGGTTATTGAGTTAATTGTAATTGATTGTGAGAGAGAGAGAGAACTCTTGAGAGAAATACTGTACACCCAAGAGGTGTGGGAAGAGTGAGATTTCTTCATTGTATTCTGGAAGAGTTTAATACAAGATTGGTTGTTTCTTGTATCTCATATTATTTGCTATTATGTATTTCTAGTTACTTATTACTTCTGGTTCAATTCCGTGTTTAGTTGCTTATACAAAAGTAATCAATTGTACTCCAAGTTCCTAACAGATTCTTGACAAGAGTGCCATGTAGAATGTTTCAGAGACTATTTCTGAAAATGTTTTGTAACATGTCCTCTCTGGAGATGGGATTTCCTAGCCTTTGTGAAGTAGACATCCTCTATTGGCTAAGTTTTCTTCTCTGCAAATTGATGATCATGCTGAGTGAGCAATTCACAAATATAATTGAATGTTGCTCCATTAAGATTATCACTACGCTGTAACATGTCAACAAAATTGGTATATATAGAATTGAGGCCATTTAGAGTTATGGATATGAGCATGTCATTATCTATATTACTGCTTGTAGTACAATACTCGTGTTTCATAGTTTTAATACGGGAGAGATATTCAGAGACATCGTCAGCGCTAAACTTGTTATTTAACAATTGCATTAAGAAATCAATATTTTTATAGACAGGGTGTTTGTCATATAAATCTTTCAACGTTTTCCAAGATTTTCAAGGATTACATTTAATGGATTCAATGTGGATAATCACTTGAGTAGAACACGATGATTTTAACAAAGCAAGAGCATGCTTGTCATAAAATCGATATTCGAGAAGTTTTGCAGCTTTTGTGGGTTGTGGAGTATTTTTTTCAACTATCTTCCATAAGTCATTGAATATGAGAGTGTTTTCCATGTGTAAGTTCTATTATTGATAGTTTTTGGGAGCAAGTCATCCATTTTCAGAGATAAGACTTACAATTTTAATCATGAGCACAAAAATATAATGACAAAAAAAAGGCTACTTAATGCTTTGCCTTGACTTCCGTAAGTAAATTCAAAATACAATTAGAATGATTTTAGAGGTCCGCTACAAGAAACCTTAATTTGAAGGATATAGCTTATAAACTGTAGTTCATAGTTTCTCAAAATAACAAAAAAGAATGTGCATGTAAAAACATTTAACCGGATATATGTACTTGCATGAATCTTTAAATCTTTTACGTAGGGACCCACGACGCTTGCTGCGCCAACTACTGATCAATTGAAATAAACATACTGTTGCGCCATAATTGAATGTATTATGCTACACTTATCGCTGTACAGGTCTGCATTCCAACGCAATAAGCTAGTTCTGGGCTTCTTTGTAACCGGAGATTTTCTGATTGTGGACAATGCCGTATGGGTGGTAAGATCAATTTTGCTGCACCATTTGGTCTTAAAAAAATTAATAATGCTTCTCCCACTTTCTGCAATGGATTTTGATTGCTTCTCTCCAGGCCGTTTGGAGGCCATACGAGCGCTAGAGGGGTTTGATCTCAACACTGTCTCTCTTCTTCTGCAAAACATGGCTCTAATACCATTGTTTCAGATATGAAAGAATATATCAATAAATTGTATTGTGGTCTGTGCTCACCAAATTTTTGGTTTAATAATGTCGTGGAAAACTGTTCTCAGATTGTAAAATGTAATGATCTTTCTAAATTCAAAAAAATAAAAATTGTATTCGTAAATAACATTATATTTTTACAAAACACATGATGAAACTTCATTGTAAATAGTCAACTAATAGTTTAACCAACCCCAACAAGTTATAAGTAAATTTATTATATTATCCTACTAAACAACTAAATAACCATAACTTAAAAACAATCAACCCAACAATAAAAGTTAGATTATTATTTTATATTTTGTGATAAAATTGTCTACTCCTTAATGTATGATGCAATTTAATAGTTTGTGCTGTTATCGTGCAAACCACTTAAGATTGAGGCCCCTAATTAATCGAGGATGATCTCCCCTCAAATAATTAAAATTTTTGATTTAGTTGTTTTTAATTTTATGCTTAATTTCAGATTTTTTTTCTTCTAGTTAGTTATTAAGTTTCTTTCCTTGTTGATAGAATTAAAATTGTAGTTTAGAATTTTCTTTTGCATGTGAAATAAGTGGTTGTACTTTACATAGGCATTTTAGATAATTTATGTGTTTACATTGCATTGGTGTCTCAAAAGTTTATTTTCCTTAGTTTGGTGTTTAATGTTCTTATCACCTATTATATCATATTAGGATGTCTATGGAACATACATTGACTATATGTTATACCATCCAATTTATTTATGAAAATCAAAATTTATTATGTAGCAAGGTTCATACATTCGATGGGGATCTAAACTCCTTTACTTAACCTGACCCTAAGAAGAACTCCCTAAAGAAGGAATATTAAGTCTCTATAATTATAAAGTATAGAGATGCAAATGCCGATCCTTGAATGATGCAATCCCAATAAAGCACAACCATTGTGGATTTTCTTAGTCTCTTCAATAGTCGTACACATATTCGTCTATACAACAAATAAAATACTCCTTATGTTGACATATTACTTAAGCCAGAGACTTAAATACTCACTTAAGGCACAATGAGAGATCACTGAGAATCTCATTATGAGGAAACATAATGATCATCAAATGCATATAACAATTCATGTTCAACTATGTTGAAAGTAAACTTGATTAATTATTATAGAAGACAAAGATCAATTATCCTTCTTATTATCTTATATAACATCATTACATACGTGCATTACAATAACTCCATGAATGAACATGAGTACAGATTCATACTACAAAAAACATTACAACACTCTTAAAAGACTCAATCTGCTAATTAAACTTTAAACTTTCTCCAAATCATTATGTTTACATAATATGTACAAAACTTCATGTTTAAAATGAAAGGTCAATAGATTTATTTATAGGTTTCTAGGACCCCCTCAGAGTCTACCAAGTGTAACTAAACCTGCTCCACTTATTCATGTTTTCCAACTATTCACAATTAGGATTCCCCTGTCATCCTTCTAGATCATTCTAGATCATTCCTCGTCTTTATCTTCATGTTTTACCTTAGATCATTCCCTGATAATCTGTTTCATTCTATATCTTCTTCTCTGGAAACCTGTCATTTTGTGCACTATGTCTTCAATGGAGCGTTAGGGGCATGTATTCCTTTGTGTCTATTTTGTGCATAATGAAATACTATGTACGATTATCCGTGACAATTGTATGGTATCCTCCGTGGTGATAGCCTCTATGCCATTGACAAACTCGTTTGCTGTCCCAAACATTTGCATTTTTGACAACACTGCCTCTTGTATATCCAAAACGACGTCAATATTTTTTCTACGTCTACATAATTATTTGTCTTAGTTTTTTCAAGTTATGTTTGTGGTTTAACATATAGTCGCTAGTGGTATATTTGATGAATCTTATTAATAGAACAAGTTATAGTTATAAAGTCTTAGTCATAGAGAAACATCGAGTTTAGTTCAAATAATTTTCAAAGGAGAGCCATAGATAACGATCTGTCATTGTAAATATGTTGCAGAGTCTATACTTAATAAGTTATCAATATTTTACTTTGTTATAATTTGTTCTTTTTAAAAGTGTTATGTGAGTCTATAGTCATTAATTAGTTAAGTGGTTTAGGCAAGTGTCAACAATTAAAGCTGTGTGTGTTAGTCATAAAATTTAAAAAAAAATCTTTGTAATGGACATTTTTGGAAATGTGTGCTTTCATCCAGTGGGGGGTATTTTATCATAAACATGATATGTTAGGTGATTTATCTGCTTGAGTTATGACAGTTTGAGGTCAAAGGCAAGAAGGGAAGGGGGTTATTTAGCAATCTCAAGTTCACTGCTAACTAAGATGTTGCATATTGCAGTAGTGAAAAAACATTTACGCCAAATATATTAATGTCGAGATCAGTTTCCAAATAGTAACTATGATCGTCTTATATTGTTCATAATTAGGTGGTAGTGATTATGAATGATGGCTGAAAACACGAATTTTAATGAGAAGCCCAATACTCACTGAAGACAGTGAAGACCAAGTCCTCAATCTTTATATTTTATTTTTGTGTATGCCTTGATTAAAACTATAAACATAAGTGTTTATATTTTTCTATGTAAATACTTCATAAGTGATATGCCAGTGAGAAGCCTAACACTCACTGAAAGTAAAAGTGTGAACAATTGTATTTACGTATGTAGGTTATCACTAGAAGTAGAGATGTAAATGTTATACAAGTTAGAAACCCAACACTCACTAGAAGTGAAAGTGTAAACAATTGTGTTTACGTACGTAAGTTATCACTAAAAGCAAAGTGCATAAATATTATGCTTTTGAACATATGTATGTGTTGACATACATGTTTTTTTTCAGTACACATGGTGCTGTTCCCTTCACTCTGTTTGTACTATGGGAGAATGTTAGGAATATTATTGGTTAGTATATGGCATAATTAATTAGTTAGAGATAACTATGTATGAAAGTGGTCATGTGAGTTGTTTGAAAAAATCACCTAATATAATGTTAGCATTTTAATGAAATATGTGAGGACTCCTATTATATAAGGTAATGAATATGTATAAATATATCTCCATACAATGAATAAAATAATGAAATATTTTTTGTAATACTATGATAAAATATAATACTTCATTTACACTCTAATGTATTCACATATATTTTCCAACTCTCTGAACACTTGTCATATTACATCTTTCTTTTCAAATTCTTTCAATAATTCATTCAATTCCTTGGGATGTTACTCCCATTCCTCTCTGCCTCTTCAACTCTTTTTCTTTTGAATTTCTTCTTTAGTAGGCTATGCAACAATGGGTATAACTAGTGTCTCGTGTATCAACCTAAAAATGACTGCATGGAGTTTCTTAATAAGTTATAAAACTTCAATTATTGTCTCACCTAAAGATATGTTATTTTTAGTCCCAAAGGGATACTCTAGGAACTTTGTACGCTTAACTTAGAATTATTGTTGATTGCGGTGGACTATCATATTTCATCAATTAATGAGTAAAGAGAAAATATAAGGCTTTTACAAAGTCAAATAACATTTTTTTTAATAGCATGGATAAAATATAATATTTGTTTGAAGCTAATTACCTAGTTTTTTAAGATGTTATGGGCCATTTTACTTGGATCGAGACCGCACATTAATGGCTCGACAAACAAAGTAGGGGTTTATATAAGGAGGGCACATTCTCCCATTCAATGTTGCATTTGTTCACGCGATGTGGACCTTTTATTTTGAAGATTTAGCATTGAATACGGGATCGGTTGATCAAAAACATGGCAGTGGGTTTTAAAGATTTATATGCATGCATAAGCTTGCTATGGTTTGCTATGTTTGCCGAAGCAAGGAGGATTGGAGAGAAGCTGACAAGTTAGAGTGGCAATATTTCGTTGGCTTTCATAGGTTGCATGTCCTATGTGAAGAGTTTAGAGGTAAGATTTTTTATAGTGAGCTTGCTTGATTTGGGTTTTTTTGTTTGAAATCAAGTGCTTTGTATGACTTTCATCACACTAGGTTTTCTTTTCTAAATTGCAGGGTTTTTTGATAAATCTATGTGATAGTCTGGCGTTTGATGATCGAAAAATGCCTCTATTCATTTTGATGGTTGTTGAACTTGAGAAAAATCTAATTTTTCAAGTATATTTAGAGAATTTATTTGGGTTACAGTAAAATATGATGATTTTAGGAATGTTTTTCTTGATAGTGAATTGATGGACTTCGGTCTTTGTCATTTCAATAAATCTTAGGGTTTTGGGAATGTTTTTATGGATTAAGAGTCTGAGGGCTTTGGGAACGTGATCTTGACTTATAGGGTGTTATTCGTGCAATGCTTCCCAATTGCACATTTTGATGACAACTTTAGGTGCTAAATTTATGTTAATTATTTATTTTCTTAACACAACCATTTTTTCTTAGGGAATTTTTTTTGTTATTTTATTATGATAGCAAGGGCATTTACTACATTATTGTAGTTGTACAAAATCATTTCCTTTTCCTTAGCAAGCACTTTATAACTATCTCCAGGAGTAATGGCGTCAAGTATTTATTGGTCTATTACATATTTTTGAGTGAGTTGTTTGAATTGGAAGAAGATAACTAGCTTGCAACAATATTTTTCGACTGTGCAAAAAAAAATAGTGTGAACTGGTTGAAAGTTTTACCAACTCTAGTGCTTTGTATGGCTTTCCTCACGCTAGGTCTTATTTTCCAAATTATATAATTTATTTATAAATCTATGTGATAATCTAGTGTTTGATGATCGAAAGATGTCTATTTGTTTTGATGGTTGTTGTGCTTGAAAAAAAATCATTTTTCCAAATTATATATTTAAAAAAATTATTTAGGTTACAGTAAAATATGAGGGTTTTGGGAATGTTTTTCTTGATAGTGAATTGATGGGGTTTGGATTGATTGCCAAGTGGATTTTAAGCTCTGATATTTGTAATTTCAATAAATCTTAGGGTTTTGGGACTATTTTTATGGATTAGGACTTTGAGGGCTTTGGGAACGTGATCTCGATCTATAGAGTGTTATTCGTAGCAGTGCTTGGCAATTAGATTTCTATTAGAGCTTTAGGTGCTAAATTTCAGTTAATTATTTATTTTTGTAACACCACCATTTTTTCTTAGGGGAAAAACTAAGCTATTTTATTATGATAGTAAAGACATTTACTACATTATTGTAGTTGAACAAAATCATTTTCTTTTCCTTAGCAAGCCCTTTATAGCTATCTCCAAGAGTAATGGCATCAAGTATTTATTGATATGTTGTATATTTTTGAATGAGCTATTTGAATTGGAAGAGGCTAACTAGCTTGGAATAATGTTTTTTGATTCTGCAAAAAAAAAGTGAACTGGTTGAAAATTTTACTAACTATTCTATACACATGCATATGTTTATTTTGTTTATGGTAAAAATTAAATATTTGAAAATTTCGTGACATTTTTTTACAAGCTAGTTAGCCTCTTGTATTTGAATTTAAGCACACAAAGCATGCATTATTGTTTTTTTTAAATTGTGTTAATGTTAAACCTTAAATAGATGAAGTTATCTAACAATCATTTTTTTATATGAAACATATCTGGGTTTAGTGAAATCGATTCAATTTTTGGTTATCTATCATCAGCTATATATGTGGGGAATATCTTAACTATAGATTTTAACATTAATTCCTTGTTTATGAAAAAAGTTAATTTTGGTCCTATGATTACAGTTAATCCTAGTTTTTTGGTGTCTTGTTTATGATAAACCTCAACTATTGGGCTTAGGTGAGGTCAATAATCCATTTTTTTCTGTTTGATTGTTTTAATTCTTTTTTTAGAAAACTGTTTATTTTTATTTTTATTTTTATTTTAAAACTATTTTTTTAGAAAATTATTGTGTACTTTTAACTTGTGTTTAAGTCATGTCAAGATGAGCTCTATGAGTATCTGTGATTAGTCATTACTCTGATGATTTTTTCTTTGTATTTTAATTGCCTTGTCTGAAAACATATTGGGCTTAGCTGAGATCAATAATTCTTCTTATTTTTTTATTTTTATTTTGTTTGCTCATTTTAATTTTTTTTTTTAAACTATTTTATGTGAAAGATATTTTAGTTAGATTGTTATTATTTTTTGGAATTTTAACTTGTGTTGAAGTCATGTCAAGATGAGCTTTGTCAGTGTATGTGATTAGTCATTATCCTGATGAATTTTTTCTCTGTATTTTTTTAGAATAATGACAAGGCAAGGAAACCCATTTAGCAAATAAGTACTGTAAGCATTCAAGTTACAATTTTTTTCTACACAAGAGTCAGTGATCTTTAATATTTAAATCTTCATTCACTTTGTTGTGTAGACCAGTTACCTTAAAAAAAAATCACTATGATTATTGTTCTTTAATTGCTTGATGTTGAGTGCTTGTTGATTATTGTCAATTGATTTACTTTTCCATTGAAAAAAAACCAAATTATAACATGTGAAGCCATGTTAGTTGAAAGCATAATGGCTAATTGAAATTGTGGATTTTTTTCTTTTTTTTTTTGCATTTATAGTTACCATTACTATTTCAATTTGAATACTCAACCTTCTTTATGTTTATGTTTGATCAAATAACATATCTTGCATCATAGGACATGGAGCTGAAGCTTATATTTTTTTTTTTTGCAAAGCTTGCTTGGATTTGTCGGTGCAACTTAGGTTTCACAGAAAGCCATAAGTGATGGAATCACCTCGAAGAGGTGATGAACAACCAAACATCTGTGAACATGATCATTTATTGAAGAATGACAATGTCTATTTTGAGAGTGCCTTGGCCAATACTACCAATATTACAATGGAGGAATTTGGGCTGGGTGTGGATGCATATGTGGGCAAGTTTTCAGAATATTTGGAGAAGGTGATTGAAAATCCTAAAAAGGAGGATCCTGATAAGTTGTTGATGTTTATAAATTAAAAAATGGCCAATTTCACTGAACATGTGGAAATAGTGTTGTATGTTGTTGAGAGCTTAGATAAGGGAGCTAGTTTTGATGAGAAGGGACATGGGTCTGATTCTAGCTATGTTGTCCATGTGAACATTGAGGATGATAGTTCTGAATAGTTTGATGGCCTTTTGCATGTTCTGTTAATTGCATTGTTTCTTTGTCTTTTGTTTTATGGTGTGACTTTGGTGTGTCTTTTTTACATTGTAATTATGTTTCTTGTACCTAGTCCAAATACTGGGTTTTTGTATATGGCTTTTTTGCATAGTTAAATATAAGACATAAAAAATGTTCATGCTCACTATAAGACATAAAATGCTATAAAACAAGGACATTAGATGATACTAGAATAATTTAATGACTTAAACATCAAGTGAATTTTGAAGAATGGAATTGAAATAACTAAAATGACTATTGACTTAAAAAATCAACGATAAGATGAAAAATTGCTTCTTTTAAAGTACATCTGGAGTTCATTTTTATTACAAGAAAAGTCAAAACTCATGGCACAATATAGTGCTTATTATCAATGAAATTAAATTAAACTTGTATAATGATCTGGGCATTCTATGACTAATCAAACTTTGCTTTGAAATTTAGTTTACTAGACAAGATTCGAGAGATATGCCTGCCATGGAAAACACTTATATTAAAAGTTTTGTTTCATTTTTTGTGACATATATTTTAGGTTTAACATTTCACTATTCAATATGATAGCTTGTCATGGATAATGCTCTAGATAGGATTCTAGATTTAAAGGAAAGTGCATATCATAAACCGGATCTTTAATTTAGGATAGGGAGTGGACATGAAAACCTTTCTTGGGTGTGGGCATTGTCAATGGGTAAGATGCAGACAATAAACATAATAAGATAATCTCAATTGTTTAAAAATAAAAATATTTATCATATTATCACATATTATAATAAAAAATGGATGAATTTATTCAACTCAATCCCTCACTTGCAGTGGAAGGAAGCCTCAAATTATCCACACTATTGAAAGTTGCCTCTTATGGTTTCCACATTGATGTAATGAGTTACACACTTATTTTCATGATAGTGGGCTAAAAACAACCAATTCAGTGGTTTAAACATGAGCATTTACCCATGTCCATGTTATCTAAATAAAGTTGAGTACTCCTAGAATAAGTAAAAACTATCAGCTTTTCTTAGAATCTTGTCTCTCATTTTTATCTTCTTAATTTATTATTTCTCCATAGATTCCACTTCTTGAATAGATCGGATCAATTCATAAGTCCAAGTACATGTGTATTTCTTGAATATATAACCCATTCAGGAAATATGCTATATGAAAACTACATATACAACCTTATGTGAATTATGACCGTTGTGTAGTTTGATTCCCAAATTTTGCACCATTTTGTAACTAACTGCTTAAGTTTAAACCTCATCTACTGCACAGTAAAATGCATAGATTAAAAATCAAGTAACTTAGTAAAATTGCTTTGACCAAAAAATACATCTAAAGGAGTCTTAAGGCCAACAAGCAAGGTGATCAGTAACACAATGACCACTGTAAATATCATTAAGGTACAAAAATGCATGTAATATAATTTAATGTTAAATAATATTGGAGATAGGTCAATTATCTTGATGCACTATTCTAAATCTACATATTTATATTTGTCATAGTTTAATGCATTGCAGAAGAGCATTCTCAAGCTTCAACAAAAGTCATGAATTAGTTATGCACTTATAACCTATATGCACGAGGCTCTTGGGGGAAATATTTTACCGTAAGTATGACGAATATTTCATGGCAACTATTTTAGTTATTTTTTAATCTTTTGACTTATTTTCATTGGATAATATATATTTTGTCTTGATGGTGTAGGATTTATCCTCCAAGCATTGCATTGCAAAAATTGTTGATATCTTCAAGGTTTGCATCTCATGTTTAGTCTATTTTTATATTAAATTACTACTTTGAATTTGGCATGGATTAAGACAGGGATTTTAAGATCAAGGGCCAAGTAAAGTGTCTTTAAATTGATCCATGTTTAAAATTTGCAAAGCTTTTAAACCTTCTTTTGATTTTTTAGAATATCTTTTTAGCTTCCATCTATAGTGAAAATCTTTTTACAACTTATCTGAAATCAATATATACACCTCAACTTTTTCTGTTAACAACTATTATTGTTCGCTGATCAAATTACAAATCTACCTAAACATGGATATGACAACAACGAGATTTCTTTTTCTTTCTTTCTTTTGTAAAATTCAAGACCTTGAGATTATATTAACATTATAAAATACTAACATTTATTTGTATTGTTCCTATAAAGCTAATGTTTCAGGTTTATATATAATTATGTTATTTGATTGAAGCAAAAAGTAAATTCTGATTTCTTTGACATTCCTAGACTCTAGTATAGTGGTTGATTTTTTATAGTCAATTTGACGTGTTCAAGACTTATCTTTGACTATATTCAAGTAGTTTATTACATTATATAAGCTTTAACATTGAATATGTTAATGTTAAATGAACTTGCATTAAGAATTAAAAACAAATCTACCAACTCATAACAAGCTTCTATGGACATTTAGATCTCTATAGCCCACTACCATGTTCTTTAATTAAGTAACCCAATATTAAATGCAAAATCATCAAACTATCAACTCACACCATCTAAACATCTACATCATTCAATCTTGCATCATACTTGTTTTGTGCAGAGCTGCGACCTATCTATTACACAGTTCAGGCAATCAACTTCAAGCAAATAAATAGTTCAATGAATTGGCTTCAAGCAAATAACATTATTCTATAGAATTCCTTGTTGCATTTGTTCATGTGAACTGACCTACTTGGTTTGATTATTAACCCTTGAACTTGCGTTTAGAATTGGAAAAAAATTATCAAGTCACATCAAGCTTCTACAAACATCTATATCTTTATAGCCCTCAACTGTATTCTTTGGTTAATTAATTTAATACTCAATACAAAATCATTAAACCATTATCCCGTGCCATGGGAAAAAATACAACATCCAATGCCACACCATACTTGTTTTGTATAAAATTTTCATTTGTCTCTTACATAGTTGATGCCCAGCCTTGATCCAAGAAAAGCAAAAGATAACATAAAAATTGATTCAACCAAGAGCTTCAAATAAGTAACAATATTTTCTATACATCTATGTTGCATTTGTTCGTGTAATATGAGCTACCAAGTTTGATTATTTTATATTGAATACTGCATTAATTTATCTATGAACATGACAGTGGATTATAAACAACAAGATGTCTAAAAAAGCTTCTTATGTTTTACTGAGTTTTGTGAGGTTAGAAGGATTACAGACAAGCCAAGCAACAACTATGCATATTTTTTGGAAATCAACTAAGTACTAAGATGCTTTCATTTTAATGATAAAAATGCCTCTATTTATTTTGATTGATATTATGCTTCAAGAAAATCTAATTTTTCAAACAATATTTTTAAAGAATTTTTTTGGTTACAGTAAAATATGAGGGTTTTGGAAATGCTTTTGTTGATAATGAATCGATGGGGTTTGGATTAATTGCCAAATGGATTTTAAACTCTAATCTTTGTAATTTCAACAAATCTTAAGGTTTCAAGAATACTTTTTATATATTGGGATTCTAAGGGCTTTGGATTGATTACCTCATAGATTTTAGGTGTCGATCTTTCTAATTTATATGGATTTATGTGGAATGCTTTTGGATTTCTTTTTTTTTCTGGTTTAAATTTTCTAGTTGAAGTATTCTAATTAAATAAGTTTAAAAGGTAATAGCATTGTATTTTTAGTCCCAAAAGGATACTCTAGGAACCATTTTCACTTAACTTAAAATTATTGTTGGGTGTGGTGGCCAATTAGATTTCATCGATTAGCGAGCAAAGAGAAAATATAAGGCTTTTGCTCTATTCTGGGGTAATTTATGTACTTATTTTTCTAATGTTACTATAATTTCATATTCTATTATTTTTGTTCATGTTATAGTATCAACAATGCTAAAAAAGATAAATATACCAAAGCATGTGTAATTTGAATTTGTTTTTTAATGGAATTTTTTTATTTAGTCTCGACTTTGGTCTTCCTCCAATTTGAAGCACTTTCGAAACTATATTTCATATAAGTCTTGAGTGTATGTTTATATGATTATATTAGGACCTAACCATATCCCTCTGTTTATAATAAATCCTAATTTACTGCTATTCTTTTGATTATAGTAAGAGATGACTATTTGATCTGATTGATTGGAAAATAAAATTAGCAATGGTTGATTGTTCAATCATATATTATTTCCTAAGTTTTGTTATAGTATTATGAAATAAAATAAGGTGAAAGTATTTTTGCTTGTTTCTTTGTTGATGATAAAGGGCTTCTCTGTTATGTCTTCCTAATTCTTGTAACAAAATAATATACTTGAATGGGAGAAGAAAATCAGTTATCCCTGATTACTCAATCATATATTTTCCCCTAGTTTTTTCGTTACAACATTATGCAATAAGGTAAGGTATAAGTATTCTTCCTGGTTTTTTGTTCATGATAATGGTCTTATCTACTATGTCTTCCTATTTCTTATGACAAAATAATATAATAATGCAAGATGACTATTTTTTCCAATCACTGTTTATTGATGATGAAGCTTTTTTCTATACCATCATGTTATGTTTTGTTTACTAGCATAATTTCTCATCCTGTATTTTTGTTTGTTTACTGGTATAATTTCTTTCCATGGATTTTTGTTTGTTTACCAATATAATTTCTTGTGCTGAATAATTATTTGTTTAAGAATATAATTTCTTTTCGTAGTGTTTTTTATTCTTGTGCATGTTAAGATTTTGTCTTTTATAGCTGAAACAAATTCTATATCGCCACATTTCAATATCTTGTCAAAAACACTCAAAATATAATTTAGATAATGCACATTCTTTGCCTTGACCTATAATCATGTCACATAATTTATTTTTCTTTGGGCATGATACCAAGTTTCAATGTTAACAATCACTTTTATACAAAATTGATTCTAATCAAGATATTTCATATTGTAGACCATTTATTTAGTACATTTAATGCATGCTTTGTCTACTTAATTTCAATTGGAAGAGACTAACTAGCTTACAAAAATCATGTCACTAGTTTTCAATTATTTAATGTTTACCATAAACAAAATAAGAATATGCGTGTGTATAGAATAGTTGGTAAAACGTTCAACCGATTCATAGTATTTTTTTCGCACAGTGGAAAAACATTGTTTCAAGCTAGTTAGCCTCTTCCAATTCAAATAGCTCGCTCAAAAATATGCAACAAACTAATAAATAAAATTCAACATCACTAATCAAACCCTAATATCTCGAACATTCCATTAATAAATAAATACAATAATAATTCCTTTTATTTAAATATGCACATTAATAAAACCAATGACTTTGCAATGTTCAATTAATTCTATGATAAATGCATTAGACTCACAAAATTCATCAAAACATTATGATTTCCCTAACAATATTAAATTTGGCTAAGCATAAAGACTTCACCCATAATCATTTATCAATATCATTATTGTGGTAAGTAAGAATGATTTAAGTATTATTGCATTGACTAAACAAAAAAATCACACTTGTTTACATTATATCCATGCCTTGTTACATAGTCAATCTAATAGTCATTTAACACATAAGGCAACTAGATTTTCTAACAATGTACTAAGGAAGGCAATCACACAGATATATATCCATAGACAACTACAAGACACTACATACATTCATGGATTTCAACTATTTGTTATAGCAACATCATACACGAGATAAGCTAAGTATGACAACATAAATGTAACACACAACCATATTCAATCACAACAAGAATGATTATCAACCATTCAAATGCAAATAATTTATTAGCAATCAAAATCATATTGAAATCTATCTAAATCAAGCAATGAATATAATTGCATATTATCTATTTGTGGTGTGTGCAAGTTCTTATTTTCATTATATCATCTCACAATGTCTCCATCTATGCCACTCTCTATGATGATCTCCTCCCTCCATCACACTCTAAGGGATGGATCTATTTTACATCTACCTCACACAACGAAGGTAGTTAGCCTGAAATAATATAAAATCTATAATATATTTCTGTAATAAACTAAACAAACATAATCATCATGTACATAATATGCAAGTACAACTAACTCCATAATTAACAATCATGTAAATTAAACAACATATAACTGTCCATAACTCAATATATGTAATCCAAATTAACTAAAATAATAATTAACCAAACAACAACCATAAAAATTCACAAATCAATAGATTTTTAGGTCTAGATATGAATCGGGATGTGACATCCTTCCCTCCTAAAGCTAGTCATTGTCCTGATGACACTTATTCAAACATAAGTTCTAAAATTAAACATTATTTATCAAAAAATAAAATAATATCCAATAACATATTAAGTAAACAAATGTGGAAGCAGCTTGTAAAAGTTATCATAATCCTCCCAAGTGGCACTATCTTCAGAATATTGGTCTCATTGGGCATTGCACTGTGATACTTCTCTACTACATAAACTGAGTTTGTGAGTGTCAATTATTCTGATTGGTTCAACTATGACCACTCTGAGATCCAAAATCTACAAAGCATTCAAATCCAACACATATGAAGGATCAAAAACATACCTTTTGAAATACAACACATGAAAAATATTATTCAAAAGAGATAGTACTAGTGGCAATGTAAGCCTATATGCTATAGGATTGACCAATTTCAAAACCTCGAAAGGTTCCACATATCTAGGTGAAAGTTTTATTGACTTCCCAAACTTGATCAAAATTTTATGAGGCTTAACTTGCAGAAATATTTTATCATCAACATAAAATTATCTTGTTTTCTTCAGATCAGCATACATCTTACCATTATACCTCAAATTTTTTTTATTAGACACATACATCTTACCATTATACCTCAAAATATCATCACTCTCTAACTTAAATCCTTTATACTTGGGATTATGAGCATTCTATAGCAATGTTTTCTTAACCTAATCATAAAATTCATCTCTTGGTGGTAATTTGATAACATAATCATGAAAAGTACTCATGATAGTAGCTAAGACTACTATGTACCTTCTATGACTTAAGGCATCAACAACTCTGTTCTCCTTGCCCTTGATATAGTTAATATCAAAATCATAATCATATAAAAATTCTAATCATCTCTGATGTATATTTAGGTTCGGTTGGGTGAAGATGTAATTGAGACCCAAGTTGTCAATACTAAGCTCAAATGGTTTCCCTAATAGATCATGCCTCCAAACTTTTAAGGCATACACGATTGCAGTAAGTTCAAAATAATGAGGGGTATAATTCACCTCATAAAGATTCTTTTTTTTAGACTCATATGTTATAATTAAACCATATTACATAAGAAATCCTCCAAGTCCATTGGTAGATACATCTGTAATCATTTATAATTAACCATTAGGATCGGGAACTCTTAGCATAGGTGTCGAAGTGTTGGCCCCTCAATTTTGACCAAGTATTTGTTCCAATTTTAGCAATCAGCACAAAGGGACCATTGTCCATTTTCATGTAAGTACTGACACGATGCGGGAGAACCACGATATGGGAGGACCATGGCATGATACTAGTAGCGTGAAAGTTGAAGGATGCAGAAGGATAATGGCATGAAAGGACCAATGTGAGAGGACTCAGTCAAGAGAATGTGGCATGAATAACTCAAGAACAAAGGAAATGGAACAAGAAGTTGAAGACTAGGGGAGCATATGGGGAGTGGAGTGTGAGGAACATGGGAGTAGTTTAAAGAATAAATCAAAATATGATACTTTGACCCCACCGATTGGAGGCCTTGAATAGCCCACAAGGAATGGAACACTTGGAAAATGAATGCATAACATAGAGCAAGCATCTAAGGGTGCAGAGGCCCGAGTCTATAGGAACAATTAATTGTAAAATCTATGACTCAGTCTGTTGAGAGTCCATGTGCCATATATCCAATTTGAGTTGGGAATTTGACACTTGGATAGGGAAAAACAAGTATAAAAACCTCTATTGTAAGCATTCACAAAGGAGGAATGAAAGGAGGAACCTTTGAAGATATAAGAAGTATTGTCTTGTAATCTAAAATTACTTAATGATAATTCAATGTTTATCATATGGTACTTTGAGAACTATATTGTGAACTATGTTGAATATTGAAATGTGTTAAGTAATTAAAAGTCATGAGTTCTTTATTTTATAATTAACTAGTGATGGTAGCATAATATTTTAAGAAAAAATAGTAGGATATTTATTTGACAAGAAATGAGTAAATACACCACATGTTTCAAAGTCTTCAAGAACTGGTTTTTCATTGTGCACTTTGAGTAAGCACACGAGACTCATCCCTCGCATGATAGGGCCAGCGTGCTAGCCTATTGGGAAGAGGCTTCAATGCTAATGTAAAGAGAGATCCCAACATTTTGGTTCCATTGTCGGGACATGAATTAGTTGGAGTACAAGCATGGGAAATCTTTGAGTGCATTACATTAGAAAACATTGAAGAATGGATTATTAGTATTGAAGATAATTTTGCAGTTCCATATCTTGAGCCTAAAGTATCTACACGACAGTGGGTAGAATAAATCATCTACAACTCATTGTATGAGACTTTTTTTTCTGAGGTCCATGTTCTTTTACATTCCTGGATCTTAGCATATGCTCAAGGATGATCCTGAAACCTTGGACAAAGACAGTCGTGGATAGATGAACGACAAAGGAGTTTAGCATGACTAAAATTTTCTTGGATGCGAGTGGTCAATTATTGGTGGAAGGGAGTTTGAAATAGTTACATCCTGGAATACACCATGACCACATATTCATCCCCTGAGGAAACAAAGTTCAATTTTCTATGAGAACTAAGAGGATGATATATTTCACTATTTATTTTTGAGATTAAAAATTTAATTATTGATCTTGGGTTGGAAACACTACCCATGGAAGGCTAAAATCTCATGTGCATGATTCACACATTTGGAGGGAAGACTACTGGTTGGTTCAAGATTATGGGTTCAACATGGTAGAAAGCTAGCGAGCTCTACAAAAATGGAAGTATGATGAAACCTGATAGAGGATCATGGGAGTTAGTGGTATAGGAAGAGATTGGGAGTACTCAAGGAGTGTTGTGAAGAGCCGTAGAGAGCTAGATGTGCATGAGGAATCCATCACTTATGGGCCACAACCTTTGCCACTATTATCTTGCAGAGAAACAAGTTGGATCACTAGAGATAAACCTAGTACAAGTCAACCAGGCTCTCCCACCATAGTGCATGTTCATGCCTTCAAGTCAGATAGGGTACATATAAGGAATTGAGATACAAATAGTATAGATTCAGAAGCTGAATGACTAAAGAAAACTGAGACCAGGCTATTAGACAATAACTTAGAATCTACATTTTTTTCTTTTCAAGAAAAGTCCATGGCACAGTTTGGAATGCCTAGAGGATCTAGCCAAGGCCAGAATACAACTCCCAATCTAGGAAATCAACTCTCCACCATGCCTTTCTCTATGGGTATTGCTACTAGAGGCACTGGAGGAGGATTAGGAGGAGGTACTAGACAAAGCAAACACCCTCAAGGAATAGGAGCTAGATCTTCTCAACAATCATTTATTCAACCACCTATTGTTTATTATGAAATGACATTGCACCTACCTGAGTACCGAGGGGTGGAAAATACAGTCGAGCATGTTTATAAGTGTGAACTGATTTGGAGGGCACATGACATCATGTCCTCTAAGTGAAAGGCAACATAATTTTCAACCATCCTCTTAAAACATGCACATAAATGGTATCATAAATTTGACCCTCTAGTGGTCAACTATGACCAGCTCAAAGCAGTGTTTCTATAAGAATTTGATATTCCTGAGTTTGAGCAGTAGAGTATAGTGATGCTAAAAGACATAAAGCAGGGACTTGTAGAGAGTGTATGAGAATATGATGCTCGATTCAAGACCTTGCTTTCTAATATATCCTTTGAAATCAATCTTGCTCAACATGCATAATGGTTCATATGAGGATTATTGTTACCTTTTTGATGGACCTTGTCACAGAGAACTTTTACCAACATGTGTGAGGCTCTAGAGGATGCCCTATGTGCTGAAGTGGTTGTAGGTATGGATACTAGGATTAGTCCCTTTATGGAGGCATAAATAGTGCCCATGGCTAATCAGCTTAAAAATTTGACAATAAATAATGCACATGAGACACGTAGTGGTGTTTGGTGTACCAATTGTGAAACCAAAGGATAGATAAGAAATAACTCCCTATGTAAGAACATCCACGTAGTCCTAAAGCAAACTTGAAAGATTTATCATGATGACCATGATGTTCATTCCTGTCTACTTTTTCAATGCGTGACAAGCACTAATTATCTATGTATTATAAAATTTATGATGCTTATACTCACAACACCAATGATTGTTGTCTAATTACTGATATTCATGAGGCTCGAGCATGCAACACATGCCAAGCCTCAGTCGCTAGTTCCCAGGACAATGACGGCTATCATGGGCACAAAAGAGGATGAGGATGAGGTGGTAGGTTTCCACCAAGGACTTTTTATAAGTGTGGTTCTCCAAACCACTATCCGAGGGATTGCCTAGAATACCCAACTTGTGCTTACTACAAAAATGACCACCAACTAGAAGAGTGCCCAGATCTATATGTAGTCATTGCAAAAGACCAAAATAAAAAAGGTGCAGGTATGATCCGTATAGACAAACCATAATGGCGCACTCGATCAACCATCCCTATTGTATAACAAGTAAATATTACTACTTGTAGCAGGGGCCAGATGCAATCTACACCCAACCTAATTGAAAAAGTATGTCAAGAATAACCACACGCTAGGAAATACCCTAATGCACTTCAGTAAAAGGATGTTCTTCAGGATATAATAGCACTTGTGCATGAGTTCCAAGGTGAAATTCAATACCTTAAGGACAGGGATGTCACATAACGCATCACAGTGCAGAGGGAAATCGAACCTCCAATAATGCGGGATAGTTTCCAAGAACTATGCAAATGCATACTTGATGAAGAAATCATTCCCCAACATAGCACCTGGTTTAAAGGTCAAGCTCACCTACCAAATGAAACCCACACTCAGCTAAGCCAACAAAGTGAAGATCGATATTTAAACCATGCTCGACATTAGGAAAGTCCTAGTTCTACTTCCCCAAAAGATAGAGAAATATTACTTAATGTTGCTATCAACAGATGGGTAATCCAAGATATTCTAGTAGACACTGACATTGAAGTAAATGTTCTCACTAAAGATGCCTGATAGAAAATGTCTAGTTCAGCTTTGCAACCTTCACCTCATGTCTTTTTCATGGCAAATAAGACTCATGTGCACCCTATCGAAGTCCTTAAAAATGCCATTGTTGAAATACTTGGGGTTCCCTTCAAAGCAAATTTTGAGGTTTTGGAGTTGGTAGAGGCTGATGATTACCCAACCTTACTGGAAAGGCCCTAGTGTTATGAAAATCATGCAGATTTAAGCTTTAAAAATTGATACATTAGCTTTGAAAATACTGATCAATGCATGATAATACATTTAGACCAAGCACAAAGACCACTCTATATTGAACCCATAAGCACTAATGAAGACATCAACAATTTATATAATGTGATTGCTCGACATGATGAATAGTGTGATCCAATACTAGATGGTATTCTTCACTAGACAGACAACCAGTCTATCTTGGATGCCATAAGCAATGCCTACAATTGTTGGGCCCATGGTGATTATGATCTCTCTGTAATATTGTGCAACACCATTAATAGAGATGAAAACATCCCATGCTAGCTTCTTAAGCATCACAAATTTGTGTGCCTCATGGGTTTAGCAATTCGAGGACCATTGGAGGGACCACCTTTAGAAAGAATTAATGAAGCTCCATAGTTCCAAGGAAAAATGGAAGTGTGTGGTTTCATCTAGTGCCTTGAAGAGTTCTATAGTATTGAAAATGAATGGATGAGGTCATTAGACCACATTTTTTATGGCACAGTCGCCAGGTGGTGGCAAATGCATAAAGAGCACCTATTGTATTGGGATCATGTGTGAGTTTCTCTACATCATAGATTTCACCATGATAATAAGATCAAAGGTACACTCAACTATAGTGGCATAGAATCACTTGAACCGCACCTTAAGGTATGTGAAATAATTTGGCGAGTTAAGAAAACATTTTTACCAGAATACATATGGATCCATAAGTTCTATAGAGCGTTGTGCACTTAAGCACGGGCTTGGTACATAAATGAAGAAAGGCACATGGGAACAAGGTTCTGGTAGCTATTAAATGAAAATATGACATCCATGCTTTCTTACTCTTCATCAAGGATGGACATGTGCCTTACTCTTAAAACCATACATGAAGCAATAATTAGAGATCTGATTTCGATGGAAGACTGCCTGCATCATATTCATCAAGAAATGGAAGAACCCTTGGGTTTATTCAATGATACTCCTAGACAATCAATTCTTTCACCTCCAGTAGTATCTAGTGAAGAGCGTCATGAAGAAATCCACCTAGGAAAGTAGAAGCTCATCTTTCAAGTAGATGAAGGAGAAGAATCCACTCCATTCGATATGTTGAGTAACAAATTGCATGTTCCTAAAAGTATTGGTTCATGAACTATTTGAGACACCAATTCCCCCATGGATAATCCTCATCATGGGCCCATTCAAATTGTTTAACTAAACATTGACACAGAGTAGGAACCTAAGGTAGTGATCATTGGCAATTATTGGACCGAGATAGAAATTTTACAACTCTTTGAGCTGTTGAAAGCATATCAAGATGTGTTTCCGAAGAAATATGGTGAAATGAAAGGGGTTCACCCTTCTCTTAGGAAGGTTAATATAAAATTAATTGATGGTGCTCATCCTGTGAAGAAATGCCCATACCAGATGAACCCTAACCTTTGAGTGCATATGAAAGAAGAGATCAATAACATGCTCCGCACCAGAGTAATTATTCCTATTGATGAATTTGACTGGGTGAGTCCTATGATAATCAGTATCAAGAAGGATGGGCGTATTCATATTTGCATGGATTATCATTTTTTGAATGCATCCTATGTCATCGATCCTTTCCCAACACCTTTCATGGAGGAAGTCATAGAAGGTGTTTCTAGTTGTGAGATATACTCCTTTACCGATGGGTTCTTAAGGTATCAACAAGTCCAAATAGCTAAGGAAGACCACTCCAAGACCATATTTGATATGGAATGGGGCTCTTTTGCCTACACCATCATGCCTTTTAGGTTGAAAAATGCCCTGACAATATTCTCATGGCTAGCAGTGGAGGCTTTTAATGATTTTATCTATAATTTTTTCCAAGTCTACTTAAATGACTAGATGGTATACAGACTAATCAAGGACCACTGTGCCAATCTAAGGCTCATGCTTGAGCATTGTCAAGTATTATAAATTTCCCTAAATTTGAAGAAATGACTACTTGTGACACCATTTGGGGTACTCCTTGGGTATATCATTTGTAAAGAGGAAATCCTCATGGATCCAACCAAGGTCTCTATCATTCTACGACCACCAATGCCAAAAACCCAACACAAGGTGTGTGCTTTCTTAGGATACACATGCTACTATAGGAAGTTCATTTGGGGTTATGCCAAGATTGAAACACCCCTGAAAGAACTATTAACAATTTATATAGACTAATTCTTGCATAACAGCTTTTAAAACTCTGAAAGAAAGACTAGTTATTAATCCTATCTTACAATTTTTGGATTAGACAAAACCATTTCATCTCTATGTTGATGCATCTGGCACAGTAGTTATGTAATACTTACACAAATAGGAGAGGGAAATTTGGACCATCCAATCTATTTAACCAATAGGAAACTCATATCATCTGAAAGGAACTATACCACCACTGAACATGAAGCCTTGTCTATGGTTTACACGCTATATAAATTCAGACAGTACCTTCTAGCCACACCATTTATATTTTAAAACAATCACGAGGCTTTAAAGTATCTTGTTAACAAGCCCATTCTCCATGGAAGAATTTTCCAATAGATAGTTCTCTTCCAAGAATTCTAGTTTTCTATAGTTGTAGTAGTAAAACCTGGGAAAACCAATTGTGGACCTAATCATCTATCCCAAATTAAAAATGGAGAACCTCCATATGCTATAGAAGATGACCTTCTTAATGTATAATTTTTCCAAGTCGCTAGGGTACCTAAAGAATTGGAGGATATTGCAGCATTACTCAATACTATTGTGCACCTAATTCTCTTACTTTATGAGAAAAGAAATGACTTGTAGTTCATGTTACACTGTATCAACTCATAGTAGGATATCTGTACAAGATGGACCATGATGAGGTACTACGCTATTGTGTAATGTAACATGAGCACCATGAGGTATTACAATAAGTTCATGAAGGTATTATCGAAGGACATTATGATGGGGAAGCTACCGCATGCAAGGTGTTACTCATTGAACTCTGGTGGTTGACTTTATTTAAAGATGTAAAGGCATATGCAAGGTAATGCGATATCTACCAGCACACGGGAAACCTAATAGAAGAGATGCCATGCCATTGCACCCAATTTCATCTCAAGAACCATTTAAAAAGTGGGTTATAGACTTTGTGGGGCCCATCACTCCCATAGGATGAAGAATAGGTTCATGATACATAATTGTGACAATAGACTATTTAACGTGTTGGGCTAAGGCAGTGCCAACTAAATATTGTACGACAACAACTACCATGTGGTTCATCTGGGAAAACATTATAACATGCTTTAGATTTCCTCTAAGTTTCACTAGTGATCGAGGAACCCACTTCTTGAATGAGATAATTTGAATCCTGTTGGTTGAATTCATGATTGTGCATCACAAGACAACACCATATCACCCACAGGATAATGGAAAAATAGAAGCCTTTAACAAGCTCCTCGGTACCACTTTGACAAAAATATATAATATTAGTAGACTTGATTGGGATGACAGGGTATTTGTAGTACTTTGGGCATACCAGACCACATACAAATGCCTCAACAAAAATACACCATTTTATCCTGATATATGGAAAGGAAGCAATCATGCCAATTGAGTCCCTAGTTCCATCTCTCTGGATAGTGCGTATAGGAAACTTGATGATGATGCATCTTTGAAAGCTCAGCTTGATGAACTCATAAAACTAGATGAGGCTCTATTCCTCGCTTACTAGAATCAAGATGTTGAGAAATGGAAATAGAAAGCATGGCATGATCGCCATCTAAAGAAAAAAAATCTTCACCCCAGGTATGAAATTCCTACTCTATGACTCAAAGTTCATGCACCACCTTGGGAAGCTCCGCATTCATTGGGATGGACCATTCATAATTCATAGTATCTGATTTACTAGTGCATGTCGGCTAAAGTGAATAGATGGTCAATTCCTACCCAAACACTATAATGGGAGTCAACTTCGATTTGATTCTATTTAAGTTTATGATATTTTTCAAATAAGGCTTGAGGCCATTAGATTAGGATTTTATGTTTTCAATAAAAATCACTACCCTTGAGGCACGTGAATATTTTTTTTTTAAATTCTTATTCCTTTAGATATTTTCATGGAGGACCACAAACACTTTTAGTGTGGGGTAAGATGTGCATATGAATACAAGACAACATGTGGACATGCAATTTTCAAAGGCACAAGAGTCATACATGTTGCGAAAGTGATTAAAGGTGCATGAGTCATTTAATAAAATGGATTCCTACCATTTTCATGATAGTTGGTCGCCATTACTCTAAAAAAATAGGACAGTTGTCACCCATTTCCAAGAAAGGCATTGGAAGGAATGGACCATTAATGTGACAAGGGTAGTCATAAAAACAAGCATGTGAGTGGAATGATGGGACAAGTTTGTTAGAACACTAAAGGTTTGATGCAAGATCTGAAGTATGGAGACCATTAGAAGATACACATTTATGGCTGGAAATGATAAGGAGGGGAAAGAAATTAATAAGGTAGATTGGCCAGAGGACTTATAAATAACCATGTCGAAGACATTTTACACTTTACCTTGCTAAAATCTTCAAGTGATTAACAAACCAAAGAAATAGAGATGAATTCAATCTCATTTTGAAATAGAGTGTTTGAAAACTAAACAAAGATGCGAAGAGTATTTCCAAGCGAAGGAAGATTGTTAAGTGCAACCACGTGTAGAAGTAGGTCAAGGCCATTCTTGGTATATAAAAAAATTGCAGGTTGCAGGTTCGGCCATTGTTGAAGTGTGAAGATCGAGAGATGAGGCAAGTTAAATTCCACCACATATTCATTTGGGAACATGGGATGGTTGAGGGTTAACCTTCAAGTGCCACAGAGGGTAATATGGCCAAAGAAAAAGGTAAAAAAACTTGAAAAATTATCAGCCATACTAGAAGAGAGAGAGGTGAGTGAAGGAGTGTGGTTCCCTATAAAAGAGGAGCCTTTGGAAGATGAATAAGAGACACTAAGGCAAGTGTAGTGCATAAGAGTTAAGAGCGAGAGGTAAGAGAAGTCAAGATGGTGAAAAAGGGAAAGCAAGCATAGGCCTCGTCATCACAGACCACTCCACCATCTCCCCATCAAACCATTTACATAGAAGAGATGTAATAACCTGAGTCAGACTTGCATGAAGAAAAATGGGTCTATAAGGTGGCAACTATGACCGTATTTGACTATATCTACTGCCAACTAAGAAATGAAGTACAGTTGCAAAATAATTATCAGATCCAAACCACCAACACACATAACCAAGGGGTTTATGACCTGACCATCAAGAACTAGCTAGACAAAGCTAGCCTTTTCCAACTCTTCAAACTACCATATTTTGGAAAGCCTACAAAGGTAGTTCAGTTCTTCCTCTCGCATGTTCATAAGGATTACATCCACTTCACAGGACACAACATGAAGATCAGCATAGAGAGGGTAAGCAAGGTCACAGGACTCCAATGCTTAGGGGTCAATGTATTGGATGATTTGATAGATATAGAAGAAAACCAACAAACCACCACCACGCTTATGTACCAAAATTAGGGACATACAATGCACATCACAAACCTATATGATCCCACTGTAAGAGTCATAATGTGGATCATTTCCACCAAGGTCAGAGGGACCAATCGATGGAAGGAAGTGGATATGGCCCACTTTCACATAGCAAACTAAGTAGTGTAGGGAGTATAGTACAAATGGGTATTATATTTTGCCCAAAAAATAGTTGAAGATGTAGAGAAGGCACATGCAACATATAAGTTCAGGTTTTCTTGGGGAAAATTTTATTATTATTGGTTTTTGATGAAATCAACATGCCTAATTATAGTTCAAGATCTCTGAAATGGGTGTATCACCCCACTCACAAGTCCCCCACCAAGTGATACAAAGCTTTTACCTACCCTCAACACATCACTCCAACATATAATTTGAAGATGAAGTACTAGTTTGATGGAATGAAGGCAGCTTTCAGGAATGAATGGCACATTCTCAAAGATTTGCCCTCCCAAACAGAAGATCAAGAAAAATTTGTTGTAAAACAACATTTCTTCCTAGCACATATTCAGATGAATCTTTCAAGGGAGCTCTTAGCATGGCTTAAGCTGACATGTGTCTTTTTTGCATGCTACTTTATCGATTCTGTAAACAAAATCTATGATGCACAACTGATCAATATACAAGTAGAATAGATCGATGTAGAGTGCCACACCATCTAGAAGATGTTTGTGTATCTCGACAAAAAGGCCTATATAGAGAAGGGAGAAACTAGCATGACCAGTATTATGGTTAAGAATATCTTGGTTGGGGAATAGGTACACAAACTATTTTATATGTTACATCCCAACCGGTATCTTCAAGATGGGGAACCCAAGGAAAGGATCCCCCAAGTACCAAATAAAAGGTCAATCGAGTCAAGTACCAACACAAGTGGGCAGTAGGGCCCCCAAAAGTGGAAGGGGACAGGGGAAGCATAGCCCTCTATCCTAGTTTAACAACCCCATCCAGTGCCACCACCACCTCACACTTCACTATCACTGTGTCCTTTGTCTTCATCATCATCCCCATCCCTATCTCATAGTTCACCACCTACATCACCTTCGCCTCAAAATTCTCCTTCTCTTCCAACTCCCCTACCTTCACCTTAACCTTCTCTTCATCCAACTCCCCCACCTTCACCACCACAATCACCTTTGCCTCAACCTTCTTCAAGGACTACTGTTAGGTCAGCGCCTCATCCCCTTCAAAACAAGTGCCACAAAAGGACCCCTCCCAGGAGCAGATAAATAATTTGGAATCTGATCTAGAAAATACTCCATCCCCAATGTGAAAGGTCCCAATCATTGATTAAGTGAATACTGGAGGGATTGGAACAGATGGGATGGCTATCAGAATCCATCAAGAACTTGAATAAGACCCAGTAAAGGGGAAGGGGCCATGTGAGGAGAAACTAGAATAGAGAGTGCCATCGAATCTACATGAATAATACCAGTTTGCATAGATGAGCAGAAACTCTATCTTTGGAAGTATTTCCACCTCAATGATGCGACCCAAAAAACTAGGAGGCAGTTATCCTTATTTTTAGAGATGTATAATGAAGAGTCTCAGTTTGACGTTCAGTTGGATAGCATTTTTTTTTGGCCTAGACATCCTAGGATTGTGAAATCTCATAAAATTTGATCCATAGTAGCTCTCCCAAAAAATGAAAGCATCACATTTTTGCAACTTTCCATGGAAATGACATGCCAAAATATTTTATCAGAGTTAGACATGCGCATGATCGAAAAGAAACATGGCAGGGTAGTGGAAATATATGTAGATGCTAGTCGAGGAAGTGGCCTCTTTGAAGTAACAACTTAAAAAGACCACTAAGGCTAAGGTAAGGGTATTAACCCTTTGTAAAAAAAATTGAAAGAAGAGCCGACACTGGTAGATGGTGTATTATTGGATGGGGATGCCATAGGATAATTAGAGACATTGGTTTTTTGCTCAAAAAGAATAAGGAGCACCCTGTGCCCAAAGATGAATCCCAAAAACTTTTGGATCAGTTCACCACTGTAGTAGATATCTACCACAGTACTTTGGAAAGAGTTGGGGAGGTTGTCCCAATTTTAGATAGTATTTTCATATGCATAGTGTGCCCAAATAAAATCATAGAGGCACAACTAAATGATGAGGGGGTTTTGAGGTAGCAAGCCGTTGATGCAGCTCTACTAATAAATGACTGCCTTAAGCGTATGAAGGCATTCAAGGATGTGGAAATGATGGAAGATGCTATAAATAACCATCATCAATAAATAAAAACTAATTTTGCCACACTCCAAGGATAGGTTGACAAGGAGGTCTCTAAATTGGAGGACATCCAAAAGGAAGTAGATTATCCCTAGAGGAACAGATGAAGAAGACTGAGACCCCAATTCAATCCGAGGAGTTGAAAATAATAAAGGAGGCCATTGAGAAAATAACTGCCAAGGTTCTTCATGCCTTATCCCATTGGGATGAGCTAAGGAAACAACTCAAGTAGAAAGGCCCTGAGTTCCTTGAAGATGCCATTATAACTTAGTCTGGGATGGATTAACAACTTAGTGTGAAGTGAATATTGGCCCCTCAATTTTGACCAAGTTTTTCTTCCAATTTTGGCAAGCAGTGCAAAGGGACCATTGTCTATTTTCGTGTAAGTACCAACATGGCATAGGAGAACTATGACGTGGGATGACCATGGTGCTAGACTAGTAGCATAAAAGTTGAAGGATGTGAAAAGATAATGGTGTAGAAGGACCAATGTGAGAGGACCCAGTCAAGAGAGCATGGGATAAGGAGCTCGAGAACAAAGTGTAAGACTAAGGGAGTGTGTGGGGAGTGGATTGCAAGGAACACGAGATTAGTTTAAATAATAAATCAAAATAGGATACTTTGACCCCACCGATCGGAGGCGCAACAAGCCGCAAGGAGAGAAACACTTGGAAAATTAATGCATAACATAGAGAAAGCATCTAGGGGTGTAGAGGCTCGAGTCTATAGGAATAATTAATTGTAAAATCCATGACTTAGTCTGTTGAGAGTCTATGTGCCATATGTCCAATTTGAGTTGGGAATTTGACACTTGGATAGGGCAAAACAAATATAAAAACCCCTATTGTAAGCATTCACAAAGGGGGAATGGAAGGAGGAACCTTTGAAGATATAAGAAGTATTGTCTTGTAATCTAAAAGTACTTAATGAAAATTCAATGTTTATCATATGGTACTTTGAGCAATGGATTGTGAACTATGTTGAATATTGAAATGTGTTAAGTAATTAAAAGTCATGAGTTCTTTCTTTTATAATTAGCTAGTGATGGTAGCATAATATGTTAATAAAGAATAGTAGGATATTTATTTGATAAGAAATGAGTAAATACACCATGTGTTTCAAAGTCTTCGAGAACTGATCTTTCATTGCGTGCTTCGGGTGAGCGCGTGAGACTCATCCCTCATGTGATAGGGTCAACATATTAGCCTATTGGGAAGAGGCTTCAGCACTGATGTAAAGAGAGAACCCAACATGAAGTAAGCCTCCTTTTTAGATCCTGAAAGAAATTTTTGCACTTGTCTAACCAAACAAAACTTTGATTCTTCCATTGAAGAGAGATAATCGGGTTAGCTATCTCTAAGAAATTTAGAACAAATTTCTTGTAATATCTTGCTAACCCTATAAAAATTCTTACCTCATGCACATTTTTACACACTGGTCATTTTATTATGGCTCTTATCTTTGCTAGATCCACTAAAATTTGATTCATGGAGATAATGTGTCCCAGATATTGCACTTTCTTTTGAAAAAATGCTCAGTTGAACCACTTGTCATACAATTTTTACTTCTACTAGAACTGCAAAACTATTTCTAGATGCTAAATATGTTCTTCCTCATCCTTAGAATATATGAGGATGTCATCCAAAAAGATCAACATAAAGCAGTCCAAATAATCCCTAAACACACTGTTTATGAGATTCAAAATGTTGTTGGAGCATTTGTCAACCTGAAAGGTAATACCATGAACTTCTAGTGCCCATACCAGGTTTTGAATGTTATTTTTGAAATATTCTCATTTCATATTTTAAATTGATGGTACCCTACTCTAAGATCAATCTTAGAAAATATCGTTACCCCTTGCATCTAATCAAAGATATCATCCATGTGAGCTAGTTTTATCTGTTCTTAATTGTCACCTTGTTCAACATCCTGTAATCAATACACAGACGAAGAGTACCATTATTTGTTTTTAGGAATACCACTAGTTCACCCCATGGTGACACACTTATTCAAATCAACCCTTTCAACAAAAACTCCTATAGTTGAGCTTTCAACTTAACCAATTCAATAGTTGTCATCATGTATGGTGCCTTGGACTGTAGTTCAAATTTAGGTATGATGCTAATCAAGAAATCAAACTCACATTTGGGTGGTAATCCAAGTAATTCTCCTGAGAACACATCTTGGAAGTTCTTAAGAAAAGGATAGTCCTTGATGGATGGTTCTTTAGATTCCTCCATCTCATGTATTTTAACAATAAATGCTTGGCATCCTTTTCTTTGAGCCTTCTTGAGTTGAATTTTTAAAAAAAATATGAGCTTCAACTCTCTTTTCTCACTCTGAAACTGTATCTAATTTATAAAATCATCTTGACACTCTACCTTCTTCAGATAGCAATCAACCTTAGATTTATGCTCTGCAAGCCAATTAACTCCTAAGATCACATCATATGACCCTAATAGTGCAGTATATAGATCCATTATTATGGTGAATTTGGGCAACATGATCTTAACTTCCACTAGACACTTTTCAACCTTGACCTTTGACTCATTTTTATATTGTATTAACCATGTATTTTCTATAACTTTAGCTTTTTTAGACAAATTATTAAGTATTCTAAGAAAAATAAAACATGTTTTAGCGCTAATGTCAATCAAAATAGAAACTAGATGATCAAACAAAATACCTGACAATTCAATAGGAGGAGTTTAGAATTCAACTTGATGACTATCAATAGCTACATGAATCCATTGATGAAAAATTCCTTGTTGTCAATCAGAACCCTTGTTCTTTCCATCTGTTTAACCTGAGTACACTCTCAAGCATAATGGTTACCTCCACAATTTAAACAACCTCTAATTAGCCCTTTCCTATCAGACTATTGGTTTACCTTGAAACCATTTCTAGGTTCTTATTCCCTAAGCTATTTTTGAACTTAGCATTTTGGTTCTTGAACTAGCTCTTTGAGTCTCCACTCTTCTTCCAATTCTTCTTTTTGAAAGTTGGTTTCGATCATCCAAACTTTTCTTGAATTTATCCCTGACTTGAGCAAGAGATTTCAGTTTTTATTCCTATTTGACTACCTTCTTGAAGATATGATCCATGTTAGTTGGCCCATGAACATGCACCTCACATCCAATTTGGGGTTATAATCCCATAATAAATTTTTTGACTCTGAACCTCTAATCTGCTTGATATTAAGGTACATACTTCAGAAGTTTGATGAATTGCTCCCAGTATTCATTCACAAAAAGGACTCCTTACTTGAGGTTCTAAAAATTTGTCAGTTTTTTATTAAAATATAGTTGTGAAAGCCATCATGACCTAAACAATATCACAAACTATTCCCAAGTGGTGGTGGTAGAGTCGAGGTTCATCTCGAGCTTCTTGTTTGTCCACCAAGTTATTGTTTCTCTAAAAAGATGATATGCTCCTCAAAATGATTTGGAGACTTTAGATTAATTTTAAATCTCTAAATAGTTTTCCATCTCTATTAGCCACGCTTCAGGGCCATCTCCCAAAATAGTTCCATCGAACTTGGGTGAGTTCACTTTTTTCATATCCCGTGCCAACTCTGTAGCTACTCGATCTCTTCCATCTTGTGGCACTTCCTCATGCCTCTGCTCTTGAGTAATTTTTTTCTCAGTACGATGATCTTCAAAAATTTTGACATGCTCATGCACTTCTTATTATAAGGTCATGATTCAGTCCCTAGTTTTATACATGGTTGCAAGGATTTGATCCAACTTTACACCTTGCTTAGCAATGAACTGATTTGGATCCACTAGAGGATTGGTATTTGAGGTACCCTGACATCCAGGTCTAACGCACACCATTATTCTTTATGTTTAACAGGAGAATACATTTGTGTTAGTAAATACATTAAGTCCTAAAGTTTGAGCCTCAACTATGATACCACAATGTAACAACCACACTAAATTTTACTAGAATAAGTTATAATTTTATTTTTATTTTTTAAATTAATTACACAAATTCAACTATCAAATTCCATTACGATGAAACCTACAAGAGTGATCTTTAACTAAATACATTAGTTTCATCTAATCATAAAAAGATATATAGCTAATTTATTTAGCTAATGATCACAATTATATTATCAACATCAAGAATAGGTATAATGTTGATTATAGAAATAAAGACTGCATTTAATTCATAATAGTATTATTAAAAATTCAACCACAACTGATACAATATTATAGCCAACTATTGTTATTGTACATATGAATAAAAAGTACAATTTTAGCATAATAAATGTATTAATAATAATATATAATGATACAAAACTCCACGGAGCATGCGAGTCTCAACAAACTCGTAACATCCATAAGTAATCTCGAGTGTAATTTCTAGTGTAGTAGTATTGATGGGATAAAAAATATCATTCGAGTGCTTTTCTACACCAACCACGGACCA
The DNA here is from genome assembly GCA_037957365.1 of Torreya grandis. Taxonomy (NCBI): domain Eukaryota; kingdom Viridiplantae; phylum Streptophyta; class Pinopsida; order Cupressales; family Taxaceae; genus Torreya; species Torreya grandis. Next base: position 3,840,692 of record JARHVA010000719.1, on the reverse strand, counting down.
TCGAGCCCCTGTATAATCTCCCAACTAGGAAATGATCTTGCTTCATGGATGGGTAGATAATGACGATACGGGAATCCAGAGTGACAAACTAGAATTTGTATGTTGTTAGATAACTAATACATGAAGTATATCATAAATAAACCCATTCTAACATAACATCGTACAAACATGTAAACTAAATCAAATAGATAAAATAATAATATTTAATTTTAAACACTACTTTGCCCAAAGTTTGTATATAGTCATTTATCACTAGGATTGGTCAATTTCATACACACCACTCCATCGGATTACACCTTATATATGCATTAATGACATTAATTAAACGAGTGGAATACATCACACTACTTATTTAGAAAAATTAATGTGATATTTGGTATATATATATATATATATATATATATATATATATATATATATATATATATATATATATATATATATATAATATAAAAATAGACATATTCATATAGAATAGAATATTTCCTATAAGCAAATAATTATGTGCTAAACAACGAAATATCAAATACATTCATTTAGTCTATCAAATGTAATGTAATAAATCCAAAACATCTAATTTATTATTGCATAATAAACAGTCATCAATAGAATCATACCATTCAGGTAAGAAATATATCTAGACATCAAGTTACTAAAAATATTAACTTTCAACTCAAATGTTATTTCATCCATCCATATAACATTAAATAATAACTTATTTCTTTATTCATATCTCACAAATATATCAATAAGCTAACTGAATACTAACATAATATGTTTTGTATTAAATCATAAATACCACATATTATAATGTCCCTTCAATCCATAAAAGCACATAACAAAATCACCCAAGTTTATTTGCTATATCGTGTAATGGTCATAAGTATTGAACAGGATATGGTATCCCAGTTTCAGATTTGTAACTCAATCAACAAATCACATGTATTCCATATATTTATGTACATATTCAAACACTCAGTTATAATAGTTTGAATATGCAAGCTTATATATGGTATACTGTAAGTAGAAAAATATATTGTCCATGATCTTTGAGTATCATGTATAGTATAAGTATACATTTAAACTTTTCATTGCATCACCAATCCTTTTTCCATACTCAGCATAGTCCAATTTTTTATATTACAGCTGAGCTCCATCATTAAATATCGCATAGGTTTATATGGTATAGTCAACATGATATATTTAATAAGAATATAATACTTTGTCCAAGATTATCAAGTATCATGTTCAAATCTATGCCTATTCGTATACCCAACAAATAACTAATTTTCATTGATTTTACATTCTTCAAATTGAGGTTTAATTTTTGTTATACAGTTGTAGATGACTTCTATCAATTCGCAGTCAACTAAAACCCAATAATTCAAGAATAGAGAAATCCAATCGTATATATGTAATGAAAATTTTTCCAAAATCAAAGGATAAATCATAATACACATAGTCCTAAATTATATCCAATCTCAAACAAAATAAAACTCACAGTTGAAAGACCATTCAATCAACAAACCCTGTTATACGGTTCACACAATATATAATCACATAATATGTAATTGGAGAATTGTGAACTAGATTAAACATACTTATACATTGATATATTCATATCTACAAGTCATCTTTTAACTGTCCTGTAGATTATATGATTATATTTGTGTATATGTATACATTTGTAATCAAGCTTCATAAATGAAATTAAAACGTTATTTATATTATTATGTTTGGAAAGGGATTTTCGTGTATGATTACATTTGTGTATATGTATACATTTGTAATCAAGCTTCATCAATGAAATTAAAACATTACTTATATTATTCTACCTAGAAAGGGATTTTGTGGGTGAAGTCACTCATATGAAATGTTTATACCCGTCTACGAGTTAGTGACTGCCTAAATGCTTTTAATGTGCCCTAGTTTAGGATTTAAATACTTGACCAAATTATTATAATTTCCATTCAAAGCATTTATAGAACGAAAAGAAATGACTCAATATTAGTTTTATTGGTCGAGGTTTGTTCTTAGAATTCCAACCATACCCTACTAGGGTTAAGGATTTTAAAACTTGGTTCGCTAAAAGATACAACCCAATAAATATGTTAAAATTATTAAACAAAAGATTCATAGCTGTATTTAGTTTGCTTAGTTTGACAAAACAAAGTTTATACATAAGCCAACATTCAATCAAAATGGATTTGTCTCAATAATACCCTAATAACTTATGTAGGGTTTTCTGAACTTTAACACCACATCTATTCTTGTTTACCCAGTTTGTCCGAATTCCCTCATACTCACATACTATCTATATTAAAAACTTAGATAAGTATTTTGACAAAGAATTTGTGTGTGTGTGTGTGTGTGTGTGTGTGTGTGTGTGTGTGTGTGTGTGTGAACTAGGGTTAAGGAACCATAAAAGTTTTGTGGATGGTTGAGCCATCCACAATACCAAGTATATAATTTTGGTTATTTCTATAATAAATGAGAATATAAACCCTTATTATAATTTTCTAGAATTTGTCATTTTAACTCATACAAAAAAAAGTATGAATGAAATCAACATACCAACCTAGTTTATGAATGCCAAAATTAATTTTGCCTTTCCTTTTCCAATCCAGCTCAAACACCTCTCTATTCCTCCTTCTACTGGTCATGTCCTCCTAGGTCTCCTTTCTTTCCATTTTATTCTCTTGCATATCCCAAACCCCCAATCTCTCTGGTGAATGTAATGACTAAGTCGATGCATGTAAAAACAACTAACAAAAAATTAACAATCATCCTTATTTTTCTCATGCCAATCCACAGTGAAGTCTTTGTTTTGGCATAAACCCGGTTAGCACAAGTCAACGCCACTAATCAAACCCTAATATCTCAAACATTCCATTAATAAATCAATATAATAATAATTCCTTTTATTTAAATATGCACATTAACAAAATCAATGACTTCACAATGTTCAATTAAAGACTATAATCAATGCATTCGACTCTCACAAAATTCATCAAAACATTATGATTTTCATAACAATATTAACAATGACTAAGCACAAAGACTTCACCAATAATCATTTATCGATATCATTATTGTGGGAAGTAAGAATGATTTAAATATTATTACATTGACTAAACACAATAATCACACTTGTTTACATTATATCCATGCCTTGTTACTTAGTCAATCTAATAGTCCTTTAGTACATAATGCAACTAAATTCCATAGCAATGTACTAAGGCATTGATAATTTCAAAGACAATCACACATATATCTATCCATAGACAACTGCAAGACATACTACAGATATTCATAGATTTCAACTACTTGTTATAGCAACATCATACACAAGATAAGCTAAGTACGACAACATAAATGTAACACACAACCATATTCAATCAGAGCAAGCATGATTATCAACCTTTCAAATGCATATAACTCATTAGCACTCAAAGGCATACTAAAAGTTATCTAAATCAAGAAATAAATATAACTGCATATTATCTATTTGTGGTGTGTGTAAGTTCTTATTTATAGTCTGTCATCCTCCAAAGTCTCCATCTACACCACCCTCTTTGATGATTCCCTCCCTCCATCACACTCGAAGGGATGGATCTATCATGCATCCACCTCATAACAATGAAGGTAGTTAGCCTGAAACAATATAAAATCTATAGTATACTATTGTAATAAACTAAACAAACATGATTATCATGTACATAATATGAAAGTATATCTAACTCTAAAGTTAACAATCATGTAAATTAAGCAACATATAATTGTTCATAACTCAATATATGTAATCCAGCTTAACTAAAATAGTAATTAAATAAAAATAACCATAAAAATATACAAATTAGTAATTCATTAGGTCTAGAGAGGAATCAAGATGTGACAATATGGGTCATAGTTTGATGGCATAGTAATGTAGTAAGGTTGATGTTGCACTTGTTCTATAGCAAATGGCACATTAGCAAGGTATTGAACTATTTGTTCTTGCTCCTACCTTGGGTAGAGAGGTGTACTAACTAGGTATTGTGCTAATAGATCTTGGCCTTGTTACGCTTATTGAGTTATGTAAATGGGATATGGATCAATCATCTTTGTATGGGTCTTGAACAAAGGCATCATTCATGACTATGTTTTCATAATCTAGATTGTACATGGTCCCTCTACGTGTGTATCAAGGCATATCTGGACCCATGACTAACATCTCACGAATAAAAAGGGTCTAAAGTTTACAAAACACTTGAAACACGATTTAAAAAGATTGGTCGATGCTTACAAACATCTTGAAACTTGGTCTAAATGGAACACTTGGTCTATTGTTGCAAATGATTTAGACTTGTCCTAGAATGAAACTCTTCTTGAAAGCTATCAATGGAATTTTGGTTTCAAATATATTCAATATTCTAAGGTTGCCACACAGATGATCAAATGAAAGGTAAATTTGAATCATGATCTTGGCAAAGTGCTTCGAACAAACCTAACCTAGGTCTAAAAATGAAAAGTGTTAGGTCTTTGGTAAAAAGGCACAAAGCTAGACTTTGAAATAAACTAGGTCAAGGTAAAAACTTGAAATTAATCTAACTCTAAGGCAAACAGTTTGAAACTTTACTCAATCTTGACACATGGATTTTAAAACAAACTTGACCTTAGTTATATTAATAAGTTATATATTAATCAAAATAAAAATGATGAGTAAAGCATTCAAGTCCAAGTGATAAGTAAGGCTCCAATGTAAACTAACCATGCTTATAATTATATTTAAAAAGTGAGTTTTGACCTTAGTTTAAGGTAACAAGTTGACTCGAAGCACACAAAAAATAAACCACTTCCTAGATCTAGGCAAAGGGTCTTTAAATCAAGTAAAGAATTAGTCCAAGTTACACAATTCAAAAGTAAGAGGTAAACACCTGAGCTAAAATTAATCAAGACCGAGGTGTAAACTAATCAATTTGGAATATGAACTTCGCAAGATAAATTTTGAACTTAGTTCAAAAGACTTGGATTTCATCCTAAACCCAAATAAACATCATAATGACACCATTTTAGACCAAAGGTACACATGATTTTTAAACTTGGTTTGAAACAAAGTAATGTTTTTTGGAATAACATGAGCATCATAATGACACCCCTTCAATCAAATGGTATGATAATAGTTTTGGATTAAAAAATCTAAGGCAAAAGCTTTAAGACAAAATAGGCAGCGTAACAACGCCCTGTTTAAATAAGTAACACAATTATTTTTGGAATAAAAATTTTAACGCAAAAGTGTGACATAAAATGGGCATAATAACACCTCTAAGATGAAAATGTGATGGTTATGACTCATTTCAAATTTTGACAAACAAACAATTTTAGTCTCAAAAACACACATGTAAATCAAAGAAAATAGAAATAACACAAATGGCTCATCCCATCCCTATAACTGACATAGATGTGCATAGTTTCTACCAAAGTTTCCACCAATATACCAATGCTTGTGAGGAATTAAGTGTTAATCTAAAAATTAAAGAATAGGTGTAGGTAGAGTTTTTACGCCTCCATCTGTATCTCAAGCATTAGTACATGGCACGAACCTAGAGTAAGAAAAACTCATATTTGGCAAGAAATTTTGTAGCAAATGGGGTTGACTAAAAAGTTTATAAGTTTTGAATGCACTAGATGGTCTCAAGTGTAGCTAACACAAGAGCACAATCATGTCAACTGGATTCATACCTGCTAACTTACTATGCAAGAGTCTATTCCTTTGCATAGCAACTCCAACCATGTATTGCTTAGTAGAGTTTGATGTTTAGAAAGACCTAACCTAAGTTTTCATTAGGATCAAAGAGGTTATCCGATTATCCTCTTGGAAATCTCAGTATCACATGCTCTAATTTATATATCCCACTATACAGCGGGGTTGGTATGATGTGATGAGATGAAATCTTATGTTAACGCACCCCTAGAGAACTTATGGGAAGGCAATGAACTCCCTTCCACAAGCCAAATGCAAGCAAATAAATAAATGAAAATGGAAAGACTTTAGAGGTCATTTTTAAGTCACCTAAGTCACTCGAAGCTTGGGGAGAGCATATGCAACATTATTTTCGACAAGACTTAACAAACAATGACAATAAACTAAGTGTTTTTTGTCACCTGAGTTCCCTATAGGGGAAAGGGGAGAGCATACACGCTATAGTGTTTGTTTATTAAATTTAAATAATTTAATCTACATAATTTGAAACTATTTTAAAGAACAAACAAGAATTGAAAAAACTCTTGAGAGCTCTAACTCAAATGAAGGTTTTTTTTAACAACACCAACTTGAAACATGTTTGCTATTTTGGCCTTGTTTGCACTTGTAAAAAGTTTATAAATGTTAAAAGATAAATTGTTGATCATTTTTAAGCACGTTAACCAAATGTGAATGAGTTTTAACTTTTGTTGTGAATTTTGACTTTACAAAAGGAGAATTGATTCAAAAACACTTAAACTTCCTCTTTTTTAGATGAATTCTCTAAAAACAAGATTAGTGGATTAATTTGTGTTTAAGCCAAGGTGAAAATCTTGCATGTTACTTTAATAAAACATAAATTTAACTCTTCGATATGATTTCACAGTTACATAGTAAACTGCGAATTGTAAAATTATTCAGGCATAAAATAACACTAGAAAATTAGAATAAACTACAAACTTATAAAGATCAATTTCACAGTTCTAGAATGATTTCGCAACCCCCCTCGATGATTTGACACTTCACCTCATCGATTTCACAACTATGGGAAAACTTGTAGAAAATAGAGAGTTACAATTTTGTAATTTGCTAGTGATTTTGTAGTTATACTTATGATTTTGTAACTCAAAATAACAATTTCACAACCTGAAAAGATGATTTCACTACTCAAAATCATGATTTTGCAACTACAAATCATGATTTTACAAATGAAAAAGATTATTTCACTACTCAAAATCATGATTTTTCAACTACAAATCATGATTTCATAAATGAAAAAGATGATTTCACATATTTAAATCAACTTTGTAATTAACCAAAAAATAGAAATTACCAAAGTGAAATTGTGAAATCGTCAAAGTGAAATGGTGAATTCATCCCATAGGAGCCGAGTTCAAATAAAAGTAATTTTGCAATTTTCCAGGATGATTTTGCTATTTCTCATGATGATTTTGAAATTTACTTTGTCGAATTTGTAGTTCCATAGTCAAAGGAAAAACACAAAAAAATTAGATAAAAAAAATAAATCAAAGTATAAAATGAATTCGGGGTTAGAAACTACGAAATTACCAAAGTGAAATTGTGAAATCGTCAAAGTGAAATAGTGAATTCATCCCATAGGAGCCGAGTTCAAATAAAAGTAATTTTGCAATTTTCCAGGATGATTTTGCTATTTCTCATGATGATTTTGAAATTTACTTTGTCGAATTTGTAGTTCCATAGTCAAAGGAAAAACACAAAAAAATTAGATAAAAAAAATAAATCAAAGTATAAAATGAATGCTTCTCGACTTCAAGGAGGTCCAAAGATGCTCTCATTATGCATGTGGGTGTGTGGTCCCACCGGTCGTGCCATTATGTGAGATAAGAATCCAAGAGGAGAATTAGTCAAGTGTTAGTATGGTAAACATCAACAAATATACACAAAGAATCTAACACATCAACCATAGCCATTCAATGAGAAAGAGAACAATGGAAACAACTAACAATGGAAGACAAAACAAATATCATTTGTCTTCTTTGAGAGCAAGAGTTGCATGTTGGTCATGGAGGAATGTGCTCGATCATGTGCTCAAAGAGTCTTTGATAATGGTGTTCCTTACATCATTTCTCCTTATCACCATGGTAATGCTTGGCTTGGCTTTGGCAAGATGTAACAATCTATCAATATTTTTGCACTATAACCTTACAAGAGTGCCTAATCTCTCAACAATTGAAAATTATAACATTATACAAAAAAACTCTCTTTAGAAGGACCTTGGCACTTTTATTTATAGGTTTTCCATTTAACTATAACCCAAGTGCAATTAGGTTAGCTTTAACCACAATTAGGTTTAATTTAACCATGGTTGAGTTAAAAAATGGACAAGCAATTAATATTTGGGATAGAGATCCCATTGATTAAGCATGGCTCTCCATTTTTGAATTTAAGGTTTTTATGGAGATATTTTTAATTTCTTGACTTTGAGGATGATGACATCATCATGACCTCAATTTTATTGGAATTTTTTTTTTTACAAAATTAATATCCACTAATTGCACATAAAAATTTCACTTAAGCATTTAATTTGATTTGCTTAGTTAATTCATTTTACATAACATTTTTGTATTTTAGGAATTATTTAAGTGCCCCTCTTAATGAAAGGATTATTTAAGTTTCTTTTCAATGTAGTGTAACCACTTATTGGGTTGTCAATTTTATTATTATTATTATTATTATATATATATATATATATATATATATATATATATATATATATATATTATAAAATATAATTTGAAATATTGATCTAAAAATTGTTAAGTGTATTTATTTGAAGATATCTTATATTTAATTACAATAAGAAAATATTATTATAATTAAAAAATTAAATTTAATTATTAAAACTAAAAATAATAAATATTGAATCAAACCTTTCATACAATCAACTCATTACATATAAATTTATAAGGATACAAATAAATAAGCAGCAATATACAAGAATAAAAAGGGGTAAAATTATTATTATATGAAAAAAAAAATAGTAATATAATAGTAATAATAATTGAACAATATTAATTGTTTCTAAATTAAATAATTGATCCTTAAAATTATATTATATAATTTAATATATTATCAAAAACTAATACTTATATAAATTTTAATTTATTTTATACAAAGAAAAAAATATATTATTAGAATCTCATAATTTTTTTTTTTTTGGATTTTCAAATATATTTATATAACTTACTTATACAATATAATTAATAATATAACATAATGAATATTTATTGCATGTTAAATAAAATCCTTATATAATATAACATAATGAATGCAACCAAAAAATAATATGCAAGAAAAAATCTTTGGCAAGAGGGTTTCATAAAGAAGAGATAGATATTATCCTCCCTCTTGTGCAAGGACAAAGGGAGGGAGGAAGGAAGCATTTTAAATTTTTGTTGAGCAAGAAAACATGTGAGGGGTTTTTTGCGGGTCCCAAGCAGAAAACGTTGTGCTCTATATTTTTATTGGAAGGTTTCTCTGAAATCTATGGTTCTAGGTTGGATCCCAAAAAGATTTTTGTTGGTGGTCTTGTGTGGTGTTTGGTAGGGTGTTAGTTTATACCCAATTCCTTAAATATGTTGGACATTTATTGGTCTTCAAAAGAAGAGTCGCTGAGCAAAGGTCTTTGTTGATGGTCTTGTGTGCTACTTGGTAGACTCTTGGTTTATACGTGATTTCATGTTGTTGGATAGTTGTTTGGTTGGTTGTTTTAGAGAATCTAGTAGGTTTGTTTGGAGCTCTGCGTTGGTTTCCATCTAAATCGTGTTGGAAGGAGGTTGGAAGGTATCTTGAAGTTTGGATTTTTTGTAGGGCGAAAATATATGTGGGGTTTTTACGGCTCTCGAGTGAAAACTATGCATTAACCCTGTTTTTGGGTTTGCTTTTCCCCTATTTAGATTCCCTGAATAAAAGTTCCTCAATTCTAAAATGGATCCCAAGAAATTTTGTGTTGATTCTCCAATTTTAGGTTCCAATCAAAACCCATGATTTAGGTTTCGATTTTGGGGCCCAATCAAGTTAAGTGTATTGATACACTTTTCAAGCATCATCAATGACAATACATGTGGTCAAAGGGACCTTGGTTTTTTAGCAGCCATGGGATGTTCTTTTGCCCATCATCCCTTTTCTTTGACCCCTCCAATGTTAGGATAACGACAGTGCCCTTTTGGATGAGGCTTTATAATCTTCCTACCTTCTTGAGGAAAGATGAACACATCAAGCAAGTGGTCAGCGAAGTTGGAACATTTGTGAAGTTGGATGAGACTTCAATGGCTAAACTCTGTGAGAGTTTGTGTTATTTTGGATCTATCCAAACCTCTTGTCCATTCGGTTAAGGTTTGCTTAGCCCGAGGTTCATGGACTCAGTTCCTCAATTTTGAGGGACCCCCCTTTTGTTGCTTTCGTTGCAACCTTCATAGACACCGGATTACTGAGTGCCCTTCTAGGTCTTAGGGGCTCTCTTCTCATGGCTCTCAAGTGGTTTGGAATAAGGATGGGTTCCTAGTAAGAAATTTGTTTAGCACAATCACGAGCAATTTCATTACCATCCTTCATTATTCCTTGACCCTCAAGATGGTGGGCTCCCTTCCCTCATTGAGGAGTTGCCCAAGGATGTTCCTCCTCTTGCTAAGTCACCATTTCCTATTTAGTTGAAGAAGTCAACAATCTCCCCTCAATCTTCAATTGTAAAAATGTTACTGATGTGGGCACTACCTCCAAGAAGAAAGGTCGTAGATCAAACGCGGAATGGCTAATGGCGGAAGCAAAATCTTCAATTCTTGATGACATCCAATGGATAATGGAAGACCTTTCTTGACATGGAAGAGAATTCGCTGCAACATGCAAATAGGACCTCTCTCTATATTAGAGCCTTCGAATCTTAGATGATCTTTACTTTATTTGATCTCTCTTTTAATCTAGTTCTTGACTCTTATTATGTTATGTTCCTTTTTCTTGTTATCTCGAGTTGTGTTTTTTTCTTCTTTATAGTTATTTTGTTGTGTTTTTGTGTGACCTCTTTTGATGGTAAGATTGAGTAGGTGTTATTTCTTAGTTTGTTGGTTTTTGTGGTCAGAGATTAATGTTTCATCTCGATGTGGGAACCTTGTCTACGTATTGCAAAAGGGTCAAGTCCCTTTCAAAATACCCCCCTTTCAATTCATAGCTCCAACTCAAAAACATTTACCAATAATTATATATATATATTGTATTTTAAAATCCGTGCTTTATTACCCATTTCGTGATTCTAGACTTAGGTTTTGATCTTTTTTAAGCACCTACTCTTTGCAAAGACTTCAACATGTATCTTTGGCTCATTTTTAAAAATTTGTATTCTACAATAAGAATCTTACTTTCATTGCAAGCACATTCTCATATTTTTGACATACAAGACACAGATATGCATTAGAATCAATCTAGCTAAGAATGATTGACAACAATATCCAATATTATACATGTAAGAAAAAAATATCATTCTCATTGCAAACCAAATGAAACTCATACCACAAATACTATATGTTGTGTCAATAGGAAACCATGTTAGATATTATTACTACAGGGAAAAAAAATCATTTTCATTGCAAACCAAATGAAACTCATACCACAAATACAATGTTGTGTCAGTAAGAAATCGTATTAAATATTGTATGTCATGTCAATAACTAAATCTCATTCTTTTTTCATTCTTTGTTTTTGTCATTGATATTATTATAGGTATTAAGAGAGAAGAACCACTTATCGTGCATGGACCAATAATTAGGAAGGTACATGTAATTTAAAATATTATTGGTTGTTCAAATAAAATTGCATACATGTCACTTTCCCAATTAAAATTTGAATAAAAAATAGCCATCACAACAAATCAAATTAAAAAAATAACCAATTAAATTATGACACTTAAGTAAACACCAAACAAGACTTAATCCTTAAATAATTGTTAATCTTGATTTTCTTATAGTATTTAAAATCATGTAATTTAAATACTTGTAAGAAAATGTCTAACACATAATTTAAATGTCTAAAATAAAATTTGTGACATAGAAAGAACATAATCTATTAAAGAAATTTTTTTTTAAATAATTAAATAGCACTTACATAACAATATACACCTCTCAACTTAAAGTGTGCAGTAACTAACTCCGCTCTCATATTAACTAATACTAAAATGCATGTAGTTGATTTATTCAATCTTCATTAATATAAAGTTCTAATACTGATTTAAGTGATTAATTTTTACTAATTAAATTTTTAATTAATAGTAATAAAGTTTATTCAATTATTAATTTTGAACTTGGGTACAATAATTTCATAATTTAACATCCTTAATTTATCTTATCTCATGTTCAAGAATATGATATTGTAGCTTTTAAATAGAGATATTTTTTAAAGAAAATCTGAATCTACAATCTATAATCTCTAATTCTCATCCTGATGATAGATTACAGAGTGCGATCTAATAATCTTTACACAATTTTTAAACAAACGTACTCTAAAATCCTCATTGCATTTGCCTAAAACTTAAAAGAATGAAAAAATAACTATAAAGGAAGAACATACATCATTCCTTGTGTGGACCCCAAACTCTTATTTCAAATTCACTCTATACATTGTTGCGCCAGCTTGATGCTCAATTGTTAAACAGTTCATGCGGACAAGCAGAAGCAAGAAAGGTTTGGCCTTTGGTCCTGCAAGATATCGAACAGTTTGAGGTCATGTTGAGATATATCATAAGAAAATGTTTATATTTCAAGATGTGTATATAATCATGGGGAGAGTATATCTTCCACAGTTAAATTATGTAAATGATACCAAAGCCAAGAGGGTCCAAATCATCTTGGTCAAGCAACTCCATGCCTTTCCCATCACCCTGTTTAGCTCGGTTAGACAGGAAACCATTTAATTTATCAATTGCATCATCCAATTCCTGCGAAGAGGTGTCACGATCGGGTAAGGAAAGTCATATACAGGGCAACTGAACACTTTTCACAAGTCAATGTTCTTTTACAATCAGATAAAACCCTTGCCGCAAAACTTTGAGGTACCACATGTTAAACAAAACATCTTATGTTATTTTCTATGATATAAATTCTATTAAATTAGTCGCGCAATTTGCAATTCTATAAGTTCTATAGTATTAGGGCCTGGTCCCATGGAGGGGGCAAATTGAAATATTTCTGCAGGTACTGCAGAGTAAAAATAGAGGTTTTCTGCAGTAAGATGGTGCCATGGAAAATTAAGAAAAACTTTGCAGGTGCTACAGAGAAAAAATAGGAAAATTTTTAGCTTGCAGGGTCATTCAGAGCTTGGTGATCGTAGAAGGTAGGATGTCCATTGTCAAATGTTTTGTAATTATTGTATTCACCTAATCTAGTTTGACTTGCCTCTATGGAGGTACGTAGTCTGGAGCATTAAGCATACCTATATTTTTTATAATTGTATATTTAATATTTATCAGTACAAATTAATGAACAATGGGAATGCTAATCTGGGTGCTAACATACAGATAACTCTATATGTGCTTTTAGTGATTTCATTCCAGAGTCATTTAAATTGTCCATTGAGTTTGTATCATTTTAGTATTGATGATTAATGATTTTTCGACTGCTCCCATTTCAGCACTGTTGATTGTCGGAGGCTTTGCTGTTTGCTGCTTCTTTTGTGGGCAAAGATATTTGCAGTTATGTAAGGGCATTGGACTCTGCGAGTCAAATTAATTAGAGCTGTAACTCTCTCCATGGAACCCCCTGTTTAAGCATTTGCACTCGTTTTCAAAATGTCATCCTACAAAGAATGATTTTGATGCAGCCAATACCTGCAAACTCAATCTCAATTATCAGCAGTTCTGTTAGCACTGTTAGAAGTGTGATGCATTCAACACAAACACTACGGGGAGAAACAAGAAACAACAGCAGCACTAAAAGAACACAGCATAATTAAAAAACACTTGCAAAGCAATGAATTTAGAAGCAGGACTAATATTCAGATTTTAGTCTTCATTTACTGATTAACATTTTTCCAAACGACAGCGGGGCATCGCCACTGTATTTTTTGTCTCTATATGTCTCCGGCGTTATTCACCAGAATTTTTTTGAGAGTCAATTTAATTGCGTGTTTGCCCAACTCCTGCTTGCCATGGGGCAAGTAAAAAAATTTGCGGGCTTGTAATTGCAGCTGCCCCACACCGCTATCCGGGGCACTACTGGAGCACACCAAAACAGTAGCTGCTCCTGATTTTTAGGCATTAGCGGAGGTTTCTGCAGTTACGGAGACAAACACATGCATGGGACCACCTATTCCGGAAATCTGGTGCAGTTGCAGTGCCCATGGGACCACCCTCTTAGCCATTGGATATGAAATTTTATTACAGTGAACTACATTATAAGTTCCATTAAATTAGTTGTTGGATAGGAATTTTTTTATGATTTAAACACAGTGAATGAGCAATAAATTTATAATCGTCATCCTCTTTGAAAACTTAGGTAACAACAAATTCAACAATCTTGACAACTGGCTATATGTGCCCAGGAAAGCCTTCAGATTCCAAATCCAAAATACTAAAGCACACAAATCATTACAGACACGAGAAAGTGACAGTGCAGCGCACTTGTTTACTGCAAACACATTTCCTAAGGGCAAGATAGAGAACTATGATCTTAAAGTCATGAATGTGCACACAAAACCTACATAATTACAATAGAGAAATCAAAACTTTGTAGTGCATATAAATAGAAGAAAAACAGGAAGTAAACACATTGTCTTAAGACAGTCTTTACCACTGATGCAAGATGCGTTATGATATCCAAGATTAAAAAGGATGGAAACTGAGTCAATAGTTTTTACGCTTCAACACCATTAGATGATCTCACACAAAATAGAATGTCATTAAATTGAATCTACCTTTTCTTAATGGCAAATGTTACTGCATTTAGTCAAAACAATTCAATGCAATCAAAATAACGGCAGAAACAAACCACGTTTAACCTTCCAGCAAATCATGGCTAACCCAAGAGCCATATTTAATATTTGAGTTGATATAACAGGCAATCTGACTCAGCAGATGTCTTGCAATTAAAATAAACCCAACTAACAATTGAAACTTAACATAATTACATGAGGAAATCATAGAGAGCCAATCAGCTTTGAGGATTAAGCCCCCACCGTGCCTGATTGTTTATAAACAGATCATTGTGAAGCTGCCAAAAGGTTGCAAGAAAGGTCCTAAACACAATTCAACCAAAAACACAGCAAACTTCTTAATGCATTTATAAGGTTCATTTAATGTAGAAGACTAGAAAAAATAAAATGGCTTTAATTTTGTAATTTGTTCTATAGGATAGGCCCTGGATGTGGAAGACCAAAAGTCATCCACCATTGAAGCTTCTCTGAGCTTTTCCTGTGGTTATGCATGCAAGTATACAGGATAGCTGATGACTTTGTGAACAATTTGATCTCTATTGTTTTGTGTGAATTAAGTGCGGGCGGCAGATCACAATGAAATTTAGGTTACTGTACGTGGAGATGGAGCCGGTATTGTAATTATCTCTCTAGTCTTGTGTTGTGTGGTGTTTGCCCTGAGTGGTGTTTTATCTCTTAGGTGTCACAATAAGTAGAGTACCCCTTTGGAGTACTTTTGGTTGTTTATTAATGTATTAAAAACTAGCATACATATCTGACATAAATCTATGTAAAATATAACAGATAGATATGATTTTGTATGCTTATTATTCATATAATTATAAATATTTTATAACATATCTATTTACTTTATGATCTATTAAAAAAAAAATTTAAAAACTTTATAATATTAAGATGTAAAAATATACATGGAAACACTATAATTATAACTATAAAGATGTTAATAAAAAACTCTTCTCAATAAAATAAAATAAACTTTAGAAAATAAGATTACACATTATAATAGCATACATAATTGTACTATACATATAATTATTTTACCATGCATATTATTTTACCAGATGTAAAAATTTCTCTAAAAACCCTAATTACTTAATAAAACTCTTACCCACTAAACCAATTACATTCATATTACGAAATTTCTCTAAAAACCCTCATTAGTTAATAATATGATTGATTTTTAAATATATAATCAAAAAACCTTATAATATTAAGGATGTAAAAATATATTTGCAGAGTGCATAAAATCAATTGAGAGGATAAAATTGATAAAGTTTAATCTTTTTCCCTATCCTTTGTTTTTTCCTTCTACTCTATTGTTTACTTTGTGTATTTCTTTGTTATTTGATTTCATTTCATATATTTTATTTATATTTATATAATAATATAATTTGAAATATCGTGTCAATATTATTGTTTTTATGTGTCAGTTGTAAACTAATTAAAAGTGGGTATATATTTTTTTTCAAATTTGTCAGCTCTAAAAGAATTAAAAGTTCACACACTCACATCATTACACCTCCCAATCCCTTGGATGCCCTTGAAGGAACACCTATCGGAGTAAATATAATAAAATTGATTGCAAACAAAGGAGAATATGGAATAACTTAGGGTTATATAATTACGTTGAAGGCATTTACATTGATAGATGAAGGGCATAGACTCACCTCACGGTATGTGAAATGTGAATCTGGGTTTGAACAGTTTTGGACAGGATTCCCAATTTGAAGGGGTGTTTTTTGGCTAATTGCAAAATCAACATCCTGCTTTGTATTTCAACACCAGGATGCTTGTGTTTGAGCCTACCAGATTGATGAAAACTCACATGTCCACTCCTCCAACACCTTTTGCAGAGCAGGTGGGGTTTGTTGACTCTTGTTTATTGTTACAAATTGGTTTGCAATAATCTAATATTAACAACAGTAAGCCGTCTTCCTTTGCAAGATTTCTTGAACATGTTTCTCCAGAAGATGTACAAGCCCAACTCGTTGGTGTACGATCTGGTTCTGGCTATGTTATGGCGGCATCCAGAGAATGTTGAGCTGAATAGAGTCAAAGTTGGGCACTATTGTGCAACTACGAGTTTTTTTGCCGATCGCTTTATTGATGGAACATAACAGGGTTTTCTGTAGATGATTGAATTATATTGTTGAATGTGCAGGTTTCAAAACCATGGAGATTCACTGGTAAAGAGGAAAATATGGAAAGGGAAGATATCCAAACATTAGTGAACAAGTGGTGGCAGATATACAACGATGAATCCCTCGATTTCAGAACAAATGACACAACAACGGAGACAGAAAGCAGATCTGAGTTACAATAGATCACTACTAATGCGTTGCATAGTGCAGTGCCCAAGCAAGTCCAAGCATTCCCTACTCTGCCTGTAGTTTGACCAAACAACTCATGTTATGATCACAAACTGACAGTCTGTAAATTATGAAATGTTATAACATAAATATTGTATATAGTAAGGTGCTTATATGACAAATCCACTTCCACTATTAAAATTGTATATATTTAAATTATTTTTAATTTATAAACTTTTGATTCCCCAATGAATATCTACCATTCATTTATATGAAACATAGTGCCCCACAAATAGTTTATCAGAGGCTTTGCAAGTTGCTGCTTATAACTATGTAAAAACTCTGAGGTCCATACATGCAACAAAAAATAAGAGTTGAGCGCACTTGAGGGAACACTAGCCCTGCCCGTACTGGGTATCACACTAGAGAAATTGTTTTCGTTATAATGGTACTGGAAAAAATAGAAGCAACCAAGAAAAATTTGAAATTTCGGGTTTGGGATTTGGATAAAAATTCAAGTGGACATGGATACATACAATCAATATCAAGATTGAAGTTGTAAACGCTTGGACCATTTGTGATTATTTTTCCCAGCCATTTGACGAGGTGATCAAACACGATGTGATGTGGTTGATGAATAAACGTTTCCATACTCAACGATGATTTGCACCAACAATCATCAGCATTCCAATTCCAAACCTTTGTGCAAAATGTGTCATGCAGATTTTGTGATAGATTGCATTCGTGTCTATTGGGCTTTGAGCTGATGTTTAGGCATTTAGAAAATTGTACAAATTTAAGGCAACTGTTGGACTTGCATGACTTGCATCCATCAAAAAGGGGTACATAGCTTGCAAGGTGGCAGGGTCTTTGATTGGATGTTTGCTATTGCGAAGGGTCGATGAGGACAACATGATGCTAATTTGATTGCGAGAG
The DNA here is from genome assembly GCA_037957365.1 of Torreya grandis. Classification (NCBI taxonomy): domain Eukaryota; kingdom Viridiplantae; phylum Streptophyta; class Pinopsida; order Cupressales; family Taxaceae; genus Torreya; species Torreya grandis. The sequence continues at coordinate 3,822,770 of JARHVA010000719.1, read as the reverse complement.
GGCTCCATGTCCAATGTGCAACTCAAATCAACGTTGCAATGCCAATGATATGAAGACAAGACATTGAGGTTCGAAAGTCTATATTGTAACGTATGTTCGTCTATGCTGTAAATTGGTGTGCATATGTGTCAGCTAAACTACATCGTGCAGTTAATAGCGCAAACCCCGTAGAAATACATGGCAAGCAAATTGCATTGCACTACGTTGTGGAGACTAGTAGACCGCATGAATATTGATAGGTTGTACGAAGAGATAATCAATGCCATAAGGTCTGTAATATGCCCTGGCAAAGGTGGCAAGTTGTTGTTATCCCCACTGTCGAGGTAATGGTGGAAACTCCTTGGATTGATTTAAATGATCACCATGCAAAAGAGAAGAAAGACAATCCATTCAACACATGTCAATGAACAACTCATTCTAGCATTGCCAAGTGGTATTATGTTCCAAAACTCCCAATTTTGCACAAGTTGGGAGGAACACATTTTGTTCATATGCCACAACCATGGTACTCCAAAAGATGACATCTGGTTGACACATTTCATTCAAAAGCCTTATAGCCTCATCAAGGAAACCATTTTGTGCATAACCTGAAACCATAGCATTCCATGAGAGTACATTTTCTTTAGGTATTATGTCAAACAATTCAATCAAAGGCGAAAAGGTACGATGAACATCAAACCAAAATCTTAATGAGAAAACAATTTTGTTTTGGGTAATTTGTTGCTACAAAAAACCACATATGACCTACATTTGACTAACCTTTTTTCGCATTTTCCCTGAAAGCATCACATAATAAACTAGATTAAATGACATAATGGTTGGCCTTAACACAAATAACTAATTCTTTACATAATCATGCACACATGGGCCCTCCAACTCCTTCTAGATGTCTTCTATCATCTCCTCTTGCCACTTTGTTTATTGATCGAAGGCTTCTCCCAAATGGTTTTGAATATGCCACACACTGTCCTCAATTTGTGTGCATATGTGGTTTGAACCGCAAGCATGGTATGAAAAATACCATTAGCAATGATGCCATTGACGAAGATAGTGCCCATGTTGATTTTGTCTCTCATGTTATTCATTGCATTGAAAAGCAAGTCTTCAAGTATGTCGACAAGCCTTTCTTCATGTTTCCTGTATTCTTTTATTGGCATTCTTTTTAATCTAGTTTGGTTAACCTTCCACACAACAAACACACGAAAGAGCACAATCTATTTGAACCTAAAACATGTCATCAAACCATTGACCATGGTGCTACATGTAATGCACAACCTCCCTCAATCGCTGCATCATTTCTTTTATAAGAAGTTTTATAAAGTAATAACAACTTTAATATTAGTATAATATAATCAAATATTATAAATTAATATTATATTATAAAATTAATATAATATATCAATATATTATATTGTTAATATTAATATGTATATTAAAAAATAATATGTTATAATAATTTCCATTAATATTATATTATACTATTATTATACATTTTTAAATTATATATAGTATTATACGAGGTCTAAAACTTGTAGGGTAGTGGTATCTTTCATTTGCCATTTTCTATTGTCAATGGTAGACGAGGACCTCATGAGAGCTTATTTGACTACAACATAGCTCCACATCCAATGTTTAGCTCAAATCAGCATTGCATTGTCGTTGATATGGAGACAATACATTAAGGTCCACGCATCTATCTTTGAGTTTCCATTTATCCATGTTGCCAATATATTGAAAGATATTGCAATTACATCTAGCTTAAAAACATACGCAAACATCATACTTAGACCCCTAAAAGAAACGGTAAGGCTATACAAACATGAAAATAGTGAAATATGTCGAGGTGAATTATGTAGTGATGGTGAGGGGCATTGACAAGGTATTTTACTTGATATCGTACAACAAGGGGCCCATATAACAATATAATATTGTATATGAATATAATAATGCAATATAATATTAACATCAATGGACACGTTACTATTTTGAAGACAATAATATTTATGTGTAGAGACATATGGATGACATTTATCCCATATAAGCTACACATACACATGTAACTACGTTAAATTTTTAATTGGCATGTCAATGTAATAGCAATGCATATTGATACATGTCAATTATATCAAACCAAGGCGGTGACATCTTTGATTGTCCATTTTCTATTGTCAAGGGTGGACGAGAATATCACGAGATTTGTTTTGATTGCGGCAAGGCTCGATGTATCATGTGAAACTAGAGCAATTACATCTTGGCTACATACATACAAAAACACCAAGGCAAGGCCAAATAAAACAAGCAAATAGTGAAATATTTCAAGCTGAGATGAACAACGATGGCGAGGTGAAATGACAAGGTATTTTCGATCCTATCATACACAAAGGGGTCCATATCGAAAACAATTAATCAAAGATTTTGCTAGCTTGCAAGCTACGTACCCCTTTGCAATGTGTGCAAGTAATGTAAATCCAATAGTGGCCCTAAATCCAGATCTTGTGTATGATATGGGCCCTATGGTGTTTGATATAACATGAAATACTCTCTCATAAACACTAAATAAAGGGAAAGGTCATACAAATCAAGTAAAGACTGAAAGAAAACGTCCCTACCACTTCATCATTGCTCAAACTCTTTGGGAAACAAAATGTCTCCTCCTTGCATAGCTCATCGTCATGTTGTATGAAGGAACACACTGGGTGCCCAATTTATGGGTTCTCAACAGTGATCATTGGATTGATGTACAACCCACTCCTCATTCAATATGTGGGTGTTTTGGAAGGCACAAGATTTAAATGAGAATTCTTTGGATAACTAGATCGATCTGGTGGAGGCTCTGACATTGGTGTATAGCCATCTTCTTGAATTCAAGGCTAAGTTGTTTAAACAAAAGCAGTGAAATATTTGAAGTTGAGTTGGGATATGATAGTGAGAGGCAATAATAGGGTATTTTAGGTGAGAAACTCAAAGAATCCCTCACCATCATCGCCCAATGCACTTTGAAAGCTTTCACCACTTTCATGTTTTGTATGGCCTTGCCCCTTCTTTTTAGGCTTCAATTGTGGTGTTTTTGTATGTGCTTGAGCCTACTGTAATTGCTCCATGGGTTATTATATTGATAGCATGGATGAACAAAAGCGACAAGATAGATCTCAGGACCTCAATGTCTTGTCCCCTCTGTCAATAGCATTTTAATGCTTATTCGAGCCTCACATCGAACATGGAGCCCTAATGCAATCAAACTATCTCTCAATGACGTCCTCATCCACCCTTAATTAAAAAAATGAACAATTAATGCTTCGTGCACAAAAGATGAGACAAATTTAGTGGTCGTAGATTTCGAATGAGGTACATGTTAATAATCTAATGAGATTATGCAGTGGTTTAATCACTATAACCCATGAATTTGATAAACTCAGAACACAAAGAATAATATTTAATCACACAATAATATTATTATACTCCACATGCTATTACATGCTATATGCATACACGTAGGTATAGACACAAATATATAAGTAAAAGATAGTCTATGATTAGGGAGTCAACATCCCATGATTCTCTCCTAGAATCATGTGGTTGTTGGACCCATTACAAACCATAATATATTACAAATATATAGATTGTAATATATTAAACTAACAATAGAAATATCTATGTAATATTGTTGTAACCACAACAATATAACAACTAACCCCAATAACAATGAATCGTAAATATAATTTTACCATACGGTAAATACCAAATAACATGTGAACACTAATTTTCCTAATAGTACAACTACCAAGTTACTTTCTTTCTCTTTAAAAAACTAAGGTGTTCCAAAACAAAAATATATATTATATTTATGTCTTGGTCATCATTCACAACTTATTAATTCACAAATATCTGGTAAAACCCATTGAAAGTTTTATTAAAGGTCATACAAAATGAATGCTTAAAGGAATTAAATTAAATTAGCTGCAAAGTAATTTTTCATAAATCTCAAGGTTATGTAGATGTAATTTTCTACTTTGGTAAATTGCGAGGTTCTAAATCGGGAGTTGTATTTCATTCAAAACCCATGATTGTCAACCACGTCTCATTTTTTGAGCACGAAGGGTTAAGCAACAATACTCTTATATTTATACTTAGCCATGGAAATCTAAAGGTAAATGAGCATGATTACATACAAGGGAATAACACAATCAAAACCTTAATTTGTACAAACCATACAAGGGAAAATGGTCAAAACCATAAGTTTTCATAGGTAATACAAGGGAAAACAATAAATAGAAACCCTAAGCATTCAAAAACCATAACAAAACAAGGTATACTCATCTCACCTTGAAATCTTCCACTATTTGCATGTTTTGTATGGCCTTGCCCTTTCTCCAGGGCTCTAAGTATGGTGTTTTCATGTGTCCTTAACCCTGTTGTAATTGCTCTAGGTGTCAATATATTGGCATCATGGATGAATGTTGAAGAGACAAATTTATTATGCCAATGAACTTGGAGAATAATGTGTTTCAAGTCCTGCCAAACACCTTGTCTAATCATCATCCTCTTTAGCATTGAACTCTTACACTTTTGTAAGAGGTACTAAGTTCAAAGGATCATTCAAGCTAAATGTGACACATCTTAAAGACCTTGATTGCATGGATGGCACAATGGCTAATGACCTACTCCCATCTCCTTTCACTACTGAAATTTTGAAAGATGTTACTGGACATAAAGTTTATTCCTTCATAGATGGATTTAGTGGGTACAATCAAGTGCCTATTGCAGAGGAAGACTTTTCAAATACCACTTTAGCAGCTGAATGGAGATCGTTTGCCTACTAGGTAATGTCATTCGGACTAAAGAATGCCACAACTGTATTTTTTAGGATGGTATTCACAACCTTCAAAAACATTATATACTAGCAATTGCTCCTAAAGGTGCAAACCACACTAGGAGGGATGTGAATACTTGTTGTAAATGTGAAATAAACATCAACAAAGCACCTGTGATACGAAGGAAAATTTGGAGAGGGCTCATGGATATTGATCGGGGACAAACAACATGTCGACAACCATATCTAGCAACACATCTATCATGTCTTTAAAATGATGTTGTTCTTCAGGCTTTTCCATTGTATGTTTATTATGCTCATCGATTACTTGGCAAATCCATCATATATTTTGTGAATGGTTTTTGCATGCAACAACAGACGCTTTGTGAATTCAAGTTGTGGAGAGATGGATGAAATTGTCAATGCAAAAGGCACCAGCCACAATGAACATGTCATCATCCATTTATTCAAATCCATGGGTTTCACTCAATTCATTGTCAGAGTACATTTTGCTGGAAAACATTCTGCAAGTAATAATCTGAGTGAGGGAGGAGAGGCTCTTCTTCACATCCACACAGTGCACTCATCGATCAATTTCCTCGCAAATGGAGTGGATTATGGGCCATAGCAAATGCCTTTTCCTTTTCAATGAATTTGAATGGCTCGATTATTTTTACTGTGAGTCCTTGATTATGCATCCCATCATCACTTTGGTCTTTGTTGTCAATAGTCTCAATTTATTTCAAGTGTGTAGTTGAAATGGAATGAGTGGTATGAATTGTTCATCTACATTCCTTGTCCTCAATAGTGGTTGTATTTGATTATGCAATGTCATGGAAAGGTTTGTATAAGAGTGTCTCACTCCAACACAAGTATTAATAGCAACCAAAATACTTCCAAGGTAGAATAACAGAGAGTTGCATGTGTCTTATGTGCATCAATGTCACGGTCAACAAAAGCTTATTTCAAGAATTTGTGATATACATGAAATTGTGGGTTTTGCAGAGGCACACCCTTGGAGATCATGCAAAGCATATCATGATAACTTTAGCACATTGTACTGTGGTAACAATCCATATTGGCACACCAAGTTGAGAGGGCAGCCCATAATTAGGTATGTTTAACTTCTTGTCATTACGAGCAAGTTTATATGGTGTGCGCCTATTTTCATCTATGAATAATGCATATGAGATACATGACCCCCAAGGTACTTTGTAGCAGCAGTCAATGGTGAAGCTTTTCTTTCATAAACAAGTGTTTCAATATATTTGGTGTGGTGTTGGAAACAATTTAGCAATTCCTCATAATTCTTACTCTAATTAAATGCAATTACATATGCACTTTGTAATAAGCATCGATCATTATGAATGCAACAAATGTACCTAACATGAACACCTTGGCTTGGCAGAACCTAGCATAGTTAAACATCATAAAGGCCACCTTTCATGCATGTGTAGAAAATTGGAATCCATGAAATAGCCAAAACAATCATTATGGCACCACAAAATGCAAAAAAAAATAGATGCCTACAACATCCATCTTATCTAGAAACCATGGCTTGGAAGGCTAACAAAGTAACAAGAGGACAACTTGTACAAACATCTATTGAACCCTAATATGGACATTGGCCCGAGTGTTGGAAAGTCTGGTGTTTGATGTCCCTTTTGCTTCTATTTCTCGTACTCATTTGTTTGTTTATTGTTCCTAGATTTAAGACTGTCAAACTATTTTGTCTAGTTTTTTGTTGGGTTTGATAGGCTTCAGATCAATGTTTTCGCTGTAACAATTAACAAGCATATTTAGTGTTTCTACGACTTTGATAGTTGTTTTATGTAGCGGTTAAGCATTGTTCTTTGCAACTTTTGGTCTCTGCTCCACCACATCACACCTTTGATTTATGCAATACTTGTTTTTTCCAATTAAGGGTGGGCGGTGGCCACAAAACAACTACTTACGAAGCCAACAAAAAAATTACACTGATGGACTTCTCTTTATGAAGACATGGGCTTCTTTGCTTTATATAAACAGGTAAGTGAGACACATGTAATGCTTCGATTCAGAGTTTAATTTTAGTTTTGCATGGTACAAATTATGTACCAACAGTATACCTATGTTATTTTGTGAGCTTGCTCTAGTAGGCTGCAATTTTATGATCCTAAGACTGCCATTTTGATTTTTCCCAATATATCCCCACAAATGCAAGTAAATAAAAGGAACAAAGGACTTGTTGCATGAACGTTAGCTCATAAGTTTAACATCTCGCTATTGAATGGTCAGGCAACACTCAAGGGGTCAATAGTTGATATTTTTTAAATGCTCAAGAAACATGGCATGGCATACACCTTTTACTGCTAAATCCACGCTATCAAATATTGGAAGAGGTGGCTTAAAGTAAAAGGCAACAAAGCAAAATAGAAAAACTGCACTAGAGTTTTAGCAATTGAGGAACAAAGGCATTCGTCTAGAAAGGTGGAAGAGAGAATAAAGAAGTACATATTAAAAGGGCACATCAGAACTATGAATCAGATCTCCTGGCTGAATCAAAGAATATGATAAATCATACAGAATCATACCTCCCATGAGGCCAAACCCCTTAACCATGAGGGTGTTTTGTCATAATCTTCCTTGCTGACCTCTAATAAACAATCAGCAACAGGCCCCTGCCTAGTTGTCCCGGTTTTTCCCAGATCCTCTGATACCAAAATTTATATCACAGTATAAGCTATTTGTGCCAGATAAAGTCCCCCATAATTAAAGACGTATTGAATATTGAATTTGGAAGTTAGCTTCGGCAAAAAGAGCTCCTATAAGCACACCCAAAATTATATGACCTGAAGTGTTTTGACAGCTATCAGTTGGACAATGCGTGTTCAATAAGACATCTGAGTCATTCCAGTGGTCAAAAGGCAGTTCCTTGTCTTGATGTTTGCTCTCTTGACTGCACCAACCGAAAAGAGGTATCAATACTAATGTGGAATTCCTTTTGTTAGATATTACAAAAAGAAGAAGATAAAATGTCTATGTAAACTTTACAGAATTTGGACTTGAGCACATATCCAAGATACAATTTGCACCTACCTTTGTTTTATTGGCAGATCACACTTGGGTCTACAATTCTGTGCATTGGCTGAAAAATGAATAGAATATGAGTAGCACTCAAGCATTAAAAAATTCAGAACTTGAATAGAAAAAGAAAAGAAAACTAGTTGCAAACCTTCACGTGCTAAAGTAGCAAGGCATGCATCTGAAAGACCAAGATCCTGCAAACTTAGAGAATCCTCAAACCTTGGTTTGTCAAGGAACACATCGATGTCTAGCATTGTATCAGAAAAGATTACACCTATAATACCACATATTGTAATGTGGATGCTTCTTTACAGTTTTAAACGATTAAAATTATCCTTCTGCAAGAATGTTAAACATGTTGTTTTGAAGTTGAAATCGAACGGCCAAAACAAAACTTGTTAAAAATTATTTTAAAAGAGCAAAAACAATTAGTGCTCCACCTACATGTATAGGAGAAAAAATTAAAGATGAATCCCTGTAATCATTTGGAGCATAGAAACCTGTTTATAAACTCAAGGCACATGCTGTCTCAAATGTTAAGGATAAACAGGAAACCATATTATCAAAACCAATAGGAAAATAACCAACTATACTCTTGAAAAGGGGTGTTCAACTGAAATGTTACTTGTCAAAAGAAGGTACAATCGTTGAAGAGATATGGTTTTATAAAATTTATCTTCAGCTCTCTTTCAAAAGGAAGCATTGCTCTGGATCTTGCACCCATTAACATGCATTCCTAAAAGCTCTACAAACTGAGGAAACAGCCTGCCTTCACATTTAATTCGTGTCTTGAAGGTCCTTGACAGAATCCAAGAGTTAAAAAAACATATATTTTCAACCAAACAAAAGTTTTATTTGCTTTCTGATCACTAACCGATTGTATGTAGCAAAATAATATTTGAAACTTAATATCAAAGCTATTAAAAAAAATAGTGACCTATATATTCGCAATTCTAGATTTAACAAAAAAGGATACATAGGATCATCTTGAAAAATATTGCTGTTGCAGTCCCTTGCAGAAGCTTCTGTAAATGATAAGTAAGATGCAGCAGACGAGCTTATCTTGTAATTGGCTTTCTGTGTCGGAGTTTGAATTGCAAGAGAATGATTAAAAAGACCTTCTAGCTCTGCAGCCTTATCTGCT